>JANHGO010000038.1:11784661-11825824 GCA_024606505.1 Aquila spilogaster
GGGGGGGGGGGGGGGGGGGGGGGGGGGGCACCGGAGGAAGGGTTGGAAGGAGGGGCCGGGAGCTTCCCGCCCTCAGCCGGCGGAGGGGCGATGTCACCGCCCCTCAGCTCGGCCCCTCCGCCGGCCGAGGGCAGAGCCGGGGCTGCTTCATATAAGCTCGGCGGCTGCCAGCAACAACCTAGCGGCAAACCTCGCCGTGCTAGTGACTGTCTCCTTCCGCAGCAGCGACTCCCGGCTCTCTTCCTCCGTCCCGCCCGCTCCGGGGCGGTGTGATGTGAGAGGAGCCCCGCGGCTTCCCCTCCTCCCCCCCCCGCAACCCCCGCTTTCAGCGGGGCGCGGAAGCCATGTTCCCCCTGGACTCCACCTGGAATATCTCCTTCGCCGGCTGCGGCTTCCTGGGTGTCTACCACGTCGGGGTAGCCAGCTGCCTGCAGGAACATGCCCCCTTCCTCGTCGCCAACGCCAGGAAGGTCTACGGCGCCTCAGCCGGGGCGCTCACCGCCACCGCCCTCGTCAGCGGCGCCTGCCTCGGTAAGCGCGGGGCGGGCGAGGAGCCCTCGGCGCCCGCGGGCGGCTCGGGGCCGGCCTGAGGTGCCGGCGCTGTCACAGCGAGGCCAGCCGGCTGCCAGAGCTGAGCGCTCCTTCGAGTCTTGCCTTCGTTGTGAGGAATTCTTTTGAATTACAACAGCAGCGGGGGAGAATGGTGGTGGCAATAGCTCTCCGCCCTCCTCCTCCTCCTTCCCAACTGCGTGCGGCGCTTTGTTTTTAAGGCCTTTACCTCAGTATTCACACTCGGTTCCTCGCGGGGGTTCCTGGCGTCCGAGGGGGTGTCGGAGGCACCTCGGCCCCGTCAGGCCGTGAAGAGCACGTCCAAAATGGGCACCTGGCTCCCGTGGGATGGAGGGTGGGTGAGTGGGTGCCGCTGTGCCCTGCAGCACAGGTGTCCGCAGAGGGGACCGCTGCCCCACGTCAGGAAGGTATTAAGTCCTGGTTTTGATCCCCACCGTAGTGAAGTGGACTTCTGGGGGTTCGGTTCTGGGTTTGGCTTGCTTGAATGTGGGGCTGTTGGTGAGGAGTGGAGCTGACCTCTCGCCGTGTGGGTGCCAGCTCTTAGTGGCTGCGAATGGGAGGCGAAGTGGCTGGAGATGGAGACGTCAGGAAGGGTGTTGCATGTACGGATTAGAGTTGAACTCCGAGTAACTAGGAAATCTCTCTTTATTCTTTCTTAGCATCTTTATTTCTGGAAGAGGGTTATTCCTTGGGGTGTAGGGCACTGGGAAATTTTACTGCCCTCTGCAAGAGCTACATCACCAGTTTAGCTAGATATTATCTCTGTTTTCAAGTTACAGAAGAAACCTTAAAAAGTTATCTCTGAAGCAGGCACACAAGGTAGTCTGTCCCTGCTTAGGGCATGTCTGGGAAACAGCTGAAGAGAATGGTGTGTGGTGTTTCCTGTTTTTTTTGCTGTTTTGATGTTTAGCCGTTTTGCACATGGGGGGAAAAGTAAACGAACACATGCTAGAGTCTGTACTTGGAAGCTTTTCTTTTATTTTGAAAAAAAAATAATGCAGAAAAGTATCTTAAACTTGAAAGGGGAATGTGGTGTGAGAGAATCAGGTATATCTGTTTAGTCTCAGAGAATTACAAGCCTCTCCTAGAGCCAAGTGAAACCAGAGCTGTTTACTGCTTGAACTCCTCTCACCTTGATCACAGGTGTCTTTCCACGGCACTCCCTGTTCTTTGGGGAGAGGTAGAGTTTTGAGATGTAGCCTTCAGGTAGCAAAAGTTAGCTTTTTCTGTGTAGTTTCATGTGAAGTTTCTCCCTCCTTAGCATTTTGTTTACAGAAACGCCCAATGAAGTGTAACCGTTGCTTCTGGAGCTTGATGGGAAGCTCTTAACAGCTGTTCAAACCCCAGCCTGGGATCTCAAAGGCTGTAGTCATGTCATGGTGCCAGCTTTTATCATGGACAAGGGAAAAGGCCTCCTCTAATCCCTTTTCCTGCAGGGATCCATTTGCTGATAGCTGCCAGGGATTTGGTTGCTTTACTTGCTGTTGCTTCTGTTGGAAGAAGTGGCTGCCCAGTTAGTTCCCTAACTTGGGTGGTCCCTGTGCCACTCAGAAGTGTGGCATGAACACGAGACAGGCTGGCGGTAGTGCCCAAACCCTTTGCCTTGCTCAGATGCCATTATAGTGCTGAGCAAGTCTGTTATGTCTACCTTGTTGTTTTATATGTCCTGAGCATCCACGGTGTGCTAGGCATTGCCTTCAGGGAGTTAACCAGCCTGGTAGAGAGCTTTCTGTGAATCAGGATTAGAATAGGTTTTCCTGCTCCCTGTGAGGTACAAGGGGAGGCATGATAAAGAGGACTGAGTTATGGGCGACCTTCTAGGCAGCATTCACCTCCCTCCTGAAAGAGGGCAAACCATGCTGTTTAAAGCCAGCCAAGGCTTGGATCTTGCGTTTTTAAATTCTGTCTGAAGTTTGACTTTTCTGGGATACTTTTCTTTTGACTCTGCTTGTGTGGCTGGCATATATATATCTTGGGTAGAGAGCAGCTCTAAGGTAACAGAGCTGACTTCTGGAAGTAAAAGCAAACAGGGTGCTTGGCTGGGGCATGGCATCACTGCACTTTGTCCCTGTCATAAACTCCTGACAGTGCAGATTCCAGGCTGAGGTCCAGGGTTTAGAATGAAATCATAAGGAAGAAGGGGACGGTGGCAGAAGGTACATCTGCAGCCTGTACTAGGAGAGCAGTTCATCCTAGTACAGGCTGTTGTAGGATACCGAGTATCTCTGTTTGCCATGCAGCTGGTTTCTGTCTGAGAGCAAGTGTAATAGCCCATGGGCTTTGAAGCTTATGGCAACTGCTGCCCTGCACTGTCTGTTGCCCTGTCCATCAAATTGAAATGCTAAATAGTGTGTCTTGATGGATGACAAGCAGAGTGGAATTTTGCAGAAGCCTTGTTTATTTGGCTGTGTGTAGATAAGGCTAGTGCCTTCATGCATCTGTACGTGGCTCTGAACTCAGTGAGACTCTACTATGCCATGATAAATACTTCCTGGGGAGGAGTGGAAAAACCTCTTCCTTTGGGGTTTTTCTTTGGTTCTGATCCTTTGAGACCCTGATCGGAGAGAACAGGAATTTTCCTGGACTTCAGAGTGTAAGATCCCACTTAGTGGTTTCTTTTCCAGCTTTTTCCTTCTGGCCTTTGCACCTGTTCAGCTTGCCTCTGAGCTGATCCTGCCTTCTCCCCGAACTAAGACTACACTGTCGTCATTTGTATATGGCAGTAAGGCTTCACTACGGGCTAACACTGAACTGAAAGCCCTGACCAAATGATATGCAGCCTTGAGAGCTCCCTGTGGGCTTCAAAGGTGCATTTGAGAATACCAAATAAAACAGCACTGGGCATGCATATTAGCTAGGCAGAGGACCTTATAAATAAGAGGCCAGGAGGTATTTATGGTCCAATATGACCTCACCTAGCTCTTGTTAAGCACTTTACCATTAAGGTGCAGGGATCTTGGATTTATTCTCCAGTGGTATTTTTTTAAAACAGTGGTATTGTCCTGCATCTGAGGTGCTCTCTCCAGCTTTGAGATTATTCTGTTTGCTGGCATGAAAAAGCATTGCTATTTTTCCACTAGAATAATCTGTATGGCTATCAGGGTGCATAGGGCAAAGTCTCACATGTTTATGAGTTACTTGATTGTGCATACTGCAGTGTTGTAGCATGAATCACTTTTTGTCCTGAGGGTTTCCTGGGAAATGGCCTTCTGTCATGCCTGTGTCTTCTCTTGGGGCTGTTGGAGTCCAGCACACCAGGAAAAGCACCTTCATATGCCAAGCAAGTGAAAAGTCCTTTTGTGCTGGCTTTGCAGTCTCCTCCTTATGTGTACCTCAAATCCTTCAGCTTTTCACAAACTCCAGGCCTGGAGCTCTGAGGATGCTTACCTGTCTGAATAAATCCTTAAGTCACTGGCCTGGATGAGTAAAACTGGCTTATGTGACATGATGAGACTGTCCTTTTTCAGTCACAACGCTAAAATGCAGCTACTGTTGGATTCTTAAATACAGGGTAGGGGATATATTTTTGTTAAGGATCTTGAATCATCTCACTCTGGTAAGCTGTATGGGATTTGGTGTGCCTGCTTTGGAAGTGTGGCAGCCTGGATGGATGATGGAATGTGAACCTGTAATTGCTGAAAAACTGTTTTTGAGCTGATGCTAAGGTCCCAGACTGTGCTTGTGACTCATAGTTAACCAACAGCATCTCAGTTGTCTGTGTAGCATGTGAGTATTATCTTATACAGCTTTCATCTGAGGGTGGGTTGGAACTGCTGAATTGCTGCTTTTTTGGGGGGAAGAGGTGGGCTCTGCTGTCAGAAGCAAAGCTGGCTATCAAACGCCTGTCTGTGGGAGTTAGCTGTTCTCCTAAAGCATGACAATGTCAGCAGAAAATGATAAAGCAAGCTGAGAGGATGCTTCTAGTACAAAGAATACAGAGAGGAGGCCATATACCTGCTAGATTGAGTAGCGTTGTTTGGGGTGTTTGTTGGAGAGCTTTTCTTGGGTTGTTTACAGGATTTATTTATTTCTTTATTTTTAACTAGTGTCTTAGCCAGGACTCTGTCTCAGGCTTGACCTGAGATGAAGTAACAGTTATGTGACATTCAGGTTTCCTTGTCAGCTGTCACCATGTGACCACCAGGAAATATGCTGCTGAACTGTATAGACTTTTTCCATTGAGTAGCAGGAGGAAAAAAACCCCAACAAACCAAACCCTCTCTTACCTTTTGAAATTGAGATAATGAACGATAGCAGCATCTTAAATGTTGTGCTCCTGAAATTTGATTATGAGCATGCAAAGGCTTAAGGGCTGGTCACAGAGATTATTTTTTCTGTGTGTGTGGAGTCCAAGACCAAATCCCAGATTGAGAGGGAAATAAATCAGCTTAGTCTCTATGGAGTCCTCAGAGCAATGCCAGTTTATGCTGGCCAAAGCGTGAATCATGAAGCTTATCCTAGGACAAGTATGTATGATGCTGTCTTGTGTGGCTGTGTGAAGAGATCTGTAGATCTCCGCAGGTACATGAAGGAAAGCTTCATAGCATCTGTGGCCTCTCAAAACTTGAGTCCCTCCCTGCACAGGAGATTGTCATTTGTATCTCCTGCAGAGGCCCTAGCTGGGAAAAAGTTGTTGAGCTCAGCAGGCCCAGCCCAGTCAATGGAAGGAGAGGCACCCTTATGTACATACATGGAGATGTGGATGTAACTCATGGGGCACCTCCTGGCACTCCCTGGAAGTGGTAAAGCTGCTGCTTCTTCCTCTGGTGGAAAAGAGAGGTGGGTGGGGGAATGTTCTGTGCTGACATAGTTGGGAATGTTCACTGGCTTGGTGGAGAAGCTGCTGTGCCTGGATGAGTGCCATCAGCAGTCACAGGGGTGCAGGCTCTGGTGTCCGCATGAGTGAGCTGGCAGCCAAGCAGCCAGAGCACCCTGCGATACCTTTTGCTGGGAGGGAGAGAGCTTGTTCCTATTGTCTGCTTGGCTCTAATAAGGAAGTTCCTGTGAGGAAAGGTGGTCTTGCAGGCATCGTGTTGGATGAGTGCAAGGGAAGCCAAGTAGCCACTTTTAGCAAAAAACATAGTCGTAGCAATGCATGTGTTTATTCTTTTGTCACCTGACATAGACAGTAGGTGTGCAGAGCAGCTTGGTGCCCAGCCTTTCTCTGTCAGCCACAACAACAGCTGTGCAGTCTCAGTGGCAACAGCACAAGCAGTCTTTGCATGGTCATTTTTCTGACCCATAATTTCAGCATCTCTCTTGAACTTGTAGCATGTCCAGGCTGTTCCACTTCTTTCTGCCTCTTATCTCCCAAAACTCTTCAAGGCACCTGCAAGTCCTTCCTATAAAATATGAGATTATGTTTGGAAGTTGAGTGTAGTCCTGATAAATCAAAAACCTTCCTCAGATTCCTTCCAGGTCCAAACTCCTGCTGCTGTAGTGGTTACAGCAGCTCTGCCTGCATGTCCAGTAGCTGATGGTGTTTGTTTCCTGTCTGTCAGAGGGCCGTGCTGCCTTCCAGCACAGTGGGCTTGGGAATGAGTGTAGTCTGATGCTAGCCCCCTCCCTGCTCGCTCTGGGTTTCTCCAAGTTTCCCTCTATGCCCTCCATGAAGCAGGGATGAAATGTTCACTGGCTTGGCTGGAGAGGATTTTCAACTCTGTGCTTGCTTTATACTGTACTTGAAGAGGACCATGCAAGGGCTGGAGAAATGATAATTTGGTCAGCATTCCTTCTTTCCAGAGCTGGGAATGGACAAGCCTCCTAATTCCAGGGCCTTTGCAAAAGCTCAGAAATCTCCTCCTCCAAGGAGCAGTGTGAGCAGGTGACTCCTGTCCACCTTGCTCTCCATGAGGCATACCCTGCTGCTGGCTGGATTCCAAGCTGGCCACCACTTTCCCATTGAGTCCTCTGCACTTCTACACTTCCAATGCCCAGCTCTAATACTTGGCCTCTTTCTTTCTGCTAAATGTTCCTGGGACTTGAGGTGAAAGTCAGGATGTGCCTTCAAGAGTCTGGGAGTCGAGGGAGCCCGTGTATGTGTATTTGCCTTAGGCTGTCTTTCTTGTCAGGCAGGCATAAGGCACCAGAGAGAGTAAGCTGGTGAAAAGGAGGGGTAGAGGAAACGACTCCATGCAGAAGGCCCTAAATAAGTCTATGTCCCTGGGAAAAGGCAGAATGTGTCCTGGAAGTGATAGGGTCTGGGGCAGTAGAAAATCCCTTCCAAGGAGCGCATAGAAGGGAAGGAATTGGTGAGCCTGGGAGTGTAGAAAAGATGCTGGAGATTGTTGTAGCTCTGCCTGTTGTAGCTACAAAGGCCGAAGGAAGAGAGGAGAGAGTTTGGCACTTGCAATACAATAGCTGCTTGTGACAGGCCTGATCCTGTCCCTGCGGTTGTGCTGATCTGCAGTACAGTGTGGCTGGGAGAGCTGCCTTCGGTGTTCTGGAGAAAGGAACTCTCCCCAGCTGAAAGGCTCAGAACAAGCCAAGCTCCATGTGATCCGAGTGGTGATGAGTCTGGGCAGATGGCATGCACTTTGTTCTTGGTGCTTGGGATACGTCAGGTGTGGAAGCTGGTAGTTTTACTAGAACCCAGGGCTTTGTGCTGCCTTCTGGCACTTGCCCAGACCTGAAATTGTGGTGCTTTCTGGTACAGATAAAGACCAAATCTACGTTGATGGCTTGTGTCTGAAAAGTCCTCTGGAATGGGCAAGCTTCATGAAGTGCCTTCTGCAGCTGTTTCCCAGGCTTTTGGCTATACTGTGCCTGGAGGATTTCTTCTGAGAGAGAACCATTCCCTTCCTCTTCATACACTGCAGTTTGTTTGGATGGATACTGGTTTTGGAAGCCTTTTGGGTTAGGGTTTAAAGGATTGAGTACCGTTTTAGCATTGGAGGCTCTGGCAGTGTCTCTGAGCTGCCACTCCTGTGGATTATCGAGCGTAGCATCCTGAAGTAGAGGTGGCGGCATCTGAGGGTGTAAATGAATTAGGGAGCCCTTTACATACGTTAATAGCAAGAGCTGCTCTTGGCAGCTTTGTTGAATGCTGCTGATTCAGGGCTGGGCCTGGCAAAAAAGTTATTCCAGTGTATCATGGAGGCAGGGTGTGGATTCAGGCTGCCATAGTTATGTCATGCATGGAGAAAGTTAGAGCCCTGTTCTTCAGAGTGGACTATCGGCACAGGGGGAGTTATGATTTATCTAGCCCAGCATTCTTATATAGTGGGATTGGTAAAAACTTCTTTATGGGAACAAACTAACCATTTAACTACTAGCCATAGTTCATTCTGTGTGTGTGAGCTTCAGGTGGACTTTGCTACATCTGTCTTGCTGGTCTCCTTGCTTGTGCACTGCTCAGCCTTGTGGGAAGGGTTGAGCAGAGGCTATTCCCTTGCAGGGGTCTGTGCAACCCTCTGTGAGTATCTCCTGTCCTGCTCATGTGGTTGTTTTCAGAACCCCAGTCATCATGATGCCTGGGAGTTGTGACTCCGGGACCACTGTTGATGTCCGTGGAAGAAAGATAACATCAGTCTCCAGATATTCTTGTGTCATGGCTCCCGAGGAACGAAGACTGCCTTGTGGTCTGCCTGAAGTTGCGTCCCAGATAAGCTGCTTCATCAAAATGAGATTCCTTCTAGAGCAAAATGCCCCTGCCTCTCTTCTGAGGACTACTTTGAAATGAAGCTTCTCATTTTTACTTCCTTGCTGGAGCCTGCTCTGCTCATGCCGTGGCTAGTGGGGAAGAGTTCAGGGGTGTAAGGTGATGCCTAGCATGCCTGTGTGAGATGGCAGGGTGAAGCCGGCACAGCAAGCAGCGTGCTCGCAGGTGCATGGGGAGGTGCTTGGCATGGATTTGAGCAGTTGGCTAGCTGTGCAAGCATGAGGGAGCTGGGCACGATGCAGGCAGAGGGCCAGTGGAAGACTTCAGGGCTATTCCTTTCATTCTGTGCCAGGGCTTTAGTAGCCATGCAAGTGTACAGTGGGAAAGGATGGGGAGAAAGGAGACTGGCTGCTCTTTACTGCATGACAGAGCTAGCCCTGCCTCTGCTGACATCTCTGGTGAACACAAAACAATTGCTGCCTGCAAGCATGCAGGAGAGTATTCAGCAGGGGTTTGACTGAAAGCCACCAAAAGCTGTGTGGGGGCCTTGCTTTGGTGTTCATGAGCCCACTGAGGGTACAGGCTAGTGTGTGATAAAGCTGAACGGGATGCTGGAGTGGCAGCTATTTCTTCAGGCTCTGGAAATAGAAATGATGACTGCTCACTCCACTTTTTGTCTTTGTGGATCTGTGGTGCATGTGCCTGGCAAAGATATCTACTGTCCTGTAGCACTATCTCTCTTTTTCCGAAGCATCTTGCCTCTAGTGATACCTCCCATGTGAAGTGAAAACAGTGCACTCTTTCTCTAGGTTTGTGGTGCTATTCTGCAAACTGACTCTGAGAAGTGAGTATGGAGTGTGTGTAACATTGTGCATGTGGGTAAGACTTGATCCTTCTGCACCAGTTCAGAATAACAACAACTGGAGGCTTTTTGTGTTAGTGGTTTTCACTCAGATGAGTAAAGTGAGAGTTGGATGTGGTTCCACTTATGCCTCTGTGCAGGGCAAAGGAGAAGGGCAATTTCACATTATTACAACATGTTTTTTGGTCTGTTTATCCCCTGTGCTAGCTTTCTCTCGCTGAGTACTTGCTTTTAAAAAAAATTACCCCAAACCCAGCATTGCTCTGGATCAGAGTGAGCAGCACCTTTTCTTACTCTGTGAATCCCCTTTTCTTGTCACCCCATGCAATTTGGGTTGCACTAGAGTGTTGACAGGGATTGGTGGATGGATGAGGACAGGACATGGCTTTCAGTGCAGTTTGCCTGGGCTCCTGAGCAACTTTTCCTTTTCATGAGCTGTTATACCATTTAATTTCTCTCTAATGCAATGAACAGAAATGCAGCATTAAGCCTCATATTAGGGAATTACAGTGGAGAAAGGTGAGGCTTGTGGGGATTGCTGTTGTGGTTGTGACAGAGGATGATTCTGGCTGTCTGCCTGAACTGAGCTGCCTCTTGGCCTTCCTATTGATTGTTTCGCAGGAGCAGCTGTGCTGTCTGATTTTTGTTCCAAAAATAAACATTCCTGTCCTGGCCACAGAAACAAAGCGGGCCTCAGCTTGGAGAACATCAGTCGCGTGGTGAGGGTCTGGTGTGCCAACCGTACATTGTCTGGTGCAAGGGTTTAGGTTAGAGATGTAATCAAGCCTGGCAGCTCTTGTGCCTGTTTTCCAAAAGCCTTTTTGCTTCTGTACAAAGCAGAGCGACCTGCCTTAAGGTGAGATGAGGCATGAATTGTGCATCTGCGCTTTGGCTTGCATGAGGGTCCTACCCTGTAGGTACCAATGGGCGAACAGGGAGGCAACAGTCACTGTGGGCTGCCTGGTGAGCTGCTCTGTGCAAGAGGAAAAAACTTGGGCAACTTAAAAGCAGATCTCCTCCTTAAGCTCCCCATATCAAGGACGTGGCAATAGTTCTGGTTCATCTGTTAACTGGTATCTAGAGCACACAAAATCACCATCTCTCTTGGCTCAAAGGGGGAAAATGGCTCCTTTTGGTTTGGCTTTTTTTAAACAGCTGAAGTGACCAACAGCTTTTTGCTTTTTTCCCAAATTTTACTTGAAATAGAAGAGCAAACATTTTGGGCACAAACATGTTAATAAGAGGGAGGCTTCTGGCTCTGAAGTAGTTGCAGGTGATCTGGATTTATTTAGCTCTCCTGCTGCAGGCTGTGCCTTGGCACTGTTTGTGTCTAGACTTTGCAATGCTCAGTACTGAGAATCTGAGCCAGAAAGTGTTATGGGCTGAGCCCTTCCTTCAGCATCTGCCTCTGGCTGTGAGACCTGGCCCTACTTGAAAAGCTGTCTTTTCCTCTTGGTGTTTCCACCTGCCCCACCTGTAAGGTCAGAATAGGTGTTGCTTACCATAGTCTGATAGGGATCCCTAGATGTTACTCCATTACGGTGTGTATCAGTGCTCCTCACCTTTCAGCAAAGGGGGAGAAAGATTGTTATTTACAGCCGGTGGCCAGGCTTTCTAAGAAATCTGTTTTGCAAAATCATTTGCTTGTTGAGCTTAGGGGTTAAATCCCTGCACAGAGCCCCTGTTGGGAAGGGTTACCTGCCACAGGGAACAGCTGGTTGAGCAGTAAGGCTGTCTACAGACTGAGTGGGTGTGTGTTGTGTGGTAAGTTGTGTTTGCTACCTATGTATCATCAAAAAGAAAAGCTTCCTTCCTGTATCTCTTATCTGGAGCCAAGTCAGCTGAGCTGTTTCTTATCTGACGGCAAAATAGTAGGAGAGAAGGATTGAGTAAAAACCTTAAAATAAATATAAATTAAGTATACCTCAGAACAACAAAAATTAGGGAAGTCCCAGCAGAACAGCTTGTTCTGGTACATGGAATTTCTCAATATTACTGGCTTACAGGAAGATGTGCACAGATGTGAAAAGAATTGTTGCCTTTAAAGGCTCCACTGCCAGCTGCCATCCCCCAGCCTCAAATGTTTAAAAATGGGCGCGTTTTCTTTGTGTTAAATAGTGGGAGTTATACAACTCCTGGCAAGTGAGGGATAGGCATCCTTTCCACACTCAATGCTTTTAGGCATCTGTCCAGGATTTCACACTGAAATTAAAGAGCTGCCACCAGCTGTGGGGTACACCTATCACCTGAAAATGTCTTATAAGGGCAGATCATAAGACCTCACTCTCACTTTATATCCTGCTGGCATGAATTTGTCTTTGAGCCCCCCTTTGACATCCATCTGGCCTTGCTGAGAGGCAGTCGGAGAACATCTTGGGTCAGGTTCCTATTCAGGACAAGTCAGCCTTTGTTCAGCTTAGGTCAGCTGAAGGTCTGTCTGGTTCTTGCTCTCTTGGGACAACGAGTGGAAACCAGGTTGCTTCAGTGTGAGTGTGGGAAGAGAAACAGAAGTCCAGCCAAGCAGTGGAGTCTTTCACAAACTGAGGTCACTGTGTACAAGAATTGGGGTTGTCCTTGGGTCACTGGCACGTTGCTATGCACTGCTCCTTGGGATGAACGAACGGGCGCTTTCTGGCTACCTGTGAGGAAACATCCAGTAAAGTTCTCTGTTAATTACTTTCTAGATGTCAGCTTGCAAACTTTTATTTCGGTGCCTCTTGTTTACAGCTTTAAGTTTTTGGGCTGTTGACAGGACTGTGTTATAATTAGGACTGTATCATCTCCTGAGGAGGGCCAGGCAGGAAAAGCATGTCCATTGCTTACTGTCAATATTCGGAGAAAGGCAGGTGCAGGAGCTGTGTGTGCTGAGCTGCAGCAGCTTGGGGATTTGTGCCCAGGAAGAAAATGGGAAAGCTTTCCTGAAACCCATGCTCATCATTAGAGACTGGTTTTTAGCTCTTCCATGGATGAGGTACAGCAACAGCTGAAATAGCAAGGGACAGGCAACCAAGCTAAATTAACCTTGAGGGAGATCATGCTAGTAAATTCCTTCTGACTCATCCTATTCTTAAATCCAGATCTGGACTGGGATCTACCAATGGAAGACACGAGAACTCCAGTGATGCTCAGCAACCATCTGAGTTGAAAGCAAAGTGTGATGATTGTAGTGAGGGACTCTTGCAGGGAGCATCTGTGCTGAGTATCACACAAACATCGCTCGAACAGATAGCTAAGCAGAATTTAAGCAGCTCCAGAATGAGGTCCCTGGTTACGGTACACAGGAGCTGGCTCCTGTCCTGAAAATCTTGCAGTCAAAATAGCTTGGTCATGCCATCCCAAACTAAAAAAGCATTGGGCTCTCAAGGTGCTGGAGGAATGTCAAAAGCACCTGCACTTCCTTCTGCTAGCTGTCTTCCTTTCAAAGCTTTTGGTATTGGTGTGTGTGGCCAGTCTGGAGCTGGAGGTTGGGACTGAGGAGAGAGAGGAGTGGAGCCTCCTGTGTTGCTGATGTGCAGGAAGGAGTCCATTGGAGTTTTTGTCGGTGTTGAATGAGAAGCAGGTTTAGCGAGGATCTCCATAGTTCCCAGCCTGCCCCATTAGTCCAGGTAAGGTATGGCATCTGCAGTCTGGGTGTGACCTCTCTGTCCATGCCTCCTACCAGCAGGGACAGGAGATGCTGTCCCTACATCCATCAACTGTCTGTGCCATCCTCTGTTCTCCATCCGTGTTGAAGAGCCTTTCTTTTAAGCTTGCATCCTGTTTACTGCTGCACTAACCAGGGAGCAGGAATGTCCCTGGCACAGAGGGTGATCTTTGTGCTGATATGGAGCTCTTCCAGAGGGAGCTGCAGTGTCATGGGTGAGCTGCAGTCACAGGAGCTACTGTGTGGAATGTCTAGAATGCCTGCCTCCCTTTTCAGCCTGCTCTGCTCCTATTTTTGTTTGTCTTAGGCTTTTTTTTCCCACTTGAAATACTTTATGGGTCAACTGTCCTTTTGCTGGCTGGCAAATGGATATCAGTGTGGTCTAACGTCAACAGGAGAGCATCATGGTGCCCTTGGTGCAAAAGCCCTGCTGCTGAAGATGCAGTTCTGAAGAGGCTCTTCTTCCCCACTCATCACCCCTCCTGCCATAGGGTGTTTAACCTTTGCAATGGTCCTCATCCTTATGCACTGCACAGGCTTGAAGTAGCCTTTCTGTTTCATCTCAGAGCTCTTAGCTGTGCTTAAGGGTCTTCCAAGCAGCCTGGCTAACATCAGTTTTAGGTGATTGATCTTCAGCTCTTCTCCTTTTCTAGAGGCAGAGTAGCAGCAGGCTGCTGTGGCTGGAGGTGTTTGTATACAGTTATAAATAGCATATGCTGCTTGAATGCTTTTCAGGTTAGAGAGGGGTAGTTTAGGGGACGCAAGGCAGCAAAGACTTAGATACTGGGTTATTTTAGAGTCGAGCATGACTGGTGGGGGTGAAAGCCAGTGCTTTAAGGGAATGATCTTGCTACGTCAATATGCTAATGTGAAGCTGGCTTGACATAGCTTAAAAAATGAAATGCAAACTAGCAGCTGCCTTCAGTTCTTTTCCCATGGGTAACAGTAACTTGCCCCTTGTAGCCACTGCAGAAGGATCACAGGATGAACCAGCAGAGGTGGAGCAGCTGGTCTCCCTTATCTGGCAAGGGACACATTGGGGTGTTTTCAGGACACAGCTGTCTGATGCTCCTTTGCGTCATCACAACTGAAATTCAGATAAGGGCAATGGCCCTGCAGTACTCGGGTTCATGTATAACACCACCCACTGGGGCAGTGGTGGGGGCAGGGAAGAAAGGGGGTTATGGCTTTTCTAATGAAAATGGAATATTCCACATATTAATATAATTTTTAGAGGAATATTGACTTAGAAAATCTGTACAGGGAGAAGTGTTGAATTAAGTGGTTGGTGGGAGACGAATGAAATGTTTTCACAGCAAGCAATACCAACTATTAGGGATTGTCTCTTGGTACATACTTCAATAAGGGAAGAGGAACTTAATTTAGCTTTTTCACATGATCCTGTGTCCTGAATCGCCAGATCTATCAAAAACCATGGGAAACTTTTCTGTGGACTGGAATTGGCACTGGACTAGTCCTAGTAATAATTGACAGCTTGTGGCTGACCCCCGTAGGACTCGTCTCTCTTGACCACCTCTCATTCAGCTGCTCCCTCTGGCAGGCTGCGACCAGAATTTGAGCTGGTTTTCCTGGAATAGCACTTCTAGCAGTAACAAAATTAAAACATCTCACCTCTTCTCTCTCCTCCCAAATGTATTTCCAAGAGGACTTGCCATCTGTCATGGAACTAGCTATGTAAACCTGAATCCTTTGGCTGAACTCTCAGCTAGCCTTATTTCCAGGAAAGCTGGTGGTGCTGTGTATCACCCTGTGCCCCTTTCTTCCCACAGAGCTGTTCTGCACTCAGCTTTGGTACAAGGCAGCCAGCAAGTCCAACAGAATCACACGTGCCCTTAAATTGAAATATCTCAGAAGCTCCTGTGTGTATGCATGTATGCACACATGTATTAAAAAAAAAAAAAAACCAACCCCAAAACAACAAACACCCAGAAAGTATTCAAAGAATGAAATTACTAATGAGCAATAATTCTTATTTTGTCTTCTTGGCTGTGAAATGGTGATAGAGCAGGCAGCTGCAACTGAACTCTCCCCTCAAATGCTGAGATGATCTGTTTCTTGGCATAGTTAGGACTTCACTGTTTTGTTTTTCTTAAAAAACTTCCAGCTCACATTTTAGCTCAATCACAAGCTCAGTTTAATTGCAGTTGTTTTCAGTACTGCTGTCAAATCTTTCTGCACACTGAGATGCCAAGTCTGAAAGCATCGTTCTCTAAGCACCATCTCTTGGGTGACATCCACACACCCCCAGCATGGTGTTTGCACACAGGGTGAGCTGCAAACTCGACACCCACCCCGCTACTGTATTTTTCAGCTAAGCCAGCAACTCCCTGCAATGCACTCAGTGCAGTGGAGTTTCCTGGGGTCATGTAGCGAAGGTGCTGGGCTGGGATTCATACGGGTTTTGGCTCTGTTGCAATTTCTTTGTGTGTCTTGCCTCCCCTGGCCAGATGTGAAAGCGTCTTAGGGAACACTGTGAGTGCTAATGTCATGGTGCTGATAAAATGTAATTTCTGTGAGGCTGACTTCCTTCTTGTTGGGAAGGATGTTGAACCATGTGGCTACTATCTGGAACAGGCTGGGCTCAATGGCTTACTGCTAATTGAGTAAGTAAGATCAGAATTAGACTGCTAAACATTGCTCTAGGACAGAGCAAAAGACTGGGATTATAGTGCTAAAAATTGCTTCAGAGGGGGGAACTTGGATTTTCTCCTAAGTTGCTACCTCACAGTGCCTAAAATCCTGACCCCAGAGCCTCTGGTCATGTTCCAAGGGTCTGGTTCTGTGTGTACTTGAGCTACTGGTGTTGATGGGTTTCCTAAGCACGGAATCGCATTCCCAGGCTGTGTTGATGGGAAACATGTCACTGGCACACATTTATTGCAAAAGAGTGGGATGTGTCAACATAGCTTCGAGGGTGTTGTTGCTCTTATCTTCATTATATTTGTTATCCCAGGTCTAACTTGGGTTCTTTCATTCTGCTGCCTCCTTTCTGCAGTTGCAGGACTGGGTGGGAGAGCAAAATGGAGGGATTTCCAGTTAGCTTGAACTGTGATAGTCTTTCATCTTTCTCCAGGAACTGAACTTCAGTTTGATTGGAGAGAAGTCTGAATTTGTGAAAGCATGTCTCTTTTCTCCTGGTTTCTTTAATTCTTCCCCTCACATTCTTCTTGCATGCATATTCCAGATACCTCTGGGAGTGCAGTGATTGGCTGGTACTTAGAGGAACTGTTGAGTTGTATCTCACCATGGCTAGGAGATGCATACAGAAGCAGCAGGCAGTGTGTGCAAAGGGCAGCATGCTGGGCACCGAGGCTTTGGCTTGGGTTGATGTTTTTGTTTTGTTTTCTTCCATCCCCCCTTTCCCACTGGAGAGCTCTGATGTTCTTGCCAGATTTGGCTCCTAGTGACGGTGACATAATGGGCTTAGCAGATGCCTTCCCTTTTGCGCACATGGGATGTCTCCTCTCCTCCAAACCCAGCTGGGTCACTGTGTGCAAGGGTAAAGCAGACATGCCTTCATGAGTCGTGCTTGCCATCAGGGCCTAGTTTAGTGCTGTCGAATTGGACACAGAAGGGACAGGACACCAAAGACTCTGCAGGAGGCACTAATTCCCTAATGGAGCGTAGTATCTGTCTTGCTCACCTGAGATGTGGCTGACATTAACAGCAGAGCTGGGATCACTTAGCTGGAAAGCACTGACATTCCTGTTTACTGGCACTTTTGCTTGCAGGCAGATGACTTTTTTTCATGTCAGAAAGAAGAAGATGCTTACTAGAAAAGTTTTAGTGGAAGATGTTTTGAGGTGGATTTAGCCTTAAGCTCAAAGCAGTTAAAGCATCTCCCTTGTTTTCTTTGTTAGTCTGTGTTTTCACCAGCCCTGCACTGGCCAGTGAAACAGGATTAAGAAAAAGTGTGAGTCCTTAGCCAGATGCCTGTGATCTTCCTTGACTTTATAAAACATATGTAAGATGAGGGTAGCTCTTTGCAGTGGGGGAGTATGAAGGCCAAGACAGCAAACTTCCGTGACTTCTGTAACACTGCTTATAATAGCCTCTCATCTTGAGTTATATATCAGCCAGTGGGGAGAAACCTTTGAGTAAAGCTGTGAATGAGGCTTTTCTATGCCTTATTTTGTAAAGGAGAAGGCTGGTTTTGCTAGGTGCGTTTTTCTTTCTCTCGTTGCAGGTGAGGCTGGTGCCAGCATTATTCGAGTGTCAAAAGAAGCCCGGAAGAGATTCTTGGGCCCACTCCACCCATCTTTCAACTTGGTGAAGATCATTCGGATCTGCCTGTCCAAGACTGTGCCAGAGAATGGGCATGAGGTTGCAGCGGGACGTTTGGGTATTTCCCTGACACGGGTCTCTGATGGAGAAAATGTGATACTGTCTGACTTCAATTCCAAGGAGGAGCTGATCCAGGTGAATGGAACTTACTGCAGAGGGCTATGCAGGAACTCCATGCAGCTTTGTTTTGCCTTAGTCTCTGATATCCTTAGTACTAGAGTATAATTGTCAGCACATGCCAGTGTGGTGTTGCGAGAAGAGTAGTAGGTTCAGTGGGCTTTGATCTCTTCTTACATTCTGGATCTCTTTCTCCCTCAGGCCTGTGTCTGCAGCACCTTTATCCCTGTCTACTGTGGGCTGATACCTCCAACCTTGCGTGGAGTGGTAAGTAAGACTCTTAAGATGCTCCTTCATTAAATAATGCACTAATGAATAAGAAGGCAGAAATGCTGGTACTCAATTTTGGCAGTCGTCTTGGCGGTCTGCTGGCAGCAATTAGCCTGAAGAGACACAAGAAATTCCCAAATAAACAACTTCTAACAGTGGATGTGTCTTATTTCCACTGCTGCCTGCAGTTGGCTATAAAAGTCCCGAAGACTAGAGGATTTAAGATGATAGTAATATATAGCAATCTGGGCAAGTGCTGGCTGACTTAGCAAATGGTTCTCCTGGCTGCTTGGTACAATGTTCTCCATCACTGAGGCTCCAACCCTCTGTATGTGGAGAGAACTTGGGTCCAGAATAGAAATCATGAGTGTAGTCCCACTCCCATGTGCCTGATGCTTTCTGCAGGGTTTTAACTAGGGGTGCTGATATCAGACCTCTTTTCCATGGAGTTCTTCCTGTCCTTCCTCTGAGAATAATGTTCTGCTTCCTGCTAGAGCTTTCTTTAACATTCTGTCCAGAGCAATGTCTCCCTTCTGTGTTTGCATGTTAGAAATGAAAACATGTGAAAGCTGTGCAGACCTGGAGTGTCTCTGAATATTGCAGTCATGTTTAAGGGCCTCAGTTGAGCTTGGTCTCCCCTTGTGCTACATAGGTTAATGCACACGTTAAAAGGCAGTTTGTTTGCAGACTAAATAGTCAAAAGGGTAAGGGAGAACCGCTATTAATGTATGTGTGTCCTGGTTTCCCATAAGTGACCTGACCAAGATGCCTCAGTCTGCCAGAGCACAGCATCAAATCTGCTTCCACTGCTACCTGTGTCCTAAAAGTGAGGTCAGTTTTGCTCCTGCATAATACACAACTTGGCTGGTTTTGCCTTGTGCAAGCAAGTTGGGCAGGGAAGTGACGTAGAAGAAATGTCCATTGTCCAGCCCTTCAGAGAAGTGGCAGAATCAGTAATTGTTTAGCATTTGCTCAGCAGCTGCAGGCAGGGTTTTGGTCCCACAGCTGGTGGGAGCACAGCAGTAGCTCTTGCCTGACACATATTTGGGACTAGTTGAGGTCAGTGTGGATGAGGCAAAATCTCAAAATTCCAAAACTGTGTACTATGTAGGGTTTCTGGAATGTGTAGCTGCCCTGGCACACTTGAGGGATGACTTCTCATGTCAAGATTTCTCATGGGGAAAGGTGGGGAGGGAATATATGAGATGAGGAAATTAATTCCTACCCCTTCCCTAGAAAACCATGGCTCTTTGTGTCTCTGAAGGGGGGGGCTGGCAGGGGGAGATGTTAAATTAGGTTGGATATGAGCCTAGGAAAAGGTTTTGAAACAGGACTGCATGCTTCCTAGCATGCCTGTGATGACCGTTTGCCACAGGACAGACTGACAGGCCTGGTGTGAGGACCAGTTTTCAAGGCAATATGACTGTGTGCAAGGTGTAAAATCCATATTCTGCCTTCCTCCTAATCTTTTTCCAGTGTTCACTTCTCTGAGCTCTGGTAGGCCCATGGAGTGGATGATGAAGATGGGTGGGAGGAGAAAAAAAAAAAAAGGATTCTCAAATACCGAGAAATGGAAGGGTCAATAATGCTGTCAACACATGCTCTAGCTGTGAACTTGTCTGTAGCACGTGGGTGAGATAAACCCCTAACAAGGGTCAAAAAGCTAATTGTCAGTTCATGTGAGTGAGGGGCCCTGTGCACGGGGGGACACGATAAGGGAATGGAACTGGGCACCCCAGAAATTACCCCAGTCCATGAACCATCCCCAAAAGCTGCTGTTGCTCAAGCCTGCAGGCAGCTGGTGGCTGCAGCCTGTGTCTCTGTGCTGTTAGGGGCTTTGCGGGAGGTTGGAGAGTGGTTAGGCTCGGGTTGGTGGAGGTTCAGGCAAATCCAGAGAAGTGGCAGCTGATCTTGAGTAAGGAACGGTAATTGGCATTGACTTGGGGAATGGTGGACCAGAGAGCGGGGTCTGCACGTGTATCCCTAGATTTCCATGCAGTGAGAAGGCTTTGCCTGTCAGCCTTGTTGTAAGCCTTTCTAATGGCATCCATGCACTTATGCTGCCACCCTCAGGAAAACATGTGTTTTTGCATCCTTACCGCAAAACTAGTGTTGTCTTACTTAAGTGGCCAAAACACTTACCTCCATCTTCTTTAAACAAAGCTGGTCCTGCCTGCTTTGCTCTGTCCTCTTCCCACTCAGCCTGTCATGATCTCATCCTTGCAGAGGGAGTCAGCCAGACGTCTCCAGCTCTAGCTGTGCCTAGTCTGGCAGTGGAGCAGCTTTGGGGAGATGATGACAATGACAGTTTGCTATGGTTGCTTTTGGCTTAGGGAAAACTGATGCCCACTTTAAAAGGGGGTGAGGGTTTAATTGATTTTTGGCACCTCTGTTGTCTGGAAAGCATCCTGTAAGCAAGCTGAGTGTTACTGTTTCCGAGAGGGTGTACTTCTCCTTGAGTTTAATCTATCCCATCCTTCCACTTTCTTCACTGCCCAAATTGAGGTGGTGCAGGAGTCTCTATGTCTATCTTGATACCGTGTTTGATGAACAAGGCCTGACATGAGGATAAAATCCCCTGTGCTATGAGTTAGTGCTGTTGTAGCCTACAATTGTAATCACAAGCCATCTCCCTTGCACCTGTAGGCTGTACACAGAGGTAGCCCTGAGGTTTAGTTTGGCCCCAAGAAACCTACTGTGCAGTCCCCCCGACCCTGTTGCCTCAATGGGAGCTGGACTCCTATAGCTGGATTTGATTGCTTTCAGCCCAAGAGCCTATGAACTGTTCCCCAGGCTCAGAGAAGCTGCTTGAAGAGGTCTCTGCCTGTTTGCCATCCAGAGCAAGAGAGAACAAAGTGCCAAGCACCCTCCAGGCAAAGCAGCTGGCCTTTTCCTAGGCATTGTGCAGCAAAAACCAATGTTGGTGGTCAGTCTGCCTATGAGACAAGGCAAAGCATGACACAGAATGGAGTACTTCCTCTTCCCATCAGCATTTTCATGCTCTGCCTGGGTTCAGCCTCTGCCAGCTCAGCTCATCACCCAGCAGAGAGCTGAAAGATGTTACAGCTGCTGCTTATGGGGCTGTGTAGCTCCTGTATGATGATTTGCATTTGAACCCATCCAAAAGGAGGGATTCCAGGCAGCAAATGGCAGGATCAAACCTGATACAATATCAGCAGCACTCTTCTGTAACAAGAGCTTGAGTTGCTCTGCAAAGGTCTCAAACTTCCTGCTCTTTTGGCTTGACCAACATCCCCTTCCTTTTATCTTCTGCATGTTGCTTACTCTGCCAAAGGCCTGGGATAGGGATTGTCTTGCTCAGCTCCTTGTGCAGTTATGGTACTCCAACAAGTACTTTGAATTGAGTACATGCTACTGGGGTTGCCCTTCCTGCAAGGGTAATGCAAATGTGTTTATGGTACATAGGTACAGAACATCCTCTGATAAGAAGGTGCCTGTTAAGAGCAAAACCCAAGTCCCTTGTGCTCTGTTAGCACACCACAGCAAGTAGATTCCAAATGTGTATGCGTGTGTTGGGCTTGCTGCTTGATAGCAACAAATCAGCTGGTTTTACTCTTAGGTAGCAAACCCTCTGCCAGTGGGACTTGTGTCTGAGCTTATTCATTTTAAACACAAGTGAAAAATGGCACAATGTCACAGTGTGATAGCTTAGATCAGTGCTCATTTGCACTGCAGGTGGTGTGTTGGTGTGTCATTATTTAATTGGACAGCAGTCAAACCCCATAGGAGATGTAAGTCAGCAGTCGCACAAGTGAATATGCCTTTCTCATTGAACATTTGTGACAAACACACTTGACCGTAGGCAGAAAGGGGGGTTATAGACAACACAGCTGTGCTATCACTGTTTTTGACTCCTCCAGTGCTGGTGGATGTACTCCATTCTCTTCTGAAGTTGTTGGCATGAATATGAACAGGGACACAGAGTAAAAAAGATGCTTGATCAGTTACGAGAATGAAAAGTGCTTCATTTGTTTTGATTTCAGAGATATGTTGATGGAGGGATTTCTGACAACTTGCCACGATATGAGCTGAAAAACACAATCACAGTCTCTCCATTCTCAGGAGAGAGTGATATCTGTCCACGGGACAGTTCCACAAACATGCATGAGCTGAGAGTCACCAATACAAGCATCCAGTTCAACCTTCGCAACCTCTACCGCCTCTCAAAGGCCCTGTTTCCTCCGGAGCCGCAGGTGAGTTTCCTGACAGCACCAGAACTTGGGGACAGTAGATAGGTACTGGCTATACTGTGCACTTTAGCAGAAGAAGATTCCAGACACTTTAAGTTTTGTATCTCTTGTTTGTCTGTCTTTTAACCTTGACATTATCAAGCCAGTGACGTGGCAAACCTTGACCATGAGCACAACGTTATATAGGTGGCTTGGTTTTCTTTTGCTACTGGGAGATCTGGAATTTAGGTGGTAGCAGTTGCTTGGAAAGTATTCCCTTGTCGCTCTCTCTAGAGTAGCGTTTGCCAGGAAGTCAGGCTTACTGGTAAACAAGGATGTATCAGCCATCAGAACTAATGTGCTCTTCAGTGTTTTAAGGTCAGGATGGAACCACCAGCCTGCAGCCAGTGACTGTCTCCTAAAAAGTGCCAATGAAGCCGGTGGCACTGCAAACAGCTTTGCGTGTTTCTGAGCAAATGCAGCCTCAGATAGCCCTGGCATTTGGGCATAATAAGCATGCATTCATGAGCTGAATTATTTGGAAAAGTTTTTTCCTGCTGCCTCTCTAGTCTTAGCTGGCTTTATCTGCAAACGCAGTGGCCCTTCGTGGCATCTGCTGGGAAGTATTGTGGGCTGCTTGTCAGAGTGACTTGCTGAAGGCTGCCCACAGCAGCATCACTTCTAGATGGGGAAATGAGGTGGCTGCAAGTCTAAGCCTGTACTTACATAGGATTCCAGGTGTTGTGTCCCTTCCAATCCGAATTATACTGTGATTCCCATATCCAGTGTATTCAGGTTACACCTCCCATTCCTGCTCAAAGCCTGGGAATAGCTGGCAAGGATGAGACTTGTCCTTGGGATAGCTCAGGAGTCAGGAGAATTCCTTGAAAGCCAGCATTGAGCTGGGTGTTTGCTCTGCTCAGCCAGACAATCTCCAAATGACTTGCTTTTGTCTTCCTCTGCCCACAGGTGCTGCGGGATATGTGCAAGCAGGGCTATCGGGATGCACTACACTTCCTGAAGAAGAATGGTAAGGCACTGGGTGTTTGTAGGGTGCACTGAGTTCCCTCTTCTGTGCCAGGCTTGGTGCCTTGGCTTTGAGGATAGTCAATGGTGCATATGAAAGGCAGACGGGCAGAGTTGAGCTGTGCCTCAGATATCAGAATATGGAATTTCCATTAATAAGTCTATTTTAGCACTTCAGGAAGCAGAGGTGGAGTGGACACCTTTCTAGTGCAATGCAGAAGGACTCTAACCACTCTGATACCAGAGTAGTTGTTTTGGCACAACTGAGTGTTGAAGCTACTTTGCATGTGCTCAGTGCTACACCAACACAGTTGTTAGGCACCAGTGCCACCTGGATATCCTGCAGATACCCTGCTCCTTTTTATGTGCAGCTAGGGTATGTCTAATGTGTAGCAGCTGTGCAGAGTGCAGGCATGCCCTCAGCAGCCCCCAGTGCCTAGCAGTTTGACACTACTGTTTCATTCTCTTCTACCTGCAAGCCCTGGACTTTCTTGCCTCCAACTGTTGTAGCAGGTTGAGTGTGTGTTTGATGCCATCTAGTGTCAATTTACAGCAGATCAAGCACATTTGTTTGTTTCATGGTGCATACTTTACTGGGATAAGAGCAGTCATGCAGCTGTGTTTGTGGATTAAGCTGCAGGAGGGAAATCTTGCCTGCAAGATTGGTGACTGGTAGATTATAGCAACAAAACACTTCCAAACAGCACCCTGCTGTACTTAAAGGGGAAAAGTTGGGATTTCTGGTGGAGAAAGAGAGGATGATCTTAAAGCAGCAAGGTTTCTAACTCATTGTGGTAAGCATTACAATAGATGTAAGCTAAAGAGACTGGGTATGATGTCTGTCTGTCTGAGGGGGGTTACGGTGAAGTGAGGACTAACACTATAAAGGCCAGGCAAGGCAGGGCAGCTAGTTTGTATCATCCTTATGGTATGACTTATCTTCTCAGGTCTCCTTCATCGTCCAAGTCCTGCCCGTCCTCTCCTTGCCATAGAAGCACCCCCAGGAGAGAAGAAAGAGGAAGAAACAGAAGATGAGGACCAACTAGAGGACAATACTGCCCTTGCTGTTGTTGAAGAGCACATCTTCGAACACTTGCCTCCCAGACTGAACCAAGGTATGAACCAAAGGGAGAGAGCCCAGGCAATCTTCCTGTGCTACCTGGTCCGCTTCAGAGGATTACTGGGATGCGTGGGTATTGCTTGTGGCTGGGCATGGCCATACCCAGGGATTGAACTGGCACCCACTGATGGTTAGATGGAGTTGGGGCCTCTTAGGTAAAGTTGTGGCTTGCCCTGTGGAGGTTGAATTTGGAGAGTTTGACTCATTTGACAGTGTTCTGCATGGTAGGGAGAGTAGGGGATCTTGTTGCTTACTCCTTTCGGAGTCTGATAAAGCTAAAAGCTGCTGTTCTCAGCTGTGCTCTGAGAATTGCTACCCTGAGGAAGACTTCCTTAAGAAGTGGAAGGTGGAGAGGGAACACCTCATGCTGGGTAACTTCTGGGGTATGGCAAGGAAGAAGGGATAGTTCCACTGGGGGGATTCAGCCATGTTCTCTTCTGTCTTCAGCTCTTCTGGAGGCTTGTGCCGAAAGAAGAAGTTTCTTGACTGGCATCACCAACATGCTGCCTATACGTGTTGCCACAGCAATGATGGTCCCCTATATGCTGCCCCTGGAGTCTGCAGTTTCCTTCACTGTCAGGTAGGCCTTCAGCTGGTTCCCTCAGTGGTGTTCTTCCCAGTGCAGTGAAGTGTTTGATGTAGCTGGTGGAGCATGAATGGACAGAGAGTAGGATCTTCTCTAACTCTGCAGTACCAGAGTTCCTGGGGAAAGAGTTCCTGCCACTTAACATACATATGAAAAAAACAAATGAACAAACAGACAAAAAAAAAAAACAAACAACCCAAAACTTTTCCTACCTTCACGTGTCATTTAGCTACAGCCAGTACTTCCAGCTTGAAGGAAGATGGCTGTGTGCTGGAACTCGCCCTAGAAAATGGTGATAAATTTTGGAGCCTGGAGAGAGACTTCTGAACTGGGAGTGCAGGGATGAAAGCAGAAACCACACAAGAGGTGGTTCTCCTCTGGAGCGAGGGGTAGAGTAGTCCCAGCCATTTCCAGCTCTACACTTACACGGCTGGGAAGACAGGTCTGTCAGACTTGTTCTTAGTATGAAGTACTCTATGAAAAGTTTCTGGAAGGAGATAGCTTGTGATAGAAAGGCTTAGGGAAAAACACTTTCCAAATCTGAAAATGGATGAGAAGTATGGAAAGTACAGACACAAAATGTAAAGATAAGTTTCTGGGCTGTTCTCAACCTTCACAGCTTCTCCCCCTTAATTCTGTGAATGGTAGTATAAAAGGCTTTTAATGCATTTGTCACCAAAAATAATGAGTAACCATTGATAGGAGGTAAAACTAGCATTCTTTTAATCCTGTCCTTTGTGTGGCCCGACTAATGGTTGTCACCTGTCTCTTCCCAGGTTGCTGGAATGGCTCCCAGATATCCCTGAGGATATTAGATGGATGAGGGAGCAGATAACTGAAATCTGCAACTATCTTATGAAGAAAGCCAAGAAGAAACTGGGCAGCCATCTTTCAGCCAGGTATGGCTGCTTTCCTCCACAGCACTGTTCTGGAGAAGCCCTCCATTTCCCCTTTCACCTTTGACTTCTACAGACTCTACTCCAATGGAGCAGAGCAAGTAAGGCACAAATTGACCAGAAGGATTTACTGCCCAGCCTAAAATGCAAATCTGGTCCGTGGTCTCTTGGCTTCCTTGGATAGACTCAGCACATGGTCTCCTTCCTTCTTTCCATTACAGGGCAGACCCTGTAATGAAGCTGTTACTACAGCAATAGGGCAGAAGATGTAGGTCTAATTAAAACAATATGCTAGCTTATTCCATTCATCTTCCCTGTAGAAGACAGAGGTGCTTGTCTGTCTGGCATTTGCTGGCCCAGGGTCTCCTAAAAGTTCCTTCTAAGAGGTACTTATGTTCAAGTGACCTTTTCTGCCTGGAGGTCTAGGCCTGGTTTAGGGTGGGAAGGCACTAGGGTGGCCAGGAAACATCAGAGGGTTTCCAAATGAGACAGAGTGCTTTGGGTCTGTGTGCATGCCTGGGCTTCTGAACTGAACTCCCTGCAGTCGGCCATGGCTTGAAGCTGAGGCAAAACTATTGCTTGGATGAGGATAGGAAACTGTATTACAGTGGTAGGCAGAAGGTCCCAGCTGTGATTTGGATCCTAGTACAAGGGGGTCATGGTCTGAATAATCAAGAAATGTGAGGGGGGAAAACAGGCACACACAGAGACTTCTGACTAAGGTCATGCAGTCAGTGGTAGAGCAAAATAGCTCTATGGTTCTGGAGCTCTGGTCTTGTGACCTGCTCAAGTCTTCCCATGTGCTGATTCTTTGCATGTGTTTGCCTTTCAGGCTTTACTATCACCTGGAGCTTGGAGGGCCCCAGAGCCTGCCCATTTCTTCCACATCGGCCTGTGGTGAAGCACTGCCTATGTGGATGAGAAGCAACCGTTCCCTCTCTGATGTCATGATGAAGTGGGAGGAGTACCAGCGCCAGCTCATGCTGGGCTTACTCTGCATCAATGTGGACATGCAGGCCTCCCTCTTCCCTCGGGAAGGGTTTCAGATAAAGCTTCCACCTCTAGACTGTGCGAAAGAGTGCCTGCCACTCTTCTGAGCCTGCTGCCGTGAGGGAATAAGGGTGGGTGGGAAGGGGAGTGGACGTAGGTTAGGACCAGTCTCATCTCTCAGCAGCGGGCTGCCCTGTGCTCCTGAACATGCTGCAAAGGGGATTTCCCTGGGATAGAGACTGGTGGAATTGACTGTAGCCATTTGTTGCCCGCTGGGCCAGGCAGGGGATCTCTTGTGTTCAAAGACACACATGGGCTGATACCTTGCTCTAGACTTGTGTTGAGGCCTGGCCATTGCCCATGTCCAGGCTGATGCAGACCCAGCTGGGCTTTCCCAAATAATGCACTTTGAATTGCTGTTGGCTTTTTACCACCAAATAATCAGGACATAGATGATGCTCTCATGTTCATACAGCTTTTAGCTTCCTTTGTTTTTTAGAGCATTAGTCTTGTTTTTTCTTAAATCATCTGATATCCCTTAGCTCTTTGTGCTACTGAAAGATGAAGTAGCCTCTTGCCAAACCAGTTTTTCTCATGGCTTCCAAATCTCCTCTTGACTTCATTCTTTGCTGAAGCCATGTCCTTTCCTCTGTCCCTTAACTGCATCCCCACTGGAAGCTGGAGCTGGCCCTGCTGCAGACTGCACTGGGACTGCAGAAATGTAGAGAAGTTATGTATTTATCCTGATTCATGTTGTCACAGTCTCTCCCTTTTTTATTTTTGTCCTCGTGGTACTGCTGCAGCTTGAACTCTGAGTGTTAAGTAAGTCATTAAGTCTATTTAGAGAAGTAATTTAGATTTTTTTTTTTTCCAGGGAAACATGGAATTTGAGGCCCCATTCCTGTCACTGTGAATGGAATTAGTGTGGGGTTGCCCTGGAAAAGCTCAGCCTGACTATCTCGGGATCAGCTTAGCAGCTGAAGCAATATGAAGTGCTTGTAGGAAGGTGAGATTGTGCAGGGCATGTTATTTTGAGTGGCTTGTGGTGGAGTGTCCCAGCAAGTGCTGGAGAAGTGGCTGCCTCTGACAGGGCTTGGGCTTTGTGCCTTAAGGGACTGTCCAACTGAAGGAAATTCCAAGTGGGTGATACAGAAGGGATCTCCTGCCAAACTGGGGCTTGGCTCTGTCTTTTGCTCAAAGACTTTGGATGTTGAGGCTTTGGAGTGAGAAGGATTTAGGCTTGTAGGTATACCAGCCTCACAGCTTGCCTGTCTCATGTTGTGGCTCACAGGTACAGCTCTGCAGCTGGCAATAGCAGGAACATCAGAAGTGGAAGTGAAGTTAGGAGTGGTGGTGCACATGCAGCCCACGTGGAACTGGCTATGTTTGTCTTGTCCCTTAAAAGATCAGAGCTAGTGGGTCTGTAGCAGGGCAGGACTGTGCCTTGTCAGGTACTGCCTTGTCAGTGGTCTCGTGGTGACTTGCTGTGCAGAAGCATGAACTCTCTGTTCTTCACAGGGTGAGACATGGCTTCCTGTGGGAGTTGCATGAACTTAAGCTTAAGTACTTGCACTATGACACAAAACCAGCTCCTGGTGTCTTTTTCTGCAGCGTGTCTAGCTGCATGAGGCATGTTCTACTTCTCCTAGCACAAACAGCATGCAACCGGCCAAAGCAAGCATATGCTGTCTTTGCTGGGGAGCAGGACAGCTGCTGAAGCTGATTACATAGCCTATACATGGAATAGTGATTTATAATCGATTCTTCTGCACCTTTGATTTAGAAAGGGAAAATAACCCCAGAAGTTCTACTAGTAGCTGGAGAATGTAGTGAGTCTGCTTGATCGCATCTGCACGAGCAGTGTGGGTGAGGTGGTGGGTGCTGTTTCCTACCAGTACAATTGTGCACTGGGCATGGGTTTGAGTGTTTGTGGTAGAGACTGTGATAAGTATCAGGACTTTCCTGTGGTGGCTGTTGGAAGCTGGGAGGCAATAGACTGGGCAGCTGTGGTGCTAACTGACTGTTGGGGAGACACCAGTGCAAATACGAACTTGTGACTTAGGAGTATCACCTATGTAACACAAAGGCCTGCATAGCTTATGAAGCAGGCCTGCGCTTAATGCAGTCAGATTTAGTCTTAAGCTTCACATAGTTAAGGCAATTAGGGAACAGGGAAGTCACTACAGGAAGAGAAAAAATTGGAGGATTCTGAAACCAGAATAGGAATATTGGATTATAAAACAAGTCAATCCTGTGATTGTCTAAAGCCTGCAGGAAAAGCTTACTGCTAGATGGTTATAACTCTAATCGAAGTGAACCAGCAACAAGCTACTGTCAGGATGAATTTGATGAAAATTGGAGTTGAGAAAAGGTGTTTATTTTCAGGTTTGGTGTGGGATTTCTTTTCTTCCACTGCTTTGGGCAACCTTCTTTGGGGCAGTGGCACGTGCATGGCTGCTTAGTTTGCCAAATGGGTCTCTCTTGTCCCTAATGCACACAGAGCAATTGGCAAGAACATATAGTTATTTAATGGCAAGAAGTGAAGGCATTTAATCCAGAAGCAAAACATCTTTGAGGGGCAAAGCTGGATAAGGAAAATCTTGTGCTTAGAAGCTGCAGCCCTTTTGACTCTGCCTTGTTTGTGTTAATATATGGGTGGAGAAAATGATGCAACTATGTTTTTTATCCCTTCTTCCTGGACTGTAAAACCACTGAGTGATTATGTAAACCACTAAACTATGAAACAAAATTCTCTTGGCAACAGAGTACACTAAGAAATTGCAGCTTGGCACCCTTATCCCCTACATCTCCTCTGTTCTCCTTTTGCATCAGAACTGACTGGGCTGGTGCCACTGTCTTCCAGTGCTCTGATCCAGAAGGCTTGCTGGTTCTGGTCCACGCATTTCAAGAGGCTAAATGCTGTGCCTAATAAAAGGCCTGAGTTTCATTCTGTGTTTCACCTCATCTGTCGTTTAGTTTATTATATTAACCTCTCAAAGAGAAGCTTTTGTACACTTATAACTGTAACCACAGACCAAAGCCTGGCTTTAAATATAAAGGTCTAACTCTTCAGGGAGGAAACTCCTCTTTTCCCTATGCTAATTTGCAGGGTATGAAGGGATACTGGGAAAGCACCACTCCGTATTAACCCTTTATTTGCCTGTGTTTATTCCCCAAGTGATGCAATGGCTGTTGTGTGATAGCTTGTTGGCTTTATAGATTTAAGCTCTGATGAAGAAACTGCAGATCTGTCAAAAACACCTCAAACTACCCTTCTCTTCCTTAAGAGAAGTTTCATGCATTTGCTTGAAATTCTTGCTGCTCATTTATCGCACTGCAAAGGATGAAGAAAGCAGGGAAGATCATCTTGCCCTCTGATGCAGAAAAAGGGCTGTGGCTGCTTTTGAAAATAGCTTTTTGTTATGCAGTGCTGCCTTATTTAGATTAGACTCCACTTTGAAATCCCTGGAAACCTTGTGATAGGCTCTGGATTGGATATGGAGGGATTTATTGTGATAGTGCTAACTGGAGTTCTTCAAGCCTTTGTTCTATGTGTACCTCATGGCATGCGTTATCTTCTGGGCAGCAGTTGCTGATTAATCTACACTTGTGAAGTTCATAGGACAAGGTAATCATCTGTAGCAGTCAGTCCCTTCTTCAGCAAAATGTGTGGCTGGGCAGCCCAGCGGGTAGTTGCCAGGGCCTGTCTGCTCTCCAGTACATGGTAGTTGAGAGGTCAGGTTCCTGGACCAAAAGTTCATCTTGCAGTCCATGTCCAACTGTCCTTGCACTCACTTGAACTCTGCAAGAGTCCCAACCCTTGCTGTTTCCACTGTTTCACATAAAGGGTCTGTGCATTCAGGAATCCACTTTTTTTTTTCTCCTTCCTGTGATACTACTGCTGCTTTTAACAAGGGTAATGGTGAACTTCTTGTGCATCTAACCAGCCCCTAACCTGTACAGAACTGTAGAGTTGTTTTATGTTGTGTGCAACAGTCTGTATCTATGGCATGTTCTGTAAGCCACAATTTGTGTGTGCTATGTTGGGTTTGGTTTGCTGCCTGCCCTACTGTTAATACTGTTGCAAGCTGATTTTCAAGGGGTAGGAGAAAATACTTCACTTCTGACCACTATCTATAGGACCTAGGAATTGTTTTCTTGTGACTTCTTGGAGGGATGTGTACCTGCAACACTCGGCTCAGAGAATAAAAGAGAATTTGCTGTCTGCCAGCACTGGGTTGTCCCTAGTACTTATTGTATATTCCCCAGTGGTTTTGTCCATTTAAAAAAATGAATCTAGTAATTCACTCTCTCCTCTGAGAGAAGAGCTCTCACTTTCACCAAAGTGGTTGTGGGAGAAATACCTGAAACTCCTTGTGCATGTTTCCCTTAGGGGTCCATTTCTGCTAAACTCATGCTAGATGTGGCAGGGCTGAGCGTTGCCAAAGTCAGAGGGCCTTTCCAACAGTTTTCTCAAGCTTTGTTTCCGTCTTCCCCTTAAATCAATGAGAGAATGGACCACCTCACCTGGCTGCCACGTCAGCCAGTTCATTTGTGCCAAACATACCCTGTGCCTTTATGGTGGGTTCTGGCCTGCCTGCCCTCCATGTCCCTGCGGTGTCTGCCTTTCTGAATGTAGTGGTACTTGCTCCCCTTTCCTCTCCCTCCTTCCCCTTGCCTACCAGTGGGATGTCGCTCTGTTTGCAATCTGCAGGCAGCTTTGCTAGGACAGTCCCTAACTGCATCCGTCTCACTGTGTGGATCCACATCAGTCCTCCTGCACAGGGAGGGGAAACCTCTTAATTCCAAACAGAAGGCTTAGAAATGTAACTTTTGAAATAAATACCTCTTTCTTCTGGGATTTTCTCTTGCTCTTGAAAACAGCATCTAAAGCAGCTCTTTGAGCTAAATGTGTCCTGGGACTCCACTGCTGTCACTGAGTTTGAGAAGACCCTTAAGCACACAATGCGCGTGGAGATCCTGTGGAAATTGCTGATGTTGGAGCAGCAACTAGACCAGCAACAGCCTACGCAATTCATGTATTTACATGGCAATGTCACTAAGTAGTGTTCACAGTCACTTTAAAAGTTCAGTATTAAATCGTTAATGCTTTTTTTTTCTCATGTTTCTTTTTTTCTAATGTTTTGCTGAAGAAAATGTAACTATTTATTTTAGCAGAAATATATCTTCTAATAAAAACTTTCTCAATATATTTACCTGGTTGTGTTAGGTTGCTTGCCTTGCCATTTAAAGGTTTATTAAATATTTTTTGAATGCACTGTACGATGTGGGTTTGTTTTGCTGGGCCCTATCCTGTTCAAAATCCTCTCAGGGTAAACATGCATCAGCATGCAATGAATGGGGTATTGATTGACCTGGAGGTGAAAAATGGTGCATTTTGGCCCAGTTCTGACTTCCTCAAGCCAAAATGCCCCAAATAATACTAGCCTCTGTTTTGTTGGAGCTTTTGCGTAGACCCTGGTTTCCAAGAGGAATTAAGCACCATCTTGTGGGAACTGCAGGTGCTTGGCGCATGTGAAAGAGTTAGGAAAAAGTTATTCTAAAATTTGAAACTTCTCCAATTCAGGTGCATCTCTTGGGGAAACTGACCCCTGTCTCTCATGCCTGTTTACCAGTTGGTGAAATAGATGATGCTGGCTGCTGTGTACCAGTCTGTTTCAGTCAGATACCGAGGTCTGCCCTGGTTAATCTCCAGCTGGGGCACATGGAAGCTGACAGCCCTTGGACTCTGGGGTGCAAGCCTGCGGAGCCAGCTGTGCATTGCTCCTCTGGTATTGCCGGCTGGGCTGCGGAGCTGGGACCCCCAGGGACAGGGAAAATAACACCACATAGGTTGGGGTTTGTCACTGCAGGTGTCCGACAGGTGCTGCAGGGCTTGGGCTTTCCCCCCCCCAGTCTTTTGACAGCAGTAAACTGTAGAAAGATACTTTGTTATGTGCTATCACAGGACGGGCACAAGTGCTGCGGTTACTATTATAGCATGCAGCTGATAAAGCAAACTGCTTTTTCACCCCTAACGACAGCAAAAAAACCCAAACATCCCAACTCGGTGCCGTTAATCGCTGAGGCTGATTTTTCTTCCACAAATCAGCCTCGGCGCCGGGCGATGCCTGCGGCTTCGCCGGGGGAGCGGCTGCGAGCGGGGCCGGGTGCGCAAGCCCCAGCCTGCCTGTTTCTCGTCCTTTGGGGGATGTTTGGGGCCGGGGCGGGTGTTGCTGCTTGTCCCGGGGAAGGGGGTTGCGGCTGGCCCCGGGCGCCCCGCTCCCCGGCCCGGACGCCCAGCGGGTTTTCTCTCGCCCGCCCGCGGCCCCGCTCATTTCCGGGTCGGGGCCGTCTCCAGCGGTAACGCCGGCTCCGCTCGCCCGCGCCCTCGGGCAGGGCGGCCGCAGGTGCCCGCTCCGCTCCCCCCCCCCCCTTTGCTGGATCAGGTAAGCGGCGTGAGGGGCTCCCCGGGGCGGGCGGCGGCAGCAGCAGCGGCAGCAGCAGCGGAGCGGGCAGGGCGGGCGGGCTGAGGGCGCGTTGTCCCTGGGGACGGGTCCCCTCACCGGGGCGGCTGCCCCCCCCCGCCATTTTGTACGGCCGTTGGCGCTCGGGCAGGACCCCCTCAGAGGCCCAAGCCCGCGGCGGGGAGCCGGCGAGGACTCGGCAGGCGAGGTGTTGGGGAGCGGCTGCCCCAGCGATGGGCCCCGGCCTCGTCGGCCTCCCCTGTCCCTCCCCTGCGGCTGTGGGGAGAGCGGAGCGGAGGACTGGGGGGGCTCTGTGTGCTGCGGGGGTCCTCGCCAGCCCAGAGCAACGTACCTGCCTTGCCCGCAGCTGCCGGTGGCCCCTTGCCGGCAAAGGACGGCTACGGAGGACCCACGTTCCTGTGCAAAGCCGCCTTCTCTACCACACGCCGCTCCCGAGGCGTAGCTGGGCTGCGGCCACGGGATGGGGAGTGCAGCCCTGGCCGGGTCCGGGCTGGGGAGCTGCCATCCCGTCCACCTTCTCCCTTTCTCCGTTGCTCTGAAGTCTGCAGGCTCCTTTGAGGTGAGGTCCAGGGGCTTTGGTCTTGTGTGCTGGACCTGAATGGAGATCTTTTATTTTCTGTTTTTTTTCCTCTAGCACCCTCTGTTCAGGGAATGTTCTTTCTTGCCACAAACTAGGTGCAGATGACGCTGCACAGTGAAGATGCCACAGGTCCCTATGGCAGCTGCATTAGTGCTGCTTCTCCTTCTCTTTGGAAGAAAAAAATACCAGAGCTTTCCCTCTCCTAAGACTGCAGCGTCTTTAACATCCCGTGCGCATGGGATGCACTTCAGTGAACTTGTGTGTTGAACCTCAGGTCCTTCCTGTAGGACTTCCTGAAAACAGCCAAGGGGAAAAGAGGCCAGTGATCGCCAGCCTCAGACACAGGGAGATGGCTGTGCTCAGGAATATCCTGAGGAGGCAGGATAATCCAAACACAGCTTGCTTGTTTAGATGTGACCCGTTGAGTCCTTGCTTATTCTAATGGAGATGATGGCTGTTGTGCATCAAGGGGCTCTCAGAAAACCGGTAACTTCTTGCCTTGCCTTGCCTTACCCAGGTTCAGGGGCAATTGCATCTTATTTTTCATGTTCTTGAGCTATATTTGTTTCTGAGGATCACATAAGCAGGTATATACAGATGAATATATATATACATCTCCTGAGGGCTACAGAAATGGCTTTTCTAGATCAAACAGATAATCAGTCTAGTCTGTCCTTTCACTGGCCAATTCAGGTGGTCCAGAGGAGGTTCTGAGAAACTGCAATGGGCTGGAATCCTCTCTTTGCCAGGGCATCCTGCCGCACGGAGACTGATGCGGCATAAAATTTTCAGATCCTTCATAAGATGGTATAAAATCTCTCCAGTTACCCTGCTGGGCAAACAATGTTGTTCTCATTCTCCAGAGCATCACTTTTCTCTTGGTCTCTAAGCTGGGTAGAATAAACTGTATGACTGGAAAGTCTGCTTGGCTGTTTTGTCCATCAAATAGGAAAATTTCTCCCCCCACCCCAGCTTGATGCATCTAATGAGTCAAGACCCTGCCATCTACTGATCTGAAGATTGTATTGCAAAGGAGCACCGCAGATAGTGCTGGGGGTCTGCTGTTACTTGTGACTTTGCCAGGCAGCCTCAGAGAATAAACTAATGGGATGAGGACAGTTGGCAGTAACATGAATCATATGGGCACAGCTCCATGCACGATGTTCTTCATGGTCAGAGAGCTTTGCAGATATTGATCCTTATGTACAATAAACTAGGTTTGGTTTCCATAGTATAGCCCATATGTTACTTGCTGTCTAAATCTTTTTTATTTGATAAGGCTGCTCTGGGACCAAATCCTCCCACCTCTCCTCGCCTACTTGCAGGAACTTATCTCGGATTTAAAGAGTGACAAGAAACTTCAGCTGTAGCAAATGTGTCATCTTCCACTGAGCAGAGCAGCATCTTCCCTGTTCCTGCCAGATGCCTTTGCTTGCTGTCCATATAAAGTCTGAGGTGGAAATACTTGGTTTACTTTGAACGTCTGAATCTTGAATGATCCCTTTTGTTGTTGCATCAAAAGAGCAGAACTGCAACAATTAGTAAGGCTTTCTGTTCTTTGTCACTGTGTATCCTTTGAGGTATGGATAGCCCAGCAGCTTGAAAGGGAGGTTAATATTCTGATTACCCCTCTTAATGTTTTTCTAGCAGTGTTCTCTTCTTCCCATCCTGCATCCTAAAGCTTTAATTTCTTGGCTGATGCCAAGAAGGATTTCCCTATGCATGGGCCTAACTGCACATTTTGCTAAGCAAACCTGACCTCTGCAGCTGTGCAAGGAGCACTGGGGTGGATCCACTAAGTATTCCCTGCGTGCTTCTGCTGTGGCAAGGTGCGCAATGTGCTCTTCTCAGGCCATATGTTCAAAAGTCTTGCCAGCCCTAGGTTTTTAAAAACCATCAGCCAGAGTTAAAATAAAAAAAAAAAAAAAAGTGCCATGGGATGACATAAGTTGGTTTTTTGGTTTTGTTTTTTTTTTTTTTTTTAAAATGAGGTTCTTAATTTGCTCTTGCATGCTGATTTCTGATTGTCTTGGAGATTTCTGCATGTCTGTATAAGCTGCCAGGAAAGCTTGAATCTTGGTATTACACTTGCCTGCAGGACCTAGGGCCCTCAAGTGGAATAACAAATATTGTGAGCTTTGGGAGAAAACGATGCCAAACCTCAGGTTAATAGCTGTTGTGGGTTGTGCATAGATTGTGGTACTGTGAGCTTTCAAATGAAGTCTGGAGCCATGGTGGGTTTTCCCATGCATCGTTCAGGTTGGAGTAACATACATGATTGGGAAGCCCTGTGGACTTTTTAACCAGGTGTTTTTCTCTTAACCATGTGTCACAAAGCACTAAAGCAGGAACAAACACTCTCTTGTGCTCTTAGAGGCTGTGACTTTAATATAGATTTGTTTTGGAGGAAATAGGGTATGGTGCAATGCCCTGGAAGGGTACAGTGCTCTCATCTGGTTGACATAACTGGAGGAAAATCTGTCAAGTAATGAGATTGAGAGCAAAGAGGCTTGTAACATCCCTGCTTTCTATCTAGTGAAGTGTCTGATTGCAGTTAATTTAGCAGAGATGTCATCTGAAGGAGGAGCTGTTGTCCCTGCTTCTGTAGGTTTAATCTCTGTGCTGGTACAAGACTTTGTATCACTTCTCTGCACCAGTTAATGGCCCCATCTGTGTGGAAGGGACTGCCTGGTTCAGAAGGATGTTTGAGGATTACATACACCTGAAAGCCCTGTGGGAAGGTTTGTGTTGTTCTGAGGGCAGGAGACCTCTAAAAATGTGACTGGGAGCCATGAACCTCCTGACATCTGCTGTGGTGGTCCAGCGCTGTCTGGGCATGGGGCTGGCCCAAGCTTGTGATGCTGGCAAGATCCCAGCAGATGCAAAGATGTCACTGTTCACTGCAGATGATATGTCATGGGCTGAGGCAACCTGTGTTTTTGAAGAGGAGATGAGGTATGAATAAGGGGAGAGCTCTTAAGACCTCTACTACAGCTTTTTGAAAGAATTAGCCTTGAGCACATGTGCTGGATGAAGGCTAATGCAGTGAAAGCTTGAAAAATGTCAAGTCCATTTGTTGTAGCTGTGCAATCAAGGTAGCAGTATCTAGCTGTTTATTGCTTCCTATCTCAGGCTCTTCAAAAGAATAACAGGCAGGATATCTGCAGACCTTCGGAGGAGTAGGACTGGTAGCTGTGGTGTTAAAAATAAAATTGCGGAATGTCTAAATATGTCATTTAGGCTATGGAAAGCAAACCTTTTGGGAAAAATGCAGTTATGTCTGGGCATAGCTAGGTGAGTCCAGCCTCTGGAAAAGGAGGGTTAGAAGCAGACCGCAGTCTAGCTCTAAGCCTTCAGCTGGGCTAGTGGGAGCTTGAGAGAGGTGCAGGTGCGGGAAGGCACATTTAACACATAATACAGGAAAACTTGGTGGCCTTCACTGTTATAGTAGCTGAATACCTCTCCATCTCATTCAGCAAAACATCTCCGAGTAAGAGTAGTGCTTTTATCTGCCTCAGTTTCCCCTCTGTAAAATGAAGAGGAGGAAACCAAGCTCATCTCCAGCTGGGAATTTAAGTTGTAGGTGACCTGTAGGTTGACAGCATGATGGATGGTGAAGTCTTCTCTCCGGACAAATGGTCTGACTCCCTGTAAAATAAAATTGACTGGCTTATCTATTGGCAAGGAATAGTGTGGCTGTACTATGTCTAGGGAAGGTGAGCTGTATGCCTGTGCTAGCAGCAGGTGAAAGTGAGATGAGATGTATAAATATTGCTGAGCCTTATTTTCCCCATAACTCTTGCTTGTGGACTAAATGCCCAGTTTTTTGTGGGGTGGGACAGGCAGGCCAGCAGAGCCATCCTGCTCTGGTGTGAATCGCTGCAGGCTGAAGCTCCTGGCCTCTGCCCAGCTCCCCTCCTTGGCAGGTGCAGAGCTGCTGAGCTTTGCCCAAGAAGGAAGATCAGCGTCATCATCGCTTAGATAAGATAAAACGTGACCAAATCCCTGTTACCCTTGGCAGGTGTGGCTAGGTGCTGGCTGGGATTTGTGCAGCTCTGAGGAACAGCCAGGCATTGCAGCTGTGGGGAGGGTTGCAAAGCCTCTTTAAAATGTGGAGACTTGATGCTGGAGCCCAAAAGGGAAGGTGGGTGCACCTCAAGGGATGGTAACAGCAAGGGTCTGAGGGGTGTGAGTGAAGGAACAGCCATCCAGTAACCCTGTGGGCAGAAGGACTTCTGCTGTGTGTCCCTGTGCCTATGTCCTGCTGTGGACTCTGGGGTTGATGTTGCTCCATGAGCAGCTCTGTCAGCTCGGTGTCCTCTGAGCAGGGCTGTGCGGGTGCCCTGGTGTCTAGCAGGGCTGAGGACCTCTTCAGCAGCAGTGCTGCCAGAGCCTGTCTCTTCAGCTATAAGGTTTTTGAAGTTCAAAGATGTCTGTTGTCCTGAAATGTGCCCTTCCATCTGAGATCACGGGAACTAGGAAAAGAATTCAGATTTATTGGAGGGAAAAAGGACACAAGTGGATGTCCCCACAAATGTACACGTTTCTTCCATTGCACACTTTGCTCCTGTGCTTGAGAGCTGCCTTTGCTCTTCTTTACTCTCTTTGCCTCTTAAAGGAGTTTGCAAGATCTCTGCTCTACCTGTCCTTCCTCCCAGACATATAGCCAGAGAAGTAATCCTCTGCTCCAGTACAGATGCAAAACCCCCTTTGATTTAATACATTTCCTATGGCACAAAAAGAGTGTTGCTTCCCATGCAAATCTGGTTGCTTAGTCAAAGCTGCTAAATGCAAATGGACCACTTGTAACTGTTCCTTCTGGGAAGAGTGGTGTGGCCTTTATGTAAAGCACGAAGATAAGACTTCAGGAACTCAGAGAGCAGAGCAATACGCAGATTTGTGCTGGAGAGAGGTCAGCATGGATGTAGTTCATTTACAACCTGTTTCCAGACTTGTGAGGTAGGTACTAGGCAGGGGGAAATTTCAAGCTGTCAGTATCAAAGAAATGAGCATTTATAGAAATGGATTAACGTTTACTAGTTATGGGTGGGTGGGGGTTGGTCGGTTATTCTCTCCCCTCTCTCCTTACCACCTCCCTGCTGCATCCATGTGCTGAATTGGCGCTGACTGTGATTTGGTGACTCAACCCGTTCTGACGCCTGGATCCCTTTCCTCTATTCAGGTTGGACAAATAATGTTCAGTCTGTAACCATGCTTGAGAGCTCTTGCTATTGCCCTAGATATGGGGAGCTGTAATGATGCTTAGATTGGCTTAATCCAATTTGATCTGAAAATCCACTTCTCTGAACAATAAATGTCGCATGTGGGGGGTGGTATTCAACTGTCTTTACTAAATCAAAAACCTTTTTGGCATCGGTGGATGAAGCCCTTTTCTTTTCAACGTGTACCACTAAATGCACAGGATGTGCAGTATGGTTGAATTAGCATTACTATGGGAACTGTAACTTTCTGTGTTTCCTGACCTTTATCCATGTAACACTAAGGATTCATTAATGTGGCTCCAAAATGCGATTTATTTTTTTGTGTTTGATAAGCTTTTTTGTTCTGGTCAATACTAAGAGAAGCTTTATAAAGGACCCCAGGAGGAGATTAGAGACAGGACAGGCTGCGAGGGAGCAGTTTGCTCCCTTTTTTGTGCTGTTCTAGCAGCATCCCAGCTGAGACCACGGTTCAGTGTTAAGCATCGCCTCTGCAGCAACAGTAAACAAAATGGTGAGTAAACTCTCCTGCTCAGAGGCAGGTACCTCACTTAGTATGGGTTTGTTTGGGGTTTTTTTGCCTCAGCTACACTGCTAGAGCCTGCCCTAAAGGATGTGTGGTCCTGGGGCTGAGGCAAAGCTGAGCCTGTGAGGAGTGGATCATCCTGGTCTGAGAGGAGCAGAGTTGCCCTCTGGCAGCACAGAGGCCTCCCAGACGGCTCAGGGGACCTCGCTGCCCCTGTAAAACCTGTATTAATGACAAATGTGATGGTTTGTAGTAATCTTCAAGTCCATTTTTTAGTCTGGGTTTTGGAATAACCATCTTAAAATACATGGGGAAGGGCTTGCCTTTACCTTCGCTTTCTGCATGTCCCATCACTTGCTGCTGGGAGGATGGGGCTGTTTGGAACTCCTCTGGTGGCAGTTTGATGAGGTCTCTGCTGTTCAGATACCAGCTGGAGTCTTCTCAGTGAGAGTCAGTGGAACAGTGGTTTTTGCTCGCTGTAGAGGCTGGGCTTGCCCACTTGTGACTTGCATGGCAAAGCTTGTTTGCTGGGCAAATATTATCCTTGAGGGCTGACACAGAGGCATTTGGGGCAGGAATGAGCAAAGGGGACAAAACCATACCAGGTGAAGAGCCAGCCTGCCAAGGTCTCAACATGCTCTTTTTTTTTTTTCTTTTCTTTGTCACCTTCCAAGAAATCCTGAGGCTTAACTAGTGGGAGCTGACACAGCTGAGGGCGACTTCATGCTGCCTGGAGGCCCTGGAGCTGCCATTGAGTGACAAATACCCATCAGTATCTCCAACTGTCAGTGGGCAGGGGTGGCTTTGCTTCCTTTTGGTGGTGCTGTGGGATAGAGGGATGCTTTGGTCAGTGGCAGGATAGAGGGTGGCATCTCTGGCTGCTTTAGTGAGAAAGTCCTGGGGTGTGCACCCCACGCCTGGGGTGTGTTTTATGGTGCTTTGGAAAGATGGTCCTTGCACTGTCATCTTATGCTTTGTCTTTCTTTTTTCCTAAGCTCTCTGTGCTTCTCTTTGTGAAACAGGTTGTCAGCTACGTAAAAGTGGAATTAAACTTGAGGCAGGATTCACAGGGGTAGTTTCCAGCCCTGCCCTTGTTGAAATTAGATGGGAGGTAGGCAGAGAGCTACATACAAGCACAGCTAGAGTTGCTCAGGGAAGGTAAGTTCAGCATGAATCATCTGCTTTCTTGCTACTTCTTCCCCTCTTGCCTAAGGCAGCTCAGAAACAAGCCCTTCTACTTCACAGCTGTGCATGAGGCAGGATTACAAGGAATTTACCTTGGGAGCTTAATGGCAGGTTTTATAGTGCTGCTTTCTGAACCAATGGCTACTAGCCTATTTTGGAAAGGGGATGAGATGTGTAGGGAGCATTGCAAACCACACCTCCTAGCTTGGACCTGCTCTGATACTCTATTTACAGTGGTGGTGTTTGTTCTCCGCTAGCTTTTTGCTGTGGAATATACTGCCGGTTCCAGGGAAGGGGAGTGATACTGTCCCGCCGCTTGAGGTATTTGGGGAGACCTGCAGAGAGAGAAAACGAGGTTGTGCAACAGGGTAGAGAGGAGGGAAGAAAGTCTGTCTTGTTTGGGCAAGGAATTATTTGAGAAGGAAGTCTGAACGAGCTTGCAAGTTGCTGTGTCTCAGCAGTTTCTCCCTAGGAACTTTCTGTTCCAACTTCCTGCTTTTGCTTTAAAGCAGCAGAGTAGAACTTGCTGAGTGCAGTGGCATTGTATATCACTGCAGAAAATGGCTGTTATTCCTGTGATGGGGGAAGGAAGATTTATTGATTGGTTTTCAGGAGCTGGAGGTGCTTAATTAATAGATGGTTAATGCTTCAGTTTGGATCACCCAGTTTCCACGAGTGTTGGACTGAAGAAACTTGCTCTCAGTTCTGATGCGGTTCTGCAGGTTGTTTAACTAATTCTAGTGACTCGTTGATTTGGGAAACTGCTGATTTAGAATAATGGCTGCAATGGTTACATTTTCAAAAGTAAAGGGGAAAAAGTACATGCTTAGAATATGTGGGATTGTGATGTTTTCTTATAAAATGGATGTCTTGAGCTGGTTAGATTAAAAACTAAGCATTTTCTGCGGCATACTTTGTGAAGACTTAGAAATTTTTCTTCAAAAACATCTGTCAGGAAATTTTCTACTCTCTCTCATAAGCATACCTACC
>JANHGO010000038.1:11833580-11877692 GCA_024606505.1 Aquila spilogaster
CGGTGCTACCCCGGAGTACTAGTAGCGTTGCCGGTAGTACCCCGGAGTACCGAGGGGTTAGTGGGGTGGTTGGGGGGGTGCTACCGGTGCTACCCCGAAGTACAAATAAGGGGTACCGGTGCTACCCGGGAGTACAGCCTTGCTCTGCGCAGGTTCAGGAGCAATTCCTGTCTTACTTTTCATCTTCTTGAGCTGACTCTGTTTCTTGGGATTGCATAAGCGGGTGTATACGTATGAACACGTCTGTCTGCTGAGAGCTACGGGAACCCTCTGTTCTAGGTCAGACAGGGAATCAGCCCAGGCCATCCTTTCACCGGGCAATTCGAGTCATCTGGCAAATAGAAAGATCTCTGCCCCCAACCTTAATTCTATACGTGTTGTGAGTTGAGGCTCTATCGTCCCTTGATCTGGAGAAGTTATTGCAGGTGAGGGCTCCATGTGGGGCTGTCTTCAGCAGCGTGCAGGCAGTGCTGGCTGTGCTGTAATTGTGGCTGCCTCAGGAATGACCTGGTGGGATGAGGTTCAGTAGACAAGTAACATAAATCAAATGGACGTAGCTCCCAGTGCTGTGTTCTTCATGGTCAGAGAGCTTTGCTGGTATCGATCACTATGTGCAGTAAGCTAGAATGGGTTTCCATAATGCTGCTCACGCATTATTCACTGCCTAAATATTTTTGACTCCATATGGCTGTGCTGGGGTGGAATCCTCCCATCTCTTTGCCTGCTCCCACAAGCTCAGCTTGACGTTAAAGGCAGTGATAAGAGGCTTCAGCTGTTACATTTTCTTCATGGACCCATGCAGTGTCTTTCCTGCTCCTGCCCAGTGCCTTTGCTTGCTGTCTGCGTAAGGGCTAAGGTGGAAACACTTGTTTTTCTTTAGACGTCTGAATCCAGAATGACCCATTTTGAAGCATCCAAGGAGCAGTACTGAAGCAATCAATCAGTGCGGCTTTGTCCTCTGTCACTGTGCTCCCTCTAAGGTAGTGCATGGCCCAGCAGCTCCAGTGTTGCTCTCATTGCTTTTCTCAATATTTTTTCCAGCACTTTCTCTTTTCCCCTTTCTGCATCCTAAAGCTTTAATTTCCTGGCTGACGTAGAGATGGATTTCCCTATGTGCGGCTCTAATTATAGTTTTGCTAAGCAAACCTGACCTCTGAGGCTGCATGGGGAGCACTGAGGTTGGGTCACCAAATGTTCTGCTGCGGGATGAAGCACAGTGTGCTCTGCTTATGCCTTGTGCTTATGTATGCCAGCCTTACATATTTACATATAATCAGGCAGACATTCAGGGGAAAGAAACAACAATGGGAGTATGAGATGACCGGTATCTCTGGAATATAAAAAATGCCAGCTGCCTAGATATGTCATACAGACTGTGCAGTGTCAGTGACCATGCTTAGGATTTAGTAAAGCAATTAGGAGAAGCGTGTGAGGCTGTGTGAAGGGATGTGCAGGGGGCTGCCAGGAGTGCAGCTAGGTTTAAGCTGCAGGGATCTGTGCTGGCTGATGGCAACTGCATGGCGCTGCCTTTGCTATCTACCATGCTTCCCTAAAAGGAGGGAAACAAAACTGGCAGAAATCCTGTTGTTGAAACCAGTGTTGAAACACTGTTCAGCCCCTGGGAAGGGAGAGTTGGCACATGCTGCGCAGACAGATGTTGGAGTTCCTGTCCTGGAAGTGTTCAAGACTTCTGGAGATGTGGCACTGAGGGACATGGTCGGTGGGTATGGTGAGAGTGGGCTGGGGGTTGGACTAGATGATCTTAGAGGTCTTTTCCAACCTTAATGATTCTGTGGCCTTCAGCAGACCACCTCCAAGTCAGAGCAATGCTTTTAGCTACCCACTTTCCCCTCCATAACATGAAGAAAACAGACTGGGCTCATCCTTTGCTGAGGATTGGAACTGTAGGTGACTGCACTGGCAGCATGGCATTGGTAGATCTTTCCTTATGGTCTTACTCTTGGCTGACATTGGCTGGGCTGAACCTTACCTGCTGCAAGGGCTGCATTCAGGGAAAGTGAGCAGTGTTCTGTGCTGGGAGGAGCTGAGGTGAGGGGATGGGATGTGTAAATACTGCTCAGAATGACTTGCATGTAACCTAGGCGTGTGGACTAAATGCAAATACCCCTGCTGTTTTTCAGGTGGGACGGGTTGGCCAGCAGAGCAGTCCATCCCTTTCCACTGTGAATCACCCGAGGCTGAGACCTGGTGGCAGGCGTTGGGCCAGCTGCCCTCCTGGGCAGCTGCTGAGCTTTGCCCAAGGAGGAAGGCGGGCGTCATCACTGAGATAAGACAAAGCGTGACCGAGTCCTTGTTCTCCCTTGGCAGGCGTGGCTGAGTTTGCAGCCCGGAGGAGCAACCAGGCCTCACTTCTCCTCTCCGAAACATGGAGCCCTGACACTGGAGCCTCAGAGGGAAGGTGCGTGTGACTGTGCCTGAAGGAACGGTGAGAGTGGAGGAGTGGCCACCTGGTCGCTCTGCAAGCAGAAGGCAGGAGTTGGGAGCTCCCATGTCTGTCTGCTGGGGTTGGAGGTGCTGCAGCTCCCTGGGCCTGCAGAGCTCGGTGTTCTCTGAGTTGCCCCGTGGTCTGGCAGGGCTTGTCCCTCTCTTCACCTCCCCAATTTTTGGACATCAAGGGGTCTGTTGTCCTGAGCCGTGCCCTTCTGCCTGATATCATGGGAACTTGGAAAGGAATTCAGTTTTACTGGAGGGATAAAGAATGCAGATGTTTCTGCAGATGCATGTTTCTTCCATTCCACACTGCTTTTGTCCTTGAGAGTTCCCTTCCCTCCTCCTCACCCTCTTTACCTCTTTACAGGAGCTGGCAAGGTTTCTGCCCTTTAGACACTGAACCCGAGGAGTAATCCTCTGATCCAGTACAGATGCACAAAGCCCTTTAATGCATTTCCTATGGCATGAAAAATCTTTTGCTTCCCATGCAAATCTGGCTGCTTTTTCTAAGCTGCTGCATGCAAAAGCACCACTTGTAGTTACTCGCGCTGGGCAGAGTGGTGCGGGTTTTATGTAAAGTATGAAGATAAGATTTCAGAGGTTTTTCAGAGAGCACAGCAATACGCAGATTTATGCTGGATAGAGGTCAGCGTGTCAGTGCTTCATTCATGATGATGCACAATCCTGCTCTCAGCAGTTTCCTGCACTTCAGGCACGGTTTTGAATGCAGACCACTAATCCAGTTGAGTTGTACACACTGTTCTCTTCTCACCTCACCTGCACACAGGAAGAGAAACTGCATTCAGCAAACTTTGCTTCTGCAGCAGGGAGAAGGCTGTCCTGGCAGAACACAGCACTGGCTCAAAAGATTCACTGAATGATATTAGTATGGAAAAAAATGTGCAATGTCTATATTCAAATGAAAAAAATCTGTATGTGCACGTCACATTTCTTTTCATTTTGTTTTTCCTCCACCTTCCTGTGGTGATGCTGCTCCTCTCCTGTTTTCAAACTTGTGAGCTGGGATCCTAGACAGGGGGTATTTAAAGGGATGTCAAAGAAGTTAGTAGCAGTGGACTGATGCTCACTAGCTGTGGCTGTATAGGGGTTGGTTGGTTGTCCTCTTCCTTCTCTCCTTGCCGCATCCCTGCTGCACTCAAGCACAGAATCAGGGCTGACTGTGGTTCTGTGACTCACCCCGTTCTGACGCCTGGGTCCCTCTTCTCTGTTCAGGTTGGGCACATGGCATTCAGTCTGTAATCATGCTTGAGAGCCCTCACTGCTTCCTGAAGTATTAAGGACGCCGCAATGATGCTAAGATTGGTTTAATCCAATTTGATCTGTAAATCCACTTCTCTGAACAATGGAAGTGGAGGGTGGTAGTCAAGTGTCTTTGCTGAATCAAAACCCTTTTTGGCATCTGAGGGTGAAGGCTTTTTCTTTTCAACATGTACCACTAAATACACAGGATATACAGTATGGTTGGATTAGCATTTCTATGGGAACCGTAACTTTTTGTGTTCCTTGACCTTTACCCACATAGTGCTAAAGATTCATTAATGTGGCTTCAAAACACCTTTTTTGTGTGGTCGGTACTTGGAGAAGCTTTATAAGGGACTGCAGGAGATGAGAGGCAGGGCAGGCTGCGAGGCACAGGTGGGTGACTGTTCCTTCTCTGTGCTGCTTGGGAGCCTCCCAGCCAACACGAGGTGTGCAGGCTGAGACCACGGGTCAGTGTTAAGCATCTCTGCAGCAACAATAAACAGAATGGTGAGTGCATTCCTCTGCTCAGAGACAGGTAACGCACTTGGTCTGATTTTATTTTTCTTTTGCCTTGACTATGCAGCTACAGCCTGCCCCAAAAGGTGCATGGTCATTCTTGCTGCCCTACTCTAATGGAAGAAAACTGTATGAGGAAGGTCCCCCATTTACCTTTGCCTCTTGCAGATCCTTTGTGTCTTGCTACCAGGAGCTGTTCCCTTTGCAGTTTGCAGCCTGATGAGGTCTCTGCTCCTCAGATGCCAGCTGGAGGCTCCTGGTTTACCTCTCCTTTTCCCTAAGCTTTCTTGCTTCTCTTTGTGAGATGAGCAGTGCAATAATAAGTCAATGGCATCAAGTTTGAGGCAGGACTCATAGGGACAGTTTGCAGCCCCGCTCTCGTTGAAGTGGAGTGGGCAGCAAGCTGCATGCCTGCCCTGAGGATCTCCAGCTGTACTGGTGTGACCTTACAGCACAGATGAGAGATCATTGCTTCCTTCCCATTTCTTCCCCTCTTGCCCGAGGCAGCTTAGAAACAAGCCCTTCCCCTTCACAGCTGTGCATGAGGCAGGATTAAGAGGAATTTACCCTGGGAATTTAATGGCAGCATTCCTTGTGCCTTTTCTGCTGCTAGCCTGCATTGGAAAGGGGATGGGATGCATTGGGAGCACTGCAAACCACACCTCCTGCCGGGACCTGCTCAGATACTCTGTGTACAGTGGCAGTGTTATTTCTTCCTTTGCTTTTTGGTGTGGAATACTGCTGGCTCCAGGGAAGGGGAGTGAAACCGTCCTGCTCCTGGAGGTACTTGGGGACAGCCGCAGAGAGAACATGGGGTTGTGGAACCGGGGAGGGGGCGGAAAGTCCCTCTTGGGTGAGAAATTGAGGGAAGGAAGGCTGAAAGAGCTCACAGCTGCTGTGCCTCGGCAGAGTTTTTACCTCGGAACTTTTTGTTCTGACTTCCTTCTTTCCCCTGGCAGAGGGAGAATGCAGAGATCGGCTTCGAGGAGTTAGAGATGCTTGATTAACAGGTGGTGAATTCTTCGGGTTGGGTTACCCAATGTCTTTGCAAGTGTTGAACTGAAAGTATGTTCTCTCCATTTTGATATGGTTCTGCAGGTTGCTTAACCTCTGCTGGTGACCAGTTGGTTTTGGAGCTGTGGGTTTAGAATATCACTGCATTGCATTGTCAAGAGTAAGGGGAGAAATACCTGCTTAGAATATGTGGGATTATGAAGTTTTCTGAGTACAGCTGTACTCATCTGGTTAGATTGAATGCTAAGGTCTTTTTTCCTGCATACTTTGTGAAAACAGAATTTGTCTTTAGAAACATTTGTTAGGGAGTTTTCTACCACTTCACCTATGTGCTCCTCTTACCCCTTATTTTCTGCAGCCCTGTGTCAGTGCTGCTGCCATGGGCTTCTGACCCAGTGATAGCTTTCAACAAAGGAGGGAAGATTTCTCCCCAGTAATTCTGATTTCCCCAAGCAGTCAAAGCAGCTGAAAAAAGGGAGCTGAGTGTAAGCGCCTCTCAGACAGCATCAGCTTCTGAGTTTGCTCGAGGTGCTGCTGCTTGCTAATGTTACCTGGGAAGATCCCTGCTGAGAGGTAACTGAGCATCATGCAGAGGTACTGTGGTCATTTCTGTGAGGAAGAGAGTGGGTTAATTGTCTTCTCATGATTGGCTTCACCCAGCTGCCTCAGCTGTGTTTGTTTAAATAGCATTTGCAGAAAGGTCAGACTGTCCGTGGGTCCCATACATTGCTCGTGGGCGAAACCAATGGAGCAGCAGCTGCAGAGAGGCTTCTCTGGGGAGTTGCTGTCTAGAAACCCTCTCCCTACTCATTCCTGCTCAGTAATCTTTGCTTTTTTTTTTTTTTTTTTTTTGGAATTCCTTGAGCGCATCTTGAGTATTCAGTGTAGTGAGGTGGAACTTCTCTCACTGTCCTGTTGCCAACGTTGAAGCCAGAAATGATCACAGTGGTAAGATCACTCTGTCCAGTTCTCCAGAGAGGCTGGAGATGAGGAAAAAAGGTTTGACTTCCCGCATCCCCCTGCAGCTGTAGCCCTCTGGATAGGTGCTGTTCAGGTGCCACGGAGATCTTGCAGGCTTAGGTGGAGGGGAAATCACTCTCAAAATTCCTCAGTACACAGTGTGAGGGGGTGCTCTACCCAGGAGTAGAGTTCCTACTTCAGAATCGGGCTGGGTGGTCTGGTGTTTCATCTGTGTGTGATTTGGGAGCTCTGGACAGCATGGGGCTGTCAAATGTTTTTTTGTATAACATTAACTTCCTGATCAGGGATCTTGATCAATGAAGATGTAGCTCTTTCCCCACTTCTGTTCTTCGCACCTTGCATGATACAAGTCCAGTGGGACTGCTCTGGCTTCTGGTTGCTGTCACAGGTACAGCCTACGCTGCACACCATGCTTTGCTCAAGGAGCAGGTGAGGCAGCTCTGAGGCAAACACCAGTGATATTTGGTTCAACAAGTTGAGGAGCTGCTCTGGACTTGTGTCATTTCCTGAAAAGGTTATTTGCAGAGTTTTGAATGCCTGCTTAGGTCTGAAGCTTCTTCCTTGTGGGGTGTTGCTGGCTGCCACACAGCTCTGGGAGTGGAGGAGGAGTCCGGGGATCTGCTTTGATGGGGCTCTCCTTGCTCAGTTTTCAAGTAGAATCAAAAGGAATCAGAAGCAATCTAACATGTCTGATGTCAAGTGCCAAGTCCTTTATCTTCTCACCTTCTTTTCCTATATCTTTGCCTCCTGCCTTGCCTGTGCATACCACCAATAGAGCAAAGCACATGTGGTGAACATACTTGATGTAAGCACATGGAACCTCCCTACTGATTGCTGTACTCAGAGAAGTGCATGCCTTCAGTTTTGCAACGCTGCTAGGAGTGCTCAGCAGGTACATAAAGGCTGTATTATCTCTTTGCAATTAAAAAATCACATCTTAATCAGTTACTGTTCTTGAGCGGATTGCCCCCATCCTCTAGCAACCACATACTTGTGGTAGAACATTAACAGCAGTGGCATCAGCAGGAAATCTGATACCACTCGGAGCCCTTTCTACTTGACTAAGTGAATGATATTTACTTTCTCCTGGCTAATTGTGTCCTTTGTGGATGTGCAGCATGATCTCCAATCTACGGAAATACGAGTTCTTCTTGATGCCAAAGGGCATAATACTGTGGGGTTTTTCCATTCCTCTGCCTTTGTGGTGTATGAGATGAATCGTAGTGTTGCATTATTTGAGGTGTTGCCCTGTTCTGTTTTGTTTCATTAACAAAAAAAAAGAGGTTGAGGAAACTTGTTAGCCTTTTCAAAGTGAAGGAATTTGTAAAAATGAGTTGTTTCTGAACTAGCCGTTGCTATTTGTCATGTACTGCAGGCTTGTACTTCATTTTCTGGAAAATCTGCTGCGTGTTAGTCACATTGACACATCCTAGACCATTAGATGTTTATGGAAAAAATGTGCTTTGGATTTTGTCTTTAATTGCTGGGAATTAACTCCTGGCCCAAATATTGTTAGAGGAAAAATTGATGCTTTCTCTCCCGCTCCCCAAGACAAACAACCCAACAAAGCCAAAGCACCAATTAGTAGGAGCGGTTCCAGAGCAAACATGCGCCCTCCGTGTTTGCAGTGCCAACACCGTGACTCTGCCAGTGTGACAGCTGTAAAGTGTCCTTGGCTTGTGATAGCTGAGGAATGGTGTGTGGGCGCTTCAGAGGCGGAGCATTTGTGGCACTTTCTGGGAGAAATAATATTGTTTTAGAATGTCGAGGATACCTGTCTGTATGACAGAGTGATTGCTCTGACAATTCTTGGCATGTGTCGGTGCTTTCTGTTGTGCTGTGTAATTGTAAAGCTCGGACAGCAGTGGTGAGTGCAGCTTCAAGAAGTTCATTTATACCCATGTCTGGAAATAGAGAACTGGTACCAGCCTCTCTGTGCAGATAGGGGCATAGTCCTCAACCAGTGGGTTTCTTTGTGGCATGATTTTTTTTTTTTACAAAGTTCAGCAAGTTGGCATGGTAAGTTATAAAGAAGAATTTCTCTCTGATCTTTGAGGGAAAAGGTGCATAGCAGCAGAGTAAGTCCTTAAACATGCTGCTCAGAATGACCGAGTCCATTCCAGTAGTCCATGGTTCTGGGATGTACCCCTTTATCTTGTTGACATGTGCCATAATGAAGTCATCTGTCGATAATGCAGCATGGGTTAGCTCAAAGCTATCAAATTGGGCTGATCTCCCACTGAATAAACAACACAAAGGTTCCTGGATTCGTTCCTATTTCCTTAAAGGAGTACAATCAAGTGCAGGCAATTAAAAGAGAGAGAGAGTATGTACCAGATATTACACCTGATTGCATGCTCACAGCCCAGGGTGTGTATGGGTTCTCTTAACTTTTAAAGAAATAAAACAATTGATGTTTTTCTAGTTTTTCAATGTATTTCTCTTCCTGCCATTCCCTTTGGGAAGGGAGAACCCAACAACCACCCAAACAGATCCCAAACAATGGAAGCAAATTTCCTGCAGAAGGGAAAGATTAAAATTAATTTTGTGCAAAGTATGCTGAGAAGGAACTTTTCTCCGTGCTTTCCTCCCAGCCTTCTCAGAGGCTGCGGCAGAGCCTTTTAAAACAATTTCCACCAAATGGGTGCCCAGTGTCTTGGAGCAACTTCTGGAAATTCATCCTGCATGGAAGCATGTTTGACATGGAGATCTATGTGGTTCTCTGGCAAGGCTCGTTTCTCCTTTACATTCACCTGATCAAAGAGACTTGTCTGGCTGTAATGCAGTCAGAATGTGTGCTTTTTGTGTGCAGTGAGGGTACTTGTTGTAAATGTGCATAAGTAATGATAATCATTGTAAATATGTGAGATCTCTGAATCTCACAGTGCTGTAAAATCGGAGAGCCTACTCACTTATATAGGTGTTTGTCCTACAAGAAAGCACTGTTTTTACAGTAATTATTGGCTTTCAAAAGAGCAGGAGAGAAAGGAAGGTAAACAGAGCAGCTGGCAGATGTTTGATTCAAAGTGATATTAGAGCTCATAAAGCTTTTGCTGCCCTTTTCTTTTAAATCCTACTTGTTACGCAGCTGCTCCTGACTAACGCTTCCATTCCATGAGCAAGCAAACGCTTCGTGCTTCGATATCTTTAGGACAAGAGGTAATGGCTTTAAGTTGCAGCAGAGGAGGTTCATGTTGGATGCTATTTCTTCTCCAAAAGAGTGGTGATGCACTGGCACAGGCTGCCCAGGGAGTGATGGAGTTCCTGGAGATGTTCAGGGACTGTGTGGATGTGGCACTGAGGGGCATGGTCAGTGGGCATGGTGGGGGTGGGTTGGTTGTTGGACTTGGTGATCTTAGAGGTCTTTTCAACATTGATGACTATGCTTCTGTGATCTTGATGTGCTCCAGCTCTGCATCTGTGGTGGGCTGGAGCAACAGGCTTCTGCTGCAAACACCTCACCATGGCCCTTCTCCTCCCTTTGTGTAACATCCTCTGGGGCGTGGGAGCAAGCCTGCCTAATCTGGTGTACATATCAGAAGTGTGATCAGCACACCTGATCACCCGCTGAAGGACATCTCTGAATTCCTTAAGTGCTCTTGTATCAGCCTGCTTTTTCTGCTTGGTGGTCTCCTGGTCTGGGCCTGATTCTGCAAAGCAGCTGGGAGAGCGGGGTGGCCCAGCCTGTGGCACCTCACTGCCTCCTAAAAACAATTTTCTGGCAGTTCTATGGCTCCCTTCAGTGCTGCCGAACTCTTTCTCATGGGTGTGTGTCCTTCTGATCTGTTTCAACAACCAGCTTAACCGTTTAACTTTTCTACCAGGGTGGGGTTTTTATGTTTCTGATAATATTGTCTTAGGCGGAGATATGCAGGCTCTCCTCTAGGAGACTTCCCAGCGTTGATCTGAACGCTTTGTTTTGTGGCGCACCTTGGACACCTACTACATGCCCATAAGGAATCTTCTTTATGAATCCAGCTACCACAGTGTCACCAAATACACAGCAGTACAGGAACAAAAAGCTGCTTTCCTTTATAGCTCCACAGGCCCCAAGCATTGGCCTTGCACCATAATCCCGGTAAGCCACTTAGCCAGTCGTCCTTAGCTTTTCCTTTGTTCACTGTAGGTTCATTGTGCTGCATTCTGGCAGGACTGCTAGGAATGCTGTGTGTTCAGCGTCTGTACAGTGCCCTGCCAGTGACTGAGGTCATCTGAGGACCAGCTGTGCAGAATTTGGCTGTGCTCCCCACTTTCCTTTCCTCATCAGGTTGAGAAAAACCCCAAAGTTGTCAAGTGCACACGGTGCTCATGGTCACATAGATAAGGGCTTGGTTGTTGATGGGGTTTGAGTCATGATTTTTCTTTACCTTATTAGCACTGCTGCTACAGTAACAAGAATTCAGAGAGAATAAATTGGAAACCATGACCTTGTAACACTATCTTGAAAATGGTATCTCTGCTTTCCAGGAAATGCACCTTGTGTTCATTCTTCTGTTTGCTGAAACTTGCAGACCCTTCAAGTTCTGTCTTCAGGTGTTTTTTTTCTTCAGCTGCAAGGCTTTGAAACTGTTCTGATGCTTGAGTTTCACAGGTAATTATCAGTCTCCAGGAATAGAATTTTAAAATAAAGTGCCAGCTGTTACAAGAATTGGATTCAAATTGGAGGGCTGACAATGCCAGCATGGGCAGGTGACATGCCTTGCCCAGGGTGGTACAGCACATTAAGTCAGGATTGAGATTCAGGTCTTGTGATTTCCCAGCAGAAGGTCTTGCCTGTCCGATCCAGCTGATTTGTTGGCACCGCTTTGCACAAGACAAACTGTAGTTTATGCCTTGAGAGGTTAAAATATGCACATAAGACTGGTTTGAGTTACCTCTGTGTGGAAAGCACGTGGTGTTCATTATCCTTACTGGCAGCCAGGTTCTTCCTGTGCTTTGTCCAAGATGATCTGTGTTTGCTTTGCAGACTCTGCACACCAGGAAGGTTGTCTTCTAGGTGCAAGTGAATTTCTGCATACTGAGTCCCAGCGCACACCGTGACAGGAGGTAGCTGTTGTAATCCACGGATCCTAAGGACTGTCTTTTTTCTCTTGAGCTCTGTGTCAGGTTTTTTGCACATTTGACATCTGCTCAAATCTGGACTGTGCAGTACCAGAGCTGACTGTGAGGGGAAGGGTGAGCTGTAGAATGTGATGTGTAGGGGTGTTTACCTGCAGTTGGAGCACATTGGTGCTTTTGGGTTTCAAACACTTGCATCTCTTGGTAGATCTCCCAGGCCCTGGAAAAGAGTTGTTAGTCTGGGCTGGATGGGTTTTCTTGTGACCCATTGCAGGTGTTCTGGTGGTGGAAATTGCTAGCCTAAAAGATAGAGACTACCCTGATCCCAAGCTAAGTGTGGAAGTGCCTAGCTGGTGTTGCCTCAATGACTATCTTGCCCTGCCAGATGAGACCTGGAGAAAAGAGTCCTGCCAGGTGAGAGCTGGAGAATGAGTTCTGACAGGTCTTTATCATCAGGAGATGACTTGGTTACTTCTCCCTGTGTAACATGGCAGGTTTGGCTGACCAAAAGCATTAGGTGCCTGTATCTGTCTCTTCTGCCTACTCTATTTATGGCAGACAAGTGTGGCTTTTGCTAAGCTGCCTCAGCTGGCTTTGCTGTTGGACACCAGTACCAGGGTTTTCTGCACTATTGACCTCAGCCTCCTTCGGTGTTTTCCTTCAGTGATACTCTGCATCTTTCTGATAGAACTGCTCCCCAGTAGTTTGCAGCAACTAACTGTAACTGGGGCAGTTCTGACAGCACTTGTTAGACTGAGATCTGCTTCGCGCCTCTCACCTGCATTTCTACTGTGCAATGACCTTACAAATGGGAATGAAGATGAACAACTCAGAGACTTTGGGGGAGAAGTCTGTCAGAGAGCTACCATGTGTTTTGCTTGCTGAGGCTGTCTCTTATTTGCCACTTTGTTCCTCTGTGAGTGCCATCCCACCACTGAAAGCCACATCTGGCTTCAGGCCACTCAGAGCAGCTTGAACAGGAGATGCTGTGCTCTGAATGTTGAATTAATGGGGTTGGTCTCTTACATGTGTGAGTCAAATCCTTTCAGACTCTTGTCCGTGCCAGGCTCCCAGCTCTTCTAATGAAGAGGCTTTTAGCATTGCTAATGTTTGGGAGCTACGATTCAGTTGGGCTTTTGATAAAATGGGGAGGTGCTAGAGGTAGGGATGTAATGTTTCCAGTTTCAGCTTGCAAATGATTCTGAAGAGAACAGAACATCCTCCTTCTACAACCTTTTCTTTGCTGCAGCAGATATGAGAGTCATCATCTGTGTGGGTTGCTCTGGCCTTTGAAATACAAGTTGATGAAGCTCATAGCAAAGAAGTAAGTTCTTTACCTCTGGGTAGACATCAGCCCCTTAGATATCTAAAGGGAAGTTTTAGAAAATGCATCTCTTTTCTCTTTTTTTTTGTGCTTTTTCACATGCTGTTTCTTTTCTTTTTCTTTTTTGTTTTTTTTTTTTTTCTTTTTGGTCCTCATTCTTGTCGTAGCTCTTACTTTGAATGTATTTGTGGAAGAAATGGGTTTGTCAAAAGGATTCAGCAAGGTGGCCTGTGTAACAGCCAGTAAATACAATTCACTGGTGTGGCTGACTTCTCACCATCATCACCTGTAAAATCCATGCAGCTAAAGATATTTGGATCTTTTTTTTCTCTTCTTTCAGGTCTAACTTTATAACTTTTACTTGAGTATGAGGGGGAAGCTGAGATTCTTCCTGTTTCTTTCTGACTTCTAACATGTACAGATTTGCCATCAGGAGCAATATGACTGCCCAGCTAGTGGGTAGAATCAGGCTTTAGCCTCTGCATTTTGCTCTGTTGGCCCAATAATACAAAGAAGCTTAAGCAGAAGAGTTTGTTTGAAGAAAGAGTGAAAGCTCCCTACCCACCACCACCTTACTTTTCATGCTTTCTTCCCTCCTTCCCTTACAGTATTCCCCAAAGCCTGGGCCCAGCTGTGTCTGCTGCTTGCGAGGGATGACTGCTTGACTAGAAACATATGATAGCACCAACTTACAGGAAGTCTTTTGCAGAGTTTCAAACAAATATTTTTTCAAGTGACACTAAATAGATGCCCTGCAAAATTGTCAATTTAAAAGTGAAACATTCTGCTCGTTCTTTGAAGCAGAACAACCCTCTGGCTCACACACCAGCAGTGATGAATGGAGTCACATAGCATGGTACATAATTGCCTTTTCCTTTTGTATTAGTTTCATGCAGTTCTTGCATGTGACATTCTTCCAGGCCGTCATGTTCTTTATCATCCCGATGTACTAAGAGTACAAACAGAATTAAGTTGCTTGTTATCATGGCATCTGTACGTGGCTTTTAATTTCTTGGTGATTTCTAAAACAAAAAGAGCCAAGCTCTGTTGGCTGGTGTTATGTTTAAATCTGCTCACAGCCTGCTTGCACAGCTCACTTCTGCCCTGCAATGCAGAGCACAAATCTGCAGGAGGAGAAGCTCAAAGCAGTGCAGCAAGGCTTAGAAATGTGGCGCTGGTGCTGAAGAAAAGCTGTCCGGAGCGTGTTATGTGGGAGCAGTAAGCTGGAAGGTGGGTTGGGGTAGGGATGTGCTGTGCACATCTTTACAGCCCCAGGACTGTGCTTAGAGGGGTGCTTAGCCTTTTTGTGTTGGGTACTTGTAAATAATGGGAATTATTTTCTTTGGCATCTGAAATGTCTCCGTAATTGTGTGGTTTCCTTCCTAGAAGTGTGAACATTTCAGATTAAAATTCTGTTTGGCAGCTTTTGAGCTCTCAAAAGAGAGGCAAAAGGGGCAGGAGTACCCAGCTTATTAATTTTTTGCCATCTTATATCCCAGTGTAGGAATGTTCTGACCTTTTTTTGTGTACTGTAATAACATGAAAGAAGATGGAATTCGTATTTGGGAAGTGTTCATGAGAAAACATCAGAAGTGGATGGTCAGCTGTGGGGTCTGGGTGGGAGAGGGCTGGGAGAAGCATTCCTGTTCCTCTTTCCTCCGTCTCATGCACAGATCCTCCTTACTGCCTTTGTCCCGTTCTGCAGTTGTGGTGCAGGTCTGGAGTTCACAGGAGGAGGAAGAGCCCATTATTACCAGAGGAAGCAGGAATAGAGGAAAGCGTCGTGGTCAGGGCACCCGTGGAGCTGCCCCTCTCTTGGTGTTCAGGCTCCGTGTCTCAGCTAACATGGGAATTCCACCGTGCTCCCATGCAGGTTGACCTGCATGCTTGAATATTTTCTCTCATTTCTTCTGAAACCCTCCCTTGGCACTGGGCTGTCATCAGCAGAGAACTGAGATTTGCCTGTGGGTCTGAGTAAGAGGAGGATAGGTGGCAGAAGAGCACCCGTGCTATGTGCAGGTTCTGTAGCCCATCGCAACATAGAGTTACAGCTGCATTGAAGGCTCGGCTATGCCTGTATTGTGTCCAGCACGCACCTCTGATGAGCTCTCTGTGCATTCACTAACCCCTAGCTTACTACTCAGTAACAGACGCCGATGTTGAATATTATTCTTTCAGACCAACAAGGTATGTAACTAGATGATGTGTGGGTTAGAAGCAGAGGGTTGTGTTTGACTGGGGTTTCTCTGTTTCCTGCCCCACAGCTCTTCCATTTTCTCCTGCCCTGGGATGGAAGGCAGTGAAAAGATGGAGAACAAGAGGGGCTCTCTCCTGGGATACGTCCACTGGGAAGCAGAAGAGGAGGGGGACGAGGAGGATGAAGTGGCTTCTGGTGCTTCTCCTTCCAGCCAAATGAGCGAACTGGAAGATGTGCAGGTGGAGATGCTTGAAAAGGCGAGGGAACTCTTCCAGCTCTGTGACAAGGATGAGAAGGGCTTTATCACCAAGTTGGACATGCAGGTGAGAGAGGAGCTGTGAAGTCATGAGTGGCAGAAGAGGGGAGAATATGGCATGTTTTGCCCTTTGGCAAGATGGGTGCACACACGTCTGTCTCATTCAGATTTCAGTGAGCTGGGCTCTGGCCCACCCAGCTGATCCAGGAGGGACCTTGGGCCTCTTGGAATTCCTGGGACAAGTGGGACTGCAATCCCAAATTTTTAAAGAATGCATAAATAAATAAATAGATAAAAAGCAACAGTTTATAAAAGCGTTAAGCATGCAATGGATGGGAAATCTGGGGGAGAAAAATCTTTTGTTTATTTTGAAAACAAAGTAACACAACTATAAACAGCAACAAGAAGTCTGTCAGTCTTCACAGAAAGGCTGTGTAACTTCTTTTTGTCTCTGTCATAGTGGAGGTCTTGTCTCAGAAACATATGTTAGACCTGAATCATGACTTTGCTCTGGCACAATGTGTTGGTTTTTTTTTGCTTTTTATTTGTTAACAGAATGTCTTTCATTGCTTTTTTTGCTTTAGTGACTTATCAGGAAGATAACGTGGAATGTTTTTCCCATCTCTTTCTCCATCTATAGTTAATATTTGGCAGGTCCTGTTGAGTAAACAAGTGCTGACTTAATTGCTGACTCACTTCGCTTTGGGTTGTGTGATGCCTGCTTTTGTATATTTACGTTAATAAATATTTATTAAGCTTTATCTAAATCTTTGTTTTTAATGGACAATATGGGGTTTTGTCCTGTACTTCAAGTTATTTGGAAGCTTCTTTGGGAAAACGTTCATGCTAGGTGCTCTACGCGTGTAATCCAAAGGCAAACTGTGTAGTGAGAATAATGGTGCAGTCCCAGCAGACAGACAGAAGTTCTCTCTCCGCATTCCTGGTTGAATCACTTGTTAACTGAAAATCTAATCAGTGGGCTCAAACAGGGTGTACTGTCATGCTGTCTCATCCTAGCTAAGAGGCAGTGCTAGAAGGGCACAGCACCATAGGCCAAAGCTGGGCACAGCACCATAGGCCAAAGCTGGGAACAGCAGAGGCAGCAGTCACAGGAAAGGCTTTGAGTCATTCTTTCATTGTATTTTTTCTTTCTGGTCTGCAGCGGCTTCAGAGTGAGCTCCCCCTAACCCTTGAGCAGCTGGAGACTGTTTTTGACAGCTTGGAGCAGAACAATAATGGATACCTGACACCTGTGGAGTTCAGCATGGGACTAGGTAAGGACTGCACAGAGGTAGAGGAAGGACAAAGCCCATCCGTGGCATGATTTTTTTTTATGCTGTTGAGAAGGCTGAAAGTGTAGCACTTCTCCTGAAGCTGTACCAGTTGTGCGACGCATTGCCCTGTATCTATATGGATATCCCTGGAGAAATGTGTGAGTAGTACTGCTGACCCTGTCCTGAGGCTTTGTGTCCCCTTATTCCAGTCTGCTGTCATTTTCCTGCCCGGTAGAGCTTGCCCCTCAGCCTGCCTTACTGGAGATGGCACATACTAGGTCTTCTGAGGGTGTACAAGGGGGAAGATGAAGGGAAGGAGCTCGAGCTGGGAACTGTGCTGCCATCAGCTCTGCTCCCTGAGAGGGCTCAGGGTTACAGGAGGCTTCTACACAACTGACAAAAAGAGCAGCAATTTTAAATGTTCAGTTTAAAGCAGTCTGAGATCCTTCTAGGGTGTCAAAACAATCTTAGCATCCTTCTCTACCCCAATTTTCTAAGCTGTAGGGGGCAGATTATGAGAGATAATGACTCTTTCTTTAAAGTAGGCATCCCAAGTACCTCATCTAAGCCCATCTCCTTAATTAACTGTTCAAGGTTTTAAGCTGGAGTTGGTCCTGCCTGTCCACACTTTAAGTTTTTTACAGGACACGTATTATGAGTAGGAGTGAAGCTGCTGTTCTGCATCCATCCACATTACTTCCGGTATGGGGATTAATCTGTTGCAGATCTCATGTTTTATGCTAGACTGGAGTGGGCCTGTGCGTGGCATGTTTCTAGCAGATACCTAGGACACAGTGGAGTTGTAATCACCTGGGAGGAAGAGGAGCAGTGAGGCAAACTGCCATGTGTTGGACACTATGAGCGTGAAAGGATGACAGAAAGGAAAAAGAAGCTTGCATCAAAACCTTAGCATTTTTTACAGTATTATATGTAGTTAATGGAGAGGACTTAGTGAAGACATTTGAAGGCAAGAAATGGTAGAGTTGAGTGACGTAAGGTACCCAGATTTTAGATATTTTTCTCTTAGAGCAGCTCTGAACATCTTTGACTGCTGGCCCTGTGTCTGGGATGTCACTTCTGCTTGGTTCCAGAGTCATATGCATTTTGGAATGGAGAGGTAGCTGCTAGTGAGGGTCTGAACTCAGTGTACAGGATGAGGCCTGCGCTTTGAACAGAATTCCTTGATTTGTTTCTTTAAGGATTTGTTCCCAGCAACAGTGTCCGTCACATGCCTTGTGTATCATGAAATTCTCATGGCATTACTGTTGCAGCATGAAACAGAATTTGGAAAGCTGGAAGTTGCATGTACGTGGGATGGGGCTGGAGGGCTGTTCAGAGGATAAGTTCATTTTGTTCAGGCACTCCACAATCCCAGCAAGAGGCAGTCTTTGTCCTGTAGCACTTAAATCAGAGCAGATGTAGCATATGGGAAGGGGAGGGTGATGATCTCCCTGACACTTTTCTGTGAACTGAGAAACTGAGGCATGGAGCTGTTCAGTGTCTGGCTTGCAATCTTAGAGGGGGTTTGTGGCATCATTGGCAACTGAATGCCCATAGCATTGCTCCACAGGAGTGAAATGACCAAATGCCACGTTTCATGTACAGAGGATCCAAGGCTGAGAGTGATACGTCATTTTAGCACAGATGTGAGCAGAGCCATTACAGCTTGTTGTCAGGCTGGAAGCCAGTTTCAGTCCCAGCATCACAGACTGAACGCTGACATCACTTGGCGTGTCAGAACAGAGGCTCTTTACTGACTAGGAGCTGTACTCTACAGCAGTAGTGTGCAGGCAGCTTCTCACAGAGCTGTGTTGGGCTGCCATTCGAATAGCAACCTTTTAAGTGACGTCCAGTTTGACTTTTTTCTCCTTCTTCCCTTCCTCAGGAAAATTAATAGGAATCGACTTGTGTCAAGGAGCTGGAAGGACAGATAGCTCCAGTCATGAGGAGACCTTTGAGTCAGGTTGGTCAGATGACATGGACCCAGCAGATGATGAAGAGAAACGATTCTGCTCCATGATGGAGCAGCTTGGAGCAGCCCAAGTGTTTGAAGAGTAAGTAGGGACATCTCATGGCCTTACCTCTACCCTGTTTTGATCTTGCAGTACCGAAATTTGAAGGTACCGGAAAACACCAGGGAGGTGAACTGAACTGCTTGCTCCTGAAGTACTGCTTAGTTCTTGCTATTTTGTTTTTTTGTATGCTTGGTAACAAATGCAATGAAGTCTGGGTTGTCTCATCAGTTATAAGTTATCTTCAGTGTAGTGCTTTTCACAATTTTTTTCCCAAACTGTAAGTTCATACAACAGCTGTAAAATGTAGCAATTGGTGTGGGAACTCATCTGCATGCAGCAAATGAAAAGAAGCATGTGAGGGTTAGACAAGGTAAGGAGGATGTGTGTACTGTCTGTTCCAAGAGGGCCTGTGACTGTTCACATATGTTTGGAAAATGTTAACTCTAGGAGTCTGCATAAAAGATGTGTGCTCAAAGGGTTGCTTGGGACTGAGCTGATCTTGAAAACAGCGAGAGCTAAAATGAGCAAGAGGCGCTCGCCTGAGCTTTGAAATTTGGTATCAGTGCCCTTGCATTTGGCCCCAGTAGAGTCTACTGACCCAGTGTCATCCAGCTGCTAGGCTGCAGATTTTTTTTTAGGCCTTTCCCAAGTGAAGCATTTTCCATGGTTGCTTCTTACTGATGCAAACCTGTTGGAGCTGGAGTGGCCCTACAGCCTCTGTGGCAGTGAGGTTTTGGTGGTGGTTTTTTCTTTTCTCCAGACATCACAGTACAGCAGTTGGCACCAGTTTGCTGGGAGCAGCTCTGCTCTAAGCAGGGATGGGAAACAGATAGGATTGGAGACAGAAGCTGAGAGCAAAGGACTTTGCTGTTGGCAGAGCTGCATGTCATGAAACAGATTGTGGTGTCTCACTTGCACTGTGATGCAAAGCACCTGCATGCTTCTTCTAATGCTAAACAACTTTGGAAGAAAAATTTAATGCTGCAAATAATGGAGTGAGGCTGTGAAAGCCATATGATTGTTTTGGATAAGTAGCCTCTGCTGTTTACAACAATTCATGAAGCATCCGGTCTTCAAGTTTGTTAAGTCTTATCCTTGTTTTGTTTTCACCACTTGCAGTTTTATACAATGAGTTCAGCAGTGGCTGTCATGCCTTTGTCCTGAGGCAGCTGTTGCAAAGAATTAACAGAAAACAGAAGCTAATGAGAGGTGGAGGAGGAATCTGATCTTCACTGTTTTTTGCTACTGAATCTGGTCTTCACTGTTACGTTATCCATAATGTAACACAATGAAGAAATTGCTTCTTTAGTTTGTGACTCAGTTTCCAAACTTTCTAAATAAACAAACAGAGAATGGCAGTAGCATCTACTAGTATAGTCATGGTGTGAGAATGACACCTGTGTGATGTGTGCTGAAATCCCTGGGCTGTGAGAGTTTGCTGCTTGGTCATAGCTCACAGCCAGTTTCCTGAATGTTCATCTCTTCAAATCTTGGTTTAGACATCAAATGTGTTATTACTGAATACTTGAGAAATAATCACTCCAGATTTGCTTTCTAGGTGACCATTCTTGTCTTTCTGATGGCCTTCTTTATTTTAACCTCGCAGTTTATTTTAACCTCTTTGCTGTATGGTATAATGGAGGAGGTGACAGGACAAGGGCAGTCTGCCTCCCCTGAGTGCATGTTGAAATTCGAGTAATAATCGAGAAGATGGCACAGACTCATTTGCATTCTTTCTCTCCTGTTTGTTTGCTCCAGTCCAGGTGAGGTTCGGGATCTTTGGGCCCGGCTACGAAAGGAGCGTCCAGAGCTCTTAGCCAATTTTGAGGAGTTTCTGATGCGTGTTTCGTCATACATCAGGGAGGTGAATCATGAAAAGGAGTCTATGGAACAGGCATTGAAGCGGTGAGGAGAACATCATTGCCATTTGCTGTCTGGAAACAGCTGATACTTGAATGAAATTGCATGTGTTAAGTTCTACCTCAAGTAGGAGGGGAGGCTGGGTTACAGAACACTTGAGATTTTTGTTGCTGTAATAAAATGACTTTTTATCTTGGCCCATTTGCCACAGGTTTGTTTTGCATCAGCACACACTCATAACGTTTGATCTGGTGGAAAAAACAACTCAAGTAACTTATTGGCAATGCCACGTAGCTCTTACTAGGACTCTCTTTGCACCCCTCTGTCCTGTTTTTCTTTCTGCAGTCTCTTTCTCCCTTGTGATATTTGTGTATCTTTTCTTTTGTAGAAAGGAGACAGACCATGACCGAGAAGTCAGGTGTCTTTATGAAGAAATGGAGCAACAGATCAAAGCAGAGAGAGAGAGGCTAATCTGCCAGGTACCTCATCTCTTGGCTGAAGTCAAATTTTCTGTGGTCTGAAGCAGGGAGGGTGGCTCATCTGGCTAAGGAACAGCTCTTAACTCTGCTGGGTGTTATGTGCATAGCTATGTGTCTTAACCTTTGCAGGAATCACTGAGGCACAACAAGAGTAACCTGCTCCAAAAGGAACTGTGCAACAAAGAGCAAGAGCTGGAGAAAATCCTGTATCGCCAGAAGAAGGTAACAGAGCCCAAAGCCTTTCTAAAGTGAGCTCTCTTCTACTGTCTTTCTATAAAGATTTTTTCTGTCTGGGGGTGGTTTTCATCTGCCGACAGTGTTAGCCAGCCTAGTTTTGCCCATCTCTGAAGGTGCTGAAGTGGGTTAGTTTGTCTGCAACTGCATTGTCATCCTGTGAACATTTTGGCCCTCATTTTCTTATCTACCTTGGTCTCTCTTGTACAATAACTTAATTTGTCAAGGAAAATGAGATAGAGGTTTGGAAGTTGTGAGTTTGGAGTCTTTTGTGGTGTGTAGGAAAGCTGTGTATAGATATGCAAGAGCCAAATAGTTTTTTTCTGGCTTCTCCAAAGGAACCCAGAGGGAGCGGTTCCCTGAAGCTTTGAGCTGCGTGTACCGCATACTTGCATTTCAGTACCTAATGACATATTGATTAATCAGTCAATGAAGAGATCAAAGCAGAAACTTTCCATTGGCTTGCCTGTCCCTGTCATGTGCATTTGTACATGGATGTCTTTCCCTTCTTCTCTGGAAAACTGAAATGTAACTGCTGCAGAAACAAGTCATGGGAGGTACCTGGAAGGTTCTGGTGACTGGAGATATCCAAGTTGGATAGCTAGCTGTGATGAGGATGAAACAGAAATTCTCTGAACTCAGCAGCTTAGTGTGCAGCAGCTGGAAAAGCCAATAAAACTTCAGATGTCACGAGGAATGGTAATGAGAATAAGATAGAGGATGTAATTTTCCTGCTACCCACAGCCTTAGTGTGCCCGTTTCTCAATAGGTTTGCAGTTATGGTCTCCTTGAACTCTGCTGTGTTCTTGAGAAATAAAGGTACAGATTGCTGATATAATTAAGGAACTAGAGCATTTGCATTAGGAAGAGAAACTAGGAAAGCCTAAGCCTAATTTTGGAGTGGAATAGACTGAGGGAAGGTATAACAGGGCTTTACAGATTTGGGATGGTCCACGTTTAAGTGTTATTCCTCAACTCCTGCAACAGGACACTCAACAAGACAAGTAGAAGATTGATCTCAAAGATTGCACTTCTGTACAAGTGGATTAGTGAACTAGAATTTTTGCCGCAGGAGGCTGTGAAAGAAGGCAGTATCAGCAGTTAAAAAACAGATTGGAGAAATTAATGGGCAGCAGGCTCATGAACATACTGAAAGGAGAAAAAGTCAGGGATGTAGATTCTATAATCTCTAGTCCAAGTACTGTTGACGCTGGGCATGTAGACTGTAGTGGCTATCTGGGTGTGCTCTTCCTAAGTAGCATCTCCTCTTGCTGTGGGTCAGAGCAGTATATGAGGCTGTATGGATACTCTTACTCAGCTGAGCATTTCTGATGTCTTTATGCCTGAGGCTCCTACCAAGTTACGTGGGTACCCAGGTCCCTCTTGTGGTGGAAGTCCAGTATTGTGGTTGTGCTACTCTGCTGTATCATTTCAGTGTACAGACAACTTAAAACTGGAGTTCTTTGTGATTCTGAGAATTCTAGGGAGAGGCGCATGCTTTATTTAAATCTCGTCCTCTGGATTATTGAAAGACCCAGAGGCTGTGGGCTGGTGTTGCTGTTTCTTACTCTGAACTTGGCTGCTCAGCACGTGTGGTTGTGCTAAAATTTTCAATGATGTCCATGATGTCTAAAGGACTGGAACTCTTGAGTCAAAGCTGGGCATGATGTGTGCTTATAGTCATAGTGAGAAGAGACGTAGAGCTTGTGTTTCAAGGAACACAAGGGAAAGTGACACAATGGGAAAGGTGAGCTCTGTTCATAACTGTTGCACATGTGCATTTGCAGAGAGCAGGGTAGGAAAGAGAAAAGCACTTAAAAACCTTGATGCCATGGGCCCAGAAAGTCCCTAAACCTGAGGATGCATTTCAACATCTGTGTTTAATAACTCCCAACAGGCATAGCCGTGCTTCCACCCAAATTTCTCCCATCCTCCTATGACCTTCATTTGCACTCAGATTTCTACACTGCCTGAAGCACTTCCTCAGCAGTGCCCAACTAACAGCACAGCTTGCTCCTTGGTTCTAGCGCTGATGAGAAATAACTGCTTCCAGTTCACCCTCTTGACACCCCTGGTGGTCTCGTACACCTAAGCTGTGTTTTCCTCCTTTCTTTCAGCTTGTTTTTGTAGTAATGATTGTAGCTCAGAACACTTTCTCTCTATATTTAACTCCTCCTCTCCCTTTGCAGCTGGAACATCAGCTACAGTCTCTGAACTCAGAGCAGCTGGAGACCCGTGTGCAGAACGAAAGGCTCCGACACCTGAACGAAAATCTGCTGGAGGAACTGGAGAAAAGCAAATGGGAGCTAGAGGCTGTCAAAGGACAACTGCAGAAGCTGCAGAAAGAGGCCCAGAATGAGCAAGAGCAGAAGGACAGGTGGGAATGGAAAGGGAAACTGCTGTGTGGGCTGTCAGAGCAGGAACCCAGGCAGAGAAAGAAAGGTGTGCAAGTAGTTAAAGAATAAAGTTCTCTAATTAGAAGCTGTGGCCTTATCAGAGAACTGCCTGTCTCCTCTTGAGGAAGAGAAGTAATATTGCAGTGGTGGTGTTGGTATAAATAGGCAGTGTTACTGCTACCTCCCACCTGCCTGTAGTGGGAAATGAGTATGTTCATTGATAGTTGGCTTTAAAAGTACTGTAAAAATTACAGATGTTCCTCAGCCTGGAGGAGGATTCTCCTCCTTCTAATTTCCAGTTCATCGTTGCCTCTGTAAAGTTCCTACAAGTCCTGTGCTAATCACTTGTGTTCCTGTTTATGGGCTTAGTCTAGTAATACTTTGCTGCAACATGGGGATATTTCAGTTCCAGATGGTAGTGAGCGTCCTTCCCACCTCTAACAGCTGAGGAAACTGACATGTGCAAATGGAAAGTGGATTGTCTGCCCTCATGCCAGAGGAGAGCTGGGGTAAAACTCAAGTGTCCCAGCTCCCGTGGCAGTGCTCCTTCCTCTAAGTCCTCCCGGCATAGGACAGGCCTTTAGCTTTGTGAATACTGCAGGTGTTCCTGAGGAAGGGATCTTTGCATTTTATCTCCCATTTATTTATTTTCTCTTTTAAATTCCCTTCACCTAGGGATGTGTTTAGAGTCTCCAAAAACATGCAGAAAGAGAAACAAAGTCTCCTTCGGCAGCTGGAACTCCTCAGGTAAGAACAGAACTGGGGCAGATGTCAAGCTCTTGGGCACATAAGGGACAGACTTGGACCAGATCCTGCTTCTTGCCAGAGGCCGTCTGAATGACCAGCATGGTCAATGATCAGTTTGGGGGTAGAAGTGGAGAGTTGGTCTTTCTGGTGAAGCTTGTTCGCTGCTTCATTGACAGTGCTGAGGTCTCAGTGCTGTGGGAGTGTATTCAAGCAGCACTCACACACTGCTTATTTTTCTAGGCCCAATAGAGTTGTGCAATCTGGTCAGCTCCAGCAGGGTACAGACTGTGTTATTTTACCGAGTAATTTCTCCAGGGGAGGAATTTAGTCTTCCCTGCTGCCTGTTAACTGAACTGGGATACGTGGAAATCCCAACATAGCCAACATTACAGAATATCTTTATTTGTGCCCATAGCTGCCTTTCCATCTAGCTTTCAAGTGTTGGTCTTTATCCCATTTTCAATGAGGGCTTCGTTTTCTCTCTCCTGTGTCTTTCTTTGGAGCAGAGAGATGAACAAGAAACTTCGAGACGAGCGTGACACTTTTGAAGCCAAGAAGCCGGTTAGTTTAAGAAAGAAAATCCTAATTCCCAGCCACCCTCCTTTCATCTGCTGCTGTTGCTGTCACCACCTGGGGGCCTCTCACATCCACGGGGGACAGTGACCTGACCTCACGAGGCCTGGTGTGGTGCTTAAAACAGACTTCATGGCACCCCTCTGCCCGTACCAGAGACAAGCTCTGCTGGTTGCTCTTGCCAGCTGTTTGGGTGTAACCCAAGGCATGTTAGTTTGGGACTGTAATGCAGCTGCATGCAGGGCTGCAATGGGTGCTGACTGCTGCTCGTGCTGGGCTTGTGGTTTTTAGCCAGTACTGGGTACCTGGGAGGCAGGGAGCAAAGCTGCGTGAGTCCTGGCAGCTGGCTGGTGAGGATGATGAGTTCCCAGATGTGCTGCCAGCTGACTTGGGGTGGAGGGGGCATGGGAGAGTGTGAGAGTTTCTCTGACCCCTTGAGCTTGTTGAAGATGTCTTCCGATATCCCTTGGGGGCAGCTCCCCATTCCTGCAGGGAGAGTGCAGCAGTGAGTCCTGGGTCAGAGGGCTGGGGGAAAGCAGTGGGCCCCTGTACAATAAGAGCCCTAGGGAACATCCAGGACAGTCAGTGCCATCTTTGGCCTTTCCTAGCTTCCAAGGCAAGTACGGATATGTGATCTTTATTCAGTTATTATTATTTTTTCATGAAAAAGTCTTTTTGATCACAAAAGTCACTGTTAAGGCTGCTCTGTGCCTGTCTTGGACCCATCCCTGGTACCATGTGCCTTTCCTGGCTCTTCTGCCGTGCTCCCCTTGCAGATCTGGAATTAGCTGTCCTGCAGCAATAGAGACAGCAGTAGGCTGGAACAGACCTTCTGGCTGGTTTGTAAGGGAAAACGCGAAGGGAAGTACAGGGAAGGTGCCCAGACAGGGGGCAAAACACCCTATGGAGGGGGACCTTCTGGGGAGAGGCTGGAGTTCATCTCCAAGCAGAGAAGTGGCTGAAGAAAATAGCTTCCATAACTGTTTTGTATAGAGATGAGGTGTGTGTGCATGTGCTTTTGTGGCTATGTTTCTGAAAACAGAAGGAAGATGGTTTTTTTTCTTTTTTAAAGCTGCTGTGTGTGTCTGTGTGTGTGCATGTGTGTGTGCTAGAGCTTCCTCTTGGAGAAGTAACAAACGCAGTCACTGTCTAACAGAGTCCAGTGCAAGCAGGCAAAGAAAACGATGCATTCTCTTCTTTCCATGTGCAGTGCTTCAGCATTTGGGTTCCTTTGGGTGGGTGGGTGCCCTGTGGAGACCGTGTTTCAGGTATGTCCCTCTGTGTGGAAAGTTTGTCTGCTTCTCCTCTCTTCTCCTTCTCCTCACTAGGACCCACTCATGGCTGCTCTGAAACGTCTGCTGCAGGTGGACCTATGAGAGGGCCTTGCAGAGAGCCGTAGTATAGAGGAGCCACTTTCTCCCTTCTCTTTCCTGTGCTGGCACTAGGGATTGAGCAGCAGGTTGAATTCCTGCTACCACCTTTGCTGATCTAGCAGCATCATCTCGGGCAGGTGAAGTCTGCACTGGAATACATTTCTTTCCTTTGTCAGCTAGGACATCTCGTTGGGTGTTCTTGTTTCAGTCTTCAGGAAAGCAGGGTTCCAAGGGATTGCAGAGATGGTACTGTTGTCACGCACCTGCAGAAGATTTGCTGTTCAGCCTGTCCCACTGTAAGAGGGAGAGGAAATAGCAATCCTTCCTGTAGCGTTAAAAAGGAGCGTGCAGCCTTCTGCTGTGGATCCCTAGTGGGTAACTTGTTCCTTGGCAGACCGTATCAGTGCTTTCACAAGCTAAAAAGAAACCCTAGGCCTTAGTATCCTGTTAATGCTGGGAAGGGTTGTGTTATTTCTGTGAAATGAAGTTGTGACAACAGTGATTCTTTCATAGCAAAGACTGAAATGGTTGGAAGGAGGAGTTGGGCTGCACGTGGCTGACAGCAAGCCAGCTGCTGCTCCTTTGTACTTCTTAGTGCCCAGCTCGGTGCCTTGCTCTTCGTAAGAGCTTCTGGCTTTGCCTGGGTGAGCAGACCTGTCCTCACGGCATGGGGCACAGTTTTGCTGTGGTGGCTAGGTCACAGATAGTAACATGTGGCTATTTCTGCCTGTGTGCAAACTGCTCTTGGGTGCTTTTGAGACCCAGAAGTTGCAGGTTACATTTTGCACCCATCTGGCTATGGAGTTATCCTTCTGTGTGCTGCATTTTGATAGAGGTCTTGCCCTGGATGAGCAAATTTCACGTCTGCTCATCATGAAGAGTGTTTGGGAACTTTGACTATGCTGAATATATGTTTGCATTTCATGGATAAACCGGAAGATGCTTGTATTTTCTGTCCCATTCAAAATGCTTGCATACGTGCTGTTCTTGCTGTGGAATCCTTGTCATCATGTGTTATATAGCTGCAGTGTTATGTCCATCCCTGTACCATCGCTATGAAAAGTCAAATGTTCCATAAACCTGGCAGGCCAATAAAGCATGGCAGAACCAATTGCAAAATGGACCCCGTTGTTTCTCCTTTCTTCCCAGGTACGTACCCTGCAGGCTGCTTCCTCTCTCAGTAGGCGGTGTAGTAGCAGATTGCCTTGGAGTACCTTTGCTCCATAGGTGGCTCGAAGGTTGCGAATCTGCTGAACATCCACTGGGCTGTAACATGGTTTCCTTGTTTCCATGGGTCTAGAGTACCCTTTGAAGGAACCTGCTGTTCTCAGCACAAACCCTGAAAGCTGCTTCTTCCGTGTCTGTGGGATGACCATTGGTTGGCTGGTCTATACATAGCCTGATACCGATGTTGACCAAAGGGTCAGTATGGACTTGGGGTTCCTTTGCTTTGGAAGATACATAGTCCACAGTTGTGAGCCTCCTACAGCATCTCAGCCCTGGGCAGCACCATGAACATCCAACAAGGTCGCTTGCTTGTTGACTGTATGACACTTGAGGTGTGTGGGTTTTCCAGTTGGTTTTAAATTGATTCCTTTTCCCATGTTCTAGAAATGAAACTGCTGAACAAGGGCTCTGTGGGCTAGATTTCTTCTGTGGCTGAAACTTTACTTAAATACTAGTTTAATATGTAATATTTTTTTTCCTTTAAGCTCCCAGTTGGGTGAGGCCCTCTGTGGAGTCCAGTGTGTCTCTTCTTGGTGGATTACATTGTGTAAAGGTGTTGTGGGGGGTTCTGGCCCACAGAACATCTTAATTTTCTGCCTTTTGAAAAGAACGTGGGGTTATTTAGGAAATAATCTTCGTAGTCCTCCCTTGGGCTGTAGGCAGCATGAAGCCAGGCCTGTCAGGAGCTGCCTGAAGCTGTTTGATTGGCTCAGAACTGCTGCTGGAGGCAGATCTGGCAGGCTGGACTCCTCCTTTTTTTCCACCTTTACTCCTAGAAATAACTTGTGAGGACATGTCAGAAATCTTTGGACTCCCAGAGTGAGTACATCTCCCTTCTCCCAGTGCGGCAAAGTGCCCACCATGCAGCACTGTTTCTCACTTCGTGGGTTTTTTTGGGCAGGAGCAGTTAACCAATTTGTATGTGATAGAGGGGACTAGGCTTTGGCATGGGTTTAGAAGAGCCGGTGGGTCAGCTGCCACTCTGCCACATGGTCTCAGCAAATTGTTGCTTTGGTGCTGGGAATGACAAAGCTGCTGTATCTAGAGGAATAGGGTTGTGGGGGAGTTGTTGCTCCTTATCCTCTGGGAAGCTGGTGAGTGCTGGCTGTAGGAAGTGTGAGGAGGTAAGTAGGAGGAAGGCCTGGGGGAGGATGTATGTGTACAGCAGAGCCTGTACATTGCCCATTGCAGAACAGTCCCCTTTCTTCCCTTTGGTGTATGTGCAGCTGTAGGTGAATACCAGAAGAGGAGAGATTCAGTCTGTCTCATACAACATCATCATAATAAAAAGACAGGTGGGGAAAGAGAATCAGCCGTGCATCACAGTAGCAGACAAGCCATAGAAATAAAAGCTCTGGCTGGCAGGGGAAGACTACAGTTTGGGTCACCACCATTGTTGAAGGGCTTTGTTGCAAAGGGGAAAGCAGTGTCAGTGGTGCCTTCTTCCATCAGCTAAATGAGCTGAACTGAGAAGAGCAAATCCTGTGCTTGCCTGTGTTTGAGTCTTGCCTGTGGGGCTCCATCCCTGCACTCCCAGTGCAGTCTGTGGCTGTAGTGAGTTGAACTGGGGCTGGCCAGGTTCCTGGGCTGTAATGACATTCTTCAACCCTTCTCTTTTCAACTTCCAGGCACCTCAGAGCAAAAAGCCCCTGTTGAAGAAAGGGTCAGTGCTAGGCAGTTACCTGCTGGACGACAAGCCGGTCAAACGGTTAGATGGGCGTCTGTGTTGTGTCCGTGATGTCCTTCTGTGCCCTCTGGAGCACTCTGTTGGTCAAACTGTGTCCCTTGTCTGGTTCCATGCCTCAGTGCTATCTGTCTGTCTGTGGGAACACAGGGGAGATGAGACTCGACTGTTGGCACAAGATGATGTGGGCTCAGCATGAAACTAAGGATGCTGTTGGTGAACTTGGATGTGGTGCTGGCCCTCACCTAGGAGTGTTTGTGGGATAGGAGGCAAGCAGGCTGCCTCTGAACCGGGCAGCTCCATTAAAATGCCTGGATCATCTCTCAAGTGTGCTGTTCCTCCTCAGGCAGAAACCCTGTCTGTTGGTGCCACGTGCCAGAGCTTGTGTCCCTGGGGCATGGGAGAGGGCAGGACTTGCACAAGGCTGGTGTTCTCTCCAACAGCTGAAAGCCCCAAGGGGAAGGCTCAGCTCCAGGTGGGTCCATCTTGCCCATCTACCTCCATACCTCTGCAGAAGCTCACCTGGCACACCAGGCCTCAGCCAGGACAGACAACCTTGTCTGTGCGCCCTGTGCCTTTCTTCTCCTCTCTACATGCAGACAGTGCAGTGGTTTCAACAGCCATGTATGCATGCTTGCCTCAACTGTGCTGGCATTAAGCATCAGCCCTTGAGAGCTGTGTGCCATACTCACATGTGTTGGCCAAAAGCCTGGTTCCTCAGAGAGGCCAGCTACTGACCAGCTATTGCAAAGATGCACCTAGTGGCTGGCACAAACCAAATAGAAAAGCTTAGCAGGAGGAGAAGTTTGGCAGGAGAGTTCTCTCTCGGTCCCAGTGCTATCATATCACGTTGCTTGAGACACGTGAATAAACTGCATTAGAGATGAAATCACTCTTCAGAAAGTCTTGTGTTTGTATCCCTTTTTTTTTTTCCCCTCTTCCCTGAAGAGGCTTTTGAGCCTCAGCCCCTCATTGCTGCTATTCCTGCTGACCCTGGGAGATGGGGATTGATCCCCAGAGCCTGAGCCCAGGAGGATGTGTCTGTCTGTGCTGCGCAGGGAGAGGTCCCAGCTGCCTGGCTCTGGTCTGGCATGTGGGGCAGATGAGGGAAGATGACTAAGGACGTATGGGCACCATACAACAGAAAAAAGTGCAGACTTAGCAACAGGTGAATCTTGCAGCCTTGGTGAGATGTAGCCACCGGAGAGTTGTTGCCTTGATTCCTGCACTAGTAGCAAGGGAAAAAATTTGCAGAGAGGCGGGTTGTGCTGCCTCTGGGCAGACTGACTGCAGTAATCCTCTGGTCTCTCCTTCCAAATGGAATCTGGTGGCCAGCAAAAGTCATAGAGGTCTCTGATGGATAAAACCTTTGAGTTGTGAGTCTTCTCACTGCATTCTTCTAGTTCTTTAACCACAGAAAGCCAAGGCAGACCAAAGACAGTTCCTTGCTCCTTGGCAATGATTGCAGCGGTTTAAATTTGCTATTCTAGCTGTCTTTTGAATTCTGTTCCTCCACTTACCATGTACAGCTGCTGAACTGTACAGCAGCCTTGTTTGTGTGGTCAGCTCCAGCACCCTGAGCGAGCGTTTGCTGCAGTTTGTACACCTGTGGCAGGCAAGACTGTCAGCAGCGTTTGGAAGTGATGGGCTGTTCAGCAGAGGGCAGTAGCATGCATGCTTGCTGCATGCAGCCTCCTAAGGGTAATCAGACTGCCCTCACTCTTCTTCCTGCAGCCAAAACCCTTTTCACTAACCTGCAAACCTTTGTTATTTATTTTTGCGTTGTATTTTTATATCTATTTTTCTGTTGCCACCTTTGTATACTTTGCCTCATTTTTCAGTACTGGGAAAAGTGGGTTGCAAAGAATCCTTGAAAAATCCAAAAGGTGGGAAATTTCTGTTAAAATGAATAAAATACATGTCAGCACATGAGCACAGCGTAGCTCCAGGGAGCTCTTTTCTCCCAGGGCTGTTGCTGATGCCTTAGTCACGGGGAGCAAATGCATGAAATAACGTTTCTGCAAGTGTTGCGTATGCACTAATTGAATCATGCTGGGTGTTTTGGCAATTTGCAACCCCCTCCTCCTTCTCTTCCCCCGCTTCCAAACCCCATTGTGGTGCCTATGGGCTTCAATACAGACAACTGGCCTCTGCGGACCTTCCTGACACCTTCCCAATGGATATGGCAATGGAAGAACCCAACAGGAAGAATTGCAAATACTTCTCAGGCAATGGGATGTGGCTGAAGACAGGAGAAGGAGGCAGCACGAACTTTGGAGAGAAGAACAGAGACCAAGAGAAGTGGTCAGTGGGAGCAGATGCTGAGAGGCTGAAGATGGCTTTTAAGGGTGATGCTGACTGTAGAAGAAATGCACATGGATTGGATGATGCTCCATTGTCTCCTAGAGGACAGCCAGTTGGCACTGAAACCAGGGTGAGTCTGATTACTTAGTGTACAGTCTCAAACACCTGATGCTGGGGACTTGAGACTGTCTGACTTTTCCCATGTAACTCCAGCTCCATAGTTTTGTAGTGCATTTAATGTTTTTTTTTGTGATTTAATACCTAAATCAAACCACAATCTGTGGCTGGGCTTTTATAAACTGTATCTCTTTCTTCCATTGTAGCTCCAGGTGCTGGAACCAGCCAGTTGTTCCCCTGATCGTATCTTCAAAGTTGTGTTTGTGGGGAACTCTGGCGTTGGTAAGAGTTCCTTCATCCATCGCTTCTGCTATGACAGGTTCTTGGCTGATCTCAATGCAACTATCGGTAAGAAATAGGGTTCCAGACTCATCTGACTGAGAAGGATGAGTAAGTTGGTCTGGAAGGGGTTGTTTTTGTTTTCTTTTCTGTCCCTTTAGCCCAGACAGCTTCTAGCTTTTAACAGGCTGAATGAAGGTTGAGGAGGGGATCCATCCCCTTTACTTGGACCTGGTGAGACCACATCTGGAGCACTGTGTCCAGTTCTGGGCTTCCCAGTTCAAAAAAGACAGGGATTTCCTAGAAGGAGTCCAGTGGAGGGCCACAAAGATGATAAAGGGCCTGGAGCATCTCCCTTGTGAGGGAAAGCTGAGTAACCTGGGTCTGCTCAGCTTGGGGAAAAGAAGACTGAGGGAGGGATCTGATAAATTTATAAATATCTGATGGGAGGTGGGATACAAATGGATGAGGCCATGCTCTTGGTGGTGTGTAGCAATAGGACAAGGAATAATGGCCTAAAACTTGAACATATGAAGTTTCATACAAACATGTGGAAGAACTTCTTTACAGTAAGGGTGATGGAGCACTGGAACAGGTTGCCCAGGGAGGTTGTGGAGTCTCCTTCTCTGGAGATATTCAAGACCTGTCTGGACACCTACCTGTGTGATCTATTGTAGGGAACTGCTTTAGCAGGGGAGTTGGACTCGATGAGCTCTTGAGGTCCCTTTTCCAACCCCTGCAATTCTGCAGTTCTGTAAAGGTGGTGCCTCTTCTGTCTTTGAGTCAGTCTGCCAGTTTCCCTGCACTAGTGCTGATCTTGCTCTTGTTACCTCCCTGACAGGTATTGATTACCAGGTGAAGAGTCTGATGGTGGACAATACCCAAGTTGCTTTACAGCTGTGGGATACAGCTGGACAAGAAAGGTAAACAACTATGTGAGGATTTCCTGCTGCTAGGCTCAGTGTAAAAAAGAGAAGGACGGGGCAAGGAGTGCATGCACCTGGATATATCTCTGCTGATAGACTCATGGAAGTGATAATTCTTGGTGGAGGGACGATGTAATTTTTGGTGATGGTTCCTCATTTGAAATCCTCTAGTTTCAAAAGTATGGGCCATTGCAAGAAGATGTCATCAGCACTGTTGGGAAGATCAGAGTAGCAGAGGGACGCACTTAACATGCATCTACAGTGCTACTAGAGATGCAGGCCCACCACTCCCTTCATGTAGTTTATACTTTATTTAGGATGTACTTGGAAGCTTAGGTTCAGAGGCATTTTCAAGGAGCTTGTTGACCTCAGAGCCTGGCAAAAATAAGTATTAGGTATTTGATGCTAAATATGGTATGGGACCAAGCCTTCAGGAGGCAGCTGATGTCATGGAAATATTAAAGTCCTGAGCTGTGCCAGTGGAGTAGGGATGCTGCCTGCCTCAGTCAGCTAGATCCTGCAGACTTTTTGGGAATGCACAGAATAGGGTTTTCTATTGCAAGGCAAACTCTTCCAAACTCAAAGTTCACGCTGAAGAAATCATGATTTCTATTTCAGAAGACTGCTCTGGTGTTGTTTGTTTTTTTTTTTAGTGCTGCAGCTGAGCAGGAAGTTTTCATGACATTAAATATGACATTCCATTGAGGCCAGGTTGCATTAGAGGCCAAACTCAATATGTTGTCTTGGAGAAGGATAGTATGCCTCTGAAGCAATAGTAGGTCTTAGATGTGTACTTGGAAGAAAGAACTTGGCTCAGTGCTGATACTGAGTAGGAAGGAACCAAAACTTTTCTTTCTATTAGAGAAATATGAATTGCTTCTAACGGGATGAGTACAACTGAATATACTGTAACAGACAGAGGAACTCCTTGTGCAGGGGAGAACTCCTGAGTGATTCCCCTGAGACTGGTTTATGCTATATTTGACATTTTTTTTCTGGAGCATCTAGCATGTCCTGTATTTCCAGAGGTGCATCTTGACTGCCAAAGATACAGCCTGTGCTTTCTCAGTTGGGGTAGCTGCCAGAATGGCACGCTCTTAGTGTAGTGAGACAGAACAGGCTTCAGGCAGTCAGCTGAAGAGTTCAGGAGGGTCACTACTTGCTGCAGGTTTTCTTGGCTCTTAATAGGAGAGCTTGTTAGCCTGTGCAGGGTGGAAATTCACAGCTGTCTTAGTGAGATTTTGGTACTGCTGTTATATTTATTTCCATCAGTTTGCAGGCAAATGATGACATGGCCTTATGACAAACTGCTTCGAGGTTTTAAGTGTTTGTTTGTTTGTTTTAAATTGGAATTTATTCCCAAAATACAAGTCTGTGGTTCTAGCAAGTACTGACAGGACAATGTAGATGTCTGGTGGGAGTTTCACCTGGACATTGTTTCTAACATCTGAGTTTATGTATGACAGAATTGCTTTATAGATTTAAAATTGGGAATGGACTGTATTGATGCTGAGATCTTAATTGCAGTTTTAGCAGCACTGGGGCAGACATTATGCAGCTAGTTTATTCTATGCTACGGCTTAATCTGTGGATTCTTCCAGACTTTAGAAAAAGGCTCATGTTTTTTTTTTCCATCCATTTCCTTTTTTACAGGCAATTACCTTTTTCTGCCTCACCTAAAACAGACTATTCTGTGCTTCTTTCCTCCTGACTTAGAAAGGTCCTACTTCCTCAGCACCGTGTGTTTGGAAACACTCCTTACTCATGGCTGCCTGACCTGCTACACAGATGGGGTCTTAAAAGCCCAAGGATTTAACTGAATTGCCACCGGTCTGTGCGCCAACTCCAAGGGATGCATCTCATGCACAGGGGCTGCCAGGCCTTACAGATGATCACTTTCTGTTTTGTGTCATTACACCGTTGTGGTTCTGAGAGTGCCTTTGGTTTTCTTGGGGCTCAGGTTCCGGAGTATCACCAAGCAGTATTTCCGGAAGGCAGATGGGATTCTGGTGATGTACGACATTATGGCCGAGTGCTCCTTCATGGCAGTGCGGAACTGGATGAGTAGCATCCAGGTGAGAGCGTGGCTTCGGTTTTCTAATGCCAGCAGTGCTGTCTGTGACTTGCTGTGGTGGACTGTCTGGGGGCCATGTTCTTGGAGGGCTCAGGAGGTCCTTGGGAAGATGAATGCACAAAGCATAGGGTACTGCCTATGGTGGTGTGTATGGGACCAGGGGCTTGTTGAAGGTACAATGGCAGCCCATTAAATGAGGAAGGATGTTTCTATGACAGAAAGTAGTGGAACTTGCCAAAGCAGTGGTATGTGTAAGAAGCTGGTGTGTGTTGACAGCATCTCCAAACAGCAGTTGTCACACCTATGCTCAGGTGAGGAAATCTCCTGGTATCTACTCTGTGTGCAGGAGAGAGATTTGGCCCTGGTGCATCTGGGTTTAGTTCTGCAGCACGTACAGCACTTCACACAATTGCATCTTGACTCCTTTTGAATTTTCTAGGTGACACTCTAGAAATAGCTTATAGTACAAATAGCTTATTTTTTTCTTCATTTACTGTAACTTTAACAGTTGATTTTTGTTTGTTTTTTTCTTTTGTTGACTGTCTATCAATATTCCAGTGATTTCCCCTCCTTTTTTTAATTTCCAAATTCTAAACAAAAAACATTCTTCTGTGGCTTGTGTCTGAGATTAAAATACCTCTGTATAATTTAAATATGTTGTGTACAGGTGGCTCAGAGTTGTAGGGAAAGTTTCAAGAGGGGTTTTGCTTTGAGATGGTGTTAAGTGTCAAAAAACAAGTCCTAAGTTGAAAGAATAAGCATTGGTTGGAGGCTTCTAGAGCTGTAAATTTCACAGTCCTGCTGGGTGAGTAAAAAAAGCTTATCTGTTTCTCCAGACTTTAAAAGATCAAAAGTTAAGACTTTTCAAAACTAGCATCTGGAAATCAGGCTCCTTTCAGGAGAATTAAGCTGAGCACACAGAAAAAGAAAGCACCCAAAATCTGCAACTTTAATCTCTCATCTTTTCTTTCTCCTATCTTAGAATTTTTCTTGCTTTGAAACCTTAGCTGTTCAGGTACTGTAAGTCCTCCTCCTCCTGAACAGTCAAATTTGGAGATAACTTAAAGCCTTATTCTGCAGTCTTACTGTGATGATGCTCTAGTGGAACACAAGGGGAGTTTCACCTAAGATAATGGTCTCCAGGAGTTGCCTAGGAATAACAGGTAGTACAGAGACCCTATGCCAGCACTGAAAGCTGCTCAGTCAGTTCTGGTGCCTTTCAGAAAGCAATGGTTATGTTTAGGATAGCACATCAGATGAATAGTATCACACACACATGAATGTTTAAACTGAAGAAGTCCTGCCTGGTCTTAAATGCAGTTTGCCCCATTAAGCTGTTGGACTTCTCTTTTGTCTTCTTATTTCCCAAAGAAGAACTTTTTTCCCTGCCTTTCCTCTCTCAGCATCCCAGCTGTACACACCAACCATTTGAAATGTATTCCCATGGTTTAAGCTTTCTTCCACAAATCCCTGGGAGTGCTTGAGGAATGGTCCTTTAATGAGCTTAAAAGGCATATTTTGGCAGCTCCTTCAGGGACCCTAATCCTGCTGCTTCTGAAGTCAGTGGCAATGCTCTTGTTTTGCATGATCTGGAGCAGGACCTGCTCCAAGATAGTTCTGTCCCTCAGCTGAGTCTCTGGGGTGTTTTGCTCTGTTTCTTTTTCAGGAAGGTATTGAGGATGGAGCTGTGGTTTTTCTGCTTGGAAATAAAATGGATTCCGCAGGGAGAGAGACCCGGAGAGTACCCAAGGTGGAGGGGGAAAGACTGGCAAAGGTGTGTCTTTGTGCTCTCCTACTCCTCTTGTTCTACAGCCTCCCTCCATCTGTCAGCTGGACTGGTATGGAGCCCTTCTTGGAGCCATTTCTCAGTATGGCACCTTCCCTCTCAGCCCTTGCTCTGACACAAACACGTACCAATGTTCCTCTGGTACCTGCCCTGCCTCCTTCCTTGCCATCTCTGTGTGCCTGCTGCTACCTTTATCCTCTCATCCCTGGGGGTCCTGCGGGGAGGGGACAGGGTTTCAGAAGTTTTTCCATCTTTTGGACTTGGCAGCAGAAAGGTAGGGCAATTCACTTATCCCAGAGGGATGGTGTTTCTTCATAACCTCCCACTTGTTTCCTTCTGGACACTCTGTCTGGGCCTTCAGTTGCTGAAGAAGCATCTCATGTTCTGGCAAGGTGGGTACAGCAGTAGCAGCCACATTGCTGGCCCCATCTGCTGCCAGCAGAGTTTCTGGTGGCAAGGTGGGTCAGTGCCCAGGGGTGTGGATGAATGCTGGGGGAGAGTTGGCAGCTGATATTGGTGCTTGCTGTGTTCTTTGGCAGGAATACAAGGCTGTCTTCTATGAGTGCAGCGCTATGACTGGCTATAACATCATGGAGCCCATGCTGCACATGGCCAGGTTAGTGATGGGAACAATCACTCTGGGGTATTTCCCCAGCTGTAGATCACAGGTGGGCTCTCCTAGGGAATGGGCAAGAAGAGATGCTGTGCGTGCTCCTGTAGGAAGCAGTTCTTCCATACAGAATGTGATGTTTTGGAAGTAGTATTTTTATTGCTAGGGGGGGATAAGACACTTTATAAAGCTGAAGGAAGTTTGCATTAAGATTTTTAGTTTTTGAAAAGAACTTGTGGTTTGTTTTTTTTTTAAAGTCTCTGAAATCTTGTAAGAAAATATCCTTTTGTTTTCTTTTATCCCTTCCCCTCCTGCTGTATCACCTCTGTTAAGCTCACAGCAGGACTTACGTGTTTATTAACTGTGATGATTTAAGTAGATAAATCTTGTCTCCCATAGCACATGCTTTCAGCGTGTTTTATTACCGTGCTGCTGCTGGGGATTGCCCAGAGAAGTGAAGTGAGCAGCCTGAGATTCTGCCATCAGTGTGGGAGATTGAAAACAAGTGGCAGGCCACTTGTGTCTGAGCTGGTGTTCTGACTACTGACTACACCACGCTGTCCCTTCTTGTCCATGTTCAGTTCCTTTCTCTGTTTCCCTGGAAATTCATGCTCATTTTCTGTGTGTGGTTTATCTTATCCAGCTCCCAGAGATAGCCCAGTCTTTGGGCCAGTCACTTTTTACAATCCTGAGCAGCCCTGGCTGATGGGAGTGCAAAGGGCACAGTCAAATGCCACTGCAGGAAGAGCTGAGTAGTTCGATTTCGTTTTTGATCTGTGCTGCTTGTTCCAGGTTGCTGACAGCACAAGAAGACAGGCAGAAGGAGAATGCCCTGCAACTGGAAGATGTCAGGAGGAAAGGGTGCTGCACATAAGGAACATCAGTATATCAGCAAGAGCCAAGTGTCAGCACCATTTTGTGAAGCTGGGATTCCATCTGAGCGAGTTGAATCTGATAGTATCAGGTCTGCAGAGACTTAGAGAAGCCATGTTTTTTCCCCATCTGGGAATTTCAAGGCACTAAATCAGGGCAGAACGTGCGTATGATCTGTACTGTTCCCTTTCCTTCCTGTATGTCCAGCCCTGGTCTCTGGAGGCCTCTGATCTCTTGTGAGAATTTAGCAGGCCTTAGCAAACGGCACAAACTGGGTCTTCTGTCCAGAGGCGTCATTTCCGTGTAAAATGATGAAGTCTTGTTCCTTTAGTTTCTGGCAAAGAGGTGGCCTAGCAGTAGAGGGGAGGACACAGTGGGTGATGTGTTAGTTGATTATTTCAGTGTAAGAAGTAAAGAAATGATTTTAAATTTGGGCTAACTCTAGGTAGTGAATCCTCTCTCTAAGAACAGCATCTCTTCTTGGTTCTATTACAGCAAAGCCCAGCTGACAGCTTGCTGAAGTAGATGGGAAAGCCTTTGCCTGTTTTTGTAAGATCTGGATCAGGCTCTGCACTTGGTGGGAAATCTGGTTTGACTTGCCAACTTTGTAGATAACAGATACCATATGTGGATATAGCATGAACTGATAAAACCATTCATCCCACTGCCTTTCTTCACTCTGTTACCCTAATGAACGTTGCCACTCTCCTTGTACTGTTCACAGAACGCAGAGCAGTTGCCCTGGGACTCATAGGAGACCGTTGTGCTGGCACATGCTGCTGTTCCATGTCCTGTTGCAGAAGCTGTGCTGTATCTGTTGGGGACCGCATATAGCCTGTTCTAAGGCTGAATGCTGCCTGTTTCCTCTCATTCTCTTATCCTTTCCTGAAAGGTCTTCAGAAGTTAGGAGTGAACATATCCGCAGTACTGAAATGCACCCAGATCCCACCCTGCTGGCCTGATGGCGGTGCTTGGAAATGTACTTGGGCTGAAGCATGAGGCAGCTGCCTCAGCTGCAATGGGTACGTAGTGAAATTTTTGCTTTCGCAGTGACCTTGTGCAATAACCTCAATTTCCTTATGAAGGGCGTCAGCAAGAAAAGGGCTGAACCTATTCCTCGTAGGAAGGAGCTTGTTTTCCACCATGGAGCAGTGCAAAGCAGAAAGAGAATTGAGGGCTGAGGTAGGAACTGGCCCCACGAGCACATCTTTCAGCTGCTCTGGGTCTGCATAGCTGCTGCTGTCCCTGGGCATGAAGAGCCTTTCTTTCTCTGTTTTGTAGCTCAGTTGTTTTTAAAGCTTTGTGGGTTTTTCCTTGAGCCCATTTCTTTATATGTCTTTGAAATCTTGGGCACAATATGTGTTACTGCAGCCAGGAAACAGTTCTCAGCCCTCAGTATAGACAAGGCCTCACTCTTTTCTCTCATGGGATAAGGCGATTACTCTGGCTCCAAACATCTGTTCACTGCACAAATTTCTCTGGGAATATTCCATGCAGGAAAAGTGCTCTGAGTCACCTACTGCATCACACAATCTTTCCATGGTTTCTCCCAGTGTCATTTACTTCTGGTAGAAAAGAGGAAGCATCTCTCTGGAAGAGCCAGGTTCCTGACTTAAATAGCCAGAAGTACTAAGCGTCTGCTCAGTCCTTATAGCTGTGGTTCTTGCTGTTGTACAGCTAGTGGGTTTAACTGCACAAACTGATCAGGAAGCATTATGTTAGAAGAGGTCCTGAAGGAACTAGGGCTGCTGGTTTTCAGTGTAGGGTAACACCAGTGGCACTGCCAGTGGAACTGCTAGTGTTCGCAAGAAAGGATGCTTGGGAAGTGAAATCTTCTCTGTTCTGGAAAAACACATACCTTTAAACCGCCCTGTACCAGATGATTGCCCAAATGCAGATGTGGATTTTGTGCATTCTAACTGATGTAACCATGAAGGAGCACAGACATTGTCACCTGCTAAATCAGTAAAACTCACTTGCTGACTTGGAGGAGCTGCTGTCAGCGATTCATTTGCATCGTGCTCCAGTTGCAGGTTAACAAACATCTTTAGTTTGAGCACATCAGTAACGCCAAAATTTACTTGCCTGCAACAGCATCCTGGGTAGGATTTTGGAAGCTGCAGCAGAAGGAAGAGTGCGGTATCTAATCTGCTAACATGGTTTGAATGTGCACCTCCCACGCTGTGTAAAAAGCACGTGAAAGATAAAGGAGTAAAATATACCTGGCACACAAGTACCATACAGTATGTGGTTAATTACCTTCCTCAGCACTGTCATACTGCAACAGGAAGAACTACCACGTTTGTTTGTTGTTGGTTGGCTGGTTGTTCTTAATGTACAGTCTTAAGGATGTTTTCTTAGTGGGCAAGCAGGGTGCAGGCAATAAAGAAATACTGTCTTGCAAATGTTTGTGTTGAAATTTTTTTCAGGAGCTGTGAAAGATTCAGCCTCACTTGATTTAGTTGCCTACTGCAGCATGTGTAGTGCTCAGGGAGGGTTGAGAAGTCTGTTCCTGGTGGTGGTACGTATAGGAGGTTTGTAAGTTATAAGCAAGGAGACAGTGGGTGAGAAACCCTTGTTTCCAGAGAAGCATAGGAGCAATTCATCTCCTGTCTCATTTCTTCTCTTTAAAGCAGCCAGAGTCTGGATGATCAGGGAAGGCAGAGCAGGGGGAACTAAGGAGATGCTTCCCTGGAGTCTGGGGCCAATGTAGAGCTTTCAAACACAGCACACTGTCTCCTTGTATCTATACTTGTGGAACCAGACATATTTACATATATCTGTTCACCAGAGTTAGGAATTTCATAGCTCTTAGTCCTTGTACCCTATATTTACTTTCATATGTTAGTGTCTTACAGACACGAGCTTTGGCTACAGAAAGTATTACTCATTTCCCTTGCTCTAAACAAACAGCACGGGAAGTTGTGCGTTATAACTTTTTTTAGCAGGAACAGGGTGACCTTTTGTTTTGTCTATGATAAAGTGGCACAGAGGTTACGCATTTGGATGACAGTAACCACTAGGGTGTGATTTATACTGGATGGTGTGATGGTGTTTCATTGGTTTTCTGGACAATATTTAAATTTCCTATTGGGAGATCCAGATACTCACAGCCTAGAGAGGCAGAAGAGCCCTTGACTCTGTGTAAGCACTGCTTCGTAACAACTAAAACATCGGTGTGGTATCACTGCTGTTTTCATGGAAAAGTTCAAAACACAGCACCATACCAGCTACTATGAAGGCAATTAATGAGACTCCAGCCAGAACCAAGACATTGTGAGAATTTCTCCTGTTGCTGAATGGAGATCCTGGGAGTAGCCACACTCTTCAAGTGACTGCTGGAATTCCAGTATAAACAAAAAGCAAATAACAGGGATATCCTGAGGTGGTATGAGATAAGTGATGAAAAACAGACTGCCCTGGGGGCTTACTGCTGCACTGTATTGGCTGCAGTCTCTTAGTGGACAGGTGACTTTTTGCACATAATCTATAAAGCATTTGAAAATGTATCACAAGAAAGTACACTTCTTACGGCCTGGAAGTCTATCCTGGCGCATGCAGCAGTGCAGCTGTGTATACAATCGGGCTAAGAGCAAAGAAGGAAAAAAACCAGCTGCTCTGACAAGCCCCCACAGTCCCACACAGCTCTTGCACACAGGCAAGGGGACCCTGCTTTGCCTTGCTTTTCACTCATCTCTTTCATGTTAATATGCTAAGGATAAACATAACAGGATTAGCCTGATGGCATCTCTTTGGCAGGCCAAAACAGAGATGAAGAGAGAGCGTTAAGCCGTGGTGCTAAGTTTAAAGCTTTCCCACGGGACAAATGAAGGAATCGCGAAGGCCTGGGATGTTTGTTTGTTTCTACCTATGCCTGTGATAGGTGAGATGGGGGGGGAAAGCTCAGGGAATGATAAATAGAATTGCTAGGAAACCCCTATAAGAGGACAGATGAGGATCCTGATTCTCTGCTGTTTTAACACTGTCACTTCTACTTGAATAAGTTGGAGACACGGCAGCATCTTCCACCCATCTCAAGTGCCTTCTTGGGGCTGGAGGCCCGGTGGGGTTGACCCAGAGCACCTGGAAAGAAACTGGGCAATGCGGGGCCCCCCTTGTGAAGACTCACCATCAATCAGCGATTGAGCACGTGCACCCAGTTTTGGCTCTGGCTTTATGGAGTGCCTCTGCTCTTTTCAGGCAGCTTGTTCCTGAGGTGCTGCTGGCACCCCAGCAAGTGCAACTGCTCAGTGGCTCACCAGCTGCCCTAGAGCCGCTTTATTCCAACAGCTTGAACTCTAAGAGATCTATCCACACATATTTAATCAGTCCCTATGGGTCTCTCCTGGATTATTTTCTGTTCTATTACCTTCTGCTGCTCATGTATTTTGTCTCTTTTTACTTCTTAATTACTTAGTCCATATATAAAACAAATTCTTTATGTCTGGGTATAGATGTATGTTGGGACTCATGCTATATACCTTTAAATACTTTATTTGTAAATCTCTTGGCTCCAGTAGATCCATGGTACTGCAGCTCAGCACTTTGATAGCTCGTTGAGCTGCTGTCAGTCCGCTCATTACTTATCTGCCTGTTAATGAGCCATGCTGAAATTTCACTTGGTGCAGCTACAATAATCTGGCTCCAGACTCCTCGGGCCCCCTAGGCATGCTTTAGTCATCTCAAGCCAAGCAGTTTAATATGGCCTGATTCTGCGAACAGAAGATTAGCTGCGTGCTTCTTTTGAAGTGAATAGGCCACAGATAAAATTAGTTGTTCTTCAAGGTAAATATATATCTAATTAAATGTTTACAGAGGTTGCATTTGTGCAGTTCTGGGCACAGGTGGCGGTGGTGGCTCCTACAGGTGAGCGCTGAAACGGCAAAGCGCTGCAGTGCAAATCCCCATGTGACGTGACCGTGCTGCTGGACCCCTGCACATTCCTGAGGGTCTGGGGGGAAAAAGGGACGCTGTGGTAGAGCTCACATTTATCTGCAGGCTCTCCTTTTTCTCGCCCTGCCCAGCTCTGTGTGAAGCGGGCTGTTCTCTGCTGGTTTTGGTTTAACACAGCCCCTGTTCTTTGAACCTGTTCCTTCCCTCTGACTCACTGTAAACTGGATGATGGGGAGCATCATCAGAACAAAACTGCTGTGAAGTGAGACTCTCCTAACAGTCCGTACAGAACTTCTTAGGCTGTCTGTCTTGGTCTCTTGCCTTAAAAAAAACACGGTATCAGTTTGCTAATTGGTTTACTCATTGAAGAAGAGGGGGCTCAGGGGAGACCATATCTCTCTCTACAATGACCTGAAAGGAGGTTGTGATGTGGTGGGGGTCGGCCTCTTCTCCCAGATAACAGTGATAGGATGACGTGGAACGGCCTCAGGTTGTGCCAGGAGAGATTCAGGTTGGACATTAGGAACAATTTCTTAGAAATGGTGGTGAGGCACTGGCACAGGCGGTGGTGGAGTCACCGTCCCTGGAGGTGTCCAAGGGAAGGGTAAATGTGGCACTGAGGGACGAGGTCAGTGGGCATGGTGGGGTGGGCTGGGGGTTGGACTTGGTCATCTTAGAATCTTTTCCAACAGTAATGATTGTATGCAGTGAGCGGGCACGTGGGTCCCTGGTTAGGTCACGACGGAGGCCAACGCCCAGTAGGCGCTCGGCTGGCCTTTCCCCTCGCTCTCTGCTCAGCTCTCATCCCTTCCCAGGCAGCCCTAAAACACTGACACGGCTCAGGCCCTGAGGGGAGCAGGTGGGGTGTCCCTTCCGACAGAGCGCAGCGGGGCTGCTAACTCTGCTAACTGCGGTACTTGGACTGAGGTTGAAATGAGGTAATGGAAGGATGAGGCGATGCGCCAGTCGGGGCTTGATCTCGATGCGCTGGATGTCTCCTGGAAAGATCTTGAACACTCAGCGGGGAAAGGCTTAGGAAAAGCAGCGCTCGCGTTCTTCGCAGCGCGGTGCCTGCGGCGATGGGAACGGCCGAGGCACGGGCGGCGGGAGCCGGCGGTCGCTGCTACGGGGCGCGCTTTCGCGCTCGCACGGCGCCTCGAGACCGCGGCGCGGGCACTGCAGGTGGACGGAATTCGGGGTGTTTCGTTTTTGCAGAGAAAGAACTTCATTTTATTCTACTCCTCAAAGCCCAAGGGGCGCCTCCAGCCCGTGCCAGCCGCCGGGCGGGCTGCGCGTGAGCGCTCGCCGCCGAGGCACCGCCCGCTGGG
>JANHGO010000038.1:11877792-11905351 GCA_024606505.1 Aquila spilogaster
TTGCTGGCTGGGCATGAGAAGCTGAAAAATCCTTGACTTTAGAATAAACATTACTTAGCAACAACTGAAAACATCAGCGTTATCAACATTCTTCTCATACTGAACTCAAAACATAGCACCATATCAGCTACTAGGAAGACAATTAACTCTATCCCAGGTGAAACCAGGACAGCCTTGAAACTTGATATTAATGCCCTAGCATGTGGCCCCAGTAGAGTTTGCTGGCCCCAGTGTCACCCAGTCATTTTTTAGGGCCTTTCCAAGTGAATCATTATGCATAGCAGGTTCTTACTGATGCACATCTGCTGGGGCTGGGGTGCCCAACTGCATCTGTGGCAGCTCTTTTTTTCAGGCATTGTAGTCCAACACTGTTGCCAATTTGCAGGAAGCAGGCCAGGTAGGGGCAGGAGGCGGACAGGATTGGAGACAGAAGCTGAGAGTGAAGGAGTTTGCTGCTTTCAGAGCTGCATCTGTCATGAAACAGATTTTTTTGTCTCATTTGCATTGTGATGCAAAGCACCTGCATGTTTCTTTTAATGCTAAACAACTTCTGTCCTGAAAAATTCTGGAAAGCTGTTATGCCTCAAATAATGGGCTGACACTGTGAAAGGCCATATTACTGTTCTGGAAAAACAGTCTCTGCTGTTTATAACTCTGCTTTGAGAACCATCAGGTCTTAAAGTGGAATTATCCTGTGTTTTATTTTGACCGCTAACTTGCAGTTTTATGCAATGAGTTCAGTAGCTACTTCATGTCATGCCTTTGTGCCAAGCCAGCTGTTGTAAAGAAGTAATATAAAACAAGCTAATTGGGGTTGGAGCAGGTATCTGAACTATCTTCACTCTTTTTGCTAGAAAGAAATGGGTTTATTTATTAACGGGACTCAATATGTTCTTTTATCTAAAACACAATGTTTTGATGAAGTGCTAATAACTTTTTCAACTTGGGACAGAAAAAGGAAGCTATTGTGCAATGGTAGCAGGGGGAATTGAGCTTTTTGGTTGTTTTTTTTTGTTTGCTTTTTCACAAAGAATATTAAGGGAGACAAATACACAGACAAAGAAAAATATTTGGATAATGTCTATAGGTATAATTATTCTGTGTATTTCAAGGCAGTTCCTCCAAAGTACATCATGGATGTAAAAAAAGAAAAAAAATAATAAAAAGCTCTTCCATAAAAAGAATTTATATCTGCAGGTTTAAAGACTCTTTGGGAAAGAGTAAGTTTATAAGAGCTGTGTTCAAGTTGCAGTGAATTAAGTGCCAAAACAGTGTTTGCAAACATTATTGCAGGTTCAGAAAAAGAAGACTGGGTTTCCAGGGCTTCTTACATTTATCCTGATGTGACACCTGGGCAAATTTGCTGCTTTTTTTTGTGCCTCTGTTTCCAAACCTGTAAAATAAATAAATAAGAAGGACAGTAGCATCCACCAGTACAGTCCTGCTGTGAGAAAAACACCTATGTGACATATGCTAAAATCTCTGGGCTATAACAGTTTGCTGCTTGACCATAGCTCACAGCAAATTTGCGGAGTGTTCATCTCTTTGAGTCTTGGTTTAGACACCAAATGCGTTACTGGTGAATACTTGAAAAAATAATCTTTCCAGGTTAGCTTCCTAGATGACTTTTCTTTTCTCTTTCAGATGACTTCCTTTATTTTAACCTTGCAGTAGATCTCACTCCACATGCATGCTCCATCACTGTCCAACTTCCCTCTTTGCTATGATGGTGTAATGGAGGTCGTCACAAGAGAAGTGCAGTTTGTCTGTCCCAAGTGCGTGTTGGAGTTCGAATAACAGTCCATAAGATGACACAGAAACTCATTTGCTTTCATTCTTTCTTGTATGCTTGCTCCAGTCCGCATGAGATTCGGGAGCTCTGGGCTCGTCTACGAAAGGAGCGTCCGGAGCTCTTATCCAATTTTGAAGAGTTTCTGTTGCGTGTTTCATCGTACATAAGGGAGGTGAATCATGAGAAGGAGTCTATGGAACAGGCATTGAAGCGGTAAGGAGAACATCATGGCCATTTGCTGTCAGGAACCCGCTGATGCTTGGATGCTGCCTCAAATGCAAGGAGAGACTGAGTTACAGGACGCAGAGATTTTTCTTGCTGTAATAAAATGACTCTTTATCTTGATCTGATCCCCATGGGTTTGTTTTGGTCTGGTTAAAATCCCACTCAATGCCACACAGCTGTTAGGGGGATCTGTTTCCACCCTCCTTTCCCGTTTCCTTTCTGTATTCTTTCTCTCTCCTGACGTGTGTGCACCCTGCCTTTTGTAGGAAGGAGACAGACCATGACCAAGCAGTGAGGTGTCTTTACGAAGAAATGGAGCAACAGATCAAAGCAGAAAGGGAGAGGCTGATCTGCCAGGTACCTCATCTCTCTTGGCTGAAGTCAAACTTTCTCTGGTCTGAAGGAGAGGTGGTGGCTCATCTGGCTAAGGAACAGCTCTTACCATGCTGGGTGTTGTATGCCCAGCTGTGTGTCTTTACCTCTGCAGGAAGCACTGAGACGTGACAGGAGTAACCTGCTCCAGAAGGAGCTAAGCAGCAAAGAGCAGGAGCTGGAGAAAATCCTCTACCGCCAGAAGAAGGTACCAGGACCCAAATCCTTTCTAAAGAAGCACTTGCCCTTCTACTGTCTTTCTGCTAAGGCCTTTTCTGACTGAGAATGGTTTTCATCTGCTGAGGGTTGGTACTAGCTAATCTGGTACTAGCTAGACTAGTTCTCTCCTGTCTTGGAAGGTATTGAAGTGATTGGTTTGTCTTCAACTGTAATGTCTTCCTGTGAATGTTTTGTCCATGCATTTTCTTATGGGCTTTGTTTTCTCTTGGCACAATCTTCCTATCAGTTGTACAATAGGTATTTGGCAAGGAAGATGGGGTAAAAATTTGGAAGTTGTGAGTTTGGAACCTTTTGTGGTGTGTAAGCAAGCTGCATATGGACGTACAAGAGCCAAATTTCTCTAGTTTGTGTTTTCTGGCTGCTCCAAAATAACCCAGAGTGAACAATTCTGTGACGCTTAGAGCGGTATGTACTGTATATTTGCATTTCAGCACCTAATGACATACTGATTAATCCGTTACAGAAAAGATCAAAGCAGAAACTTTCCTTTAGCCTGCCGTCCCTGGCATGGACATTTGTATGGGATGGTCCATTCTGGATGTCTTTTTCCTTTTTGTCTGAAGAACTGAGACATGATCCCCACAGAAACAAGTCATGGGAGGTACCTGTAAGATGCTGGCTGATGGGGGTATCCAAGTTGGGTACCTAGCTGTGATGTGGATGAAACAGCACTTGTCTGAAATCATCAGCTCATTGTGCAGCAGCTGGAAAAGCCAGCCAGGTGCCATCAGGAAAGATACTGAGAATAAGATAGAGGATGTAATTTTCCTGCTGCCATGCCCTTGATGTGCCTCAATTAGTGTGTGCAGTTCTGGTCTCCTCTAACTCCACTGTGTCCTTCTTGAGTAAGAAGGTACAGAGAACTAGTATGATTAAGGAAATGGAATATCTGCCTTAAGAAGAGAAACTAGGAAAGCTTAGACTTGATTTTGGAGAGGAGGAGACTGAGGGAAGATATAACTGAGCTTTATAGACTCAGGAAGGTGGTAGATAAGGTCCACATAGAACTGTTAATCCCTAAATCCTGCAACAGCAGAGGTGAGGGACACTCAGTGAGACCAGTATGAATTTGATTGAGAAGAACATACTTCTTTACACAGAGATTAGTGCTGGATTTTTTGCCATATGAGGCAGGCAGTATCAGCAGTTCAGAAACAGATTGGACAAACAAAGGGACAACAGGCTCGTAAATATTTATGAAAAGGAGTAGTCAAGGATGTGACCTCTAACATCCCTAGTCTAGGGACCATAGATGCTGGGTGTGTATGAGGGGAATGGACTATAGTTAGGTGTCCAGGCATGCTCCTCGTAGGTAGCATCTCCTCTTCCCATGGGTCAAGGCAGAGTACTGGGCTACATGGACACTTACTCTTACTCAAATGGTAATTTCTGATACTCTTAACTCTGAGGCTTGTATTAAACTATGTGGATAATTGGGTCCCTCTTGTGGCCTAAGACCAGTATTGTAATTGCACTATTCTACGGTATCACTTCCAAGTACAGACAACATAAACGGGAGAGTTGTGTGGGATAGAGATTTCTTAGGGAGGGGCAGGTGTGCTTTACTTAAAGCCTGTCCCTGGGCTTATTGAAAGATCCAAAGGCTGTGGGCAGGGGTTGCTTAGCAGGGTTGTTTCTTAGTCTCAACTCCACTGCCTAGCATACATGGTCATGCTCAAATTTTCCCTGATGTCCAAAGGGCTGGAAGTCTCCAGACAAAGGTGGGTCTGACTTGTGCTTGTAGCCTCAGCGGGGAGAGATGTGGGGCTTGTGTTTCAAAGAACCTGTTCAAAGCTCTGTTCACCCCTGCTCACGGCTGTTGTACGCATGTGCTGGCAGAGAGCAGGGTAGCAAGAAAAAAGCACTTTATCTTCTGCCACAGTGTGCTGCTTTACGTTCCCTTTGAGAGGGAGAGGAGGTAGGCTGAGACAAAAGGCAAGCTGAAGGTATAAATGTGGAGGCTGACTCTGCCACCTACTACGCTGGTCAGAACTGGTTCCTGCCGCTCCTCTCTGGTTGCAAGCATGGATTGTATAATTTTATTTTGGGGCTGTAAGTTCTCAGATGGGTGCCACAATTTCTGCATAGCACCAGCTTCAGCAGAGGGCCCTGGTTAGCTGATATGACTGGCTAGATACTGAAGTGTCAGTACGATTCTTCTTGCAATGCTCTACTTGTCATCAGAGATGGGTGGGTTTAACTGCTGCATCTATCTTTGACTCCCAGACTATGCCAGCCATTTGTGAGGAATTGCATCACTGCTTGAGTACATGACAGCAGGCTTTGAACTTCCCAAATCAGGCTTTTTAGTTGTGCTGGGGTCTTGTGCTGCCTGGAGTGCAGCTGTGCCCCAGTGGCATTTAAACAACATCTCTAGCCTGAGGTCCTGTCTCCGACAGTAGTAAAGGCCACTCAGTCACTTGACTTTGCAGATGTAGTGTGAGATACCCCTAGCACCTGGATATACCCCCTTTCAGCTGTCATGGGCTCACAAAGCCCCCAAACTAGAGGATGCATTTCAAAAACTGTGCTTAATAAGTCCTGACAGACACACCCCTGCTTCCACCCAAATTTTTCCAGTCCTCCTTTGACCCTCATTTGCACACTGATTTCTACAATGCCTGACAGCAGCAAGCTCCTCATGCTGCCTGAAGCACTTCCTCAGCTATGCCTGACTAATTGCATTGCTTGCTCCCCAGTGCTGGCATGAGGAGAAATAATTGCTTCCAATTCACCTTCTCAATGCCACTGGTGGTCCTGTAGACCTAAGTTGTGTTTACCTCCTTTCTGCCTTGTTGTTTACATCTGCTTTTTCAGCCTGTTTTTACAGGCATGATTGTAGCACAAAACCCTTCCTCTATATTTATTCCCTCCTCTTCTCCCATTGCAGCTGGAACATCAGCTACAGTCGCTGAACTCAGAGCAGCTGGAGACCCGTGTGCAGAATGAAAGGCTCCGGCACCTGAATGAAAACCTGCTGGAAGAGCTGGAGAAAAGCAAATGGGAGCTGGAAGCAGTGAAGGGGCAATTACAGAAGCTCCAGAAAGAGGCTCAGCTTGAGCAAGAGCAGAAGGACAGGTGGGAATGGACAGGGAAGGGGGTGTCAGAGCAGGGACCCAGGCAGAGAAGGAAGGGTGGCAAGTAGTTAAAGAATAAGGATCTCTAATTAGAAGCCTTGGTCTCATCAGGGGATTGCCTGTCTCTTCTTGAGGAAAAGAATTAACATCCCTGTGGTTTTATGGGCCTAAACAGGGAGTGATACTGCTACCTCCCACCTGCCTTTAGTGGGAAATGAGTATGTTCATTGATATTTGGCTAGAAAAACAGTGTAAAAAACCCACAGATGTTCCGCAGCCTAAAGAAGGCCTCTGCTCCATGTATTTTCCAGTTCACCATTGCGTCTATGAAGTTCCTACATATCCTCTTCTAATAACTTGTGTTCCTGTTTCTGGGCTTAATCTAATAATATGTAGCTAAACATTGGGATGTTTCAGATCCAGATGGCAATGAGCATCCTTCCCATCTCTAGCAGCTGAGAAAACTGGAATGTGAAAGGACAAAAGGGGTAGCCTGCCCTCATGCTGGAGGAGAACAGGAGAGCTGGGGTACAACCCAGCCATCCCAGATCCTGCAGCAGTTCTGCTTCCTCCGAATCCTCCTAGCATAGGGCAGGCCCTTATCTTTGAGCAATACCATGAGTGTCCCTCAGAAAGGGATCTTTGTATTTCCTCTCCCATTAACTTATTTCCCCTTTTAAAATCTCCTTCACCCAGGGATGTGTTTAGAGTCTCCAAAAACATGCAGAAAGAGAAGCAAAGTCTCCTTAGGCAGCTGGAGCTCCTCAGGTAAGAACAGGGCTGGGGGGAAATGCTGAGCTCTTGTGCATGTAAGGGGCTGAGGTTTCAGCACTGTACTCGTTTTTCCCGCAGAAAGCTATGGGAGTGTATTCAAGCAGTGCTCAGACACTGCTTGTTTTTCTAGGTCCAGACAGAATTGTGCAATCTGGCCAGCTCTGGTAGAGTACAGGCTGTGTTATTTCAGCAAGTAATCCCTCCACTGGAGGAATTTAGCCTTTCCTGCTGGCTAAGGGGACCATGTGGAGCCCATTACCTGAGCTGGGATACATGGAAGTCCCAACATGTCTGACAATAAATAACATCTTTATCTGTGTCCCAAGCTCTCTTTCTGTTCTAGCTTTCAAATGTTGGTCTTTACTCCATTTTTGATGAGTGCTTCGTTGTGTCTCTCCTGTGTCTTCCTTTGGAGCAGAGATATGAACAAGAAACTTCGAGATGAGCGAGATGCTTTTGAAGCCAAGAAGCTGGTTAGTCTAAGAAAGAAAATCCTAATTCCCAACCACCCTCCTTTCATCTGCTGCTGTTGCTGTCGCCACTTGGGGGCCTGTCACTTCCACGGGTGACAATGACCTGAGCTCACGAGGCCTGGCGTGGTGCTTAATACAGACTTCACAGCATCTCTCTGCCCATGCTGGAGACAAGCTCTGCTGGTTGCTGTTGCCAACTGCCCGGGTTTAACCCAAGGCGCGTTAGCTTGTGACCACCACGCAGACCCGTGCATGGCTGCAGTGGGTGCTGCCTGCTGCACATGTGGGGTTTGTGCGTCATGACAGGCACTGGGCACATGCAAGGAGGGGAGTGAAGCTGGATGCATCTCTGGAGCTGGGTGGTGAGGAAGAAGATGGATTCCCAGATGTGCTGCTGGCTGACTGGGGCTGGAGGGGCACAGGAAGGTTTTGGAGTTTTTCTGACCCCTTGAGTTTGTAGCAGATGTTTTCAGATGTTCCTCTGGGGCAGCTCCCCATTCCTGTGACCTCTGCTGGGGTGGAGGTGCAGCAGTGAGCCTTGTGTCAGAGGGCTAGGAGAAAGCAGGGGGCCTCTGACATCTGGAACAGTCAACGCCATCTCTGGCCTTTCCTGGTCTCCAAGATAAGTACAAATATGTGATCTATTTTTAATTCTTACTATTTTTTCACGGAAAAGTCTTTGTGTTCCCAAATGTCACTGGCAAGGCTGCTCTGTGCTCTTCTTGGACCCATCCCTGCCACCACGTGTCTTTGCCTGTTCTGCCACCATGACCCACTTGAAGATCTGTAAGTAGCTGCCTTGCAGTGAGGACAGGCAGTGGTAGGCTGCGAGAGACTTTCTGGCTGGTGTGTAAGGGAACATGGAAGGAAGCACAGGGATTGTGCCCAGATAGGGGATGAGATGCCCTGCTGGGTGAGAGGCTGGAGTTCTTCTGCAAGTGCAGCAGCAGCTGTATAAAATAACTTCAGTAACTGTTTTGGATGGAGGTGAGGTGTGTGTGCATGTGCCTTTGTGTGTGTGTTTCTGAAATCTGAAAGAAGATTCCAGCCCCGCCCCTCCATTTTTAAAGCTGCCAAGTATATGTGTGTACACCAGAGCTTGGAGAAGTAATAAACAGTCACTCTGTAGCAGACTCCAGTGCAAGCAGCCAAAGAAAATGGTTTGTTCTCCTCTTCCCATGCATAGTGCTTCATAGCTTCTGGGTTCCTGTGGGTGGGGTGGGTGGCCCGTGGAGACCACAGTTCAGGTATGTACCTCTACGTGTGCAAAGCTTGTCTGCTTCTCTGTTCTCCTCTCCTTTTCCCCCGGTAGGACCTGCTCAGGGCTGCTCCAAAACATGACAGTTGCAGGTAGACCTAAGAGAGAGCCTAACACAGAGAGTCATAGTACAGAGGAGCCGCTTTCTCCCTTCTCCCTGTGTTGGAAGTAGGGATGGGGCAGCAGGGTGAAATCCTCCTATCACCATTGCTCATCTGGCAAGGCTGTGTCATGCTGGGCAGATGAAGCCTGTATTGGAGGAAGGTTTTTTACTTTGTCAGCCAGGACATCTTGTTGGCCACTCTTGTTTCAGTGTGCAGGAAAGCAGGGCTCCAAGGGATTGCAGAGATGCTGCTATCGTCATACACCTGCAGAAGATCTCCTGTCCAGCCTGTCCCACTGTAAGCAAGCGGGAGAGAATATAGCAATAGTTCCCTGCAGCAGCAAAAAGGAGAGTCCAGCCTTCTGATGGGGATCCCTAGTGTGTGACACACTCTCTGCCAGAGACTGTCAGTGTTTTTACAGGCTAACAAGAAACCCAAGGCCTGAATACCCTCTGTTAGTGCTGGGAAGAGTTCTGTTATTTCTGTGAAATGAAGGTATGATGAACAGTGGTTCTTTCATAGCAAAGATTTTGAAGTGGTTGGAAGGAGGAGCTGGGCTGTATGTGGCTGATAGCAACCCAGCCGCTGCTCCTTTGCACTTCTCAGTGCCCAGCTTAATACCTTGCTCTTCGTAAGAGTTTCCAGCCTTGCCAGGGTAGGTAGACCCTGGCCCCACAGCACTGTGGGGCACTGTTTTGCCCCCGTGGCTAGGTCACAGATAGCAATGTGTGGCTGTTGCTGCCTGTGTGCAAATCACTGCTAGGTGCTTTTAAGACCTAGGGGTTGCAGGTTCAGTTTCACACCCATGACCCATCTGGCTATGGAGTTATGCTTGCATGCTGTATGTTGACAGAGCAAATTTCATGTCTGGTCATCATGAAGAGTGTTTTGGGACTTTGACTACATTGGACACGTATTTGTATTTCACTGATAAACCAGAATTTTTCCTATTCCACTGATAAACCAGAATCTTTCCAATCCCAAATGCTTGTACATGTGCTGTTGTTGTGGAATCCTTGCCATTGTGTATTGTACAGCTGTGATGTCACGTCTGTCCCTTTACCATCCTGGTGAAAAGCCAAATGTTACACAAACCTGGCAGGCCAATAAAGCATGGCAGAACCAATGGCAAAACATGCCCTGTTGTTTCTCCTTTCTTACCCAGGTATGTACTCCACAGGCTGTTTCCTCTCCAGGTAGGGTGGTGCCAGAGCAGAATGCCTGGGTATCCCTTTGCTCTGCAGGTGACTTGAAGGTTGTGACTCAGCTCCAGTGGGCTGTAACACAATCTCCTTGTCTCTGTGTGTCTAGAGTGCCCTTGAGTGAACCTGCTCAAACCCTGAAAACTTGGTCCTCCATCCCTGCTGGAGAACCACTGGCTGGTTGAACTACAGCCTGATATCAGTGTTGACTGAAGGGTCGCTATGCACTTGGGGGTCCTTTGCCTTGGAAGATACGTGCTCCACAGTTGTGAGCCTCTCAGTGCTGGATTGTTGCTGTGGCTGGAGCTTCTGTTGAACACCTGTTTTATATGTAAAAATGTTGGGGTTTGTTTTTTTCCCCCCTCAAAGTTCCTGGTTGGGTGAAGCCCTCTGTGGAGTCCAGAGTGTCTCCTTTTGTAGGACTGCATCGCGGTAAAGGCGTCCTGGGAGTTCTGGTCAACAGAGCAGCTTCTTAATTTTTTTACTTTTAAAATAAGCCAGGGGTTATTGAAGAAATAATCTTTGTAGTCCTCCCCTGGGCTGTGGGGAACACGAAGGAAGGCCTGTCCAGAGCTGCCTGCAGGTGTTTGGTCAGTTCAAAACTGCTGCCAGAGGCAGATGTGGCAGGCTGCAAACTCTTCTTTCCCCACCTTTACCCCCAGAAATAACTTGTGAGGACGTGTCAGAAATCTCCAGACTTAAAGAACGAGTACATCTCCCTTTCCCTCAGCACCGAGGCGATGGGCACCTTGCCACACTGTCTCTCCCTTTGTGTTGTGTGTGTGTAGCCAGAGCAGTTAGCCAGTCCATTTGGGGGTGAGGGGGAGCTAGGCTTTAGCATGGCATTTGGAGGAGCTGGCGGGTCAGTCCTCTCTCTGCCACAGGCTTTCCCATGTGGTCTCGGGCAAGTTGCTCATCTTTGACTCTGCTGGGGATGACAAAGCAAATGTATGGGGGGAAGAGGGTTGAAAGAGGAGTTGTCCTGCTTTCTCCTTCTCTGGGTAGCTGGTAAACACTGGCTGTAGGAAGTGTGTAGTCTGAGGTAAGTAGGAGGAAAGCATGGAGAGGGATGTTCGTGTAAGGCAGAGCATGTGCATTGCCCTTTGTGGAGTGGTCTTCCTTTCCTATGGTGCATGTGCAGCTCTGGGTGAGTATCAGTGGAGGAGGAGTACTAGTGCCTTCTGAGGAAGGGGCAATTGGTCTGTCCCACAAAACATCAGCATAATAAAAAGGCAAGTGGACAAAGAGAGATTCAGCTGTGAGACCAAGTGGAGAACAAGCCACAGAAATAAAAGCTCTGGCTGTCTAGAGGAAGGGTTCAGTTTGGGGCACCACCGTTTTTGATGGATTTTGTTGCAAAGGGGAAAGCAGCAACAGTGGTGCCTTCTTGCATGAGTGACATGAGCTGAACTGAGAAAAACAAGCCCTGTGCTCACCTCTATTCAAGCCTGCTGCTGGGGCACTACCACTGCATGGTGTGGGGCTGCAAGGGCTCCAGCCTTGCCTTGCCTCCCGAAAGTGGTCTGCAGAGGTGGCAAGTGGTTGAACTGGGGCTGGTGAGGTTCCTGGGTCCTAATCGCATTCTTCATCCCTTCTCTTTTCAACTTCCAGGCGCCTCAGAGCAAAAAGCCCCTGTTGAAGAAAGGGTCAGTGCTAGGCAGTTACCTGCTGGATGACAAGCCGATCAAACGGTTAGATGGGCATCTGTGTTGCGTTTGTGGTGTCCGTCTGTGCCTGCTGGAGTACCCTGTCAGTCAAGCTCCATCCTGTGTCTAGTTCTCCCACCTTGGTGCTGGCTGGTTGTGGGAGCGTGGGGGGAGTGTACAGCTCGACTGTGGCTTTAGCTGCCTCTTGGCATCAGGTGGTGTCGGCTCAGTATGAAGCTGAGGATGCTGTTAGCTGATTTCCACAGGGTGGGGGTCCCCCTCTGGGCTGCTTCTACATGCAGCAATGGGGGGGGGGAGCAAACCTAAATGCCATCAGAAGCTATGGGAGGGTTCATGGGATGGGCGTCACAAAGGCCTGCCTCTGACAGAGTCAGGCAGCTCCTTAAAAATGACTGGATCATCTCCCAAGTGTGCCAGTTCCTTCTCGGGCAGAAATCCTGTCCACTGGTGCCTTATGCCAGAGCCCATATCCCTGGGGCATGGGAGAGGGCAGGAGTTGCACAAGGCTTGTGTTCTCTCTGGCAGCTGAAAGCCCCAAGGGGAGGGCCCAGCTCCAGGTGGGTTCATCCTGCCCATCTCCCTCCGCACCTACGCAGATGCTCACCTGGCACACCAGGCCTCCCTTCCAGCCAGGGTAGGCCAATATGTCTGCGTGGCCAAGGCCTTTTTTTTTTTTTCTTTTTTTCACTCTACATGTAGACTGTGCAGTGGCTTCAATACCCACGTACACGTGCTTGCCTGAACTGTGCTGGCATTAAGCATCAGCCCTTGCGAACTAGTTGTGTGACCAGCACCCCTAGTTCCTCTGAGAGGCAGGGGAGACCAGCCCAGCCCTGACCTGGCTTGGAGCTGGATCTCCCCTGCAGCTGCTGGCCCCAAACAAGTTTTAAAGGTGGCATGCTTCCCTGTTTCCTACCAGGTCTCTGCAGAAGGTTCCCCTGCTTCCCGGTTTCTCTTGGTGCCAACCAGAGACATAGGTCTAGGCTCAGAGTTTCTTCCAGCTTCAACTTGCCCTTAATTCTTGCAATTCTGGTAGTGGCATTTAAGAATTGCGCTTCAGGCTCCTGGGCTCGGGGACTGATTGAAAACCAGGTGAACTGCAGAGCAGGGCTGATTCTTGAGCCCAGGCTGGGAGGTTGCTTGGATAGGTCTGAGGCAGAATGGCTGTGTGACTGGCAGACATGCTATCCACGGGATCAGACAACCAAGCTCTCCCATCCTCCTCCCCAGCTATTTCTTGCAAAGATCCTGCTAGCTGCTCCTGGCATAAACCCACCGGAAAGGCTTAACAGGTTGAGAATTCTGGCAGTGAGGGTGATGTGAGAAGGGGAGAAGGATTTGTTGGTCCTATCTCTGTCCCAGTGCTGTGTCACACCACATTGCTTGAGAAACATGAATAAAGTCCATTAAATCTGGAGTCACTGTTCAGAAAGTTTTGTGTTTGTGTGTCCCCCCAAAGAGGCTTTTGAGACTCAGCCCCTCATTGTTGCAACTCCTGCCAGCCCTGAGAGATGGGGGCCATTCCCCAGACCCTGAGCCTGGGAAGATGTGTCTGTTTTCAGTGGGGAGAGGTTCCAGCTGGCCTGGCTCTGGGCTGGCATTTGGGGCAGATGCAGGGGAGACAACCAAGAATGCGAGCTCCCTTTCAGGGAAAAAGTGTAGGCATGGCAGCAGGTGAATTTTGCAGTCCTGATGGGCTGTTCTCGCAGGAGTGAGAGAGGAGAGTTGTTGCCTTGATTCCTGCACTAGTAGCAAGAGGAAAATGTTGCAGAGAGAGGTGGGATGTGCTCCTTCTGAAGAGATTGACTGCAGTAAGCCTCTGGTCTCTGTAATTTGCTTCCAAATGCAATCTGTTGGCCAATGAAGGCAATGGAGATACCTGTGGTGGATAAAGCTCTTCAGTTGAGTTCTAAGCCTTCTCACTCCCTTCATCTAGTTCTTTAACCATGGAAAGCCAAGGCAGAGCTAAGATGCTGCCTTGCCCCTCAGCAATGATTCCAGTAGTTTAAATCAGCTATTCTAGCTGTTCCTTTGAACATTGTTCCTCCACTTGCCATATCAGCACTACCCCCAGTGAACAAAGTGCGTCAGCCTGCTCTTGTGTAGGCACAGTCAGTGCAATACCTATTCCCCACTACCACTGCTTGGGCAGGGGTCCTGGGGATTTCTCGCTGTTCAGAGTGTAGTGTGGCTGGTTGGAAGCTTTAAAAAATAAACATCTTTCGGGTCCTGGCTCCCTTACCTCGGGCCAGGCGTACATGCAGGCCAGAGCAGAGCCAACACCAGGCAAAGTGACTTTGGTGTTAGCACGTTCACTGCAATTTGCACGCCTGTGGCAGGTTTCTGCAGCCTGAGCTCAGTAAGACTGCTACAGCAGTGTTTGGAAGTGCTGTGCTGGTTTCCTGGAGCATGGCTGTGTGCCTTCAGCAGGGGGCACTAACAGGCGCGCACACTGCATGCAGCCTCCCAAGGACGAGCAGCCAGCCCTCGCCCTACTGCCTGCAGTCAAAACCCTTTTCACTAACCTGGAAACCTTTGTTACTTTTTTTCTGTGTGTTGTATTTGGTAACAAAAATAGAGGGGCGCTTGTTGCTGCCCTTTTTTTTAAAAAAAAAAAAAAAAGCTTTTCCCGTTGCCACTTTTGTATGCTTTGCCTTATTTTTCAGTACTAGGGGAAGTGGGAGGCAAAGAATCCTTGAAAAATCCAGAAGGTGGGAATTTTTTTTAATTAATGAAATATATGTTGGCACATATGAGTACAGCATAGCTCAGGTGAGCGGTCTCTCTTTCCCTAGGGGTGCTGCCGATGCCTTAGTCACAGGGAGTACGGGGAGTGTATGTATGAAGTAGAGTTCCTGCAAGTGCTGCATATGCACTAATTGGATTGCATTGGTTGTTTTGGGAATTTGCAACCTCCTCCTCTTCCCCTCACCTCCTACCTTCCCACCCTATTTGTGGTGCCTGTGGGCTTTAATACAGACAACTGGCCTCTGCGGACCTTCCCTTCACCTTCCTGGTGGATGTGGCAGTGGAAGAACCCAACAGAAAGAACTATAAATACTTCCCAGGCAACAGGACATGGCTGAAGACAGGAGAAGGAGGTGGCACAAACTTCAGAGAGAAGAGCAGAGACAAGGAGAGATGGTCATTGGCAGCAGATGCTGAGTGGTTGAAGATGACTTTGAAGGGTGATGCTGACTGTAGAAAAAATGCAGATGGATTAGATGATGCTCCATTGCCTCCTAGAGGACAGCCTGTTGGCACTGAAACCAGGGTGAGTCTAATTACTTGGGGTTCTTCCTCAAACACCTGCCACCAATGACTTGAGGGTTTCTGACTCTCTTTCCATCTAACTCCAGCTCCATAGGTTTATAGTGCAGGGGTCCAATGCCTAAATCAAAGCACAGTCTGCAGCTGGGCTTTTCAAAACTGCATCCCTTTCTTCTATTGTAGCTCCAGGCACTGGAACCAGCCAGCTGCTCCCCAGACCGCATCTTTAAAGTGGTGTTTGTAGGGAACTCTGGCGTTGGGAAGAGTTCTTTCATCCACCGCTTCTGCTACGACAGGTTCTTGGCTGAGCTCAATGCAACTGTCGGTAAGTAATGGGGTTCCTGGCTCATCTGGGTAAGAAGAGTGGGAAAGTCAGCCTAGACACTTGCTTTTTGCCGCTATTTTAGCCCAACTTAAGGTAAAGATGGTCTCTCTCCCAATTTGAAATCAATCTTGCAATTTCCCTGAACTAAATAGTGTTGATCTTGGCCGTTGCAATGGCAAGCTGCTCTCTCCCCATACTATCTTACGATCATTGTTACCTTCCTGACAGGTATCGATTACCAGGTGAAGAGTCTGATGGTGGATAACACCCAGGTTGCCTTACAGCTGTGGGATACAGCTGGACAAGAAAGGTAAGCAGTTTCTGTGAGGATGCCCTACTGCCAGGCTCAGTGTAGGAAGCAGGAGGAAAGGGAAAGAGTGTGTGCACCTGGTTTCTGTCTCTGGGGAAAATTTGTTAGCTTCAGAAGGACCAGAGATGTCACAGCAGCTATTCCAGTGCTGAACCTGCAGCAAAGGTCTGTTTCAGAGATTTCTAGAAGCTGTGGCTGCGAAGCAGGGCCCAGGGAGATCACTCTGAGGACTGACGGAAAAGTAGTTTTCCATATGTCTGACCTGCATGCTTGTGGCTTGAGGTAGTCTATCCATAAATCACTGTATGGTGTGGAGTTCGAAGCTCCTCTAGCCCTCAAAGCTCTCCTGCATCAGCCTGCTTCTGGGAAAAGCTGCAGGACAGGGCTCCAGATCAGGACAGAAACGAAGGCTCTGGATAGACATCCTGTTCTCAGATTCAGCTGTGCTACTGCTGTCCCAGCTGCTCACCACTACTTGCTATTCAGAAGGTGGAAAGGAGTGTGTGAACTTTTCCAGATCTGATTCAGACAAAGCCAGCTGAATTAGCTTGACCTGTGGGGAAGGTGATTTGAACTACCTTGCCAGACTCTGTCAGTGAGGTTATTGGCCCCTTCCACTGTTCCTTCTGCTGATAGACTCGTGGAAGTGATAATCCTTGATAGAGGGGCAGTGTAGCTTTTTGTGACAGTGAATATAGGTTCTCCATTTGAAGGCCTCTAGTTTCAAAAGCATGGGCCATCACTAGATGTTACCAGCACTGTTGGTGAGGACCAGAGTAGTAGAGGACACACTTAACCCTCATCTGCTACTAGACATGAAGGCCCACCACTACCTTTGTGTAAATTAGATTTTATTTAGGATGCACTTTGAAGCTGAAGGTGAAAAGCTGTTTCAAGGGGGCTGTTAACCTCAAGAGTCTGGCAAAAATAAATACTGGGTATTTTGGGCTAAATATGTTATGGGGCCAGGCCTTCAGGAGGCAGTTGAGGTCATGGGAATATTATAATCCTAAACTGTGCCAACAGAGTAATGATGCTGTCTACCTCAGTCAGCTAAACTGTGCAGACCTGGTGGGAATGTACTAAGTAGGAATATCTATTGAAAAGCAAACTATTTCTTCCCAAATCCGGCTTCATGCTGAAGAAATAATGATTTTTGAAAGAACTCCTGTGGTTATTTCAGTGCTGAAGCTGAGCAGTCAGGGGAGTTGTTATGACATGAAATGTGGCATTTTACTGAGGCCAGATTGCATCAGAGGCTAAATTCAAGATATTGTCTCTGCAGAAGGACCTTTAGGGTAGGCCCCTGCAGCATTAGCAGGTCTTAGACTTGCAAGAGAGAACTTGGCTCAGTGCTGATACTGAATAGGAGACCTGGGAAGAAGCAAAAACTTTTCGTACTTCTAGAGAAATATTAATTACTTCTAACTGGAGGTGTCCAACTGTGAATATCCTATGGAAGAGATAGAGGAACCCCTTGGAGCATGCAAGGAGAACTCCTTGGTAACTTCCTTGAGACCGGTGCATGCTACATTTGATGTTTCTTCTAGAGCATCTAGCTTGTGCTGTGGTTCCAGAGGTGCACCTTGACTGTCAAGGATAAAGTCTGTGCTTTTTCAATTCGGTAGTTGCCAGAATGTCATGCCCTTATTGCAGTGAGAAAGAACATGCTTCAGGCAATCATCTGAAGAGTTCAGGAGGGTCACTACTTGCTGTGGGTTTTCGTGGCTTTTAATAGAATAGGAGAGCTTGTTATCCTGTGCAGGGCTGAAATACACAGCTCTCCAGTGAGATCTCAGTATTCGTGTTGCATTTAATTCCATCAGTTTGCAATCAGTGTGGTTGTATCATGGCCCTGTCACAAACTGCTTACAGATTTTTACGGTTTGGTTTTTGGTTTTTGTTTTGTTTTGTTTTTAATTTATCCCCAAAATACAAGTCTGTGGTTCTAACTGGTACCCACAGGACAAAGTAGATGTCTGGTGGGAGTTTCTCCTGAAAATTGTGTCTAACTGCTACTGCTAAGCAATGATGGCATTACTTTAGAGATTCAAAACTGGAAACAGACTGTACTGATGCTGAGATCTTAATTGCTGTTTTGGTAGCACTGGGGCAGACATTACCACCTGCACACCTAGTTTATACTGTGGTACAGCTTAGTCTGCAGATTCTTCCAGACTCCAGAGAAAGGTCATGTTTTTTCCCATCCATTTCCTTTTTTACAGGCAATTACCTTTTCCTATCTCACTGTCACACCTAAACAGATTCTTCTGTTTCTTTCTTCCTGACCTGCAAACATCTTCCTTCCTGCTTTCTCAGCACCACGCGTTTGGAAAGACTCCTGCTTACCCATGGCTGCCTGGCCCGCCTCAAAGGTGCAAGGATCTGACCTGTCTGTCACCAGCCTGTACACACCAGCCCCAGGGGACACATCTCATGCACAGGGGCTGCCAGGCCTTGCAGACAGCCTGTGCTCAAAGACAGATAATCCCATTCCGTTCCTTGTCATTACACAGCCATGGTTCTGAGAGTGCCTTTGGTTTCATTTGGACTCAGGTTTCGGAGCATTACCAAGCAGTATTTCCGGAAGGCAGATGGGATTCTGGTGATGTACGACATTACGGCCGAGTGCTCCTTCACGGCAGTGCGGAACTGGATGAGCAGCGTCCAGGTGAGAGCGGGGCCTCGGCACTCTGACACTGGTGCTGCCGCTGCCTTGCTCCAGACCAGCTCCAACAGTCTGTCTGGGAGTGACATTCTCGGATGCCCCAGGATGTCCTACTGACCTTGGGAAGATGGATTATCAAAGCCGATGCTATGAGTACTGCCTGTGGTAGTCAGTTTGGGACCAGGGACTTCTTGTCGAAGATACCAAAGCCAGCGATAGCCCATTAAATGAGGGAGAGCTGTTTCTATGGCAGAAGGTAGTGAGACCTGCCAAAACAGTAGTGTGTGTTTGTAAGCAGCCCATGTGCATTGGCAACGTCTCCTAAACGTGGTCACATCACACCTGTGCTCAGGCAAGGAGATCTCCTGGTGTCCAGCCTACGCACAGGGAAGGGAGACGGCAGCCCTGGTGCATTTAGGCTCAGACCTGCAGCATGCATGCACAGTGCTTTGCACAATCACATCCTGACTCTGCTTTGAGATAAGACTGAAATATTAGGAATATTTTTTTTTTCACTTGCTTCAACTTTAACAGTTTTTTTTTTCCTTTTCTTTTTTAGTTGGTGACTGTGTATTAATACTGTAGTCTGCCTCCCTGCTTTTTATTTCCAAACTCTCAGTAAAAGCATTCATCTGTGGCTTGTATCCGCTTGGGGATACTGTCATGGTTTAACCCCAGCTGGTAACTAAGCACTACGCAGCCGCTCACTCACTATGCCCCTGCACCCAGTGGGATGGGTGAGAGAAGGAGGGAAAAAATAGGTAGAACTCGTGGGTTGAGATAAGAACAGTTTAATAGAACAGAAAGGAAGAGACTAATAATGATAATCATAACAATAATAAAATGACAATAATAATAAAAGGATTGGAATATACAAAACAAGTGATGCACAATGCAATTGCTCACCACTCGCCAACCAATGCCCGGTTAGTTCCCGAGCAGCAATCCCCCCAGGCCAACTCCCCCCAGTTTATATACTGGGCATGATGTCACATGGTATGGAATACCCCGTTGGCCAGTTTGGGTCAGCTGCCCTGGCTGTGTCCCCTCCCAACTTCTTGTGCCCCTCCAGCCTTCTTGCTGACTGGGCATGAGAAGCTGAAAAGTCCTTGACTTTAGACTAAACATTACCTGGCAACAACTGAAAACACCAGTGTGTTACCAACATTCTTCTACTAAATCCAAAACATAACACTGTACAAGCTACTAGAAAGAAAATTAACTCTATCCCAGCTGAAACCAGGATGGACACAAAAATACCTGTCTGTTTAATTTAAATAAGTTGTGTGTAGGTGACTCAGAGCTGAAGGGCAGTTGTCAAGGGTGGGTTTGTTTTGATTGTGCCGTGTCTCAAAAACTAAGATCTAAGCGAAATGAATAAGCGTAGGTTGGAAGTTTCTCATATTATTAACTTCCACAGGCCTGTTGGGGGGGGGAACCAACCACTTAGCTATTTCTTTAGACTCTAAAAGATCAAAGGTTAAGATTTTAAAAACTACCCAGCCTCTGAAAATCACGCTCCTTTCAGGAAGGTTAAACTGAGCATGCAGAAAATCAAAGCACCTGAAATCTGTAACTTTTAATAATCTCTCTTCTCATCCTTTCCCCATCTTAGTATTTATCTTGCTTTGAAGCTGTTCAGGTACTGCAAGCCATCCAGGGCAGTCAAGTTCGGAAATAACTTTGAGCCCCGTTCTGCAGTCCTTACTCTGGTGATGTTCTAGTGAGCCAGTGGAACTAGAGGGAATTTTACCAAGGGTAATGGGCTCCAGGAATTGCCTAGGAAAACAGTTCCTACAGATACCCCATACAAGAGTTGAAAGTTGCTTAGGTTGCTTGGCCAGTGGATTTTCAGCAAGGGGTAGCTGAATTTAGGACAGCACAGACAAACAGTACCACACAAAAATTATTGAACTTAATAAGTAGCTCTGCCTGAACTCAAATTCCCAACAGCCTATGGGGCAAACTGCTTTTCTTTAGGCTTGTGATTTCCCAGAGAGGAACTCACGTCCTGTCTTCCCTCTCTCCGTATCCCAGCTGTACATACCAAACATTTGAAATACATTCCCATAGTTTAAGCTTCCTTCCACAAATCCTTGAGGCTATTTGAGGAATGGCTAAAGGGCCTGATCCTGCTGCCACTGAAGGTCTTGTTTTCATGAGCTGGAACAGGATCTGCTCCAAGATACTTCCCTCCCTCAGCTGAGTCTCTAGGGTGCTTTATTCTGTTTCTTTTGCAGGAAGGTATCGAGGATGGAGCTGTGGTCTTTCTGCTTGGAAATAAAATGGATGCTGTGCAGAGAGAGACCCAGAATGTGCCCAAGGTGGAGGGGGAAAGGCTGGCGAAGGTGTGACACTGTGGTCTGCTGCTCGACCTGCTCTGCAGCCTCCCTCCAGCTGTGAGCAGGGCATCCTGGCTGGCAGGAAGCCCTTCTTGGAGCCCTTTCCCAGTATGGTACCTTCCCTCTCCCCTCCCGCCCCCTGTTTCTCCAACGTAAACAAGTACCAAGGTCCCTCTGGTACCAGGGAGGATGAGGTGGTGGCCAGCATGTGGCAGACAATGGCCCTTGTGGCACACTCACATATTTCTCTCAAGGTTTGATGTTTCCTTGCAGCAATGCTCAGTCTTTCTGAGGGGAGCATGCATGGCTGTTTTCCCATTTGAGGACTCCCCTAATGCATGCTCTGCAAAATCATCCTGCCTCCTTCCTCACTCCCTGTGTCTGCATGCCCACTGGTACCTTGGCCCCTGGGTGGGGGGAGGCAGGGTGTCAGAGGTGTTCGCCATCTTCTGGACTCTGCAGCACAAAGGTAAGAGAATCCAAGCACCCTGGGCAGCTGTTTTCTCTTCCCAAATAACTCCCCCTGTGTTCCCTTTTGGACACTCTGACTGGGCCCCCAATGCTGAAAAAGCATCTCCTTTTCCTGGGTTGGGGAGCAGGGTGGTAACAGCCACCCTCCTGGCCCCAGCTGCTCTCAGCAGAGTTCCCGGCGGTGAGGGTGGGCCAGCTCCCAGGGGTGTGGGTGAATGGTGGGGGAGAGCTGGCAGCCAACGCGGGTGCTTGCTGTGCTCTCTGGCAGGAATACAAGGCTGTCTTCTACGAGTGCAGCGCGATGACTGGCTATAACATCATGGAGCCCATGCTGCACATGGCCAGGTCAGTGAACAGGAACAGTTACTCTGGGACATTTCCCCAGCTGTAGGTGATTGGTGTGGACTCTCCTGGGGAATGGGCAAGAAGAGGGGGTTGTCAGAGACTGACTTTCTGCCATGTCACAAAAAAGACCTAGAGCAATGTGCTCTTCCCCCTGACTCCAGGTCCTTGTCTTCTGTGCCTGGAGAGTACCAAGTGTGGACTGGACGTTATCGCATGCAAAGCTTTGTCTGGCAGAGCTGGCTGTTGAAAGATTGGGAGTTTAATTTGAATATTTCATCACAAAAACCTTGTGTACTATCCCAGATTTTAAGTTGGCATTTTCAGTTTGAAGTCTGCATGCATCTCGAAGGGTTTTTTCTTCCTTATGTTATTAAGCATTATACAGAATGTGGTATTTTGATGGCATTATTTTTAAAGGGAGATAAGACACTTTGTAAGGCTGAAAGAAGTTTGCCCTAAGATTTTTAGTTTTTAAAAAAACAACTCATTTTGAAAAAAGTCTTTGACAGCTTGCAAGAAAAATATCCTTTTGTTTTCTTCTATCCCTTCACCTCCTGCTGCATTATCTCTGTTAAATTCACAGCAGGACTTACCTGTTCATTAACTGGGATGATTTACTTACTAGCTACGTAAATCACATCTCCCATAGCATGTGCCTTCAGCATTCTTTATTACCGTGCTGCTGCCTGAGATGGCCCAGACAGGCGAAGCAAACAGTCCAGAATTCTGCCATCAATGTGGGAGCTTGGGAATAAGGCACAGACTGTTCACGCCCTGGTCTGGTGCACTGACTACTAAGCCATGCTGTCCCCTCTTGTATGTGTCCAGTTTCTTTCCCTGCTCCCTGGAAATTCATGCTCATTTTCTGTGTGTTGTTTATCTAGCCCAGCTTCCAGAGAAGCCCGGTTGTTGGGCCAGTCACTTTTTACAATCCTAAATGTCTCTGGCTGATGGGGAGCAAGGGGCAGAGCCAAATGCCTTGGCAGGAAGATCTCAGTAACTGGGTTGTGTTCTTGATCTGTGCTGCTTGTTCCAGGTTGCTGACAGCGCAAGAAGACAGGCAGAGGGAGAATGCCCTGCAGCTGGAAGATGTCAGCAGGAGGAAAGGGTGCTGCACATAAGGCACATCAATGTGTCAGCAAGAGACATGTGCCAACAGTGTTTCATGAAGCTGGGGTTCCTTTTGAGCAAGCTGAATCTGATGGTATAGGCTCTGCAGAGACTTGAGGAAGCTGCAGCTTTTCCCCATATGGGAATTTCAAGGCACTAAATCAGGCCAAAACGTGCATATGATCTGCACTGTTCAATTTCCCAACTCTGCATGCAGCCCTGGTCTCTGGAGGCCTCTGTTTCTTTGGGGGAATTTGGCTGGTCTTGGCTAATAGCACAAACTGGGCCTTCTGTCTGGAAAGGTCGCTTCCCTGTAGAAGGATGAAGTCTTGTTCCTTTTCTTTACAGCAAAGAAGTGGCCTAGCAGCAGAGAGTGGAGGACACTGTAGGTGCTGTGTTAAATAGAATTTTAGTGTGAGAGATAAATAAATTATTTTAAATTTGGGCTAGCTCTAGGTAGTGATCCATCCACCTCAAAGAGCAGCATCTCCTCTTGGTTCTGTAACAGCAGAGCCCAGCCTGCCCTGGTAAGCAGGAAAACCTCCATCGGTTCCTGTAAGATCTAGATCAGGCTGTGCATTTACTGTGAAATTTGGTTTAACTTGCCAATATTGTAGTTAACTGATTCCATGTGTGGATATAGTATGAACTGATAAAACGAGTCATCCCGATGGCTTTCTTCACTTTGTTACCCTAATGGACCTTGTCACTGTCCCTCTCTTACTGTTTACAGAACATGGAGCAGTTGCCCTGGGACTCACAGGTGCTGGCACACGCTGCTGATTCATAACCCATTGCAGGAGCTGTGCTGTACATAGCAGGGGGGCCATATATAGCCTGTTTTAAGGCTGAATGCTGCCTGTTTCCTCCCATTCTCTTATCCTTTCCTGAAGAATCTCCAGCAACTAGGAACTGACTTATCTGCAGTACTGAAAGATCCCACCCTGCTAGCTTGAGCATAGTGCTTTCAAACGTACCTGGGCTGGAAGCATAAGGCAGCTGCCTGTGTGAAATGTACCTAGTGAGGCTTTTTCTCTTTGGTGGCCTTGTGCAGTAACCTCACTTTCCTGGTGAAGGGCCTGAGAAAGAGCAGGACTGAAGTTGTTGCTGTTGTGCAGGGGCCTCCTTGTCACTAAGGAGTGGGGCAAAGCAGGGTGAGGGGAGGCGCGGGCCGAGGTAGGAACTGGCCCCAAAAGTATACCTCTCGGCATAGCTGTTGCCGTGCCTGGGCATGAAGCCCTCGGTGTTCTATGGGGTGTGATGCTTTCTGTTGTGTAGCTCAGTTGCTCTTAAAGCCTTGTGGGACTAAGTGAGCTTTTTCTGTAATGCCCTGTTCCCATTCTTCTTTGAGTCTGTTTCTGCATGTGACTTTGACATTCTAGGTGCAAGATGTGACACTGCAGCTGTGAAGCAGTCCCCCCAGCCTTGCAGCATAGGGAAGGTCTATATTTATCCACTCTTTCCTCTCTTGGGATAAGGCAATTACTCTGAATGTCTGTTTATTACACAAATTTCTCGGGAATATCTCATGCAGGAAAAGTGCTCTGAGTCACCTACAGCCCATCAGTGTTACATAGAATTTCTGTGGTTCCTCCCAGTGCCTTTTACTCCTGATAGGAAGGAGGAAGTTTTTCTCCAGGAGAACAGGATTCCTGACTAAAAGGAATAGCTAAAAGTAATAAGCTCCTGCTCAGTCCTTACTGCTGGCTGGCTGTGGTTCACACTGTGTTTAACTGCAGTAATGCGGGCCAGAGACTGGGAATCAGGAAGTTAGAAGGGGTCCAGAAGGAACCAGGGCAGCTGGTGTGGAGTCTCGAGTAACACCAGCAGTGCTGCCAGTGGAACTGCTTGTGTTTGCAAGAAACAATGTTTGGGAAGGGAAATCATCTCTGTTTTCAGAAAGCACCTGTAATCTGAACACAGACATGGCTTTCTGGCTTTCTAGTCAATGTGGGCGTGAAGGAGCACAGACATTATCACCTGTTGAATAGGTCAAACCCACTACCTGAGTTGGGGGAGCTGCTGTCAATGATTTCTCTGCACCATGCTCCAGCTGCAGGTCAATAAGGAATGGTGCTAAGAACTCGCATCTTTGGTTGGGGCACATCAGTAATGTGAACATTTACTTACCCGCAGCAGCAGGATTTGGGAAGTTGCTGCAGAAGGAAGAGAGCAGTAGGGGGTCTGCTAATGTGGTCTGAACGCGGACCTCCCACACTGTGTACAGAGCACATGAAAGACAAAGGCGTGTGAAATACAGCTGACGCACAAATACAGGCCAGTCTGTGTATTACTTTTATCAGTGCTGTCATGTTGCAGCGAACGGCAAGAACTACCACCTGGGTTTTTAAAATGTACAACCTTAAGCATGTTTTCTTAGTGTGCAAGCGGAGTACAGGCAATAAAGGAATGCTGTCTTACAAATGGTTGTGTTGAGAGATTTTTTTTTTTTAGGCACTGCAGGAGATTCAGCCTCCCTTCTTCAGTCGCTGACTGCAGTGTGACCTCCCCTTCTCACCGCTCAGGAAGTGCTGAGAAGCCTGTCCCCCATGGTGGTACAAACAGGAGGTTTCTAAGTAGGGAGAGAGTTGATCAGGAACCCATGTCTCGGAGGCAGCACAGGAGCAATTAATCTCTGGTCTTATTTTTTTTACCTCTTTCAAGCAGCCAGAGTTCAGGTGATCAGGCAAGGCAGAGCAGGGAGGAGAAAAAGGGGAGATGCTTCCCCAATGTCTGGAGGCAGTGTAGTGCTTTCAGAGAGGGCACATTCTCACCTCGTACCTATATTTGTAGAACTAAACATTTATTTTAATAATGTCCTGTGCATTCTTTTCACTAGAGTTAGGAATTCGATTGCTTTTAATCCTTGTGCCCTGGCATGGGTCCAGCCGGATGTTCACGCATTATACAACTAATCTCTCCACAGCTTTGACCAAAGAAATTATTACTCATTTCCCCTGCTATAAATTGATAGCACAAGTAGCTCATTGTAACATCTTTTTTTAGCAGGAACAGGGTGGACTTTTGTTTCAACCACGACAAAGTGGCACAGAGTTTGAGCAGGTTGTGCTTGGACAACAGTAAGCACCAGAGTGGGTTTTATTACTGGATGGTCTTTTGTTGTCTCTCTGCACGATATTTAAATGTCCCGTTGAAAGACCCAGGCACTTACAGTCCAGAGGGGCAGTTTGTTACTTTTTAAACGTGTCTGATACCAGATCCAAACTAGACCAGGCTTTCCACAAAAGTCCTAATTTTACTACATCCCCTTGTTTTTGTCAGAATCTCTTCTGCCTCTGAACAGAAGCCCAGGGAGCAGCCACCCTCTGCAAGTGACTGCTGGAAATTGCAGCATAAATAAAAAGCAAATAATGGGAATATCCTGACGTGGCGTGAGACAAGGGAGGATGCAAAATAGACTCTGCCTGGGGGCTTGTTCCTGTGCTGTATTGACTGCAATCTTTTAGTGGACAGGTGACTTTTTGCATATCATCTGTAAGGCATTTTGGAATCGTATCACAAGAAAGTACTCTTCTTATAGCCTGGGAAGCCTTACCCTGGCACGTGCAACAGTGCAGCTATATATACAATCGGATCTAGGGGCAAAGGCAAAAACCCCAGCTGCTCTGATAAGCAACCATGGTCCCACAAAGCTCTGCACACAGGCAAAGGGACCCCACTCTGCCTTGGTTTCCCATGTCTCTTTCATGTTAATATGCTAAGGATAAGCATAACAGGATTAGCCTGACAGCATCTCTTTGAAAGCCAAAACAGGGCTGAAGAGAGAGCATTAAGCCACAGTGCTAAGTTTAAAGCTTTCCCACAGGACAAATGCAAGAATTGCAAAGGTTTGGGATGTTGTTTTCTTCTACCTTCTTTATTCCAGCAGCCTGAACTCCAAGGGACAGTTTCCATTGACACACATTTAATGATTTCCTGCCGTGGGGATCATGCAGTGCGTCACACATTATTTTCTGTCCTGTCACCTTCTTCGGTTTGTGTCTTTTCATGCTCTTTTTACTTAATTGGTTAGTCCCTATATAAACTGACCAAGTACTTAGGCTCCAAGTATAAACATATCTCATAGCTTGTGCTATACACCTTTAAATGCTCTATTTGGAAATCTGCTCAGTGCCGATAGATCCACAGTCCTGCAGTTCAGAGCTTCATTAGCTCTTTGAGCCACTGTCAGTCTGCTTGTTACTTATCTGGCTGTTTATGAGTCATAAGAAATTTCAGTTGGCACAGCTACAATAATCCAGCTCCAGACCCTTCAGGCCTGCAAGGCATGCTTTATGTCCATATCAAGCCATGTGGTTTAATAAGGCCCCGATCCTGGAAACACAAGTGTAGCTGTGTGCTGCTTCTGAAACGACTAGTCCACAGGAGATCTGACCAGGTAAAATCAGTTTTTTGAAGGTAAACATGTATCTCCAGTAAATATATATTAATAAGCTGAGGACTGGGAGGTGTGGGGGGGTGTCCTGTAGTATAGCCCACCTTTACCTACAGGCTTTCCCAAGCACATTAGTTGTGCCTAATCATGCCCATTTGCTGACCCAAATCTGCCAAGGCGGGAGGTTACGTTTGTTCCTATTTGTACATGAGATCTCTGGACACGGCAAGAAGGCAGCGGCCTGGTGCGGCTGGCTGCCCAGGGCTCTGCCAAGGAGGGCTGGGGCCGGGGGTAGGGGCCGGCATCTCTTGTTGCCTCCTGGCTCTGCCACACACTCCCTGCAAGAAACCTCTGGATGTGCAAGGGTGAGCCGGTCCCCTAAGGCTCTGTTGAATCACTCGGCTCTCCAGGGGCTCTAAGTAAAGCGTAGGTAGGGTCCCCACGGGCTGAGGAGAGATGAGTTGGTTTACTCATTGGGAAGGACGACGTGGTTTTTGAGTCGGGCACGTGGGCAGGAGAGGTTAAGTAAGTGTCACAGTCGAGGCCAACACCCAGGAGGTCCTAAACCCTCCCTCCCTGCGCAGACCTCCTCTCTTCCCACCCGCACCTGAAAAACCGTGCAAGGCCGCTCAGCTGCCGAGGGGAGCGGGTGAGGGTCTTTCTTCTGTGGCCAGCCTCTGTGCGGGGCTGTTGCTTAGCGCAGAGGTATTTGGGCTGAAGCTGAAATGAGGTAATGGAAGGATGAGGCAGTGTGCCAGTCAGGGCTTGATCTTGATTTACAGGACGTTTCATGGAAAACTCCTTAACCAGCAGGTCTGACGCCTAAAAAATAAAAAAAGAGAAAGAAGCTCCAGCTCGAGTTTGCTGTAACGTGTTGCCTGCGGCAATGGAAACGCCAGCCTGAGGCCCAGGTGGCGAGAGCCAGGGGCCACTGCTACCACAGGCACGGTTTGGCGGGCTTGCTCCGCGCCCCCCCCGCAGGCGCCGCCGAGCCCGCACACCTCGCGCACCGCCGGGTTTCGGGGCGCTTTGTTCGGCAGGAAGCGAGCCGAAGCAGAAGGCGAGGGGGCGGGAGGAGGCCAGGCCACGCCGCCGCCGGGCCGGGCCGGGCCGGGCCGGGCCGGGCGGGAGGGCGCGG
>JANHGO010000038.1:11905365-11916191 GCA_024606505.1 Aquila spilogaster
CCTAACCCCAAAGGAGGCCAGAAACTCCTAGCACACTGCATTTCCCAGACCAACCAGGAGGCCTAGGGCACAGAAGGCCCGCCCTTCCTTCCTTCCTCCCTCCCTCCCTCCCTCCCTCGCTCGGTACCTTCCCTCCCTCACAGCGTGGCAGGTCGGGGCGTGAGGCGGCGCGGAGCGCTGCGGTCCGGCGCGGCTCCCTGCGGAGGGGTGAGGTGGGGCGCCCCCGAAATGGCGGCCGCCTGGGGAGGGTGGGTGCGGGAGGGTCCCTCCGCGGCCGTGGGGAAGCGGGGTGGGGAGGCCGGGACGGCGGCGGGTGCCGCAAGCAGCAGCCCCCGACAGCCCGGCCTGGGAGCGGGGAGGCAAAGCGCTGCCCGTGGGCCCCGTGTGTCGCAGCCGGGGTCTGGCGCTCTGCTCGCCCGCGGCGCGCCGGGCCGTGAGGCGACCGCCTGTACCTGGCCGCGGTCTGTACCGAAGGCCAGCTCCGTTGCGGCGCTGCTTTGCTTCAACATCAGCGCCCGCTGGCATTGTGCACCTTCACAGGGGCTTGGCTTTTGCTTTTTTTGTTTGTTTGTTTTTTAAAGTATTTTAACCTGTTGCGGCGGGGTGGGGTGGGGGAGGTGACAGAAGGTTTGCGCAGTCCGTGCATTAGGAAGAGTGTTATGAATGTTGCTATAAGCTTGCAAAACGACATTTATCTCCCTCTGCCCTGTGTTCTGTTAAGTCTCCCTGTTGAACAAGTAAGCCTTGGCCTTTATGTTGGTCTCGTAGGAGGACCCTTGGAGGTGGAGGAGGGGGAGAGCGAGCCCTTGTTTACCACAAAATCTAGGCGATGTTCCTTTTCTTTCATTTTCTGGAAGCTGAATCAGATGGGAAGCTGATGGCGATGGGTTATTGTTGCACTACGGTGTTGCTTGCCGTGAGGAATCCTTCCCAGTTGCCTTTGCTTCGTGTCTCATGAAGAATGTAAACTGCTGTACATTTACAAAAATCCTGACTCTTCCTGAGGGCTTTTGTAGTCAACCTGCTGCAGTATCCTATTGAATTTTAGCAAAGACATATCTTTATTTCAGGCTGCTCTATAGCATCCCTTAAATTACGCTGCTTCACTTCCTTTGTCCACCTACAGCACTTCCTGGCTTGCTCTGAGAGTTCATGTGGTGTCTGCTGGAACAAGGGTTAATTAAAATGGCATCACCCATCAGAGGTAATGCCCAGTGGTGGTCATTTTGTTGAAACAGTTTTGAAACAAGTCCCTTTTGCCAAAATGGGTTTCCTTTGCTATCTGTGAGGCATTGCCTAGGTTCTTAAGGAAGTTTTTGGTGTGATAGGATATCTACCGCCAGGTGTTGTTGAGGCTGAAGTGTCTCTTGGCATGTCATCAGTCAGACAAAGGTCCATCCCAGTCCTCCTGTACAACTCTCACTGCTACTAAAGATGACTACCTGTGGTGGAGAGAGCAGAGCATCTGTGTCTTCTGAGCTGTTGCTGAGCTCAACAGAAACTAGAAAAGTCAATGCAAAAGTTTCAGTGTGTTTAGGTTCTCTGAAGGAGTTTGTGTGCCAAGGACAGGCAGTTTCCGATCTGCAAATTGTTGGAAGCTGGGCAATGTTTGGGGCAGCATCACTTATGCTTTACCTGAGGCATCTGGTGACAAGTCTCTGTCAAAGGCATTATGCTGGGTTGCATAGGTGGATCTGGGCTCTGGTTTCCTACAACTGCTCTTAGGTGCCAGTACTTTGAGTCAGATGTCCTTGCTTGAAAGCTTGGGTTGCAAGTCAGAGGAGTTGGCAGCTTTTGAGCTCCTCCAGATAACTATCCTGAGATCACATCCTTGCTCTGTAGCGTCCTTATGATGTCTTTGAGTTCCTGACCTGGATGTCTTTCTGTCCATATGCTGTATTTCTGCAGAAAGCATGTTTTATTCCAAACTGTCGCATATATTGATTGGCCTATGGCTTTTTTGAAATAATGGCTTACCTTCTTGGTGGAGTCCTTCAGCAATGGAGGAGAATTACTCCCCCAGTTGCCTGGTAAAAGTCCTGGCAGTCCCTGCTGTGTGTTGACTCCAGTAAACCATAAGAACATGCCTTTTCTATGTGCTTGAGATAATGTCCCGCATATCTCATTTTACTCTGGAGTCTGAGGTAGTTATTCCGTCCTGTGGTACATTTTGTGGGAGCTTAACAGTCAAGTTTTCTTGCTCCTGTCTCAAGGCAGGTGTGTTAAAGGAGGGTTTGTTCTTAGTGCAGACAGCAGAGCGCTGAGTAAGAGGAACTTCAACAGCCCAGTTGGGGCTGTGGCTTTCCTCTTGGATTTAATACAAAAGCCGTCATCTGAGTATGCAGGCAATACCAACCCAAGAAGATTTTTCTCCAGTGCTTTAGCTTCCCAGGCCCCCTTGTGCAGAAGGGAAGTCTTACGCTAGTTTGGAAGTGGGCAGGACTCTGAGGCTGCTCTCAAGTACAGTGAGGCACGCACAGCCAAAATCTTGGCTCTGCAAAGGGTATTTTCAGTGCAGCCTCCAAAAATTTGGGTGTGAGAGATTCTTCAGCAAGGGGGTGGAAAAAAGCTGCTGGTATTCCCTTGTCAAGCAAAAATGCTAGGTGGGAGTGGCTGATGGAGTGCTATCTATCCCTGTTAGGAAGTTTCCAGCAGGCGTATTATATTATTCCCAGCTAATAAAGGTAGTAGCACAACTCTAGCTGTTCCCGTTGCACATAAACAGAGCAGGCAACAACTCCCTTGCTGTTGAGACAGCCCTGAGGGGGTTGAGTGGAGAGCTGTGTCTCCTCTAGTTGGGTCATCCCGCAGGTAAATTCACTCATTGCTTTTACAAAGTTTGGCTTCTGCTCTAAGGAGTGTGTTGGGCTACTTGTTATGCATAGGAGGAAAATACATATTTACATGTATTCGTACATGTAACATCTCTGTCACCATGTATACCTGTACATGGCAAACAATCCTTTCTGGCATTTCCAGGTGATTTGGTCACTTATAAAGCAGTCATGCTGTCCCTCTGTTTTTCTTGTGCCTTTTGTTTAAGACAGAAGCTTAGGAAGATACGATGTGGATGGACTGACTCTGAAAACCAGAAATGGGAAGCTTTGCTTTTTCATGTCCCAGTCTACTAATACTATCCTCATTGACCTCATCAGTCTTGCTCTTGAAAGCTCCTGAGAAGATGCTCTCCTCCTCCCCACTTCTACTCTCTGCTCCTGGGCTCGACACTGGCTTATTTCCAGCTTTCCCTGAATGTGTGCACCGACAGTTGAGGTCATGGAAAGCCCGAGGGAGGGTGACTCCTGGAAATTACAGCTCATTTCAGCTTCCCTGGCTGTGAGGAACAGAAACCTTAGTCTCCCTGGTTGTTTAAAAACCTTCAAGATCCTGAAGGTAAAGACCAGGTCTCCTTCCATCTCACTTGCTCATCCTGCCTTTCAGACCCTGAACATGATTTTCCTTTTGCCACAGCAAAGCCCAAATGAAATGAACGGTGTCACTGTTTGTAAATCGCCCCATTTTCCCATTCTTTTTTGCATGTGCACTTTGGCAGAGCTTTCCACCAGGATGGTGACCATCTTCCCAACCTGTGAGAAAAGTGCTTTTCTCTGCTGCCCCGTGCCTGAACCCAGGGTGTGGAGGGAGGAATGAGGAACGGCAGGGCTGCAGGGTGGAGATGAGGTGTTTTGTCAGTTCTGCGGAGAGCACCTCATACCATCCCTCCCCATGGCACAAAAACTGTTTGCTGCCAGGCCCTCTTGGCAAGGCTCAGCACTGTAATAGCAGCACTGCTGATGAGCATCTCCCTCGCCAGTGCTCTGCTCTGTCCCGCCTGCCAGACTCCTCTGCTTGTGATCTCAACAGCCTGGCATCCTGGGGAATGAATTCAGTCAGTCCTATTAGTCCTGCATCCTGGCTGCTGCACAGTAATAAAGCTCTTGGCAGAATGAGCAGGAGGTTAATTACTATTTTGCACTCCTGGCGCTGCATGGCAGAATAAGAGGTGTGTTTTGGGGTCTGGGCTGCATTTGGATATGACCAACTTGGTCCATGTTTCTAACCCAAGTTCCTCTTGCTGGTCAGGTGGTTGTGGCTCTCCGGTCCGAGCTGGAAAAGTGCTGTACAGCTCAGTAGGTACATTTCAGGCAGTAGTACAATAAGCTCAACACAGGCCTAAAAGTGTAGCCAGCTCTTGAGAAGGATGCAAGCATGAGCAGCTGCCATGACATGCCAGCTGGGGTCTTCATGGAGTTATTGAGATAGATAGATAGATAGTGTGTGTGTGTATTTCATGAATAGTTTTGATGCCAGCAGTGCTGGACACTATTGGAGGCAGGATACTGGTTTACTGGGATAAGGAAGCACATCAGGAATTATGTTCTGTGGAGGTTAAGGGAGGGTCCTTGGCAGCTGTTTAAATTCATTTGGGTGTTGACCCACAGCCACTGTCAGCAGGGTACAGCCAACCAAATGCATTTTTAATTGTACAGTGAGTTGCACAGTGTGTATTGCCTGCATCCATGTAGGCTGCCGTGGAGTCGCTTTTTCTACCTGCTGAGCATGTACATAAGAGGTGAGTGCATCCGAGTGAAGAAGCATGGATGATGTGGGATATGGCACGGCCTCTTAAGAGAGGTGGAAATGAAAAGTGTGGGAGGTATGAGAGGGGATGTTGCTCAGACCCACCGGTTGTTCCTGGCAGTGGTAATGAGGCTTCTTCGTAAGGAAAAACTGAGCCAGAAGTAGGTGACGTAAAATGTTTAGCATTGACTGTTGTTTCTTATCTATGCTGGTACCAGATCCGAATGCAAAAGGAGCAAAGTTCACTTTTCCAACCCAGGTTCTATTTCCTTTTATAGGAAAGAAAACAGAGTGGCAGGCAGCTGGTTTTAAACAGAGCAGTGGGGAGCTGGGGCAGTGGAAAGAGTTACAAGGGTCCAAGTGCCTGTGCTTTGGTGGAGTTTGTCCCTGTAGCTGCAAAGTGAAAAGTGCACGCTCCTAAGAAGCTGTGGAGTTGGGCTGAAATCTGCAGCGTGTTTCCCAGATGTCTTTGCCACTGTAGGAGAGGGACAGGTTGAGAGGAACAAACCCCTGGAGAGACTGTGGGAGAGAGGTCTGGCTGTGCTGTACAAATGGGTAGAGTGAAAGCATGTCTGATACCTTGCCCTGGAATACTTCTGCCCCTATGGGGAAGAAGCAGATGGGAGAAAGACCAAGCAGATGGTTACTGTTTTGCACTCCTGATATTGCATGGCAGAATAAGGTGTGTTTTGGGGTCTGGGCCATGTTTGGGTATGACCAGCTTCGTCCGTGTTTCTAACCTAAGTTCCTCTTGCTGGTCGGGTGGTTGTGGCTCTCCGGTCCGAGCTGGAAAAGTGCTGTACAGCTCAGTATGTGCATTTCAGGCAGTAGTGCAATAAGCTCAACACGGGCCTGAAAGTGTAGCCAGTTCCACTGTGGAAGGATGTAAGCGTAAGTAGCTGCTAGTGGGGGCAGGATACTGGTCTAGTGGGAGAAGGAGGGGCAGTCAGGAATTATGCTCTGTGGAGGTTAATGGAGCATCCTTGGCAGCTCTTTAAATACAAGTATATGACTTACCAGTGTAGCTGGAGTACTACCAACAGATTCTTTGGCTCATTCACTAATGAGATCCAGTTAAAACTGGGACCAAGACTGGTTTGAGGCAGGAATTCCTGGGGGAGAGGTTTCTGTTTTGTGTGAAGCGGATCACGTTTTGAGCCTCGCTGACCTGTTACCTGCCAGAGCAACAGCCGCGCTGCCTGCGTGGTTGTACAAGTTTTCAGGGAGTGCTCTGGCCCTCAGCGACCACCACACTGCAACAATACAGAAAGTGAAGAGGAAGGACATTTTTGGTCAAATTTTTATGCTAACAGAGCCAGCTGGCAGATGTCAGCCATTCTGGCGTTTCTGGCATGCTAGCCAGTGAGCGGGACTTCTGGAGTGCTGGACCAGGCAGGCATGAGTCATGGCTTGTGAATGTCAGTATTTCTTCCTAGCTTTGGTGGAATCCAGAAGGGAGGAATTCATATCCCATATCTCCCCCTCACATTGCCCTGGAAACAGAGGTGATTTGTTCTTTTTGTCCATGGTCACTGTAAGCTGCACGCAGAGCTCCTGGGGAGGTGGTGGGGAGCTGTGTGTGCAGTCACAGCGGTGTACGGTGAGTGTAGAAGCCAGGCACACGGACACATGCCTGGCAAGCACTGCCTTGGAGCAGCCAGCTCTGGAGCAAGAAGGGGTTTCAGGTGTGTGCATGTCGAGTGCTGTGCTCAAGGAACGTGCATATGGGAAAGTGTTGGGCTTTGTGCTTGTGGGTTCAGCTGTTGTAGCATAGAAGGGATGAGTCCGGTCCTGTGTGGAAGGACAACTTGGTGAGGAGTTGAGCTGCCAGCGAGCTGGAAGCTGTGGTTAGTTGCAGGTCCCCTCTTGCTCTGTGGAGTAGCCCTCTTCCGTCTTTGTTGGGAGACTTGACTTAGGTGAGAGGTCTGCCAGAGGTGAGATGAGGGGTTTGATGTGGTCTCCAATTTACCTTGCCCACTTGGAGGGTTTTTGGAGAGACAAATTTCCTGTTATCAGGAGGACCTCTTTCTGTATTTAGGGAGGAGGAACTGTCAGGCTGGTTTCTGTACCTTCGAGTCCCAGTTTGCTGTTTTTTTCCTCCTCCTGAGTAGGGAAAGAGTACAGGAAAGAGTGCAAGCATCCCGCTGAGCTCCGGTGCTGTATGTGGGGAATGAGGCTGCACTCAGCCTCAGGCATGGGCTCTGAAGAGCCTAACAAAGGCCTGTTCTATCCATTGTGCGTTCCCCAGCGCTTACCTCCAGCATGTGCAATGTGTCCCGACACAGGAGAAAGGGAATTTAAACCACTGTGCTGACATCAGAAGAAAATCCTAGTTGCTGACTTCGCTGGGCCGTTTGCCGTCAGAGTTGGTCAGGCACTGGTGGAGCATGGATCCTGACTTACAGGTGTGCTGCAAGAAGCCTGGAAGGAGGGAAAATCAGACACAGTTGCAGAGGAAAAACTCTGCTTTCACTGTGTCACGAGCTTTACTTTCGCTGCATCTGTCTCCATGTGGAAGAAAACCCCCTTTTAGGAAAAAGGAAAGCCAACTTAGATGAGAGCAGTGAGAGTATCCAAATTAAATTATTGTAGTTATATCAGCATAATTCTTATCAACAGTATATTTACAAGTGTGTAAGTGGGAAGCAGATTTCCCTGTGTATGAAGGGCATAACTGCTGCAGATCAGCAGTATCCTCCCAATTTTTGACATGGATAACTATGTCTGGCCAGCCCAAGTCCCCTCTCCCTGTATCACCCTGACCACATAGTCTTTTTTGTTTTCCTGTGTCTGTGCACATGGTAGTGGTTACCAAGTCAGATGCTGCTACCACTGCAGTGAGGAGTTTTCTGAGTGGCAGGAAGGTGGCCCTGACACCAGAGCAGTCAGTGCTGAAACACCCTTTCATCTGAGGTCAGTCATAGGAGGATTATTTTCTGTGCCAGAATTGCCCTGGTTACTTCCAGCATGAATTTTAGAGTTTTATCTAATTTCTTCAAAAGCAAAAAGTGACTTTTGTTTTCGGGGTTCCTTATCCTTTGATATCCTAGAGGGACCTCATTTTCACAGTGGGCATTAGTACTGACCGAAACTCAGGTCAAAGTGAAGGTAGTTACTCAGTTTCTTCAGAAACTTTTGTCTGTGTTGTTCCTGGATTTTCTCTTGAGTATTTTTTGCTTTTAATGTTTAAGGACTTAGTGAGTGGCTTAACCTACAAATGAACCATGCTGTGGACTGCTTTCCCCCTCCTGCTCACTAATGGCATGGGGTGCGTTGAGAGACGGATAATGAGTCTGCCCCATGCCAGATGTTTGTCATGTTCCTGTCTCTTACACACAGAGGAAAATGCTCTGCTGCTTTCTGCTGAGCTCAAAGAAGTAGTCTGGATGCTGAGTATCTGCCAGTAACGTTTGGAGAGGCTCTCTGAGGGAACAAAGTATGTGGTTTCTCCCATCTCCTGAAGTCTTCTTGAGTCTTCCTGGTGTTTGAGGTTAATCCAGGGTGTCCGAGAGTTGTAGAATGGACTACTTTTAGCCTTTAAAATTTTAACCTTTAAAATGACAGGAGATCAGAGGAGATGATATGGTCCCTCTTGACTTGAAAATTGACCTCCACGGTGGGGGGGGTGGGGAGGATTAAGTTTCAAACTCCTTTTAGGCTTTCCTTTAATGAAGCTTGTTCATATAGTGCTAGGGTAACCTGAGGGTGGGTTGGTGGAGAAATCCTCTGCAGGATTTCCCAGCTTTGGTTGAAGTCTAGCTAGTTTATGCTGGCCTCTGTTAGAGGAACCCTTTCCCAGTTACTTATTCCTGCCAGCTCTAAATGAAGTGGATGATACGCTGAGGCAGACTTGCCAAAGTTTCTGTACTGTTTATAGCTCTGTACCCTTCATGGAGGCCTGCCCTTTGCCTGTGTGTTTATTTGAAGCAGTGGAGAGGACCTGAGCAAGCCCAGCTCCCTGTTCCTCTGCGTGCAGGTCTGTATACAGACTGGTGGAGTGAGGTGTTTCAGGGAAGTGGTTGATGGCTTGGGCCTGGGGGATTTCTTTAAAGCTTGTTAGCATGTGCTCTGGAGTCAGGGACTTTTTTATCTTTTTCCCTTGCCCCCAGCCTTGGCAAAGGGCCAGCAAGTAATTGCCTTGAGGACAGCCCTTGCCTCCCAGTTATTTATTCACATGCTGGTGCCTCCCTGTCAAGTTTACAGGCTGGTCTAAAAACAGCTGCGTAAATGGTGGAGTCATTAAAACCTGCTACACAAGAGCGAGGCGGAAGGGGGAGGAATGTTTTATTTTGGGCTGGAGGTTGTTTAATTTTTACTGGAAGAATGGTCCTTTTCACGGCAGCCTTAAGCAGCTTGGATTGAGCATTGTTTCCAGCATTGCTCCTATAGCAAGAGGAGACAGCTAGTTCCTATGGCTTGGACTTTCAGCTCTGGGAAATGAAATGTCACTTAATTTGCCCTTGACTGTGCTTGATATTTGATCTGACTCTAGTAAAGTGTTTTTAGCTCTGGCGAGGAATATAACTCCTCAGAGCATTCAATGATCACTCCAAAACACCCTCAGAGACACAGACATCAGGGATATATAAGGACTGATGGTCAGAAGAGACTTCTTGGCCATTCCTGGCACTGCTGTTACCCAAGTGGGTAATTCCAGGCACGAGAGTGTTCCCACATGAGGTGGCTGTCCTGCGTAGGAAGGGAGGCTTCTGAAGATGGCACCGATATCTCTCTAGCTGCCATGCTGAGGTGAGAGCTGCTGTCGCCCCGTTCTGTGGCTGCATGATGTTCCCTTGTGTCGGTACACTGGAGTGCTGCAGGGTGCATTGCCCATTCCTAGAACCGGAGGTACCAGCACTATCGCTGATATGCTGAGAGGTTTCCTCTGGCATGGGTGGCACCAGTCCTGAGCTAATCAGCAACACGGCTGAAGCGATAAGACCGACCGCTAACCTTAGTTTCCACTGTCAAATCCCTTCTCGGCTGCTTTTAAAATGTGATTTTTGTGCAGTTGAAACTGAGGCAGGCAGCCTGGGAGAGACCTGTGGGCTGACTCCACAGACTTTTGCTTGGCTTGTTTACACTGCAGAAAGCACAAACAGGAACAGACTACTCAAAGCAAAACAAGTTTTGTACAAAAGCTAAAGCTGGTGCCAGCTTTTTGTGCACTTCTTGCTTTGCACTGTCTGCAGTCAGGTGTGTCAGGCACAGGCAGGGCAGTGCTAACAAGTAGCTTGAAAACTTTGCGTTTTACAGCTTTGCGTTCTGCAATGTTCTTCCAGAGGACGGAACAGCTCAGTGGGTGGAGGATGGGTGTTGAGATGTGAGGAGAGCAAATCCACCTGTTCTCTCTGCTGGGGGAGTCACTTGATCTCTCTGTGCTCCTATTATATCGTGCTACCTTTTTTTTCTTTGTTGGGATGCTTTAAGGAGGCAAAGGGTCTTTCAGGCAGTGAGATTATAGAACACTGTGTCACAGAGAGGCTAGAAATGTACCCTGTGGTGACACACCAGCTGCTTGCCCTCTCTTCCAAAAACTGCTGCACGTATTTTAGACAGTGGGATTAAAGTCCCGTGATTCATTCATGAGCCTGGTGAGATGAAGATGATGGCCTGCCATGGGATATGCACCTGATACTGTGGGTAGGTAGAAAATCTACTGGCTTTTAGCTAGTCACTTTTTCACTGCACTGATTTGTAGGGAATGAAACAGAAAGTACCTCTGCAATGAGACTGCAAACAAATTTTGAGTGACTGTGCACTAGCTACAACACAGCATGTGTTCTTAGGTTAGTATTTGCCCTGAGCTCAAACCACAGTGTAAAAACCCAGCTATTTGTAGAGAGTGAACAAATGGTTATCATCGCTGCATTATTTGGAGAGTGCTTTTGTCGTGGTTTAACCCCAGCTGGCAACTAAGCACTACGCAGCCACTCGCTCACTTCACCCCCCCCTTCCCCCCAGTGGGATGGGGGAGAGAATTGAGGGGGGGTAAAAAAGTAAAACTCGTGGGTTGAGATAAAGACAGTTTAGTAGGACAGAAAAGGAAGGGGAAATACTACTACTACTACTAATAAGAGAATATACAAAACAAGTGATGCACAATACAGTTGCTCGCCACCCGTCGACTGATGCCCAGCCAATCCCCGAGCCACCGTGCCCGCTCCAGCCAACTCCCCCCAGTTTATATACTGGGCTTGATGTCACATGGTATGGAATACCCCTTTGGCCAGTTTGGGTCAGCT
>JANHGO010000038.1:11920738-11995169 GCA_024606505.1 Aquila spilogaster
TCAACATTCCTCAGGCAGTATCGTGTCTAATACCTAACACTGTATTTTGGTAAACGCCAGCCAGGTACTTAAAACAGATAAGCAGGGGTCTTGCTTAAACCTCTTTAATTGGCAGCTCCGTGGGGAAAGCACTGCATGTGCCCTGGACCGTTCAAGGCACGCAGGGCACTTAGCGAGCACCCAGCAGAGCAAAACTTCCAAAGAGACTGATGAAAGAGGGCCACCTTATTGCAGACGCTTGCTCCCCTTTCATTATATCCGCTCTTGTTCTCCTCTGTCCTACATTTCACATTATTTGAAAATTGATGTTCAGCTGCAAAGAATCTCTTGTGCTGCCTCTCTGCTTTTTCTCTCTGCCCCCTGGGTTTCCAAGCTAAATACCTGCTCTATTTGCATTTAAAAGAGATCGGTTGCATTACTGTTAGTCACTGTATTATTTGACCAGCGCTATCGCTTTGCCTGTTAAATTGAACATATTTTGGCATATGGGATGTCTTTACTGGGTGATGGGTAAGGACATCAACTTCATTTGCATATCAGATATTTTTCTTCTCTAGCTGGATTACAGTTAAGTGCAAATCTGTCTTTCACCACATGACATGATCACATCAGAAGCGGGAGCTGTGGAAGCGATGGTACATTATCTAGTGAGTGGGTTCTGTTACACGCGGGGTGTGTTGGAGGTACTGCTTACTCAGAAGCAGGCTGGCACCGGAATCATTAAAATGGCTGTAAAAGGCCCGTTTGCATTCCAGATTTTGGGGTAGTCTGGGGGATGCCCAGCAAAGATCAGGCGGTCTGTCCGGCTGCCTGCAGTCTTACGACAGTGGTGCCTCCAAGACCTTTCACAGAGGTGTTCCCTGTCCCTAAGGCCAGGAGAGTGAGCGGCAGCTCCCTGCAGTACCCACACTGGGGTAAGGGGCTGGTAAGAGGCTTTTCTTGGGGCTGTGGGTGCCGCTGTGCGTGTAGCACCCCAGGGAGCACCCCAAAGCAAAACCCATCCCAGCATCTCCTCCTCATCCATATTGCAGGATCGCTCCGTTGGCAGGGCTTGGTCGTAATTGTTTTGGTCCTGGTGTGACCTGGCGGTGTTGAAAGGGCTGAACCCAGAGGGCTGAGGAGATGCTGGTTATTCGAGATGTTTTGAGAAGGAAATGGACTCCAGGACCTGAGACGATCTCTGCGCTGCATCGCTGCGATAAGATGCAAATTGCTCTGTGGTGTGCGGGAGCTGCCAGCAGCTGGGCCACACATTTGGGGCTGTTTGACAGGATTTTACTTCCAGTTTTTCTCTTTTACCCAAACATCCAGGCCTTCTTCCTGGAATTTATTTTAAATCAAGACACTATATAGCCTTTAAATATTATGCAGGGGTCATGTCTTCTCCATCTTTTTCTTTTTTAAATTAACCAGGCCCAGGAGAACGTAGATGAGGAAGTCAGATGGTTCTCACTTGTAACTATTGTTTTTGTTTCATATGCTTCTTTTCTGCTAGAGGTCACCTTCTCACAAATAATACAATTGCCTAGCATGAAAATAATAATAATGGCTTTTGATGGGGTGTTTTTCTATCTAGAGTTAAAAAGCAGGGAATGTGTTGCAAATAGATGAGGCCTTAACTTGCCTTAAATGTTAGATTCCGTCAAGATTTACCAATTACTAAGTTTGGGGTTAAGCTTTTTGAAGTGACCTGTACTGAGAGGTGCAAGGCTGTTGCCTGGTAAAGGCAGCTTCTGCTTTGCGGGTATGTGTGGCTTCCTGAGAAGCGAGAATTTTACATATTGGTCCTCCTACCTTAATTGCTAGTTCCTGGGAACCAGTGTGTTTTTCTCCTGCTTTTGCTGATATTTGCATGCAGTCCTGTTTTAGTGCAACATTACGATGACAACTATCCACACCGAATTAGGAGACAGCTTTGGTGCCCGCGTTTTCTGCGGATGCATATGGCATTTAGTCTGCATACGGTGGCTTTTTAAACATGCTGAGGGGTGTATTCAGTTGCTCTGGCAGCATAGCTTTTCTTCTTTCAGTATTTGAGAGCATAATTTCAGTGAAAGTATGTTTCTGAGTGTATGCTCGTCTTGAGGCTTGGAATGAAAGCCTTCTGCTGAAAAGACTGTAATTCTTTTTCCCCCCGAAAAGAGACGTGTTGCTAACTTCTTCACTTCCATTTCCAGCTGTCCCGTTTCCTCCCACGCAGCGGCTCACTCTGAAGGAGGTGTTTGAGGATGGGAAGCCTAGGCTTGACGTCTTGAAGAGCCACTTGGTAAAGGAAGGGCGCCTGGAAGAGGATGCGGCGCTGAAGATCATCAACGATGGGGCTGCCATCCTTAGGCATGAGAAGACAATGATTGAAGTGGAGGCTCCGATCACAGGTCAGAGAGCTTTCTGCGACTGGAGTCCTAAATAAGGGCCATCTAGGAAGCACAGGCTGCTCAAAGTAGCAGGCTTTTTTCTGTGTTCCTTCCATCAACAAGGTTTTTTAAATTGCCTGAACTCTCAGAAGAGAGGATTTTGCTGGTGTAGATTGAGTACATCTTTGCGGAAGCTGGATGTAAAGCAGGGGTGGCTTGGGTCAGAGCACAGCCATGCTATGCTCCTTGTTGCTGTCATGACCTTTCTTTTCTTGGCATGTAATTCTGTCCCTCTTTTGTGCTGTTCTTCCTCCCCTAGTGTGCGGTGACATTCATGGGCAGTTTTTTGACCTGATGAAGTTGTTTGAAGTTGGAGGATCACCCAATAACACCCGCTACCTCTTCCTGGGAGACTACGTGGACAGAGGCTACTTCAGTATAGAGGTGACAAATAAAGTTGAGCTTGGGGGTGCTCGTACTAAACGAACCGAAAGTGTTGAACTAAACTAGCAAATACAGACCTCTCTTATGCTGGATTTTATGCTCTAGTCTGGTTTTGCATGCAAGGAAGAACATGTTGTAGGTAACTTATGGTATGATTTTTGGCAGAAAAGTGATGGCCAAATGTCATGATTTTGAATTGGATCCTCACCCAGTGACAGAGTTAAACAGCAGCAGTGGGGTTAATGACTAAATTCTGGCTTCTGAACTCAAGTTTTAATATCACTTGTAGCTGTCAGTCAGGGGAACAAGAGGGAGAGTTGATTGTATGTTGCAGGCAACAGGATCCTACCAGGCAGTGGGAAGCAAATGTTTAAAAACTCTCAGGATTCAGCTTAGCAGGGAAAAGAAAGCACTACACTACTGAGTCACTGCTTCCCTACCGTCCCCCTGAAAGCATCAGCCTTGCAATGCCAGAGACGGGGTCAGGAGAAAGGAGCAGTAAATCACCTAGGCTGTTGTACATCTCGCTGTGACCCACGAGCTTAGTGCCGAGGCATTTAATTGCGTATCTAGCCATGCTGTGCCCGTGTGACAGTCTGCCTTGTCACAGTAACACTGTCACCTTACAGACATCAGCCAAACATCTGGCATCATGTTAGGATTTTGCAGCTCTGTGGGATGCCACCAACCAAGTATTGGGTAACACTGCGAGTTGTTGGTCTTAAAAGGCAAAGTAATCGATGGGTCCCCGTGGCTGCTGCTAACTCACTGAAGACCTGTGAGAGATAGGGCAGGCAGGATGGGAGAGCTATTAGCAAATGCCACAAACCCCAAGGGACTGCAGCCTTCTGGTTTCACAGGCAGAGCTGAGTGGAAAAGGAGTGCTTATTCCAGTTGGAGGCAACATAACGGGGGGTGTTTGGGAAAATGGGGGCATGAAAGGTGGCAAAACTGGCCTGGAATAACAGAGTAAGTGGTTTCTCCTCAAAGAGGGAGGGTGCATATCATAGTGCAGGAATAGCTGAGCTGTTGGGTCTGCAGAGGAATCTTTCTCAGTTAAATTTTGGGGAGGAATTCTCACGGACAGTGATGAAAGCAGTTAATGCAAGTGGTTCTTGGAAGGATTCTGCAGAGGATTTAGGAGGGTACTGCCGACAGCTTGTGCTTTAGTAGCGTTCTGGCTTACTTCCAGCCTTGCGCTTCGTGTGTTCCTAAATACTGACGGTGAGCCAAGGTGTGACGATGAGCAGTTTCCGGGGTAGCGGGGACGGATGCTCGAAAGGTGGGGTTGTGGCCGTTGGGATTTCTGGTGGTGCTGGCAGGAGGAGCCCCATAACCCCTGGGGAGGAAGGGGAACAACAAGCATCCGACCACTTGTTTAAATGGCTTGGCTTGTGCAGATTGGGTTTGCAGTTTAAGTGTATTTACCTGGAAAAGAGATTATATTATAGCACAGCAACTCTTTCTGAGATAAGGTGTGGATTTTTTTTGGTGTTAACCAAGAAACCTTCAAATGAGAGTTGTCGTACCCTGGGTCTACGCACAAATTTTACAGATCCTGGGTGGTGGAGTGCTTCTCCCACTCTTAGGTCCTACTCTGCGATTGATCTGACATGGGGATTTTACTCCCAGATCTGCAGAAGTGAGTGCTGGAGTTGGGGATCAGTGCCCTTGTCTCTCCACGCTGTGATAGTATGGAAGAATTCCAGGGGGATGGATGATGAGTCCACCTTGGAGAACAGAGGTGGTGGGAAGAGGCGTTTTACTTTTTTTGAGGAGGAAGGTCTGAAAATTATAGGTAAACCTCATCAGGTCGCTGTTGTGGCCTGCCACTCCAACCCAGGGCCTGTGCAAGGCAGCCTGGCGTTTTCAGACTGGAAAGCCTTGGAGCAATTGGTCTTTGTAAGGTCTGAGCACAAAGTTCTTACTTCATGCTGCTCTTGACCCTCCTCCTTCCCCTTTCACCCTGCATCTGCAGAGGGAAAGCCACCAAGTGCTCCATTACCCCCACAGAGCTAGCATTGATCTTTCACGAATCAGGGTGGGCTTTGATTAGTACATGCGGGGGCTGATCCAAATGTCACTGATAAAGCAGAATCTAGAAGGCTTGATTCCCTTGTTCCTATTGATGTGTGCCTCTTCTTTCCACCTACTGCAAAGTGCAGCCGATGTGTTTTAAGAGATTCCCACCTGGGTGTGCAGAAACTGATTTCTATGGTGAAACAACAGGAGGTTTGCTGCTGGCTTGGAGGATCACTACAAGTAAAGCGTTAACAATGCCGAATGGGAGTCTTTGCATTATATTTGTTTTTAAAGACTTCTATAAAATGCAAAGCTGTAGCAACTGTCCTCTAAAGTGCAGAGATGGCTGATCTGTGAATGTTTTGGGTTTGGAGTTTTGATCACTTTATCCCAGAGGCTCAGGTGATGGAAAGGCATCCAGGTTTCCCTGGGCTTTCACCACTGGGAAGGTGGAGAGCCAGCATCATCAGGCTTTCATGAGTCACCACACAAACTTGTGCATCCATGTGCTGGGTGGGATATGAATCCAGTGCCTGCCCAGAGCAGCTGATAATCATGACCTTTTAACTGAATGAAATAGGAGGTAATTGTATAATTGCATCCTGATGCAGGCAATCAGGAAACAAGATGCAAAACTGGGGGCCGAGGAGGTGTTAAGGCAAACCATGTTGCTTATTAGCAGCCCAAATAACCCTTGCAAGCTTTCCCCATTGCTGTGAGTATTTGGTTGTCAAGGTAAAAGGAGCAGTTTGTGGCTTAGGCAAAACCTTTAAAAACCCCGAAAGCCTCTGTTCATCAGCTCAGCTGGATGTCTTCAACAAATTATTTCTGGGCCTCTGGCTTAGGGAAATTCTCATTTAAAAACGTTCATTCCCAGTAAGTATAATGAGGCCATGAAGTGTGGTTTGGTTGTGTTTTTTTAAAATAAAAGAGTTGTGGGGGGAGAGGGGAGGGAAGCAACCGTGTGAAAGCTGCAGCGGCTGATGTCTAGTGGAAGAGGACTCTGCAAAGTGTTTGCTTTCAGTCCATGCCACAAAGCCTGCCGCGACAGCGAGACTAACTGGCCACGGACTCAAACGTTGTAGTGAAGGGGCTGACAGGCAGCATGGAAATCGGGCTGAACACCTCCATTTGGAGATGCTGATGAGACAGCATCCTGATGAAGGATTCTCTCGTCAGTCTGCAAGTGGGAAAGATGCTTCCTTCTAAGTGCTTTAAGCTTTTAGTTACATCTCCTAGCCCTTACGCAAGAGAGGTCTGTGCCGTGTTAGTCAATGAGGGACCATCCTTGTCCATGAAGCCGGAACTGCCAGAATACAATGAGTAGAATTGTTTTATTAAATTATAAAATGAAACAATTATTATCATGAAAAATAGAATATATGGGAAGAGGAGATTTATCAGTAAAAATGGCGTGATAATGGCATACACCTTTGCCAGGCTGGTTTTTCAAATCCAGTTACAATGGGACATATGATTGCTGTCTAATTACAGAATTGTATGTACAGTAATCTAGCCAGGATTGAATGCACTGTTTTACCCAGAATAATATTAAAGAGATCCAGTCAATGTTATAAGGCACAAGCAAAGGTAGATTTGTGGGCCAAACGTGGGACCGGGATGCAGGAGTTTTGCCATGCTGTTTCTTCTGTGCCTACTCCGGGAAGAGCTGGCAGGCTTTATGTTTATAACTTTCTTGTAAATGCTGGGTTTTGTAAATGGTACGAGAGGTTACGGTGTGGCTTGTTGCGGGCAGGTTTGGCAGTAGCCCCTCTTGCATTTGTGTGGGGCTGCAGGTAGCAATTCTTCTTGCAGTTCCCCCACCGTGACCTGCTGAGCTTTCCCCTTGTGAGTGAAAGGGGGGGAATCAAATGGGGGCATGGGCCCAAATGCTTGGCTTTGGGCTCCACACTGATAGGCAGAATAAGGAGAGAAGTAGATTATTTAAGCCAAGTAAGCCATAATTGTCTCGAGTTGCTACTAGGCTATTGTAAACATGCAGTAATCAATTCCTGGGCACAGTGCCTTGAAAGTCTGGGAAAGGGATCCGTACAAAACACCAGGAAGCATCCGAGGCATGCGAGTGTAGAAACCTCCCTTGTTTCTCGTTCCAGCCCCTCTGGAGCTTGCGAGGACTGGCGAATGTCCTTTACTCATCATTACCCCACTAGTACCTGGCAGCCCCTATGTACTTGTGAAATAGCTGCAAACCACGGGGAACTGCAGCAATACCAGAGACATTTGCTCTTGACGTCTGTGGTTTGCTTGCTGCGTGTCCGGGAAGAATTGTGGTGTCGAGTGACTCCATTCACTTCCATTTCACTTTAAAACACTTCAAATGTGTTTTTTAAATATCTCTTATGCAAGTTGCTGACCTTCTATACATCCCAAATCCTCCTCTTTATTGATGCTGTGTCTCTACTTTCTTGCTTTGCTTTGAACTAGTGATGCCAGGGCTGGTTGCTTTCTCCAGTCCTTAGCAAGTCACTTGGTTCATTTATAGTGACTTTCACTTTTCAGTTCTCATGCTAGCCCAGAAAAGTGATACTTAGGTTGCAAACACAGGAGGTTAAAGCTTTAAATCACAGAATAATTATAAATGGTTTTGTTGGGAACGTTCCTCCTGTTAACAGATGCAATAAAACATTATTTTTGCTAGCCTTAATGACAGCTTAAATTACCTGCCACTGGTTTTGTTTCTGTTCAATTTTAAAATTCAGAATTTGCTATCCAGTCTTTTTTCTGTGGGGTTGAATTCAGAGTTAGACAGAAATGGGTGCTTTACAGCTCCGTAGGGTTTTAGGGATCCCTGCACGTAGCTGGAATGACTAATGTAGAGCTTACCTTGGTAAGCAGGTTCAGTGCTTAAATACCATGATATCTAAGGTGTCTATACTGGAAACTAACTTGAAACTGGTTTATTTTGGTTCTGGAGGTTGTTTCCATGACACAGCAGCTGGTTCCCGGAGATCTGTGCACCAGATCAGCAATGTTTTTAAGTGTAAAACTGTTGACAGACTTCATGGTTCACGTTCTCAAAGTGTGTGCCGTTTCTGTAACATGTCAGCCTAAAGGGTAAGCTCTTATTAGAGACTTTAATCCAGATCTTCAAGCTTGCTGTCATTATGGGTTGTCCTTCCAGCACTCAAAATCAACAAGGGAAATGTGATAACATTTCCCCATGCTAGATACCAGCTGATTTAGCTGTCAGCTTGACAATGTATAGCACAGAAGGGTAAGCACACTTGCTTTCCAGCCCTTCCCTTCTTCACGTAGGCTTTTTGGAAAGCCACCATGAAATATTTCTGGGTCTCTGGTGAAAATGATTGTGTTTCAGTTTGACTTTGGTCTGCACCTCATCAAAGATGATCTTTTTACAGGTGTTGCTGCTCAGATAGGGGATGTGGAGAGCCCTCTTCAAAGCCAGAAGGCTTTACTAAGCTTGTTTTTTGGCTAGGCTTTTCCTGTTTTGAACTTGAACTTCACATGACTGTGGCGTAAGCAGAAAAACAGGGCGGGGGGGGAAGTCAGTGGGGAAGATCAAGTTTAATTTTTCTGATGTTTAATGCACTTGATAAAAAGTCTAGCAAGATGGCTGGCTGCTATACTTGATGGTCTCTGGTTTCGATTGCAGTGGGACATCTGGAGCGCACATCTCGCTGCGCAGCTGGTTTTGCTTTGCTGCTCTGAAAATGGGTGCTTTTTGCTTTGGTTTCTGCTGGAAGGAAAAGCTGCCCCCACCCAGCCCAGAGCTGGTTTCAGTTGAATGCGATCTCATTTGTCACTTCTCCAACTCAGGCCTAATATAGAGAAATGCTCAGTGTGGCTTTCCCCCACTGGTGAAGTTGGCCAAGATAAGATCTACTGCCGATTATGGAGCTGGGTTTCTATCAGGGTTCCACTTTGAATTCAGCTTGTTGGGTGTCTTCCCAGAAACACTTAGTGAAGTCTACGGATGATTAGTGCCCTATAAAAGGTTTTTATTACATGCCATCTCCTCCTTCCCTTTCTTGCAGTGTGTGCTGTATTTATGGAGTTTAAAGATAAATCATCCCAAAACATTGTTCCTCCTTCGAGGGAACCATGAGTGCAGGCACCTCACAGAATACTTCACCTTTAAGCAGGAATGTAAGTATCAGCAGTATAAGGAGGATTTAAATATATTAATGTGTTGTGACCAGGGGTGGGTCTTAATTTTTGTGCCTGCTATGAGTGATACTGGTTAGCTCTGGAGCTGTAAAAACTGTCATCTTTTTTTTCCTGCGTACATAGGTCTTCTCCTGTTTCAGCTCCTGCTAAAAAAAAAAAAAAACAACCAAAACCCCCCAAAATATATAAGTCCTGTAAAGTACTGAGTGCATGTTGATGTGGCGTTCTGGTTACGAAGAATGAGCATGGATGGAAGAAATGCAAACACATCTTCCCTGTCTTGCTGATGAGCCAGTTGCACGCACCCCCCCTCCCTGACTTTCAGGCCCAGCAACATATAATTACTGCCAAATGACTTTCAGCTCCAGATTGTGCAGCTGGGATCAGTGATTACAATTGGAAGCAAATAAAGGATTTGTTCCTCAGTGTTTGCACTAGAGAGAATCATTACCTTTAAGATCGTTTTAGTTGAGTTAAAGATAGTTTCATGCAGCATTTACATATTTTTAAAACAATGATGATGAAAGGTCAGGGAATGACCCCTCTCCCCAGAGGATGGCAGTCATTCCTCCAAGCAATAAAAAAGGTATACACCAGCAACGTGCTGCAGCTCTTTATTAGGGAATAGTTGCTCAAGGACCCAAGCTCAAGGAATAGTTACAGGCAAGGCACAAGTCCAGTCTTTAGCCCTTTAGCTCTGCATGCTGCTGGACAGGGTAAGTCTGATAGGTACTGAGATGATGACATCTGTTTACTCAGAAATGAGTTGGAAAACACCAGCCAGCTCTCTGCTGGATACTGTAGTCATCAGATGGTGGTAGATGAGCTCCTGTTGAGCTGGGCTCAATTTGAACCAGAGCGCCAGAGGTGATGGGGTTTTTTCCCCCTTTGGAAAACAGGAGATACTGCCTTTCCACTTCCTGTATCATAGCGTGCAACTGAAAAAACCTGTTAGTATCTCTGAAATAAAGCTGGAGGAAACGTAAACTTTCCATTAATGCATTTTTTTTGCTTTAGGCAGAGACGTGTTTTATAGCAGTAATGGGGCTTTCTTGAAGATCTGGCTATGTTAACATACTGCTGCCCTGCGAAGGGGCTGCAGATGCAAGAAGACGCGCTTGACGTGTGGTGATCTCTGCTCCTGCTCTCTGTTCTAACGGGAAGTGTTGAGAGAGATTTCTGAACGTACTTGGAGGCTTGCTGTAAAAGCTAAGCTGCTTTCGGAAAGGCCATGGTATCTCTGTTTAATGTATTGAAACATCCTCTTCACCTCTGTTAAGATGAGGCATCCAGTGGAGATTGTGATCACTTGTAGTCCTGAAAGATCCTGTGTGAAGATTCATTTAACTGCAGGCATCTTGGTCAAATTCTGACTCGAAGCTCTCGTGTCCAGCTGAAAAGGCAATTCCTATCTTAAATGATTGTGTAATATTGCTGTGCCAAATTAAACAGCTGCTGCATTTTCCAGTGTATAATCTGCCTAGCAGCTGAGGCTGGTAAGACTCTTGGAGTCTAGAGGTGCAGTATGAAAGTAGGAAAGTGGCAGGATGGCTTTATTAGTATCCCAAGTTTTCTATTGGTGGCAAGCACCTAGCCTCTTTTCTATGTTAATCTTGGTGCAGGTGTTCTAGAAAATAGCTTGAAAGGAGATTAATATTCTTGGCCATGTCCAGATTACTGTGAAGCCTTTTTATCTTCATGTCCAACAAGCATTTTCTAAGTCAGCATTTTCACTAATACACAGATGCAAAGTTCAACTTGGTGGGCCATAGACGTAGAGTTTCCATATCACCTTAGGAGTTAGGTTCCTTGAACTTATTTATCAGCACTTTGGCTGATCAAAGCTTTGTTTAATGCTTCTTATATCATGTAGGTTTGGATGCATGAATGACTCCCCTTTAAGAAAAAAAGAAAAGATTAAAAAAACCCAACAAACCCTCTGCTTTCAGCCTGAGCAGTCTTTGTTGTGTAAATGAGTAAATGAATTCAATTCTTCCCTCTCTTCTTCCCCCTGCCCCCCATCTTTCCAGGTCGAATCAAGTATTCGGAGCGAGTGTATGATGCGTGTATGGATACATTTGACTGTCTTCCTCTTGCTGCCCTCTTAAACCAGCAATTTCTGTGTGTTCATGGAGGACTGTCTCCAGAAATCACGTGTCTAGATGACATTAGGAAAGTAAGTAACCTCCATGGTCCTTTCACATAGCTTACGATTAATAGTGTGGTTAATGGGTTGCTTGATTCCTGCATGGAGTTCCAGGTCAAGGCTTCTGTGCTCTGCAAGTCCACACCATAGGTGTGTGTACACTGCTGCAGCTTTCACCAGCGTTGTCCTGATTTTGTGTACGTTTTTCAGTTAGACAGGTTTAAGGAGCCTCCAGCCTTTGGTCCAATGTGTGACCTGCTCTGGTCCGATCCATCAGAGGATTACGGCAATGAGAAAACGCTGGAGCATTTTGCCCACAACACTGTTCGAGGCTGCTCCTATTTCTACAGGTAAGTGGTGTTTTAGGGGGCTCTGATGGACTAGAGCTTTTTGTCTGCCCTTACACTAAGGTGTATAGGGAGATAAATTGCTACTCGGATCACTCTGTGGGACTTTACAGTGTACGTGGCTCTGCCATAGTCTTCAGTTGGCTCTTATGCACAAAATCTTGTTTGTTTTCTCCTTCTATAATGTTGAGCTCTCTTTGGATATGTTGCTCTATGAAATTGTGGTATCGGACAGCAGAGATGCTTCTTTTAGCTGGCAGGGTGCCTTTTGAGTGGTTTTCAGGCATTGGACAGTACCAGGAGCTCTAGGAAATAATCTTTTCCTGTCTAACAGAGAAGCATTTGTGCTGACAGACCACTTGTAGCCCAGCTGATGGGGAGGATTTGGCACCAGGGGTCTGTTTAACAGAATGCTTTGCAATTAATTTTTGAATGATGTAATAAATACTGGCCTTGTTTGGGAATGCAGGACACAAACTGAATGGATGCTGCAAGTGGCTGGTTCCTGAAACCAAGACCGTGGGTGTTGTCTGGTCTCCTGTGCTACACACTAATGTGTACTTGCTTTTTGTTTTCCAGTTATCCTGCAGTTTGTGAATTTTTGCAGAACAATAGTTTGTTATCCGTAATCCGAGCTCACGAAGCCCAGGATGCTGGGTAAGCGGTGCAGCCTGATAGCTGAGCAGGCTCTGTCTGCATTTGTGCTATCCTTAGCAAAACCAGTATGTTTAACACTTGACCTGTTTTTTCAGGTACCGAATGTACAGGAAGAGCCAGACAACAGGCTTTCCATCATTAATCACAATCTTCTCTGCACCAAATTACCTAGATGTCTATAACAACAAGGGTAAGGCTGGCAAGGCCTGTTTGGATGTCAGCACTGTCCTCATGTGCTTAGGAAATCCCTCTCCATCTTCCCTTGCCTTGCCCACTCTGCACTGTCCTCTAGTTGCATTCTTATCCATGAAATGAAAAAGAGCTTTATATGCTAAACTGACGGCAGCTGGGGAGCTGGAAGTGGCTGGGTTCTCTGACTCGGAGACTTAATGTATTACTGTGGCAATTAGCTGTCAAGTTATAAAGCCTAGAATAATGCTTTCATTTCCAGCCACATGACAACTGAGCTCTGTTGATGAATGCTGCCATAAAAGAGAAGCTGCTAGTATAGGCAAGCTTTTAACTTCTCTGTGCCCCTAAAACCATATGAGTATGATGGGGAACTTTCCTCAGCTGTGGGGTTTTTTTACCCCTCACTTTGGATCTTGGCTCTGTGTTCATCACTTCTGATTTGCATAAATTTTAACAGCTTTGTTAAATTGACCTTCACTATTATGATAAGCTTTAGTGAATCAACGTAATGGGTAAACTGAAAAAATATTGCTTAAGCCTTCTCATTTTGGAGAGCTGGTAGTTTGATTCTGCATGAGTGCAACCTCCTGTTGATAATGAAGTTTCATTAGCACAGGTACAACTCCCAGAAGTTGACAGTGCCTATGGACATGTGTTGTCTTTCCTTTTTCTCTCCTAGCTGCTGTACTGAAATATGAAAACAATGTCATGAACATCAGGCAGTTCAACTGTTCCCCTCATCCGTACTGGCTTCCAAACTTCATGGATGTCTTCACATGGTCTTTGCCTTTTGTAGGTGAAAAGGGTAAGAGATATTTGGATATCTTCTATGAGTTGCCCAGTGACTGGTCATAGTACCCTGAGTGTTAGAAACCTGTCCCACAGGCTATTAAATGTGTTGGGAGAGTGTTGTAACTCGTTAATACCAAATAGCACTGGAAGGCAGTTCAAGGAGATCTGCATATTACTGGGTAAAGTTCTTGTGAAAATAATTGTTGATACCTGTTTTAGGAAGCTTTTATCAATAAAACAATCCTTTCTTGCTATTTCCGCATTGCTAATGTAGCTGATCTTGGGTGGTGTAGCCCCACCTCGGAATTTGGAGACATTTCTCTTGCTCTGGGTTTGCAACAGAGAAATTCAAATCTCATGTTGGCTTGTGGCCCACCAAAAAGGAAGCATTCACTTCAATTTAAAGGCTTATTTCATTTTGAAGGAGACGAGGCAGCTTACAATATTACCAAGACTTTGCCTCAACTTTTTAGCAAAGGGTTTTTACATCTCCCGGTGAGTTTAAATTCCACCCCAGTGTTGTATGTTTGGAGTATGACGTTAAGGTCTGAAGTGCAAAAGGGTTTTTGACTTTGAGGAACCAAAGGTTGAATTCCCCCCAGATTTTACATACTTAGAGCCAGGTGGCCTGTTGTGCGGGTTGGGGTGGGGAGGTGGGACCTTCAGCGAGCCCAGGCTGTTCTGCATGAATGTTGGCACCCTGCTCCCCACGTCTGTTTCATCTGTGATGTGCTTGGACTGCATCCACCTCGTTGGCAGAAGGTGTAAAGTATGTCGTCTGCTCTGGGTACTGCTGTGAGGTACCAGCAGTATGCAGCTAAAAGTGTCTTTGGGCTTCCACTTCCCGAGTATAAATGACCTTGAAATTGTTTGCTTGTCCAGCTCGTCCTCCAGATACCTCTGTCTGCCCAGTGTGTGCACCAGGCCTCTCTAATCTTCCTGTCTGTATTTCTTACAGTCACAGAAATGCTCGTTAACATCCTCAACATATGCTCCGATGATGAGTTGATTTCAGATGGTGATGAGACATTGGAAGGTAAAAAAAACGTTGTTACGACCAAGCTGGTAACAGTGGGGGGGGGTGAAGGTGGGGAAGGTATATGATGCTAGCTCAAGAGTGATCAGCACTTGATTTATAGCTGGATGCCCAGCCAGGGTCTCCCGTTCCTTTTTGGCTAACCCTTGTGCAGTTCTGGGTAGGAAACTTTTTTTTTTCCTTTGCTATTCAGTCACAGAGAAATTAAATTATATTCACTGCGACAGACGCTTCTTGCCAGCTACTCTGGAGAATGGTTTCCGGCTCCTTACAGAGACTGCTTCCCAAGTGGTTATTTTTTCCCCCAATCCAAAATTTTCTGCACCAAAATATCTACCCAATCTTCTCATCTGTTGCAGTGAACTCCTCTGTAAAGTGGCTTCTTGTGTCACCCCAAATAAAGTAGAATGCAGTTCTTGGCCCTGGTTTTAAGCTATGCATGAAAGGGACAAAACAGTTGCTGAGCTGATCTGCAGTTTCTATATTGGGGGGGGTCACTTGAGAGCGATGTGGTGACCTAGAGGAAGCTCAGGCGCAGTCGTGGGGCCTGCAGCAAGAAGTGGGGCCGTGAGCATGCATGGGGGTGGGTCCGGGGGAGCTGCCTGTACCGGTCCGTGTAGAATAGAGGACAGTCAGTCCCTCAGAGAAGCAGAACACCATTGTGGTACAACAAGGTGCCGCTGCTTTGGTCAACAGGTTGAGACTTTAACCCGCTTCTCCCATTGCATTTCGTTTTTGTTTTTTTTCTTTCTCCCTCCCATGAAAATTAAATTTGTTTCTTCTATCTCTGTCTTCATCTACTTGTTTCTTGGTGTCTCCTCTCCCTGAAGATCACTACATTTCAAGCTATCAGAAAGGTACCCAGCTAGAATTTGCTACAAGCTTAATTTTCACTGCCTGTGCCACCAGATTCCTTGGAGTGGATTTGAATAGCTGACTAGTTGGGCAGTCTCTTCATCCCCTTTCAGTTTTAACATAAGCGCCGTGTGTTTTTTAACCCTTCTGCGTTCCTCCAGGAACTTGAGAAACGGGGTCACGTTTCTATCTGACTTCTGAATGCAGCCACTTAGTGCATGGCTGAGCCATCGGTGCATGTTAGACCTCCGGTTTGGCTTGTACTGTCCTAATGTGTAGTTGGGCCATGTGAGGAATCTCAGCTGAGAGGAGATGTATTTGTTACCTCTTTTACTTTGATTTTTGTTTGTTTTCAGTTACCCTCCATGCTTTTCTCTCATGTTCGGTCTGTATAGCGGAAGGGGAGTTCACATATCTCACTTTGTGTTTGTGTGGGGTCAAAGCAGAGTTGCAAGGCTCCGGCCAGCCGTTCACTGTGCGTGTTGGATGCCAAAGCTGATGCTTGCGTGACACTCCTCCCCGCGGCGAGCACAGCCCAGTGTTCTGCAGTGTTCATCAGCAGTCAGATTCGTCAGTGTTCTGCCTTGCAAAACTGTGTCTACATGGCTGAGTCATTTGTGTTACATCCTGTGTAGTGTGATCAAACCTGGTGAGCTTCGAACAAGACCTACCCGATCTGTTTCCTTTGGTGGTTCTACTCTCTTTAGACCTTTAAGTCCGTGTGTCATCTCGTTGGTGTTGCCCTTCTCACTGCCATCCTGACCGCCATCCTCTCAGCACTGTTCTCTCAAGAGTGTAGCTGTGAATCTGTAAACCATGATTTCTTTTCCTGGAGTCAGGCAGGTGCTTCATATTGACATTACCTGTGCCTGGAAAGCAGGAAGCCTTAAACATGCTGGTGTTTGTTTTTTCTCTCCCTAAGGTGGGACAACAGTCCGTAAAGAGATCATCAGGAATAAGATTAGAGCCATTGGGAAGATGGCACGTGTCTTCTCAGTCCTTCGGTAAGGAAGCAGCTTGTGATTTGGGGTCTCAGTTTCGTGTGGGGTCTGGGTAACAGGGGACGTCGGTCAGGGTGCACCAGGCAGGCAGAGTCCTGTTGGGGTAAAATCTTACGAGACTCTTGCTTCAGAGCAGATGGCAAAGGCTTGAGGTGGTGGTTTCTGTATGCCTGGTGGTCTGACTCTCTCAGAAACCTTCATCTCAGGCACTGGCACTTTTGCCAACAGAAATGCTGATGGTGAGGTACATTTAGCCCTTTCAGGATGCATTTGCTATGCCGCAGCTCTGATGCGTCGTGGCTGAGTAAGCAGAGGTCCTGTATTTACGAGGCAGGGTTGTGGTCGGTGCTCAGCAGATGAGACACACGCTGCCTGTGGTCAGCACAGGGCAGACTCCAGTTTTCATGCCGCTCACTGCTAACGGTTTTGTGTGGACCTAAACGGCCATTGCATTAATCTCTTGGTAACCGGTTGTGTTGCCTCTTACTTCCAGAGAGGAGAGCGAGAGCGTGCTGACTCTCAAAGGCCTGACTCCCACAGGTACACTGCCCCTGGGAGTGCTCTCAGGGGGGAGGCAGACCCTACAGACTGGTGAGTATGAATGATCCTCCTCTCTGCAACACTGTACCCCCTCTGCAGTTTTATACCTGGCCCTCAGCTACCCTGAAAACAACTCCCATCAGTTCCCGTAGGCGTACTTCAGGGTGCCAGGGGACCTGAGAGATGGTTCAGGCCCACGGGGAGGAAGGATTTAGAAATAGGAAAAAGCAGAAATGTAGGTGGGGATGCGGAGAGCCTTCCAAGATGTCCCTGTATACCCTCGAGGAGGGGAACGCGAGGAAGAAAGACAACAAACAGCACCCCGCCTAAAGCATGTGTATTGCTTTATTGTATGTTTCTGCAACAATTTTTATCATTTATTTCCCTTCTGACGCTGCATGATAAGCATCCTGTGCTTCATCTATCTGCTGCTGTTGTGTGATAGCGTATATATGAATGTAATAGTAAATGCGCCTGCTTGTTTGTTCTTTGTTAAACGAAACCACTCCAATTTTGACCCTATGAAATTGTGAATTCCAAACAGAGGAAGCTTAGATTTAGTTGAAGGAAGGAGATTCTTCCAGGCCTGTATGTTTCATATTAAGACTTCTCTTGGCCCCCTGTTTATGATCTGGTTTTGGAGGTTTCTTTTCTGTGCTTGCTGGCAAATACTTTGCTCCTTCCCTCAGCAGCCAACTGGTCTGTCTTACTAGTGTGCTGAGAGCAGGACTGAGCTAGCAATCTGCGTGCTTTAAACTCGCAGGGCAGGGAGATTGGCTGATGGTCAGGGAATGAGTTATCATAGTTACATGTGTCCCTGGAGGGAATCCTGTAATCTAGTGTTTTAATCCTTTCCTGCCGCTAGCCTTTGAATGCTGGCATCTCACCAGCCTGCTTTCCCCTTCCTATCAGCGCTGGGTAATTTCCTGTGGGCTCAGAAGAGGGCTTGTTCTGGGATTGCCTTGCCTTGATTAAATAGTTCACAAGTGAGAAACGTGTAAATATTGCTGCCCGCTCCTGAGGGTGGGGAGGATGCGGTATCACTCCCAAACTCATGGGTTTCTCTGCCCGCAGAGGAGTATGAATTTTTTTTTTTTCTTTTTTTTATAGCAACCATAATGGTTTCTGTCGCCCCAGTTCTGCTGCAGGCATAGGAACAGAGCCTGAGTGGGAAGGCGGCTGTTACAGCTCGGCTCGAGCAGCCAGCTCACTCGTGGTGCCGCAGCTTTGCCCTTATAGCTGACAGCGCAAGGAGCGGGTAGCGCCGCGATGCTCTCCTGCACCTTCCCCTCTCGGGGGGGTTCCTCTAAGGGGCTACCAGGCAGCTCCCCCCAGTAAAGAAGCCGAGATTTGCGCATCTCCCTGAGACAGGACAAACAAGCTGGACCTTTGCTGCTGCCTTACCCGACCCTGCCTGCCGTCTCCTCCCGTGGCTGCAGGCTTCCCACCCCTGCTGCTCCCAGCACCCCGTGTTCCCCTCAGCAGCACCCTGCTTTTTGTGCCCTTCTCACGCTCCTTTCCCCATCGTGCCTCCTTCTCTCACTCCTTCCCGTTTTGCACGTCCCTTCGCACCGCGCCGTCTGCTCGCAGCAGCCTCCTGGTGAATGTACAGGCGCTTCTTCAGCAGCCGTGCTGGGAGCCCGTCTGCTCGGTGGGGAGAGGAGGGGGCTGCCCCCCTTTTGGGGTGCCTCTGCACCCCAAAAGAGGAGAGACAGGGCTGCAGGTAGTAGTGGTGGGGGGCCCCTTCCCTCCCTGAGCCTCCTGCCAACCTTTCGCAGCACAGCTTAGCAAGGAGGGCTGAATAAAGTCACCGAATCTGGAGGAAAGATACTCAGCCACAACTCTATTCTTCCTCCGTGGCCTCTCAAGGACCACGTGGCCTGTGTATTGTGTCCAAAGCAAAAAACTGTGGCGTTTTGAGGCTAAAAGCAGGGGATCTGTTCGAGGGAAGGGCCTCCTCCCAGATGTTGAGGCAGGGACTACCAAAACTTGGACAGCTGCTGCAGCAGATTTAGGAAGGGGGACGTTGCTCAGCTTTGTGGTGCCTTGTTGCTTGGTAACACTTTTAGGAGGTGGAGCTGAAGCCAAACTGGATTTGAAGCATCAGCCTATTTTTTTTGTTACAATTCAAGGCATCGGGAGCGGAGCAGCCTGGTATCTGCTGCTGCCTGCCCTCCTCTAGAGAATGAACTGCCCCTCTCTTCCCCACTGCTCCAAAATGTCATCACGCCCCTCGGGGTCGCTTCCCTTACGTGGCTTTGATGGTTGGGGCTTTGCTCTGGGGTGAATTCCACACAGTTTATCTTCTGAAGGTGGCCAGGGTGCCCTAGAGCCACCGAAATGGGAGCAGAGGGGGCTGCAAATGCAGGTGGAGACCCAAGGCTTAGACCGAGACTATCACTGTCCTTTCCATGGGATGCCTGCGCGCCCAAGCCCTCCAGTGCATGCAGCAGAAAGCCATCTCTCTGCTTCTCTGTTTCTTTCCATCGAATTTATCTGTGTGACAAGTCCAGCGAACGCGAGGAAAGGAGACTCCCGCGTGTCAGTGCTCAGCAGATGCTAAACCCGAGAGAGTCCCCTTTCAGCCTTCCTCTCAAGCTCCTGTCACCTTTTTTTCCTCTTGCCAGTTGGTTTTGATTACGGTCGTCTCCACTGGGGCTGGGAGGCTGTGGGCTCTGCGTTCGCAGCGATGATGTTAGATCACTCACTGTCACTCTTTTTTTCTGTCTTCATTTTTGCATGCCACTGTTCTTCTGTATTGCAGCCACAGTAGAAGCGGTAGAGGCACGGGAAGGTATGGCTAGAATCCGGCGAGAGACTCAAAATCATCTCTGTGTGTGCGTGCGCTAATTTTAAAGAGCTTTATCAGCCTTATGGAAGCTTTTTACTCTTGCATCACCAGAAGTGGGGGAGGATGGGCCCCTGCTGGGAAGCAAAAAATACACAGTGGGCTGGTTCAAGTCTATTTTAGCCTTAACTAGGCTATTGCTTAGTGCAATACCTTTATTCCAAGACTGCCCTCTCTCCGGAGCGGTTTGTGCTCTGGTGTCTCAAGACCTTGGTGTTGGGGTCCTGCAATCTGATCTCGGATGCCTCGTGGCTGAGTTCATCCCCTGGGTAACTCAATCCGGTGAAGACTGCCAGCACGCTTGGTCAAAATCAACTAGGAAATAGCAGATTGCGCGGCTCTGATGTAACCCTTGCCTTCCCCACAGGTGGGCCAAGGCGGTTCCAGTGTGGAGAAGCAGTTTTCTCCCTGTAGTTCGTGTAGAAATGACAGATTCATGAGGTTACTGTCTGGGGAGATTTTCTCCTCGATAACTCCATTCAACTACTGATGAATGGGGCTGTACCTCTGTGTAGAGAACTTTTTGATTACCAAGGGAAGTTTGTTTGTAAACCAGCCAAGTCCTTGTAAAAAGATTTGGCACAAACCCCTTTTTCTTAAATTGTCTGTAATACAAAGAAGTTAAAACATTTGGTCCATATCATCATCACAAGGATGATGTACTGAGCCTTGTAGTGATGAAACAGAGATACGCCTGCCCTTGGTGGGATTTCATCACTCGTGAGACTGCCTGTGTGTCTCCTGGTCATGCAAGAAATGTTGCGTTTGTGATCCGAGGACTAGCTGTTTCCCTCTCCTGGTGTTGCAGTGTGTGGTTTGTGTTGGAGTTAAAGCCTTGTGGTGGTGTCTTTGTTGTGTTGTTTTGGGTTTGCCTTGTTTATTTTTTTAGTATCCTGTTTTTCAGCTTTGAAAGTTTCCTGAGATTTCACTGTTTGGGGACATTGAGCACTTGTCTGGTCTTCAAGTTCCTGCTACTAAACTGTATTAAAAGAGAAGCCGTTAGGGAGCAGAGCAAGTCGCTGCGGTCTGGATCTGCGCTGTGACCTAGCGCAGTTCAACTTCCCAGCTGCACTGTGGTATCCACATGAGCTGGCGATGCTGAAAATCACCTACGGACCCGTCTCGTGGTTCCCGTAGCCAGACACGTGCTTTCTGTCACCCGACTCTGTCCTGTACGTGTCTGGCGTGTGCTAAGGGGCTCCTATCCGGGGATCCGCGACTCAGACTAACTCTTCTTTCTCGGCCCTTCTCTCTGCAGCCATTCGTGGATTTTCACCGCAGCACAAGATCCGCAGCTTCGAAGAAGCCAGAGGGCTGGATCGCATTAACGAACGCATGCCGCCACGCAAAGATTCAATGCACTCAGACGGGCCGGTGAACTTGGTAACCTCAACAAACTCTGCGGACAAGAATGGCACAGGGAAGAAAGCCCAGTAACGGTCCGAGCGCCCAATCTGCACCACTAAAGGATCCAAAACTTAATGAATTTTATTTATTTATTATTGGGGTGGGGTGGGGGCAGGGGAGAAACCAACTTCACCTGGAGGCACGTTCATAATCCAGTTTGCATCCATTCTGTAAGAAAGGTGACCATTTTGTAATTTTTTTATTTATGTTCAATATATAAAAAGTCCATCTTTTTTTAATTTAGAAACCAATCTAACTGCTAGTGCATATATGAAGTGTTGTGCTGTACAGCTGACCTCTCCTCCACGAGAGGCAAACCTCTGTGGGGGGATTAAAAGAAACAAAAACAGTCCCAGGCAACTTGGGTCGTTGACTTTGGTACAATTCTAAGTTAGCCTGTACTTTCAACAGCAGGTCCTTTCGTTGACGATAGGGTTGGTTTGGTTTTTCTTTTCACAACTGTCTTCTTCCCAGAGTTTGCTGTTGTTTTCTTCAACTTCTTGCCTACCTGCAATTGCTGCTTTAGCAACCGATTCTGTGGAAGGCACGTTGCATGGTGCAACTGGCTGGGATCCATCCCTCTTCCAAGGTGACATCCAAATATTCAGGATTAGCTCTAAAGTACTCCAGTGTGTTATACCAATCACAGCACCTTTTCCTTCAGTAATTCAGTTTTATTCCAGCGGAGCCCCAAGCAAAAACGTAACCTCTTACTAAGAACGGGAAGGCGGGTGGGAGAAGTGCTGCCCCTTGTTGCAGCTCTTCCCGAAGCTTCAGCCGTTCGGATTCAGTGCAGCCAGCTGTACGCCAGAGTTGGTCAGCCGGGGCTGCCCATGCAGCAGAAATCCCTCTGGGAATCCCTCTGATTCAGAGCAGAGGAATTATCTCCAGTCTCTAGTGATCAGCAGGTCTTTGGGAAATCTGCAGGGCCTGAATTTTAAAGGAAAAAGGGCGTGATTTATAACCTGTGGACAGAAAGACACCCCGCTACCACTGTCACATACTGCAGAGTCTGTGGCACGCTCCCACGTGCCCAGCTCTCAAATCGGCCCTTGCTGATCAGTATTTGAGCGGTGGGTGTACGCGGTGGTCTCCCCTAAGCCAGCATCGCCTCCCAGTCATCCAGCATGTGTCTTTGGGGGGGTCTTTCACTTACTGCGGTCGACTTGGGCTTACCCTGCTGCCCATTACCTTGTTAGCCAGTGGCTATTCCAAAGGAGCTGCGGGCACATCAGCCTTTCCCAGCAGCTGGAAGGGGTTTGCCAGCTTGTGATAAAGATCTGGGGAAGGGTGGGTGACAGTGCTGCTCGTTTCTGTAGAGATGTGGCTTGTTGGCTGATGGCCAGCGGTGAGGCGGCTTTGCTAAAAAGCCCCTGGTTTTGGGAAGCACGTCCCTCCCTCAGCTGCAGGGGAGGGAGGATGGTTTTACAGTAGGTTGGCAGGTAGAAGAACCGAGTGGATCTGGCAGAAATTTTGGAAGGGTGTTTGTGCAGTGCTGGAGAGGGAGGGGGATCTCCCGGTGAAAGGAGGGTTTCCAGAGGACTCCCCCTTTGCTGTGTCAAGGGTTTCGAAGCTAGGATCTGTTAAGCAGAGCCTCGTTCTTTCACTTAAACTTTGACCTGGAGTGAGTGTTGAAAAAGGATTTTGTGAGATTCCCGTTTGGTCGCTCCCCTTCCCTGCATGTCACTTGAGCCACGTCCTCTTCTGCCTGTGATTGCACAGAGTCAAAGCAGCAGCTTTCAGAAGCAAATCCCTTGCCAGCTTTCACTTCTTTTCCAACTTAACTCTCTATTGTGCTTTCTCCAAGGAAGGGCAGCAGGTGAGCGGGCTTAGCCTCTAATAAGGGATGTTTGCCAACCCCTTCTCTGGATCTTGCTGTCTTCTCTTTGTGCTCTGGCCCTAAGCTGCGATTCCAGCGACAGAGGAAAACAGCAACTTTGCAGGAAGCTTTCAAATTGTCTTATAATCATATGTCACTTAATTTCATGCCAGCTATTTAGGAAACCGTATCTGTGAACAGACCACTGGGTTTTCACAAGAGACTTTTGAGTCGCATGCCTCCACTTTTTCTTTTTTTTTTTTTTCCTTTTTTACACGCCCACTGCTTTGCAAAAAGTGCGAGATGTTTTGAGCAAGCTTCTCTAACCCCATATGAGGCGTGGGGCCAATTGCCTTTGTCTGTGAGTATTTCTTCTGTTTTTTAACGGCATCCTTTCTGAAACACAGTGAGCCGATGTGTGGTATCTTCCTCTGAGAGCGCAAACCGTGCAAAGGTGCTGCCCGTGCATGTTCGGGCATGTTGTTCTGACCCAGGCTGGGATCTCACCCAAGCAGCAGTTTTAGTCGGGAGCTTTGGGACGGGTGCCACGGGGGGGATGCTCGTACCCCGAGCCTGGCAGCCCGTGCATGGGGGTTCAGCAGGGACCGTCCCTTTGTGGAGGGGGATTTGCTTTGCTGACTATTTGTCCCCCAACCTTCTTCTCGTGCTCCAGCATTGCCAGCCCCCCTCCCCAAAACCCGTTTGGCCCTTGTGCTTCGCAGTTTGCTGTCCTTGCAACGTACGGGGAGGCTGACAGCATTGCGAGGAGCTGGGACCCCCCCCGCCCCTGTCCCTGGAGCTGGGTGTTGCCAAAAACGTCCCTGCGGCTGGTGGGGCCACAGTTTTGCAGCATCCCATCGCAGGAGGGGCTGGTGGATACCGATGGGGAGCCCTGCCCGGGAGCCGTATGGCAGGCGGCACGTATGGATGCCATACTGCCAGGCGAAGCACAGGCTCCCGTTGCTGTAGCAACGCTGGTGCTGGTCCCCCCTTCCCTTGACACGAGTTCCCGAGGGGGTGAGGAGCAGCAGAGATGGGGTGCGTGGGTGCTAATTACCCCCTCGATTGACTAACGCTCATCCGTGTAACCCTCTCCGTGCTGGCATCCCTGCCAAGCGCAGCCCCCGGCTGGCGGCAGGAGCTGCGGGGAAGGCAGAGCTTTCCCCCGCCCCAGCGCCGAGCCGAGCGACCCCATCTCCTCTTCCCCAGCTTTTGGGGAAGAGAGGGATGAAGACCTCGGAGCAGAGGCCGGCAGCCGCTAGCGAGGTCCCTCGCTCATCCCGGCAGAGCGCCCTGCCCCGATCCCCACCACGGCAAAACAAAAAAATGCCAGAAATACGCAGATTTTTCCCCCTTCCTCCTCCACCACCCCCCCCCTTGCAAAGCCAGCGCCTCGGAGCTATGCACGTCTCAAGACCCTTCATCTCAGAGCTCCCGCCTGTCCCTTTCCCTCCCCGGCTGCCACCCGGAGTTTGGCAAACAGGACTCCGGGAATGCAAGCCAAGGAGCATGACCGGCCCCGGGGAAAGCCCAGCTGCCTCCTCCGCAGGCTGGCCTCGCAGCCTGGGTTTTTTTGCATGTTATAGCAAGGTGCATGTAACAAGGAGGGGAGTCAGCAATGGGTCGGGTGGTGGGTTGAGTTCAAGCTTCTTTTTTTTTTTTTTTATTTCTTTTTTTAATTTTTTTTTTTGGCGTTGGGAGAACCTCTTGCTGCCCATGCCAGCCCGGGAGCCTGTTGCGGCACTCGGGCACAGACCTGACCTAGCTAGGTGCGGTGGCAGGGATACGTGGAGGCCCACCGGCCTCTGCCAGGGAGGACCTGAAGCCCCACGGGACATGTGCTGGGTGCAGTGATGGTGATTTTAGGGTTCTCGATGCTGAAGGATCATACGCCCGTTGCCTGGAGACTGCCTCCTTTTTTTTTTCTTTTTTTTTTTTTTGCTTTTTTTTTTTAGTTATGTTTAAAGGAGAAAAAAAAATGGTGAAAATGTTATTTATTGGCAGAAATTATTTAATATAATTTCTTTTTTTTTTTTGTGAACAAGGAATGAATTTGTTAGAACTGTCTTAATGTAAATTGGAAGTCATCTTTAAGGAGAAAAAAAAAAAAAAAAGTTAAAAATTGACACAGTCACTCGGCTCCGCTATGGTTTATTTTGGGGTACACTGGGGTGCCTGGCTCCCAGGGTGGAGGGCAGGGCAAGGAGCCCCACGGGTGCTGCCTGGCTTTCGGGAAGGAAGGGAGAAAGGTTTTAGGGTCTGTTTTACAGCCGCTGCCTCGCTCAGGGCCCCTCTCCAGGGCCAGGGCAGCGCCGAGACGGCGTCTCCCAACCTCCCCGGCACGTCGGCACTTGTGAAGTCGCTCCCGGGCGCTTTTGTTGGAGAGCTCTCCGCTCCCTCTCCTTGCCTCTCCATCCTTCCAGCGGCTGGCTGAGTCAATAACCCTCCTCCCGCTGCCTTCCTGGGTGCCAGGAGGAAGAGGAGGGTATTTGCTGCCTCTTGTTTCACCCCCCCCGGGCTCCTTCCTCGCCCTTTTTGCGTGGTGCCCACTCCATGCCATGGGCTTGCAGCGCTTCGGTGAGCAGCCCTGGTGTTCGTGCTGGCCGGGATCCATCCTGCCGGCTTACAGCTCCGACACCGGCCTGGTTCCCCCGGTTCCTGCATGGGAATCCCCAACCTGCGCCCTCTGAGCGGGACGTGGCTCCGGCAGCGGTCCTGGCTCCGGCATCGCCTGCTCCCTGCCTGGCTGGGGAACCGGGGGGGGTGACCTGGCTCCCAGCTGTGGCTGCCACATCTGGCTTCTCCCCTGCAGCACCTGCAATCAGAGCTGCTTGGGTCAGCATCTCGCCGTCGAGTTTCGCTCACCACGTGCAATCCGCCTGCCATCTCCTGCTCCTCGCCGCCGTTCCCAAAGCCCGGCGTGGCCGCGGTGCGACAGCCGTCCCCGCTTCCCAGCTGCCGGAAACGGGCGGGGTGCGACCGGGGAAGGGATGCTCCGGCTTTCCCACCCCTTTCCTGGGTGTTTCCATCAAAAGCCAGGGGGGAGCTGCCAGCAACATGCCTTGCACCCAGCATCGCTGCCCAGTCCCGGGTTCCCCGACCCTCGCCGTGGACCGGGCACGGCACCGGTCTCGGCACCGAGGGATTCCGGCAGCTGCCCACGACAGCCCTGACCGAGAGAGCATCTCTCGGCCTGGCCGCACGCTCCCGACTGGCATCGCCGCGCTGAGCAAACAGGAAACACTCGCCCTTTGTTAATCCCGTCCCAGGCTGCGCGTTAAATATTTATCCGCCAGCGGAGGCTGGTGCTGGGAGCTGGGAGGCAGGGCAGGCGCTGGTGGCTGCTCGTCCGGCAAGGGGACGGTGCATGGGGCTGTGGAGGTGAGTCCGGTCCCTGCTTGGAAGGGGGGGGAGCTGGACCCCCAGGGTGGGATGCAGCAGCGTGGGGTGGCCGGGATCCAGCTGCCCCCAGGAAAACGTTGCCAGCGGGAGCTGTGACCTCCAGAGACGTCATTCGGGCGCGCAGTGGGCTGGAGGGGACCGTCACCCCTTCGGCGGGCAGGGATGGGGTCTGGGTCCCCCTCGCAGGGTTTAACCCTTTCCCCGGGTGCCCGTGCTTGCGCCCCAGGCCCTGCTGTCCTCTCCGCCCTCGTCTCCCCGAGTTTCCTTGGCAGGACCAGCTCCCGTCCCCGACCCGCTTCCTCCCTGCCGTGTCTCCGGCTTGCACCGGTCCACGGGAGCAGCCGTCCCGGCTCTTGGATGGGAGCTGCGTCCTCCAGGGCTGTGGCAGCGGGGAGCACACCCGCTCCTGTCCCCTTTGTCCCCTGGGTGCAGCACTGGGGCCAGGCAGGGCTCCCTGCCATCGGGCCGATGTCCCCAGCATCGTCCCCAGCACCTTCTGGCAAGGGACGGGTGCCTTGGTGGGGACCGAGGGATGGCTGGTGGTTGGCAGCAAAGCCACCATCCTCCCGCCCGAGTTCCCGTGGGGGCAGAGGCCTGAGCTCACGTGGGAGCGCGTGGGATAGAGGAAGGGCCGGGGCTGCCCCGTTTCGGGGCTGTCAGCAGTTTCGGGGAGCGGCGAGAAGGAAGCGGTGGAGGCTGGGACATGGGCGCTGCCGGAGGGGATGAGGTGGGCTTACGGGGCATCCGCAGAGCAGGGCACGGAGGTGTTAAATGGGGGTCCCCAATGCCCAGACCCCTGGGGGATGGAGGGTCGCCCGTGGGAAAGCAGGCGGCAGCGAGGACGAGGACTCTGCTTTCACCGTGCCCCCCCCCATGCTGTAGCTCGGGGGGGCTACGGGAACATGGAGCTCCGCTCCCCACCTCCACTGGGACTTCCCTCCTCATCCTCTCCCAAAAACCCCTGTAAGCCCCCGGCTCCATCGCAGCGGGGGGTGACTGCCGGTGGGGGGGGGGGGGGGCGGCGACACCAGGCTCACCCCGTTTCGTAAGCGGGGGCCGGGTGTGCGGGAACGCGTGCGCGGGGCGTGGGATGAGTTCAGCCTCTTGGCTCGTCTCCCTGGATCCCGTCCCTGGAAATGTCACTGGAAACTCTGAATGGGCCGGCCCCGCTCCAGAGCGGGGAGCGCTGGGGGGGGTGGCGAGTGCACCCCAGGGGGGGGCCAGGGCACACGGGTACCCGCTGCCGGGGAGGACGGCGGCTGCTGACCCGGCCGGGGGGGGATGCTGCCGGGGGTCTTTCGGTACCGGCCACCCATGATGCGCTGAGTCCACCCCTCTCTTTTCCCCCGGCAAAATTTACGCCGTGCATTTTTCTTCCCCGCCGCTCGCAGCTCCGTCCCGTTTGCCGCGGGGCTCCCCAGGCCCCCGCCCCTCCCGAGGCCGGCGCTGCCCGGGGACCCCCGCTTGGCAGCACCCAGGAGGTAAGGGCTGGCTCGGGGGCTGGCGAGGAGGGGGTGACCGACGGGGAGCCAGGCTTTGGGGGACGGTCCGTGGGAGCAGGACGGGGCTGCGGGAGGGCACCGGGCTGGGAATGGAGTGGCAGTGGTTGGGGTGCCCTGGGGAGGGGGGGGGGGAGCGTGCACCCCACTTTCTGTGCCCTGGGGCAAGTCGTTCCCAGGGCCTGTTTCCCCACGGTGGTGATAACCGTTAATTACAGCCTTGCGGGCTGCAGAGCCTCTGGTGGGTGTCGGGAGCGAGGAGCTGGGGGGGGGGGGCGGTCCCCAGCCCTGCGAGGGTGGCACACAGGGCACCGTGCCAGGCTAGCGGCCCCCCAGCAGCACCGGTTGCCCTGTTTGAGGAGGGGTCTGCGCGGCGTCGGGCTCAACACGCGTCCCCCGTGGCATCTGCGAGTCCCACGGGCGATGCCAGTGCCCCGGTGGGGATGGAGATGCTGGGGGATGAACGAGGACACGGGTGTCCCCCCAAAAATTCCCGGGGCTGCTCTCAGCCCCTGGAGCCATCCCACGCCGATGCAGCAATGGTGTCGGGAGCCGTTACGGGGGTCCTGTCCCCCCCCAGCCGCCCCCCACCTCGTGCTGCGGCCCTGGCACCGCGGTGCGGCGGTGAGTCACGGCACATCGCCCTCGCGGCGGGGTGGTGCCGGGCTTGGCCGCACGTTCCCGCCGCCTCTTCCCTCCTTCCCCTCTCCCTTCCCTGTTTGCGCTGCAGGGCGGGGAAATATTTCTGCCTTTTCGTGTTTCTCGGCCCCGGGGAGGCTCGGCCCTGGCAGCTCTCCCAGTGCGGCACTGCCCGACTCCGCTGCCGCCACGTGCCCGGGCGGGAGGGCACCGGCGCCGGCTGCATCCCACCGCGCCGTGCCGGGATGCCGGGACAATGGGCAAAGCGGTTCGGCTATCGCCCTGTCCCACCCCGGGGTGTTTTCTCCCCAAAGAGCCCAGGGGGGCCGGATCCATCTGTGGAGCAAAGCTGCGGTGGGAAGAGGGGCCGGGTGGTCCGGATCTGGCCACGGCGGGGTTGAGGCCGCACGGAGAACACATGGGGGAGCCGTGCCAGGGCTGTTTCTGGCCGGGAACAGCCTCTTCCCCCGGCACCGTGAGGGTCCCCAAGCTGGGGACGGTGCCGCGGCGGTTGTCACCCCGCCGCGGTGTCCCCTGCACCTCTGAATAACAGGGGACGGTCTCCGGTGGTGGGGATGCGGCTGGGATGGGGTTCACCCGGAGCCCCCAGCTTTCCGGCAAAGCCCGGTGAGACGAAGCCGCTGGAGGGGAGCATCCAGCAGGCAGGGACGGGATCTGCCGTGAGCGCAGCCGCTTTTCCCAACAGGGCACGGGCACCCCCAGGGCACCGTCCCGGCACCCCACGGCCATGGCGGGCCGGCTCCTGCCCCCCGACGCCGGCCAGGCTCTGGGCTTGGAGGACGTCCCCCCCTTCCACCCACCACTGTGGGTGCCCCTGCAGCACACAGCAACGCGGGTGAGTGGGGCCGGGGGCTGCTACACGCCCGGGGGATTTGGGGAGCTCCTCCACCTCCATCCCTTTGCCACCGCCGCGTTGCCCCCGCGCCAGCCCCCTCCTTGTGCCGCAGGTGCCCGTCATCCGCCACCGCGGCTCCAACACGCTGAATTTCGACTTCCATGACCTGGAGACCCGTGGCGCGGCCGAGCGCGGCCAGGCGGCCCCCAGGAGCTCAGGTACCTGTCCCGAGCGTCCCTGGGGACGTCCCCACGGGCTCCCCCAAGCGATGCTCGGCAGAGGGCAAGGGCTCACCCTCGCCCACCTCATCCCCAGCGAGCGAGTGGTACCAGACCTGGCCGGCCAAGGAGGCGAAGGCACCCGGCACCCCGGCACCCGCCGGCTCCGTGGCCGGCCCCGGGGCTGCCCCCGCCTGTCCCCGGCCACCGGGCTGGTCGGCCACCTGGACCAAGGACAACAAGCGGCGGGAGAGGCGCTGGGTGAAGTACGACGGCATCGGGCCGGTGGATGAGACGGGGATGCCCATCGCCTCGCGCTCGGTGAGTCAGGAGCACGGGGCTGGGGTTTCCCCCTTCCCCGTGAGCCCCTCGCCACCCTGCCACGTCCCCGCAGAGCGTCGACCGGCCCCGTGACTGGTACCGCAGCATGTTCCGGCAGATCCACCGCAAGCTGCCAGGTGAGTCCCGGTACTGCGGCGCGGCACGGCGCGGCGCGGCACCCGCTCACCTTCTCCTCCATCCCCGCAGAGCCGGACTGGGATGCCCATCGCCGCCCCACGGGTAAGCTCGGCCCCTCGCCCACCACGGTGCCTTCATCCCCCCAAGAGCCGCGGAGGAAAGGGCCGTCGCTGGCTGAGCCCCCCAGCATGCCCAACGGGCTGGACTGGTGAGCGCAGCATTTAAATGGTGCCTGGGGACCTGACCGCGGTGGGTGCCCACGGGGTGGGGGGCTGCAGGGGGCTGAGCTCCTCCTGGCTCCCCACAGGACCAGCTGGGGTGACACCGGTGCCACCGCGGAGCCCGGCAGCATTTTTGACTACGAACCGGGGAAATCCTCGGTGCTGGAGCAGGTAGGAAGGTCCGGCAGCTCCGGCCCCCGGCTCAGCCCCGGCACGGAGGGATTGCCGGTGGGCAACCGCGGTGTGCGCACACCTAACCGGCCCCTTGCCCTTTCCAGCCCCCCGCCGCGGTGCCGCCGGCGCGGGCTCAGCCCATTGAGGTAAGCTGCCAACGGTAGGTGCGGGGCCGGGGGTGGCAGCGGGGGGGTCCCGGTGCCCGTGCCGCTGGGACGTGGGGTGCGGGCAAGTGCCAGCCTCGTCCTGGCCACGCAGGTGCTGCTGGAGCGGGAGCTGGAGCAGCTCGGCGAGGAGCTGGACAAGGACATGAGGGCCATGGAGACGCGCCGGCATCCCCGTCAGGTACCCCTGCCCCTGCCCACCCGTGCCAGCCTGGCCCTCTCCTGCTGCCCCTCGTCCCTCCCCGGGGCTGGGCGGCCCTGAAGGGGAGACGCAGGGCCGACGGCGCACGCATCCAGCCGCCCGCGCGCCCTCCGTGCAAGGCTCGAACGCGCGCGTGGCGGGACGAGGGCACGGCCGGCCGGACGCGGGCATCCAGCCGAATAACGCCGGCGCAGCCGGGCGCGTACACGACTGGGTTGGGTGCACGCGCGGTTGGATGCGTGCCCGTCTGGACGCACGCGCGGTTGCCCGGCGGCACGTCGCCGTGGCCGTGGCCTGGCCGCCGTGGCCGTGGCCGTGGCCGTGGGACGCTAGGACCCTGTCTCACCGCGCCGTCTGTCCGGCGGTTATTGGCTCTGCGCAGCCGGGAGCTGGACTCCTTCGCTTCCCGCAGAGACTCAGCCTCTTGGATGATTAATTTTTCTCTCCCACCCCCCCCCCCCCCCCCCCCCCCCCCCCCCCCCCCCAGACAGCTACGAGTATCTGTCTGTTAAGAAGTTTCCAACGCACATTCTGTATTATTCACAGCTAATCAGAGTTGTAGTGCAAATCTGTGGCTGTTTCCTTTGCACATATGCAGACCAAGCAACAATTCTCTTGCTTTTGAGGAAGCCCTGAAGGGGTTGTGAGCTACGTGTCCTGTAGTTGGTTGACCACTGGTAAATTTACTTCTGTGAAGTCTGGGTTATGTCTCAAACAATCTTGTCTGGCGTTTCCAGGTCTCTTATAAAGCAATCATGCTGTTCCTGTGGTTTTCTTGTGCCTTCTGCCTAAGAATAAAGCTTTGAAAGATAAAATGTGGAGGTACCAAATCTGTAAAACAAAAAAGGGGAGCTTTGCTATTTCGTGTTCCAGTCTGCTGCTATTGTCCCCATTGGCTTGTCAGTCTGGCTTTTTAAAGCTCATGAAAAGACCCTCCTGTGCTCCCCAGCTGTATCTCCGCTTCCAGGCTTGATGCTAGGTATCTCTAGCTGCTCCCTGACCTCTTGTACCAACAGCTGAAGTCATGGAAAGCTGGAGGGAGGGTGGCTCCTGGAAATTACAGTACATCCCTACTTCCTTGGCCACGAGGAATAGAAACCGAGCCTTCCTGGTTGTTTAAAATCCTCTAGATCCTTTTGGGGAGGACCAGGTCTCCTTCCTTCTCTTTTCTTCATCCTTCCTTTCAAACTCTGAACACGATTTTCCTCTTGCCGTAGCAACATACACTTTGGCAGAGCTTTTCCCCAGAGTGGTTACCGTCTCTCCAATCTGTGAGAAACACCCCTTTCCCTGTGCCTGAAGCTCGAGTGCGGAGGGAGAGACTGGAAGAGAAGGGCTGCAGGATGCAGACGAGGTGATCTGTCAGGTCTGTAGAGAGCACCTTGTACCATCCCTCCTGAGGGCACAGAAACCATTCGCTGCCAGCTCTTGGCAGATGTCAGCACTGTAATAGCAGCACTGATGAGCATCTCGGCAGTGCTCTGCTCCTTCCCGCCTGTCAGGCTCCTCTGCCTGTGATCTCAGCAGCCTGGCATCTGGGGAGAATGGTTTCAATCAGTCCTATTAATCCTGAGTCCTGGCTGCTCTACCATAATAAAATTCTAGGCAGAATGAGCAGGAGGATAATTGCTGTTTTGCACTCCTGATGTTTCATGCCAAAATAAGAGGGGTTGGAGCTGTGTTCGGGTGTGACTGGCTCGATCCATGTTTCTCACACAAATTCCTCTTGCTAGTCAGGTGCTTATGGTTCTTCCCTGCTAGCTGGAGATGTGCCAGAGGTAGAAAGGATGTAAACTTAAGTTGCTGGTGGCACATGCCAGCTGTATGCGTGTATATTGTGCGTTTTTTGATGCCAGCAGTGCTGGATGGTAGTGGTATTTATCTAGAGGGATAGGAAAGGACATCGGGAATTAATGTTCTGCAGAGGCTAATGCAATACTTGGCAGCTCTGTAACTTCATTTAGATATTGACCCACAGCCACTGTCAGCAGAATACAGACCACCAAATACAGTTTTAATCATGCACTGAATTCTACAGTACGAATTGTGGGCTGCATCCATGCAGGCTGCCACTGAGTTGCTTATCATACCTACTGCTGGGCATGAGTGTAAAAGGCGAGAGTGCATCCAAGTGAGGATGTGGGAAGCAATGCGGTGAGGGGAAACAAAACAATCTCGGGAAAGGCTGGAAATGAATGTGGGAGGTGTGAGGAGGGATGTTGCTCAGAACCACAGGTTGTTCCTGCTAGTTTCTCCTGACAAAGGCCCATTATTGCTGAGCCAGAAATAGGTGACATCAAACGCTTGGCACTGACTGTCGTTTTTTATATACTGCTGGTACTGGCTCTGAATGCAGAAGGAGCAAAGTTCACTTCGCAGCCTAGGGAAACAGAACAGAGCAGGGGGAGCTGGGGCAGCAAAAAGAGTTGCCAGGCTCTACCTAGATGTCTGTACTCAGATGGAGTTTATCCCTGTAGCTGCGGAATGAAAGGTGCATGCTCCTAAGAAGCTGTGTGGTTGTGCTGAAGTACGCAACACATTTCCCATGTACCTTTGCTGTCAAAGGAGCGGAACAGGTTGGAAAGAAGAAATACCTTGTGGAGATGCTGTAGGAAAAAGATCTGGGTAAGCTGAAATTATATCTGATGCCTCACCCTAGAACACTTCCCCCTTATGTGGGAGAAGCAGACAGGAGAAACACCAAGAGGTTAATTACTGTTTTGAACTCCAAGTACTGTGTGCCAGATGGAGTTGGGTTTTGGGGTCTGGACCATGTTTGGGTAATGACCAGCTTGGTCCATGTTTCTTACCACAATTCCTCTGGCTGGTCAGGTGGTTGTGGTTCTCTCCTGCCCGCTGGAAGAGTGTGGTGCAGGTCTGTAGGTGTGTTTCAGGTAGCAGTGCACAGCTTGATGAAGTGTAGGTGGCTCCTTAGGATGTAAGCATAAGAAGCCACTTGTGGAAGCAGACTGCTGGTCTCCTGGGATGAGGAGGGGCAGTCAGGAAGGCTAACAGCTTGGCAGCTGGTTAGGTACAAAGTATGGCTTACTAGCCTCATATACACAAAGGATTTAGGCTTGTGCTGGCTCTGTTTATTTAGACTTTCAGCTCTGAACAGCACCCAGCAAACTGGTGACTTGTGAATGTAACTGGACTGCGAACAGTGGATTATTTGACTTATCCATTGGTTAAATTCACTTACAACTGCATCCAAGAGATGTCTGGGGTAGGAATTTCTGGAGGGGAGGTTTCTGTTGTGTTTGAGCCTTGATGACCTGTTATCTGCAAATCTGTCAGAGCAAGAGCAGCAATGTCTGCGTGGTTGTTTTCAGAGAGTGCTCTGATCCTCAGTGACCTCAGCAGTCCAACATTAGAGAAAATAAGGGGGAAGCACATGTCCAGTCCATTTTACACACTATTGGAGCCAGCCGGTGGATGCCATTCATACTGGCTCGTCTGGGATGCCAGCCTGTGAGCGTGAGCATGGAGGAGGCAGGCGTGAGTCACAGCTTGTGAATGTCAGTATCTCTTCTTAGCCTTGGTGGAATCCAGAAGGGAGGAGTTCATGCCCCCATATCCCCCCCGTGTTGCCCTGGAGACAGAGGTGATGTTTCATTTTGCTTGGTGGTGGCTGTAAGCTACAGGCAGAGCTCCAAGGGTGACTGCAGGGAGCTGCCTATGCAGTCCATCTTTTCCTTAAACATTAGCTCTGCACGTGTTTGGGGAAGTGTTGGGCTTTGTGCTTGTCAATGCAGTTCTTTCAGGATAGAAGGGGTAAGTCTGGTGCAGTGTGGGAGCACTGTTTACTGAGGAGTGGAGCCACCAGCTAGCAGAAAAATGTGTTTAGTTGCCCTTAGGTCTCCCCTCACTACTATATGGAGAGCTGAGCAGCCCTCTCTCACCCCCATGAGAAGCGTGGCTTAGACGAGAGGTCTGCAAGAGGTGAGATAGGTGATTTGTGATTTGCCACAGTCTGCTGTAGTCTGCAATTTACCTTGTCATCTTGAGGAGGATTTTTTTTTCTTTCCACTGTTATGCATAGGACCTCTTTCTACATTTGGGGAGGAGGAACTGTTGGGCTGCTAACTGCTGTGCCTCTGAGTTGCTGGTTGCTGTCTCATTCGCCCTGCTGAGAGGGGAAGGTACAAGCGTATTGCTGAGCTCCTGTGCTGTGTTAGGGAATAAGCCTAACAAAGCCTGCTCTGTTCGTTGCCCGCTCACCAGAGTTTTCCTCTGGTGTGTTCCTAGGCAGGAAAAAAGGGAATTTAAACCACGCTACCTACAAGAAGGAAAAATCCTGGCTGTTGACCTCCCAAGCTGTTTGCCTTAGAGTTGGTCAGGGTACTGGGGAAATGTGGTTCTTGACTCAGAGCTGTGCCATCAGAAACCTGCAGGGGAGGAAAAGCAGACAGCTGGAGGGGAAAACTCTGCTTTCTCTAGTGTCAAGATGTTTGCCATCTTCCTATCTCAGAGGAGAATGCTCTGCTACCAAGCTCAAAGGAGTCCAAAGCCTGGGCATATGCCAGTAACATTTGGAGAGGCTCCCAAAGGAATGAAGTATGTGGTTACTTCCATTTCGTGAAGTGTTTCTTGAGTCTTCCTGGTATTTGAGAGTTAATCCAGGTTGTCTCAGACAAGTAGGATAGACTACTTTAAGCCTTTAAAATTATAACCTTTAAAATAGTGAGAAGTCAAACGAGATTATATGGTCCCTCTAGACGTGAAAATTGGCTCTGCAGGGAGGGGGGAAAAAAAAAGGATCAAGTATCAAACTCCTTTTAAGCTTTCCTGTAACAAGGCTTGCTCATATAGTGCTGGAATCACCTGAAGGCGCATTGATGAAGTAATCCATGGCAGGATTTTTCAGCTGCATCTGAAGTGCAGCCAGTGTGTGCTGACACCTGTTAGAGGAACCCTCTTCCATTTTCTTATCCCTCCCTATTCCAAGTGAAACAGGTGATACTGACAGAGACCCTCCAAAGCCCAGCGCACATCTGAACTGTTGATAGCTCTGTTCCCTTTATGAAGCTGCTGCCTGCCCTTTGCCTGTAGTTTATTGGAAGCAGCAAGGAGTACCTTTGTGAGCACAGCTCCCAGTGCTGCTGAGAGCAGCTCTGGCTGATGGCTGCTGCAGGGTTTCTTTAGAGCCTTCCAGAGCGTGCTCTGGGGTTGGGGACTACTTTTTGCTTCTCCCTTCAGCCTTGGCAAAGGGCCAGCAAGTAATTGCCTTGAGGACAGCCCTTTCCTTCCGGTTATTTATTCACATGCTGATTCCTCCCTGTCAAGCTTGCAGGCTGGTCTAAAAACAGCAGCATAAACGGTTCTGGTAGAGTCCTTAAAGCCTGCCGCACAGCGGAGCGGCAGAAGGGGGAGAAATGTTTTATTTTTGGCTGGGGGTTGTTTGATTTTTGTGGAAAGAACAATCCTTCCTCAATGCAGCCTCATGCAGTGTGGGGTGGGTGTTTTCAGTATTGCTCCTATAGCAACAGGAAAGAGGCAGCTCCAGAAAATGAAAAGTCACTTAATTTGCCCTTGGTTGTGCTTGATATTTGATCTGGCTCTAGTGAAGTGTTTTTAGCTCTGAAAAAGAATAGAACTCCTGAAAGCATTTGATCACTCCAAAGCGGACCATTTGGAGAATACGGACCTTGGGGGTGCTAAGTAAGGACTGATGATCAGAAGAGACTTTTTTGGCTGTTCCTGTGGTGTTGCTTTTAGAGAAGTGGTTATTTCCAGGTGTGACAGCACCGCTGCATGAGGTGCTGTGCTGGGCAGGAGGGGAAGCTCCTGCAGATACTGCCAGCAGCTCTCTAGTTGCTGTACTGTGGTGAGAGTTGCTGTAGGCAATGTTCCCTTTTCCATCGGCACACAGGGGTGCTGCTGAGTGCATCGCCCCATTCCTAGTTCTGCAGGTACCTGATCTATCGCTAATGCACTGAGAAGTTGTTAGTTGTTGCTGGCACCAGTACTCAGCTAATCAGCAACGTGTCAGAAGTGATAAGACTGTTACCTTCGTTTCCATTGTCAAATCCTTTTAAAATACAGCCTTTGTGCAGCTTACAGTGAGGCTGGCTGCCTGGGTTGGGGTTGTGTTCTGACTTCAAGGACTTTGGCTTTGTCGTTTCCACCATAGAAAGTGCAAACAGGGTCAGCCTCGTTAAAGCAAAACAGGTGTTGCACAGCCATTAGATGTGGCCAGCTTTTCATGTTCCTCTTATGTTCTGCTCTGCTGTCTGCAGCCAGGTGTCTCCGGCACAGGCATGGAAGTGCTAACAGGTAGTTTGAAAACTCGGCATTTTACTGCTTTGTATTCTGCAGTGGTCTTCAGAGGACAGAGCGGTTTGGCGGATGAATCTTGAATCGTGAGATGTGGGAAGAGTCTTTTCCTACTGCTCCTGTTATATCGTGATACCTTTTTTCTTCATTGAGTTGCTTTGAGGAGGTTAAGAGTCTTTCAGATTGTGAGACTGTTGGACTTTGTCTCATCGAGAGGCAAGGAATGGTGACATCAACCGCCTGCCCTCTCTTCTAAAAATGCTGGTCATGTTTTTGCTGGTGGCGTTTGAAGTCCAAGCATTCATTTGCAAGCTAAGTTACATGAAGACGCTGACCTGCTGTGAGCATGCACCTGGTATTGTAGGTAGCTAGAAAATCTGCTGGCTTTTAGTTAGTTGTGTTTTCACTGCTGAGATTATTAGGGAATGGCAATGAAGGCACCTCTGCAAAGAGGCTGCAGCCTGACTCTGAACGCTAGCCGCAGCATGTCCTTAGCTTAGTCTTCCCACCAAGCCTGAACCCCTGTGTAAAAAGCCACCTATTTATAGAGTGAACACATTGTTGTGATCACTGCATTGTTTGAAAATGGCTTTGAATTCATGTATGGAATTGCCTGAGTAGCTTTGTGGGGGCTGGGAGGATTATAATGAGTGCATTTATTGGCTTGGTCCTAGGACTGGTGTGGTGACAGGGAAGGGAGGCTTTGTGTGTACTGCATGAAAACACTGAGGACCCAGTGGCTTTGCTTCTGAGAGCTGAGCTGAAAATGACAGTGTAATTAATAGGAGGGGATCAGGAGGGAAGCTGATTCTGCACAAACTGTTCTGTTTAGAAACGTGGCTTAATGCTACTGGTAAATTCTTCAGTGCAGACAAAGCCTTGCTTTTGAAAGCAAAACAAAACATGGTGCTCATGAACAGAGATGGGAAAACAGAATTTATAATATCAATAGTAGGTTGTAATGAGCATGGTTTGTCATGTCTGTCGGCTAACCCTGACCTGTCTGAACTGCTCTTCCTTATCCCAGCAAACTCTCCTTGCTGTGAGCTTTCTGCAAACACACCCCAGCTGCTGATTTCTGGCACTTCAAGTGCAAAAGAAAAAAGGCGGTTATTGTTCTTCTCCTCAGTTCAATAACTGGTGAAGTGGTTCCTGTGTATAAATAGTGTGGAGTGCTAGGGCACCCTTCTGAATAAAGGAGGCCTTATTAGATACAAGATGATGTTGCTGGATACAGAAGGAGTTCCCATTAATCATGTGCTGGGTGCCGCTCTGTGGGCTGCCTTCCAGCTCCCGCTGTGGCCTGTGTGTTTGGAGGGATTGAGTTCTTTTTCCCCAGGTTATCGAGTGCTGGGAGCAGTGGGGCTGTCTGAGGTGGGGATGTGGCTAGCTGTGTATGTTTTGCAAGGACCGGAAAGCATTATCAAGCGTTGTTTGTGTTGTAGCAGAACAGTTCTGGAGCACGAACACTCTCCTGGGCATGCTTGTTTGCTCTTTCTCTCTCAATTTCTACTTCTTCTCTTTTTTTTTTTTTTATGGCTGTGAAATCAGTTTATCATTAAGGTCCCTTTTATCTTTAAGTCTCGCAGCAAGCCATCGTCTCTCCCAGATTTGACTAACGCTCTTGTAAAACACGTTGGTACACAAGTATGCATGCGGTGCTGAACATAAATATCCTTGCTAAGTTTGAAGTTGATCTCATTGCTATTTTTGTTTCGGCAACTCCCTTCCTTGTGGAGTACAGTCATGGAAAAAAAAATGAGAGGGACAGCTAAGTGATCTGAGAGACAGCTCAAATAGAAGAGCAGGTGTCTCAGGTGCTTTAGGCACATAGTTCTTCATTGGATACCTGACTCCTATTCGTATTAACGAGAGGTAAGGGTCTACATCTCTTGAGGGTTTTATGCAAAACTAACCTGCTGGAGACAGAGTAGAAGAAAGGAGAGAATTTGCAAGTGTCCAAAGGAGTGACAAACTTGTACCGGCGCCCAGTTTTGTTACATCTGTGGGGATGGTGTCTGGACCATGGGTTTGGGTTTATTCTCCCAAACTCCCAGGGATAGGCACTGTTGCAGCGGAGAGGTACGGCCAAGGAGAGTCTGCCAAAGGTGGCCAAGAGACCTTACTCTTCATTGAAGGTCAGTGGTTTCTAAGTTGTTTCTACCTCTGCCAGAACCACTGTACAGAAGCCTGTTAGAAAGAGGTGAGGATGTTGCTTTGTGCTCCTCATTTCTCAGCAGCTCCAAGGGGTAGGGGTGAGCAGCTCCTGTACCAGGCATTCTGCAGTGAAGCAAAATGGTGCCCTGCTCTGAGGAGCATGTCATCGTTCAGACAGTGTGCAGAGAGTAAGGGCTGTTTCCAGGCTGTTCTCTAGGGAATCTCGTTCAGCGGCACTAAATATGTTTGATTTCCTCCCCAGGAGGAGGGCCTTGGACTCAGATCTGTTTTGTGCGTCTCCCCTTTGCCAAATATAAATGAAAATTCCTGAGAAGGAGCTGCTTTGCCTCACTGGGTGCCTGGCTCTTGTTTTGCCTTCTCCACTGCCCCTGAGGCACAAGTACATTGACTTCCCAGCATGTTCCAGCATGCTGTCATGGAAAACAAAACATTCAGCTTTGCATCCTGGGTCAGCTTTTTCTTTGGAAAGGAGTGTGGGAGCAGCAAGAAGCAGATATAAAAATGGTACCTCAACAGGGCCGCTTAGGGAGCATGATGGCCCAGTCTCAGGACCAAGGATGTGTCAGAGCTATTGTTTGCTTTGTAGACTCTGCTCTGCTTTCCCTCCTCTCCCCAGTTTCTCAGAAAGTTCTCTCGTCTGATCTTTAATTTATGATTCTGGGATTTTGGCATACAACTGTATGGCTCAAGTGTTGGGATTTCCACTGTTTCTCTCAAGAGATTTTCCTGTGGTCTAGAGGCTTCAGAGTAATGTGAATTAACAAGTTTCTAGTTCTTACCAGAGCATTCCTGTTCAAAGGGAATGAAAGCAGGGGTAAGCCAAGCTGATTATATGTGTGCTGTCTGTACTATGCCAGAAAAAGGCCTGAAGGAACCACCCCTTGAAGATAACGGGAAGTTAAAATGGTTATGAATTGTGTTGAATTTGATCTGATAATAAGAAGTAACCTTTTTCTCTTCCCAGATGGTTTGCAAACACTTCATTATCCCACCCAGGCAAGTCAGGGAATATTAGTGCTTCCATTTCCCAGAGGGACAATAGATAAAAGACTTTCAGCCTTAAGCTGTGAAGTAAGTTAGTGTCAGAGTATAGATCATTAACTGAGTATCTACATAGACAGGCTAGGGAAAAGAATTGCTGTTCTCTTTCCCCTCTCTATGCAACACTGAAGGAAACAGATTTCAGGGGAGAATCAGGCCTGCATGCTGTGGTATGAGGGTGAGATGGCAGAGGTTGCATTAGGATGAATGAACGCAGCAAATGTGTGATCCTCTATCTTAGGTATACGGGCCTGGTTTTTCAGCTGCTTCAGGCTTTTTGTTCCTCAGAAGGGTTGTCAGAGGTTGTTCTCCAGTGCAGTGACTATATGCAGCCTAGATACGTCCCTGGAAGTGTGGTGAGATTGTAGAAAAATAACGCCTGTTTGGCTTGAAAGCACCTTCCTGTAGCATGTTGCTTATCCATTCTGAAGGAGTCACTTTGCACTTACACCAGAGGGGCAAAAGCTTGCTCTAGGAGGGTTGGCTGTGGCAGAAGAATTCAGAGGAACTATTTTCCAGCAGAGCCAGCCATGGTGTGCAAGACCTATGCCTTGATTATGCATCATCAGGGACAGAGGCTGAAGAAAACAGTGTCTTCCAAGCACCCTTTTCTCTGCGGGGGCCCAGCTCTGGTTCTTGATGTATTTCCAGGGACTCCTAAGCCCTGGGAGATGAGGATGGATGTGTGCAATGAGTTTTGGCACTGTATGCCCACCTCTTTCCTCTTTCCAGGCAGTTTAGAAGTGCCTACTCGTGCCTGGCTTAGGAGCAATGATCCAATGATCATTTTAAAGCACTTAACACAGGATACAGCACCCCGCTATACAGAAGGGTCTTCTTCAAGAGCTTTCTCATGGAGCTGTTCCTGGACTGTTCAGACCAGAATGAGATGTCTGTGGTTTGTTCACAGGCTTGGCAGAAGCAGTAGCAGCATTTACAAGATGCTGCAGACATAAATATAAACGCATTCTGGCAGGTTCATACCGTCAGAAGGTCTTTACAGTGCAGTCTAACTCTGCCCCATTGTCCAGTGCACTCTTTCCAATTTAATTAAATGCATTCATAGTGTCTTCTGAAACCAGACACTCTCTACTAAGAAGATGGCTTAATGACAAAGCATATTACGACATATTGATTCCCATAATAATGCTTGACATAATTCATGATTCTCTGCCTCTCTCTTCCTTTCTTTTTCAGCTTTCTGCTTTCCCAAATCCAGCAGAGGATCGGAGCCATCAAGAAGACTGTGTGGAAAAGAAGCTTTTGAAGAGGGCTGAAGATTTGCAGTGGTGCTGTGGATTGCTTTGGTAGGGAAAGGTCAGTGTTGAGTCTCCTGACTCATGCTGGGTAGATAATGAAACTTAGTATTTTTGTAAATCAGAGCAATTCAGTAAAAAAACTCTAGAGCTCCTCTGCTGGGAATGTTTTGTCTAACAACTTCTCGCTGCTTTCTGGGCTGTGCAAGATGTGCTCGTGAGTTGATAAACAGCCAGAGGCCTTTTCTAAGGATAATCCAGTGAGGTACATGAAGCAGTGGTGGTAATATCTTTGTTTTTACAGTGAGGGAACTTGAGCACAGAGGTCATGTTTTCAACAGCTGGAGCTTAGTCTTGCTGGAGAGTGAGGTTCTTCAGTCAATTCACTCAAGTTAAAAAGTTTCTGTCCCACAGCTGCATTGCACATACCAAGGAAAGCATGTTTTTTCAGTTCCTAAGAGCTGCCTCAAAGCCAGAGTTATCTGGTCCAGCTTTCCGGGCAGCTGTACCTTGTCCTCTAGTGCATCAGCATGCCTGCAGGGTCCGTGAGGTGGCTGTTATTAGCAAGAGGCCAATAATATTGGACTTAGAGCCCTCTGGGAGCTGTGCTTTCCTAGCAACATAGGTGCAGCAGGATTTCCTGCAGCACATCTGTCTTGTGTTTGTTGGCAAAGATGGGCTGCAGGGCTGCATTTTGCCCTTGCTTACTGCTGGGCATTTAGTTGTGGGAATGAGTGCGGTATAAGGTGTGGGATGTTCTGTTCTGCCCCAGTTCATAAAAATTATCTGTAAAAGAGACAGCACTGACATTTTGGATACCAGTTTTCTTGCCATCATTCATTACTTTTAAGTATTGGGGTTTTTTTGTTTGTTTTGTTTTTTAATGCTTTTAATGGCCTGGGAGCTATTTCACTTGCTTTGGCATTGTTTCTTTACCATCCATCAGGTGCTGCTTTAGGGCAGGTTCTGCAGAAAAAGCCTGCAGACCTGGATTTCTTTGCTGTTTAATTAAGTACTGTTACCATGCAAGTTGAGGCAAATGCATCTAGAGGAGTGTGCAATGACTAAATGAATGTCTAGTCAGCATGAGAGTGTGTGTGTGCTTGCCACATGCTTTCTGAGCTGCGTGCTTGTGTATGCCTTTGGGTCTGTCAATAAAAATACAGCGGTCTGTCTGATGTGATATACCATTGAGATTTTGGGTGCCTCAGTGTCAAAGCAACAAAATGCTGCTTGTGTAGTGCTTCTGCTGTCCTGTGCTCAGCACACAGAACTGGGAACTCTTGTCCAGTTTGTCCTAAGGGTTCAGGCTCAGTAAGGATGAGAGCCCAAGACTGGTTGCCTGGAGCTTGTCACGCTCACATCTGGCATTCCTTGGGCTGTAGGACTTCTCACATCCTTACAGCATTGCTAGATTTAGGGAAGTTTGAGCCTCCTGCACTGGAGAGGAAGAGCAGCAGCAAGGGATGGGCTAAGGGCCTTGCCCAAGGCCATGCAGGAAGCCAAGTCAGGTGGACAATTGGATTCAAGCTGTTCAATGCCTTATTTATTGAATTAATCTTCAAACTGTTTTTTCTTCCTTTCATGTGCAGCTTCTGTCACACAGAGATTTTTTCCTTGTTTTCTTGTTTCCTCCCATCTTTGTGTATTTTGTTTCGGAGCATTATTTGTGAGCGTGGTAGGAACCTGCTCTTGATTTCTGGTAAATAAATGTAGAAATACCTCTTTTCATTGCATGACTAAGTTTCACTGCCTATATTCCATGATTACTTTTTAAATTTAGTTTACTGATGAAGCTGCTCTCTATTGAGTTGGACCAAATGAACTTCGTTATGGAAATGCTTTTGGTCTTCCAGCCACTTTTTCAATTAGCAAAATATTTCCTGTTATCCAGCTCATGTCTTATTAATATGGTTTTATGTATCTGTAAATACACCCTTGTGGCATGGCTTGCCATTTTCTGTTCACTGAAGAGCTTGTTTATAATTATCTCTGTGATTCAAAACAGACCTTTGCTTCTATGTTTGGAAATAGAACTCAGCCATGTGTGTTAATTAACGTTGCTTGTTCTTGTCCAGCTTCAGTGTTTTGTATTGCTTCTGTGGGTCTGTTACCAGTACTGAAACCAAGAGACCCTGCCCATATTGCCAAACTCTGCATGAGATCCTGAGTCCCCTGTTGTTCACCACAGTGCTGTGGTGCAGATCAGCACCTCTGTGCTTTTTGAGGCCATGGGGCTCAGAGTCCAATGCTGTCCTTAGCCCAAGCAGCAGACTGTGGCTTGCCCCAGCTGTAAGGAGAGCACGGTGTGTGAACAGCTCGTTGCGTGAGTCAGTGTGTCTGCTCCTGCCTAGGAAGGGATAGATCATAGAGGAGACAGCCCTGATTGCTCTCTGATTCATGGCCTGCCATCCCTGCGTGAATCACCGTGCTCTATAAACTTGCAGCTGTTCCCTGCTAGCTTACTGGAAGCAGATAAATCCCCTCCTCCCAGCAGCAAAGCTGTGCTCTGTGAAAAGCCCTGCTTGCTGTGCTCAGTGGAGCAGGACCTGCATTGTGGAGCCAAATTTCAGGCTTCCTGTCATCTGCCTGCAAGTGCAGTTTGAGCTGTGAGCAGCTTGGTCTTGTGTTTCTGAGGTCTCAGATCAGAAGTTTGTGACACGTGGAAATAATCACACTGACTGTTTTTTTGGAGGGAAGGTTTCTAGAGTCCTCTGGAGCTGAGGGTCCAGCACAAGGACAGTGAGCATCGTTACCATTCCCAAGCTATCAGATGTGAACCAGCACCTCCTCAGCAAACTTGTGGTGCAGTTTCCTCTGTACGTGTTCCTGATGTAGGTAGGAGTAGGCCTACTTACGATGCCTAGCACAGCCTTTAGAGCCTGTTTCTGGGAAGTATCTGCCTGGGTCTGGGCTGAGGTACCTGTTTTGGGCTGTGCAGGTGTGCATAGCAGTGGGAGCTTGCCTGGCTGCTGCCATTCCTGTTCTGTGGCTAAATGAAGCCTCTGGGAGCTGTAAATCTGTCACCTTCCCTGAACACTGCATTCGTGAGGCAACTTCTCATTGAGAATTACAAGTCTGTTCAGAGCAGACGGTGCCACCAGCATCCATTCCTTCCCCCCCGCCTCAGGGTTCTGTGCTGCAGCATGGTAATTAATCTGAGCATTGATGGAGTTTCTGATCTTTCCTAAGGATCAGGAGTCAAGTCTCTTTGATATATATGCCACCAGCTCAGAGCTGCTCTCTTCTCTAATGAAATACTGTTCTGTTGCCAGCTGTTTTGTCAGATGTTATTCTAGAGGAAAATGTTTTCTTGCGGGAGAGGGGACAGGCATGATGGGACTGCTGGGCACGTTCTCGCCCGTATGCTCCCTACTAGCTTTATTAGTTCCTAAAGTGCAGACCCGCCTGAGATTTTTGAGTGGACCAGAGTGAAGCAAAAGGAAACAATTTCCTGCAGATAAAATACAGCTATACTGCAGAACTGGCAGCTGCTCCCAGTCTTGGTTCAGGAATAAACGAAAACCAGATGTTAGAAATGTAGCTGGAAAGAATACATTGACCAACCGTGCTTTGTAGCCAGATGAAGTACAGCCTGGCTGTGAGTACCCATTGCTTGCAGTTAAGAGATCTTACCTGAAGATTTATCTACTGGAAGGTGTCTTGCAGTGGACTTACCAAGGTAGATGAGTGTCTGTACTGCATAGCTGGGTTGCAGGTGTTGTTTGTCCCTGGAGGAAGCTTGTGAGAAGTGAACTCTCCACCCCTGGAAAGGGAGAGGTAGAGGCTGTTTATCTGCCTGCTTCTATGGAACTCTCTGCAAGATTTTCAAACAGAGAGAAAGCAACATGTTTGCATCATTCCATATTGTCTGGTGTGGAAGGAAGAGAATGACTTTTTTGATTGAATGCAGCTCTTGGAAGGGAGAGGTGGTGAAGATTCAGTGTTACCTCTTCAAACTGCCTCACAAAGCTGCTGTGGACAGTGATGCTCTGGACAGTGCCTTTGTCCTGTCTGCCTAGTCAGGCAGGAGTGAAATTTAATATATTTTTTTTTTCCATCAACAGGAGGCAGTGAAGTGACAAGGAGCTGTGCTTTCTGCTGACATACTTTGGAGTATAGCACATCTTTAACACTTTGCATGGGGTCTGACCCACAGCGAACTCTGGTTGGTTATGTGTCTGCAGTGTTTTGTGCTGTCAGACCATCTGAAGCCAGTGTTTATGTTGCTTCCTCCTTTAATAGCTGGGAGGCAGCTAAATAATGAGAAGGGCTGTGAAAAATAAACAGAGTGAGGAAGAGAATTAATTATCCCAACATATTGCTGGGGTTCAAAAAGAAGAGGGTGTTTGGGTAGATGACAAGTATGTTCCTAGTTACATTTGTAAAGATTAAAAATACATAGAACTTAGAGAGAGATCTATTTAAAGAAATTTTAACAAGCATTAGTGAGCAAAGAAAATTCTCTGGAGACAGATTGTTCTGTCAATGCCAAAGACGGAGTTTCTTTCATCCCTTTCATAAGTAACAGCTAGGTGCTGCAGTCAGCTAGATTGTGGGATGTGCTGGGTAACAGGTCTGAGACTTCATTTATTTTTGTTTAAGTAGGAGGAAGAGAACATGGAACTATACTGAAGTTTACTTACATTAAGACTCAGCCACTGTTTTGGCTTGGTCACAGTAAGTGCTGTGCTCACACAACAGTAGGTCTCATCCCTCTACCACAAGTATTAATCTTAAGGAAAATGAGCCTCCAGAAGTGACAGCAGAATGAGGAGACAGAAGGAGGATGATGGCTGTACAGGAAGGCCACATGCTGGTACCATCTGCCTCTCTTTCACACCCTGTGAGGTCTTGTGCTGTGTAGGTCACTTGGATACAAGAGCTCTTAATATAAGTAAGCACTGTCTGGCATCCCTGAAGCCACTTGATTGGCTTGCTCACTGCATTACCTCAGCAAAAGGCTGGAAGTGTGAGTTCTTTGCAGGAGGCGAGGACCAACGCTGCCATTTGGGGACAAGGGGCATGGTGACTGGATTCTCAAACTTTCTTTTTTTTTCTTTCTCCAGAAATTTGCTAAGCCAGAAAGATGCGTGAGTATACTGAGAAGAAAGAAACATGTGGGACTATCTGTCTCAAGTACCTGCTTTTCATCTTCAACTTTTTTTTCTGGGTAAGAAGCTTCAGCCTGCTTCAGAGGCACCTAGATGGCACTGCAGGTTTGGTGGCAAAGGCACAGAAGCCTTGGCCTTAGTAAAGTCTTTAGCAAAAAGCTCTGACATCTGTGGAACCCAGGCTTTGTTCCATGGGGTGAAATCCCACCCCTTGGACTTGCCAGTCCAAGCTGCAAAAGTTGTAGTTTGACAGTGGGGCCTCTGGCTGTTTATAGGTCTTGTTTCAAAGTATGGAAAATAACTGGATGCCTGAAAACCTACTCTCCTTTCTCTTCACCTAGCTAGCATATTCAGGGAGCCTGAGTCCTGGCAGTGGAGTAGGACAGCTGGAGCAAGGATAACAAATCACTCCTTGCAGTTTGGTCTGCAGTAGTACATCTCATAGTAGTGCTTTCCACTAAAAACTTACAGATCCCGAAGGGCTGGTGTCCCACATAGCTTGTACCTCCTCCTGCTCGGTGTGCACAGCGTGCCTCCTTAAAGCCCTACTCTGCATCCCAATGGGGTCTCTGGGAGTCCTTCCTTTGGTGTGAATTTCTTTAGTTCAGGTTGCGGTGCTGGGGCACCTTCTCATATCTCAGTCTAGTTGCTCTGGAGGTGAGAAGTTCGCACATTGGATGCCCTTCATTTGCTTGCCTCTGTTTTTACCCAGCTGGCTGGCGGGGCTGTGATGGCAGTGGGTGCCTGGACCCTGGCTAAGAAGAGTGACTACATCAGCCTGCTCTCTTCCAGCACATATTCAGCAACTGCTTATATTCTGGTGGTGGCAGGGGTGGTTGTGATGGTTACTGGCATCCTTGGCTGCTGTGCCACCTTCAAAGAGCGTCGGAATTTGCTAAGAGTGGTAAGTTTTGCTTTTTTTGAGGGGGATACTCCTTTTTTTTCCCTTGAAGCATGCTGGGAGGGAGGGAAATGTCTTCTCTATTGTACACCAACTCTATTAATTTGTCCTAGGGCAAATACCATTACGTTTTTCAACTTTCAACAGCACTTTTATCTTTGTCATAGGTGACAGGGTCTACGGCATTTCATTTCATCAGTCCAAAGAATGCATTTACCACTGCATACCTCAAAAGGACAAAACATAGTTGTAATATCTACACCGTGTGTGAGAATGTCTATTTGAAATTGTTCAAAACCAAATCTTGTGGCCTTTCTCTTCCTTCTTTCCTGCCTGTCCCATTTTCTTTTTCTGGAAAATGGGAAGAGAAAATAAAATGCGAGAGGCCTGTAAGAAAACTGGCTGTTAACAACAGTAAGTTCATACCAAATTAACGTGCTTTTTCACAGAATTATCAAAAATAAGAAAATATTAATTGGAAATTTTCAGTAGTGGCAAAAAAAAAATAGTTCTGAAAATAAAGCCATAGAATTTTGGTAATCTGCTGCTTTTTTTACACCCTTCCCTATGTTACTTGCTCAGCTCCCTGCTTACCCACCTACACCTTAGTGTGTACTTGCCCTAGGGTTTCTGTTCCACTTCCTCCCTCGCAAATCTCCTTTTCAGTCTGGAGCGTGGCAGCATTCTTCAGTACTGAGCTGCAGTGGTGAGTGAAGTGACTGAAATAACAATCAGTGGCTCTTTGCTGTCACAGTAACAAGAAATGATGCTTCACTAGCTCCTTCAGCTTTGCAAGTTCTCATTTACACAACCATCCCTTTTCCCTTTTACAAAGGAGCAGAAAGAGAAGCCATGAGCAATCCTGACACTTGTATCACTGTTCTGAAGATCTAGTAATTCCTGTGAGAGGCAGAGTAGGGCTAGAAATGGAGAATGAACCCTGGAGGAGAACACAGGGAGTGCTTTGCTGATGCTTGTTGACTGGGTTCCCAGTCTGTAACAGTCCATTTTGGCCTCTCTTCACTTACTTTCCATGCCAAAGAGATCTCCCTTTGTCTTTTTGCCTCAGCCAGAAGCTACAGATGAAAATCCGGTGGGGTTTTCTTTGTTGTTCTGCCGCAGAAAACTAATAATTGTGTCTTGGGAACAAAAGGTCACTCTGTCCTTACACCATGCATCCTTTCAGAATGGCTGGTCGTGACAGACCTATTGTCTCTTTTTGCTTGTGCTCTGCTTTGGTTGCCAGTGAGTAATGTACACAAGAACCATGGCTGTGCTTGCCAGGGCCCAGTGAGCCTGCCTGGGGGCCTCTGCCAGCTCTGAGCTCAGACAGTGACTCTGACAGCTTCACACTCAGTGCCCCAGGGGCTGTGCCAGCCCGTTCCAGTTTCCCTTGGTACCAGAGGCCCATGGCAATATGAGAGGGAATGTTGTCAGTGGTGCTCGTCTCCCTGGTGCCTCCTTGGTGCTTTTAAAAATCAATGGACAACTTCAGCTGCTATTTGTAAAATGTGTCTGGTTGTTAGTTTGTTGTTCTGTTGAAGTCTCAGGAACCTGTGATTCTGTTTGCTGCTTTTCTACTTAATTATGAGTTCTAAGAACTCGTTGCTGGTCCCTCACAGCTGTGCTACTTCTTTGTCATTGCCCATTTTCCTTCCTTGTGTACCTCCTCGGCCAGGTGATTCACTGGGGCTTGGGCAGGAGACATGGCATTTCTTCTGCTCTGTGAGCAGAGATGGCTGTGGATCTGCAGCCTGGTTAGTGTGATGCTGCAGAACAGCCCTGCTGGAGGAGCTCAACCATCAGGTGGCAGAGGCAGCAGTGCTCTTAAGACCTGCTCAAACTTCAGCTCAGATGCTGAACCTGCTGCAGTGTTCTCTAGGGAGCCATTTCAGCAGTATTTATTAGGCAAAACCAAGGATGAATGGGTTAGGCTTGCTCTCTCTTTTCTGTGTGCTGTGCTATATCTCTGCCAGAGCAGTCAGTGTGTGATACAAAGCTGCCAGTGGGGCATTCTCCCTATGTCAGGAAGAATCTAGTTAGGATTTATGAACTAGAACTGAACTTCTCCTGTTTCACTTTCAAATGAATTGCTGAGGTAGTTGCTGAGTGTAGCAGAGCACCAGGGAACAAAAACGTGCATGGCCGCCCTTACCCAGCTCCTGTATTATACTTCAGTCGAGATGCACACTTTCATATACAAAAGTGTACATACAAGAGTCTCAGGAAAGAACTTACCCAACTTACTTTCTATCAAAGGACTTTGCTTCTTTAGATAGTGGAAAGATCTCTCCAGAGAGTGATTTGTGTTGTAGGTGGATTGAATCGTCCTTTTGGATTATTCACAGAAAACATGCTCAGATGTAATGCTTCACTTAATTACTTGAAGCTGAATGGAAGAAATCTGGACTCTCTGTGTCTGAAGGACACACCGTGCAGTCCTGACTCTCACTTGAGCCACAGGAGGAATAAATCTTGCTCAGAGCCCACCCAGATTCTAGACATGTCTTCTGCAGGCCTTTGGGTGATCCCACATTTCTTACTGGTTTCCCAGCTTCTTGGGAAGTGTCTAGGGCATGTCCCTGCAGCTGCATGCCAGAGCTGGCATACTTCTCATTTCTTTACAAAGGTCTGTTCTGAAAGACCAGCAACTCCTGGTGAAGAGCCAGGAAAGCAGTCCTGTGCTCTATGTGTGTCTGTCTCAGGAGTGAAAGCTGCCACTCCCCTATGACAGCATGATGTGGTATAACAGATACTCAAAAAGGGGCCCTGAGGGGGAGATGAAGCCAAGATAAGGATAATGATGCAGACTATCAGCAGAGACAGGTTGGGTACTTGGGTGGCAGATGCACTGACCTCACTTACAAGGGTTACCGGGGACCTTGTGACTCACATTCTCTAAGCTCTGCTGGATATGTGTTTGTTCGTATCCACAGTAAGCCAGCATGAGCTGAGCTCTGGGGACACAATTCAGCTCCACCTGAATGCCACTGACATGACGACACTGAGCAGGGAAGAATAAATAAATAAAAGAAGCTTTGCAGTTCATTGGTTGTTCCCAGCATCCTGCTGCTCTCCTTCCCCTTCTTCAGCAGAGAGATGATGTCAGGGCAGTAGGACATAACTAGGTCCCAACAAAAGAAAGCCAGCCTTTGTATCAAAGTACTCCAATCCTTTCTTGCCCCTTTCAACCTTCTGTGAGGGCTGGGACCAGAGTTAGCTATCCCCATTCTCTGCTGAGTGACTCACTGCAGTGGTATGAATGGGTACCTTGTACAAGAGTATGCAGAAACTTTCCGTGTGGGGCTGGGGAGTGAAAGCCTGAGATTGTGTGCTCAGATTAAAGCCTAGCCTGCAGATAAAACCCAGCTGGCCATCCTTCGCAGCTGCTGTATCCCAGCAGGAGTGAAAGAGGAAACCTGAGCTGCATTTGTGTCTGTGTTGTTTAATTTCTGTGAAGTAGCTCAGAAATACCTGTGTCTACCAGCTAAGGAGGGTTGTGCAGTACCCTTGTGTAACGTAAAGCAATCTTTCTTGTGTCCAGGGCTTCACTGTCCTTCTATGTGCTGGAGGGAGAGATGGTTTCATGGCTAGCTACATTTATAGGGTGCTGTTTGCTTAATGCCTTGGGAATAGCCATATTCTGAGCTTGAGTAAAACAGAAAGTGGGAGATGATGTGTTAGTTCTGTTCCGAGCAGGACAAGTCTTACAGGAACTTTGCACAAGGTCCTTGTTATGGCTGAAACTGGTGCCACTTTGGTTTCATCTACAAAAATATGAAGTTAATAGCAGTCGAATAACAGCCTGGATCTATAAAGGAACTGCCTTTTTCTTTTCATCTAAAATCTATCCACTTCAATAGTGTGTGAGTCCCACAGAAGTCACTGGGAAAATAAATCCATGGCTTAAACTTGTGTTTAATTGGTCTTCTATATCCTTGGTGAAATGGGCCCTTTGTTGTTTTATTGAATCATTGTTATAACATACATTTCTCCTTAGTAACTTTGTGAAATGCCCTAAAGAATGTAAAAGCAAGCAAAAGTTTCAAAATTATTTTGTAATTATGTCAGAAGTAGATATTTGCTATGATATTGAATGTGTTCATCAGCTTATCTGGCAACCACTCTTTTCTGTCTAGTGATCTTATCTTAGCTGCCTGCACTTTTCCATTCTCTGTATCCCTTTGGCTGTTTGAGTTAAACTCACACTTGCTTCTGCGTGTCTTCAGTTATCAAGTATGTTTGTTTGTTTTTGTTTTGTTTGTTGTTTTTGCTTTTTAACCTGTGGGATTGTTCCCTTTCTATCCTACTGAGGTCCTAATCTCAGCTATTGCCTTTGAGATCTGCAGGAAAACATCAGCAAAGACAGTGTCATGCATTTTACTAGCTAGTAATAAGCCAGCTCCAAGCTTCTATTCTAACATCCTACTTTTCCCATTATTTTACAGTATTTCATATTGTTGCTGTGCATCTTTCTCCTGGAGATCATTGCCGGAATCCTGGCCTATATCTACTACCAGCAGGTGAGTGGACAGTAGTCCTAGAGACTCAAACCAGGGAGAGAAAACAGCTGATCATCACCCCATTTCAAGCCAGAATTGGGCTTGAAGGCTTGGGACCGAGGCTCTGATGGGGATTCATCTTTCTGCATGTCTGTACTCACTTTCTACCCTGTACACTGTATTCACTACTTTTGACAAAGCATTAGTGGATACACTTTGGAGGCTGTTCAGCCTTCTTGTGGTTCACCTTTGCATGCTGCAGAGCCTTGTAGAAGACAACTGTTGAGGCTGTGTAGATCTCCTAATATCCTTTAAATCGCATTGCAAGCAACTGAAATTACGTTAGTGCTACCTAGTATATTCAGGATGTAGGAGTGATCCTGTTGTATCTTGCAAGATAGCTACCATACTCCTAAACTTGCAAAGATGGTCCAGCTGATAGGTCCTTTCAGGTCATGAAGTCTTTGAGATCTTTACTTAACTAGCCCAGCTGAGGGTAGCAGCATGGACTCCCAGCAGCTGCAGTTCTAACTTAGTACTTCTTGCAGTCACAGAGAACAGAGGCTTAAATCATCACTTTGTTTTCAAAGGATATTTAGCCACCAGAACACAAACAGCCTGGGAAATTGCTCTCAAGTCTGGAAATTGATTGGAAAGGGTGAATTAGAATTGTTGTCAAGTGCCTGTCTGAAGAGCAGCTGGACATCCCATCCCGTCTTGTTGGCTTCACTGTTAGGATTCCTTGCCAGTCCTTTCTATTTTGAGACTTTTGTACTTTTCATTTCTGGGATGGGCATTGGCAGTTTGTGAGGAGTCAGAGAGTTGAGTTCATTTGCTTGGTAGGAACTGAGAGGGATCAGTGGAATGAGTGCATATAATTAACTGGGAAAGATCAATCCCGGGAGCATGGCAGAAAGCCAGGGTCCCTCTGTGCAATGTCACTAGGCTCATGTATGACAAAGGATGAAAAGGAACTGATCCTTAGGTAGAGGAAGGGATGACACACTGGGAGCTGTACCCTTGAGTGCTTTAAATCACTCTAGGGCTCTCTGATCAATAGCTGCACTTTCCCCTTGCAATGTGGCTGACAAATGCCTCTTCTTTCCTGGTTGCAAGTTGCTTGCTGTGTTTGCCACTGTTTTTATTTCAGCCCTTGCTTTGGTATCTAAGGCTTGCGTGTCTAAAATCCCTTTTTTTTGTTGTCTTTGTTCCATGCTGCAGTTCTTCCCCGTGAGCCTGCAGGTAACTGCTTTTCTCCCAAGCACTAATTCTGCTAATGGATTCTCCTCTTTATTTGCCTCTGATGCCTTCCAGCTGCTGAACCTTTTGCTTTCTCTTTATTACATTAAGTCCTTTGCACTTCTGTAGAGCTTCCCAGCCTAGGATCTCAAAGCATTTTGCAAATATTTATGAATGAAGCCTCGTATCAACTCTGAGAGGTAGGTACTATCCCCACTTGACACACAGGGTTGGGAAAAACAGTATATCAAAAGGAAAATAAACTGCAGACTGTATTTGCCCAGTGCAGTATAATGAGATGTTTGACCTCTCATTTACTGCTTGCTGTACAGAATAAAAGGTATAGAGAGAGGATATCTCTATAGCTATCTCTACAGATGTGTAAGAGGAATTTAGCGAGATTAAGAGCCTCCACAGGAAGAAATATTTGAGTCCAATCACCTGAACCTACCAGTGGTTTATGATAGGAGCATTTTCAGAAATGATGAACTTACAAAATTGAACTTTATCTCTGTGGTTTTATGAATTTGTCACTGTTATCAAGAAATGCTGTGGACTAATCTTGCAATCACACTCTTAATCCCCTCCTCTGGCATCCTTTTTGCTGTCATTTCAGGAGCTACTCAGACTACGTGGCCTCAGTCTAGTGTGCCCAGGACTCTGATTTCTTCCTGCTCCTGGACAGACTGATTGTGTTTTAGTATTTTGTCATAGGTTTCAGGGATAGAAGACTGCACGTGGTCCCATGGCATATTCATATGCAAGCAGACGCTATTTTGTATCATGTTTAGATGCAAACATGTCTTAGCAATCTCTTACATATGTGAGGTGAGGACTCCTACGGTGATGTGTTGCACAGACTGAAATTTGGCCCAGAATCACCTCATTCTGGTTACAAAAGTTGAGGCATGGTCTTAAATCAGCTGGAAAAAAGCTTGCATGTTTCCTGAAAGCCTTAGAAGATCCCTGAAGGAAGCCACAGCTTCCACTTTCTGACTGTCTGTTCTCTTGGAGCAGTGGCAGTGAAACTTACGCGGAGCCCTCGGTCACCCTGAGGGAAGGCAAGTTTGCCTCATGATTTTATCCCACTTGTCTCTTCTATTCAGCTGAGCACGGAGCTGAAGCAAAATCTGAAGAACACCATGACTCAGAAGTACCGCAAAGAGGGAGAAGAGAGAGTGACCAGTGCTGTAGACAAACTGCAGCAGGAGGTGGGTGGTACTACTGGAGGTGGGGAGAACTTGTGCAGTTGCACTCAAATACATGAAAAGTGTTGTGAGCTCTTGTCATCTGACTTACAGATTGCTTCTTCTGAGTCAAAGCAGGCTGGGTGGCATGCAGGGTCTTGGCCATGCTACCAGCAGAATGGCATGGGGTAATCTCTGAACTGGATTCCCAGTAGGATTGAGTAAACAACATCTGAATTGCTCCTGGAGTGAACTGGAGTGCCGAGTCACTCTGACAGCTGTTTCTACTTACCACATGAAAGCTTTGGAGAAATTGCTGACATTTTTCATTAAGCTTCTCAGTACCCTAGAGAGCAAGATGTAATGAAAGATCCTGCTGCTGCTGCGAGCTGTGTCTGGCTCTGGGGTGGTTCAGGTATGGGCTGTCACAGTTCTGACAGGCTTTTCCACAGAATGGACCTTTGTGTGCAGGCACGGGTCCAGCAGTTTCAAAGCATGAGGCCTACTACGCACGTAATGCCCTGTTACCAGGTGCATATATGATAGTAACTGGTAATTATACTTACCCTGTTAGTGCCCTCTGGTCAGGTGATTAAGAGCTGAAGCAGCTGCAGGTGCTCTCTAGCTACAGTCCATCTCAGCAGTAACAAGAGTCACAACTGCTGAAAGATGGATGTAGCTGATAATTAATTACCAGCATTGAAACAGAGCTCACTAATAATTACAGTAGCAAAAAAAATCTAGGCTAGTGAGATTGCTGGAGTTTCTTGACAAAGGAGAGCAAAGCCCAGAGCTTGATATGGGATGGCTTGAGGGAGAAGGAAGCCACAGTGCTTGCCGGCTCAGCTTTGCTCTGTGTGTTTGCAGTTCAAGTGCTGTGGGAGCAACAACTACACAGACTGGGCTGACAGCACGTGGATCAAATCACCGGCGGCCAGTGTACGGAAAGTTCCTGACAGCTGCTGTAAGACAATAACCGACCTGTGTGGCCGAAGGGACCATCCTTCCAACATCTACAAGGAGGTAAAGAACAAAAGGGCTTCAGAACCTCTCGTCACAAATTTTGTCAAGGAGGTGGGCGGAAAGTGAGGGTATTGGATTGGTGCTGCAAACTGTTGGCACTTCGTGTCTCTAGCTGAGTGCTGAGCCTTCCAGGCTACATATAAAAAGATTTGTGGAAGAGGAAAAAAAAAGAGGAGTGTGTCTGGGCTCCTGTATATAGGCTGCTATTACAGAAGCATATATTCATGGCTACCAGAGTGATACTGTAACCAATGCCCAGTAGGTAAGGTATGGATAAATTGTCTGCACAGGAGGGGCCATGAATTAGACAAGGAGAGTATTTCAAACCTGTCTCAGGGCTGTTCTTGATATTTGTCAAGAACCTTATGTGTAGAAGAGGATTGTAAAGGCAGTAAAGAAGAGACTTCAGGAACTGGGGAAAAAAAAGCAGGGATATGTTCTGCACCATTTTATTTGATATAGAGAAAAATATTACATTATATTTGTTACTGCAGAGTATGCTTGTGGTGAGGGAGTGGGAGACGTTGCTTCTGGCAGGAGACTTGGGTTTGAGTGCTGCATTCCCTGCTTCCTGTTACTACACTTAGGAAAAAATGGAGATACAGCCAAGGATCAGAACTGACAGATTTGACCTTCAGCATGAGGATACAGGATATGGGGGAGGTGGAGAGCTCCCTAGCAGACAAATTAGGCCAGTTCCATAGAACTGCAGTTAGGGGTGAAAAGAGGTTTGAGCTACACCAGTAGAAGGGCTTGTTTCACTTCTAGAAGAAGCAAATTGAGTCCCAGAGTAGCTGAGTTAATAAGAAGGTTGCTCTCAGACCATTTATTCATCCTGTTGAATAAAACTGGTAAAATTTCTTGTGTTTTCGTTTTCGTACCCTTCAGTCCTATGACTTGGCTTTAACTTGCTCACCATAAATCCCTCTGTGAGTTAGCATAGTCTGTTTTTTCACCAGTGCAACTTGTGCCTTGGCTGGCTGTACTGAGGCATGGGAGCAGCAGCTGGAGCCTTTTCCTTGTCTCTGCCCCCTGCCAGGTGGGGAGATGAAGTCCAGTCTTTCTGCTCTAGTAAAGCTGTGCTTTATTATGTCCAGTGGCTTGGCTCGGTGTTTGCTCTCCTGAAAGACTTTCCCATAAGGTCTGTTAACTTCCAAGGGCTGATGAGGTGTCTCTGAGCGTGGAAACCTGCAAATGTGTGAGGGCAGAGCTGGCTTGCCCCTGCCTCACTCTGTGCTGTGTGGAGCTGAAGTTACTGCCCAGCTGGGATATTGAGGAAGGCCCTGTGGGCTGCCGAGTGCACAGCCTTAGCTCTAGAGTATAAAAAGCTGCCGTAGGCCATGTGGATCTACATTTAGACACTGTTTCTCATGACACAACATCTAAGTCAGAGTTCAGAACAGATTTTAGTGGCCTTGGGGAAGAAGAACCTAGAAGAGGGTCAGATCAGGACACTGGAGCAATTGTTTTACACTGGGTCAGCTGGAGCTTACTCTCAAACCTAATACAGGCATGGGAAAAGTGAGGCCTTTGCCATCTCTCCCTGGAGAGGTGCATGCTCACTCACTCCCTCTGCCTGGGTACATGTAGGTGTCTGCATTCACTGTAAACTCCTGGGGCTGTAGGGCCCCAGCACCCCTGGGGCACTGTTACAACCTACCCAACAAATCTCCCTAATGTTACCATGGAAAACCTGCCTCACTAGTTGAAACAGTTTCATTATTTAAAGAGAACTCTTCCAAAATAATCAGAGAATTCTCTTACTGTTTTATTTTTGCCTTATGGCAACAAAAACATGGGCCTGAAACTAGGAGGTTACACTGCCAGCCAAGGACGCAAGTGAAAGGCAGGGGTATGCAGTGCCTGGCTTTCCAGGTCCACACTAAAACCCGTAAATAACAGTGAGAGGAATTTGCTTTCAAAGGGCTCCTCTCATGTTAGAGGTCTTGATGCTGCATTTCCTTGGCATTTGGCCTGACAGGAGCAAACCCCCTCTCAAGGCATTTGCTAAGCAATGAGGGAGCCCTCTTCCACATACGTCAGAGGAAAATGAGCTGTTTCTTCTCTGTAATGTGCTATGTTCTCCACTTCTTCAGCCACCTTGGGTTTGTTCAGCAGTTCCTGAGATGTACAGAAACAGTATGGACTTTACATCATCTATATAGCTTTTCCAGCGATGTTGCAAGGAGAGGATGCTCACAGACACTGCCTTTTATAGGGATGCTTTCAAGGGTTACAACTGCTGCCTTGAAATGAGACACAAGAAATTAAAATGAAGATGACTTTCCCTGTCTCCTCTCTCTCTCCCTGCAGAATGGTTGCATTACCAAGCTGGAAAACTTCATTCAAGAACATCTGAAAATTATTGGCATAGTTGGGATCAGCATTGCTTGTGTGCAGGTATTGTGTGGAATTGTGTGGAATCTTGCTTGGGCTTGCTGGACAGAAGCTAAAGAAACCCATGAGGGTGGAAGAATTAGTATTTCAGGCTTTTGCTTGCCTGGCAAAGAGAAGTTGTCAGATAAGGGAAAGGTACTTCAACGACCTTGGGATTCACTAACTCCAGAGCAGGTGCCTCTTCTGTTAGTCTTTAATACTTCATTTCTAGTGAAGGAAAGATAAATTTTCTGCTCTGACAGGTTTCTGCAGCAGGGCTGTGAGAAATGAGGTGCGGCTTTGGCTGCTGGTTTGGTGGCCTGAGAGAGACCTCTGGTGGGGACGTGCCAGGATTGCCTGTTGCTGCCAAAGAGCTGGTTTGGAGGAGTTTCCCATCACGGTTCATTAGCTCATTCTTTTGACATTCAGAGTTTCTGCCCTGGCTCTGTCATACTCAGGAACGGCACTGTGGGTCAGCAAATGTTTAAGGAGAGTCTGAAGAATAAAGGGATATTATATGGATGCTCCTACTCCATTTTAGGACAGCCAGAATATTCTTTACTTCCAGATGCAGATATCTCTGGGAATTGCTTATTTTCCCTTCTGTCCTGGCATACAGCCAAATTACATTCTAGCAAAGCTGATAGTGATTAATTATGAGGATTAGCACAGATTATGTTCTCTCGCACTTATTGCAAGCTGGAGTGCTGTATCTCCATGCTGGAGCTGGTTGCTGCTCTGATCTGGGTCCAGACTGCTAGTTTGCAAGCTGCTCCCCCCACTGCATCCATTCTGTTTTTTCATGCGTTTCTCTCTTTTCTTTCTACCCTGTAGATCTTCGGGATGATTTTCACTTGTTGCTTGTACAGGAGTTTGAAGCAGGAGCCATATTAATAGCTTTGGGAACTCTGTCAGCTCCCCCTCTGCCACTTCCCTTAGTGCCTGCCAACCTCACCACCCTCCACCACCACCACAGAAGTGTCTGCAGCCTGAGGACTTCACTCTCATTAAATGCCTCTTGAACCACGCACAGCCTTACCTGCCCCTTTTGGGGAAAGTCACCTTCCTCGTTGTGCACAAGGCAGCCAGGAATTCAGCAGGTCCTCTTCACTGTCAAGAAACAAAAGAGTTGCGGATCTTCTGCTAGAAGCTTTAGCAAAACAGTCCCTTGATGTAACTACAAAGCAAGATTTATCTAGGGCCATTTCTCTTGGGGCTCTTCCTAAGCCAACGTGAAGATACTGGGATGCTACACAGGAACTTTCTGAGAAGTGGCTCAGCAGAGCTGGGCGTTGACTGTGAGGACAGATGATGTTTCTGCGCTGAGCTGGAAGCAGATCTGAGTCTCTCAGACACAGAAGATTTGTCAGTCTCCCCCCGGCCTGTGCACTGATGTCCTAACACAGCTGTTCTCCACCTGAGAAGATGCATGTCTGGTTACCTGGGGCCGGAACTGCGCTCTGTGCTGATCAGGAGCACAACTGGATACAGTTGATAGCTTGTTGCAGCTCTGATGTTGCCAAGGTCTGGGTGCCTTAGTATTTCTCAGCAATCCTTCCTCCTCTTCCTTGAAGCTTCCCTGCAACGCAGTGCCATTAGGAGCCACAAGAAGCCTTTTGCCTCTTAGCAGTTCTGGAGCAAAGACATTGGACTGCTTTCTAATTCTTTTGGGTCTAGTCCATTTTATTTAGTGGCTTCCAGTGTGAATGAGAAAACTCGAAGAGTTGTTTCCTGCCTGTCCCCTGTTGAGGTTTGGTGAGCTGGTCTGTCGGTGGAGCTGACATACCTTGCTACCCTTTGGCCTGTTTGGTTAGTGGAAACGCCTCATCACATCTCTTACATGTTGAGAGACGCCCTGGGCTTGATGTTCTAATTAAAACCTCCAGGCTTGTCTCTCTTGGGTGGGAAATGAATATATACAAATGTTATATCAGCCTCCAAAGAGCTCATTAATCAGCTGAGGGTTTTCTGGCTTTAATGAGATCTGGAAGCCCACTTTCCAGACTATCCCAGCAGTAAACAGTAGAGTCAGCTCCCCCCAGTTGCCCCAGTGTATTTCGTAAATTGGTAGTGCTGGGTTTAACTGTCTGTTTAATTAAATAGATTTAATTAAATGTTATCTCTGCATTGGGATCCTGGATACATACAGGGCATAAACACAACTGCTGCCATGGAACTGGTGCCACTGTTATGCCAACAAGGTCTTAGCCTGGGTTCATAGGACCTTGGGTGCCTCTCCTGTCCTGAAGGATTTGCTTGTTTTTGTCCTAATCACCCTGGAAAGGGTTCTCATCAAGAAGTCTGCTTGGTAGAGCAGAATTATCTTGCTTTCACTTTCCTGACATGCTTTGTGCACCCGTGAAGCAGAAAGGGCTGTAGGGATTTGGGGTTTCTAAGCAGTGAAAATAATGCCCTTCTATAAGCCAAGTAATTTACTCACTCTCTTGCCCTTTTGGTGGTGCCCCGTCCCTTGGCAGCACGCATCAGCAAAATCACCAGAGCCCTGAGGGGTCTCACAGCATTGTGGGGGTTTTGATTCACAGAGCAGCAATCCTGGACTGGTCCCTCAGAGGGGGCTGAAGGGTGATAAGTTAAAATTCAGAGCAGGTAAATCTGAAACTCTCCCATCAACAGGAGCACCATGAAATAATCCCTAACACTAATGCCAAAAGAGGTGGAGGAACTGAGGTGTATCCGTTGTCCCACAGCAGTGGGAAAGAGGGGAGAGAAATCTAAATTATTGTGTAATGATCTAAGGGAGAAATCTCTGAATTATTTCTTGTTTTATATTCAAGTTTCTGACAAATATTGACTACTAACTATGAGGAAAATACTGAGCATGTTGCTTGAAGCAGTATTTCTAGTTTCTTACACGTATCTTCTTAGCTGCCTTTGCCTGTTTCCTTTAAATGCGTTGTGCAGGGCTGGGAGAGGCCAGGAAGAATGAGATATGAACAGAGCTGGCTTGTGTCCATGGAGTTGTTTTATACTTTTTCTCTGTATAATAATATTCATTGCTTTTTTTTTTTTAAACTCAATTTAAGTTGCTGGCCAATAGAAAAAATAAAGCTCTATACTTACTCTGTGTAGCAAAACCAAAGGGTAACCCGAACCATGTGTGTTATGTGGGTTCCTCAGCAGTGGAAGCAGTATCCTGTCCTGCAGGAAGAGTGGGGCTGTGCTGCATGTCTGCCCTACACAATGTGCTGTAGTCATATCCTCCTTTGTTATCCTTTCCGATATAAGGCTGAAAATTACTCATTACAAATTTGAATGTGCCTATATTCAGCCAGATGGAAGTGCCTGCAGCTGATGGGCACGGCCACTCGGTGGCTCTCAGGATTCATTGCACTGTTAATTCAGCTCCTGCAACTAGGTGGCTCTAAGTCCGGCTGCTTCTCTCAGTGAGCAGCAAGGCTGTGGTGTCACCAGGCTTTGTGCCATTGAGTGTCTTGCCTTTGTACTCCAAGCTTCAGCCTTTTCATTGCCTTCCCTGGCAGCCAAGCAAAGAACCACGAAATGCGCTCATCCTGAAGCAGGAATCACTGAAAGTAACATCGCAGGGTGAACATCGTGGGTGTGCAAGGAGCCTCAGGAAGGGCTGCTGCAGCGTTCTGCAGAGAACAGCGCTTTCTAGCAGAAGGCTGTGGGTCTCAGACCTTGACCCCTGTTCTCATGTCTCATCGTGTGCCCCTCTGTCACTAAGGAGTGCAGCGTGGATTGTACCACCCTGTCTCACTCCCAAAGGGAAGTGAGCCCCCTTCTGCACGACTGTTGTGAGATGACAACTGAGAAGGTTGTGGCATGGTGTCTTTCACCAAGCAATTGCTTAAAAGCCATTTCTTGCATTCTTTCCTGAATTGGCTTCTGCAGTGCCTGTGAGGGGATTGCAGTCACCACTGTGCAGTGTCCCCATGGGCTGAGCAGCCGCAGGTCCTTGGGTACTACCTCCTCCTGGGGCACCAGCACTGATTTCTTTCCCCCTGGACCTGGAGATTTGGGCTGCACATCTGTGCTATGTTCCCCTGGGGTGCTGTGGGGACCAATATGCTTTACTGGGAATAAACTAGAAAACAGATCGAACAATAAGCAGCTTCTGCGAGAGCCCAGCGTACGGCAGTCACCCTGTTTCTGCTCCGTTTCAAACAAGACACTGACCCCAAGCCAGGTCACAGACGTGCCCTTTCTTCTCCTTCTGTTTAACTGGGAGGAGTTTTTTTCTCAGAGAGCTCTTGGTGCCCTTTTCTTTGCTGTTTTTCAAGCCTGCTTTCAGCAGTGGTTATAATATCCTCGTTTCCCTGTGGGGCTGAGCATGGCTGCAGCGGGGGAGAGAGAGGAGTGCAGGGCGATGGTAATGTCCTCCATCACTAGATGTGACAAATGTGCTGCACTTGGGAAATGGCACAGGGGCATGGCCTTTCCTTTCCTGCTGTGAAGTCTCCCCAGAAGGACAGACACTAAACCATGCTCCTCGCCAGGAGACTGTCCATTTGCTCCCCTTATTCCGTGCTTTTTCTCCACTTAGTTGCTCTCACAGCAGAATAAAATGATCCTAATGGGCATAGCCTTGCTTCGATTACCCTTGATGCAAGATGGCCCTCATAGTCCTGAGTGCTCTTGTGCCAGTGTATGTGTGCTTGCTGCTGTGCTACGAGCCCTGGTGCCTGCTCACAAGCGGCCTCTTTCCCCTAGTTATGGGGCAACCGAAGACTATCTGTGGTGGGGGCAGCTGTGAGCTCACTGCTGGTGTTTCTGCATAGCATGTAGTCCTGCAGCCTCTTTAAACCCTCACAGTGCATCTGTCCACTTGTCTCAGGTGTATCCATGTGTGCACACCCCTGGGAGAAGCTGACGGCTGCTCTGCTCCTGTGGGATCTCTGCAGTGCTCCCTGTCACAACTCTGAGTAGAGACGAGCTGCCTCAAGCAAGGCTGAATTCTGGCACCCTCACACCACAGCAACAAAGCCTCCTCCTCCCTTGCAGTGAAGGAGAGGAGGCCCCATATGTCCCTATTCCCACCCAAGCAGCCCTTTCTGCAGGACAAGGTGAAGGAACGTCAGGATGAGGGCTTGAGCCTCTTGCTTTGTTCTATGAGGGAAACTGAGGCAGCGTCCAAGCTCATGCAGCAGGCAACACTTGGCAGCACTCTGTGTTCCCAGCACATACTTCAGCTGTGATAAAGCAGCCTCTTTCCTCCAAGAGCTGCCTGGTTAATCCTCTTTTAACCTTCCCAAACAGACTTTATTGCCTGGTTGTTTTTCTCACATCACTTTACGTGCTTTGATTACTCGCTGCCCATCTGGGGCTACAGTGCTCTGCATTAAGAAACGTTGACCCAAAATACCCAGCCACTGGGCTAAGGGTTTGGGGCTGCCTCTGCTGGGAGGGGTGAATGGCACCTGAGGGGTGGGCAGGGGGACGTGTGCTCTATGGCCCTGTAGTGATTCTCCAAGGGCTCATGCAGGGCTGCAGCAAATCCCAGGTAAGCCCCCAGGTATCTGTGTTCCCTGTGCCTGCTCCTGGCTCCTATCCCTTATGTCATCCCTCTGCTTGCTGAGTACTGCCAGGCATTATTTGATATTTAGCTAAATCAAATCTGGTCCCACTTAAACACCCAACTTTCTGAGGTATCTCAGCCTAATTCTCATTTTGTCCTTCCTTGTGTTTTCCATCCCTCCAGGTCTGTCCCAATCCACAAATGTGATCAATATTTATAATTTATTTCCTTTTCCCTCTCTTACCTTCCCCAACTGCTCTCTTCCAGGACTTTAACGAAAGTTTGTAATAGCATTCAATTCAGGGCTGACCTGCTTTTTCCTTTGCTGATGGGCTCATGAATGATTCAGCTGTTTGGGCTCTATCTGGCAGCTGTGACAGAATTATTGAGAAAACCCCATTTCTGAGGTTTGGCCCGCTCTCCATGTTAAACAATGCGGAGCAGGGAGCGAGCCCTAAAATACAGAATCACCAAGGAAGCTGCATATGTATGAAATACAGTTGTCAACCAAAAAAGACCCCACACAAATTCAACTGTATTTTACTGCTCACTTGCTCTAGTTAACAGCACCAAATGGGGCTGTTGAAATGACAGCCCCAACACGTGGGCTCTCTGTGCCCTGTTGTTTTTCCCCTTTGTACATGTAGAGTTAATCATATTTTCTCTCTTCCTTGTCCCCTTACATTGCAAACTTCCTTTTGCTACCTGTACGAGCTGTGCCACACTGCACAGCCCTGGTTCAGCAGTAGACATCTTGCTCCAAAGCAAATATGACCCCACGAAACTGCTGCACTCTGGTGACACTCCTGAAGCCATCAATGGGAAACTCAAATCCGTGCCTAACTGCTGCCTCTGCTTTAGCATCAGCAATTTCTTCTAGTTTTGCTCCGTTGCGTAAGCTGTAGCTTCACATAAACTCAATCTTGCTACTGCAACCGAGGTTTCTGGAACACAGGCACAAATAAATTCTGCTCTCCACGCACCACTGGAGAAGCCGCTGTTGTTTCACTGCTTTAGGATTCAGAGCCCTCCCTGGGTTCAAGAGCACCGATGAGCTCCTGGGGAATCACAGGAACAGGGTTCAGTGGCTGGTCTGGAAGAAAGGGAGGGTTTAGGGTTTAGCTGGTCATTCTCCCAGGGAGGGAGGTGGCTCAGAACAGGGTCACTCTGCCAGCTGGATTCTGTGCTGCTTTTCTCAGGAAAAGAGCTTGGAGGCAGCCGAGTGCACAACCCAGGAGCCCTGGGCTCCTCAACTCACCCCAACTGACTGCAATTAAGGCAATTCTGCCTTTATTAGGGATAACTGAGCTAATGGCTTTTTCCAGCCTACATCCCTGCTCCTAGATAACCTTATGAGCCAAGTTCTGATCTCCCTTGTGGGATTCACAGGAGGCAAATGTTCACCTCTTGTTTCCTGCAGCTAATTGCTCCCACCCCCTGACCTGGTGCAAGCGGCAGAGATATCCCTAATTGCTGTTAATGAAACCAGTTGGTGGGTGAGGGTTATTTGAAGGCCAGAGCAGGCTCTTAGAGAGGTCTGGCATTCTGGGGACCCATGTTTGAGCTGAGGGGTACATAGGGTGTGCATGAAAGAGGAGGACAGGTTGAAGTGCTTCAGGGACTGTTTGGTGGTGACCTATAAGGATGAGTGAAGAGAAATGGGCCACTGCCTGCGGTTAAAGGAGTCAGAGCTGCCTGGGTTTGCTCTGTCTCATCGCACAGCTAGAAAAGAGCAAGTCTCTTTTTTTCAGATGGCATTTGGGCAAGAATATAGATGGGAAAATGGATTTAGAAAGGGTAAGTGTAAAAAGCAAGATGTGTCCTTTAATCAGACCCAAATGAATGCATCGTGCACCCCAGCTCCTCTCTGGGCAGTGTGAGAAGCTGAGAAGTCCTTAACTTCAAGCACTGCTCAACAAAACATCAGAGTGTTATCAGTGTGATTCTCATCCTAAATCCAGAAGATGGTTCATACCAGCCACTGTGAAGGAAATTAACCCTTTCCCAGCAGAGACCAGGACACCTGACTGAGCATGGGAGCAGCGGGAGATGTGTCTGCCAAAACCACCTTGGAGAGATGACTGAGCTACCGGTGCCTTTAGGCACTCCAGGTGCTTTTCTTGCTCTGGTGAGAGCTCATTTTGTTTATCCTTCCTTCATCTCTAATGCGCGGGTGGCAAAGAGGGCAGTCATGGTGTGGCAACACAGAGGCCTCCTCCCTGTGTCCTCTCCTGTCAGGGCTGGGATGTATTGAGAACTACCTCAAGCAACAAATCCACAGCTCCTGTACCCTGGGCTGCAGTGGCCCAAGATGATGAGTGGGACCAAGCAAGCAGAAGCAGGTTACATCCAGGTGGCAGGAGAGCCAGCAGGGCCTGGAGGTGCCTGTGGGGTTGGCAGTGCCCATCAGTAGGGCTGGCTGTGGAGCTGGGAACCTTGAGCTCAGCTGCTTCCCAAAGCAGCATTTCACGCTGCCTCTATCTCAACCACTGACATGACTTTAATACAACTTTTTAAAGTATGCATTTGTATCTGGTAAGCCCTTGAGTACTGCAGAGTCCCTTTTATATTGAAATTCAGGCTTCTCAATAACATTTTATTATGAGGCTTGCTATTTTTGGAATTGCTGTTACTCTGTTATGAGCAAGGCACCTAACATCCTTCGATATGAAATCATTAAGGGCACAGCAGAGTTCATTACAGGGGCATTTCTCCGGATTAAGAACAAGTCAATACCACATACTAATATCACAGCCTGGTACTTGGCTTTGGTTGCAAACAGCACACCCTGAGAGGAAGATGCTCGTCTTTTGGCCTCTTGTGCTCTTCTTCCAATATCTTATTTACTGTTTTCCCCCAGGCTGTTGTGATGGATTTATGAGTAGACAAAATCCAAAGGTTGTTTTTTCTTTAAGCTACCTGAATATTGTAGCTTTTAAAGTAGGGAAGCGAGAAATAACCAGCTTAAGTTTGCAATATCGCTGTACCCTTGCATGCAATATGACTTCCCCTTGGAAGCGAATCTGCAGAAGGAAACGAAGGCCTGCAGCTCTGTCTGGGTACGCTCGGCTTATTACAGTCCGGGTTGAGAATAAATTTCAGATGTTTTGGGTTGAGAAAACGTGGGGGTGGTGTGCTGGGAGGGAGGGAGGATGAGGATTGTTTATAAGAACCTCCAACGGAAGGAAGAGCTCTGTTTGTGAAAATCTGCCTCGGCCAAGGCCTGGATGGAGGTGGTTAGGAGACCACAGGCTTCCAGGTGGAGGCTCCAGCTCTGCTCCAGACACCCCAGATTTGCCTCCTGGACCTGGTTGGTCATTGCTCAGCCGCTGGGAGCTGTGTCTTGAGATAATTCCAGCTGCGTTCAAAATGGGAACTGACTCCATGTCACTGTTCCCAGCTTCTGCAGCGCATGGCATTCGTTTTGTTCAGTAGCAGTGATGGAAGCTGCTGAGACCAACGGCATTTGTTTCTCTTTATTTATTATGAGCAGTTATTCATCAGTGGAATTTAATTATTACTTTTTTTTTTTTTTGCCTTTTAAAAATGCTGTTCGGTGGAGGAAAGCAGTCACTTGACTAGGCTGCATTTAACACCGAGCCGGTCCAAAGCGGGAGCAGTCAAGCCGCTTTTGACAGTGAAATTAGCAGCAACAAAAAAATCAAGCTAGTGAAGTGTGGAGCTGGAGGCCATCTCTGTAATGATCTGAAGCACTCAACCTGTTAGAAGCTTAATGCTTTCATTTACAAGATCGTTCCTGGAGGAAGACCTTCTGGTCAAACTGCTATTGCTCCTTTAAAAAAGTAAAGTTTGTAATTGCTTTGGCTGCTCAGCTCATTACTAGGGAAGGCCTACAGCTGAGCGCAGCACTCATCTTCTTGCTTTTGTTTTTAAATTTTCAGCCCTGGCATTACTTATTCCATTGCTGTGTATAAGTTTATAAATTCAATTACAGAAGCTCCAAACTTCCACTTTTGTTATTGTAAACGGGAAGCTTGAGGGCTGTGCTGTATCACAAACCTCAATAGTATCAATAAACAGTTGGGTAGAGCCCTGTTAGCTGGTTTGTAGCGGCCGATCGATACTTTCACGTGGTTGACACTGCTCCGATTACCATTCATCCTGTTTCTCCATTAACTGGACTTTTTCTCCCTTTGCTCTCCCAGTACTGTCTGGGAAGGAGTGCACCTTCGCATGCAGCACCATAGAGAAGAAGGCTTAGTTAAAAAGGACAGAAAGGGGTGTGAGGGAGGAAGAACTTGGAGGTAGCTCTGACTAAATAGCTGGAGATAATTGGGCTTTTGGGGTTTAGCTGTGTTCTTGTACTTTCTGCATCACTGGGGACATTGATACTGCTGGTCTCTGACCTGCTGCACAGTGACTTTTCAGGAGCAATTCCTACACTGGGCTCAGCCCACAAACAGAGCTTTGGAAAAAAAAAAAGAAGAAAAGATATTCCATTAGAATTTAAAGGCAAAGCGTAACAGGAGTCCTTGTTAAGAGGGAGGCAAGAAGAAGTCAGGCATTGGGTGAGATTCAAATTTTTTGCTGCCCATCTCTGCTGGTTTCTGAAGGGCAGAATGGGCATCGTCTCAGAGCTAGGGAAACTGAGGCACATACTGGTGGCAGGCTTGTGTCACAGATATGTATATTCTTTTTAAGGCCTGTCTCTAAATATACATTGTGAGGACGTGAGCAATGATGTTACACAGGAATGGGCAAAGTGGTTTTTCTTGCTGATGTGATGAGCCTAGGAAGATGAGACAGTGGGATGGGATGGATACGTTGCACACCATGGAGAAGGGATTCCCATTGTCCCCAGAGAGATGTTGGTAAGGACAGTGACATTTCAGTTAATCTCCGAAGTAATTTGAAGCTTGTAGATACCACTGTGGTCAACCAAGGGAAGCAGCAGCTTGAGAAAGGTCAGCGGCTCACAGTGGGTGCTGAGTGCAGCTGCGCTGCTGCTTGACCTCAGTCCAGAAAGGCACCAGTTTGTTCCATTTTTTAGAAGCACTTCATTGCTTTGAATGCACTAATTAGATGTGCTTTTAAAAGAGGGAGGTCTGATTTCTAGAGTGGGTATTGAGCATTCGTTCTTCCTATCTCTAAGATCAGACCTGTGCGGTGGGACATGGGTTAATTCAAAATCATCAGTACCTATGGAAAGTCTTGACCACAGCCTCTGGGGCTTGTTTTGAAGTCTGTTGTTAACTGCTAGTTTCTTATGCTCCCCAAAGCATATGTGCTTTTAGCTTTTTGTCAGCTGCTGCACGCCTTCCTTTGATCGCTATTTGTTCAGCTCCTGAAAGCAGAAAATTATGAACCGCAATGTTAATAAAACACTTGCTTCGTATTTGGGAGGGATAAATGAAAGGCTTTTCTGCATGAATTTTCTAATGTGGCTGTTACAAGACACGATGTTTGATACGGCCTGTGGAGAGCAGATACACTGGGAAGGAAATTGTGGGGAAACTCAGGGGCTCCGTGTCCTCAGCTACATGTGACCTGCAGGCCAAGCCAAGGTGTAGGTCATCAGAACTTGTGACCAACAAAGCCAGGAAGATGTGGAGTAGAAATAAGAGTGAGGCTAGAAAACTCAGCACTCTCTGCGTGTCTTGGCTCTACATCTCCTATATATTTCTACAGGAGAGTGTCAGGGAGAAATAAATGAGAGTTTGCTACTCCCATGGAAATATCATACTGTTTCCCATCACTAGCCTGAAGCACAACCAATTGCCCTGCAGCTCTCCCCAGGTGGCCAGAGCTGCTGAAGCTAAGGATAACTTGTTAACTTTATTTTTCTCTATGGTGTTACGTGCTTGAGGCGCAGGAGGCAGAGGTCTGCAGCACAGTCTGGAAGCTCTTTGATTGTCTAAGTCTTGGGCACCTCCAACAGCTTTTCTTAGCAGAACATAATAAAACAAATTAATCCTGGACCTTAGGTGGTCTAAGGCACCACATGCTATCAGGCCCATTTGAAGTCCCATTGAAATTAATGAAAAGACTCCCACAGACTTCAGTGGGCAACACATCAAACCGCGTAGTGCAGCAAAGCCGACGTGCCCCTAGTCCTCGGTTTCCAAATCTCTCCATTGTGCTGTTCCCGTTGAAGAATTAAAAATGCCTTCTCGCTGGCTACTGAAGCTGAATAAGAACTGGATCTGAAAACAGAGCCACTATGTAAACCATGATGCTAACGTGTTGAAGTAGAAATCAAAGCTGTGCTCATCATCTGGGCAGTCAGAGCCAGGTGGGAGCAATATTATTTTGGAGATGTCTCATCAGAGCAGTAGCAGGAGTAAGAAAATCTTGCTGTCCAACTAAAGCTCAAATTCTGCTCAGAGAAGGGGCTGAGTACGAGTGCTAGTTGCTTACTAGGTTCAGTGCTGAAGTTAGAAAATGCTTAGAATTTGGCTGCTCTCTTGGAGGTAAATAGACTGCGGTTTCCTTCTCCCTTTCTGTGGAGATTGTTTTCTCTTGTAGAGCTATTTGCAGGAAAAGAGGTAGCTTGTGGTTTAGATCCTCATAGTTTGTTACCAATAAAATGTAGACTTGCAGCTACGCGGCAAGTTAGGCATCTCTATGGAAACTTACAGCTTCAGGGTTGTGCATTGACTGTAATGATGATTTTTGGTTCTTTTATTTTTATTCACATAGAAGAAGCATACATGAGAACTCAGGCTTCAGCATCCAATTCCAGACTGCGTCTGGGAAAGGGCATGAGAAGGACAAAACCCGGTATACCTCTTGATACATTGCCCTGGGGTGAGGCCCTCACAAAGGCCCCCACTCTTTTTGAAACAGAAGGCTTGAGACTCGTTGTGGAGTACTGAAGTACTTCCTTCCTTCTGATGAACCCAAAATTATGATCCAGTTGTTTGGCTTTTTTTAAACTGCCCTTTCTAGAAACACAAAGCTTTCCAAGCGCACAGATAACATAGTGCTGAGACTGGGTAGAAACAGGGAGTTGGACTGTACAGATTCACTTGTGCTTTGACTTCATCCCATATAATGTGCTAATCAGGCACTACTTTGATTTTTATAGGACGGTGACATAGAGGTGCCTGAGCCCCAGGGAGGCTGATATTCGAGTGTCTGCGGTTCTTCTCTTCCGACTGTGCTTGTTTCTTTGCCAGTACAAAGTTAACGTGATCCCTACAACAGTCTTTCAAAACCAGGTTGAGAAATTTCTGAGATGCTTTATATATGAAGTGAACAAGCAACTGCAGAGGAGTGGCTACACGTTTGGTACACTTTCTCTCTCCCTCTCTTTTCCTTCTGCTGCTTATTCTGCTAAGGTCTTCTTTTCAGACCGATTCAGAGAAAGCCAAGATGCTTCTTTTTTTTTTTTCCTCGTGTCTGTGCACGTGTGTGTTACATTAGCTTTAAAAAGTGTCATCGTTGTGAGCGTTTTTAATGGCCCTTCTCACAGAGCTGCGGCAGGTTAGGAAGCAGATGCAGTATGCTTATGTTATTAACAGCTGCAGAAACAAGCATGGGAGAAGTGACAGCGAAAAGGGAATTACTTTCCTAGTTACTGAACGGCAAAGGTGAAAGCTGAGATTTATAGAAATCCTCTGAAAAATTCACAGATGATGATCATTATTTTATCAGGATTTAAGTTCTACTTCTGCTCCTGACCATCTCAATGACAAATCTCCTGGGAGAGCCTTTCATACAGTCACGGTGAAGCAGTTGCTTAGCCATGTTGCAGAAGTGGCTTTTTGGCCAATGCTGCACTTACAAGAGCCGCGATGCAGACAGGTTGTTGTTTGCTGCTCAGACTGATACTAACGCTTGCTGTGACTTAGTCCTGCTACTCGTTACTGTTTGCTGCTCCTTGTGTAACATCTGGTTGGTGCAGTGATACCAGAGCGGGTAGTTGGCATCCACAGCACCACATTCTCTAAGAAACAGTAATGAGAGCAACAAAGCTGGCTTTTCTTTTTCCTTAGAAACTCTGAATGAAGCCTGCTCTGTCTTTGCAAATTGCTTCTTCATTATAACATTTAAGATCTGCAGCTTTTCTTATCAAGTAACTTAACCTTGTGCCGGTATCTGCTTTGGGAAGAAACTTGTTATTCTGAAGCAGAAAACTAGATTAGAAAATTGCTTTTAGAGCGAGAAACAAAGAACTGTTGGCTCTCTAATCCCATCCTTTGGCACTGATGCATGGCTGCCTCAGTTGAAGGCAGCAGCCTGGGCTGCTGCGCTGTCTCTGTACCGCTCAGTGGACAAACGCAGGTAAGCCGATCCCGGCATTTTGAGCTCTCAGTGAGCACGTTAACACGTATCTCCACGTAACGCTCCACTGTAACGTGGAAAGGTCCTACAGGAGTTCAGCTGGGAAACGTCACCTTATATTTCATTGTGTCCCTTTTAAAAAGCAGCCTGAAAGAGGTTTTTTTTTGTTTAGTGCATTTTGCTAGATAATATGGCTGCCATGCAGAAATAAAGCTATCCAACAAACTGAAACAGATACTAGAATTGCTTAATTCTCTTTGCATTAGGCTAAAGGACGTGGTTTTAGTGTCTTTGCAGAAGAACTGCTGAATATGAGAAAACTTACCTACTATCCCATTGTAATAAATTGAAAAGGAAGTTCAAGTGTAACGATTGGTGGGGTGATAGCTATAGCCAAAGGCAAGCTGTCCTGGAACTGTTCTTTTTGAAACAATCTCTTTTTTAATGCTTGTGCATAGAAGTCTGACCCAGTAAGCACACTAAATAGTATCACTGGAAAAGCAGGTTGTTAGAACCAGCTTCTTCATAGTTCTTAAACTACAGAAAGTAATCCAGACACCTTTTATGCAGCAGCTAAAATTTGACCGCTGAGATTTTAACTGAACCAAGCTGCAAGTTAAAGGATTATCATCTCTTTCAGCCTGTTTTCTACAAGGCTGCATAACTACGATTTGTCCTACGTTTGCATCCAGGCTGGTTTTGCATTTAAACGGAATCCTGAATGTGCACGGATGTAAAAATGGCCTCCTGCACTTTAGGGCAAGATAGGTTCACCTGCATGTGCACACACTACTGAGAGTAATGCATTTTCTGGATGTCAGGCAATCATGTGGTCCAGCCTCCAGCTCATAGTGCAATAGAAAGGTGAGAAAAAAGGCAGGGTCAGTGCCTGTCTTGCAGCAGGTCCCCTCCGTGAGCACTGTGTGTACAGCTGACTCCTCAGTTTTGTTCCACCCGGAGAGCACAGGGCCATCTGAGTTTGGCCAGGCAGTTCCACACTATATGTACAGTACTATGTGAAGCCAATGAAATGACTGACAAGTGGGAAGCTTGCACGCATACCAGCTACAGAGCAGTGCAGGTGTTTGGCAAGACTTTGATCCTGTTCACAGTAACACGCATAAATTCTCACATCCATTGCCTTCAGTGGGAACGCTCAGACACATTTTACCTAAGTGAAGAGCACTGCTCCACCTGATTTACTGTTTTCTGTGATAGAACTGTCAGTGTTTTAATAAAAATTGGGGTAGAGATTACAGGCTGACTTTAGCTGCAGTGAAAAAATGAGCTCTGCTAGCTACCATGAGTAATGCCTCACTCTTACCAAACAAACTTATCCCTTGGGCTGTTGCAGGAACCCAGAACTTCTAACCTCCCTTGACTGCCTAGTGTCAAACACTGAACTTTTACCTTAATAGTACTTCTAACCTCAAAATGACCAACGCAAGGAAATGGTGAGGTGAAAGCCTATCCTTAACCTTATCCAGCAGCTCCAGGAAGGCAAAGGCTTCCTCTACTTCAATATTTAATGTAGGCAAATGATTATATTTCATAAAACATTTATTTTTGCTGGCAGAAGCATCTAAAAGTTCACAATAAAAAACCAAAAACAACGTCCAAGCACTGAATTAAAAAGAAGCATCTACATTTTTAATCTCTAATTCTTAAGTGGACTTCATCCTTCATTGGTTTCCTTGAAAGAAGTTAGCGGCCGGGGCAGTAAGCTCTCATTTCTCCAGAGGTGCGTAATTCAAAAGCTTCTCAATCAGATCCACGTGGGCTAGGAGCATTCTGCGGCAGCAGTATCTCTTCAAACCAAGGGCATCCAGGGCATCTCTATTAATGAACAAGAACAACATTAAAAAAAAAGGAATGAAATGAGTCAGAACCACTTGTAAGTGTTCCTAAGCAACATACTGATTACTCTGAGCTTAGTCATAGAGAAGAACTTGTTTGCAGTTTAAACCAAGACATTTAGCATGTGCTGTTAATGTTCTCTTCCATTTTCTGCAGTTGGCAGGGTGTTTGCCTGTTCTCTGGCCTGCAGATGTGTGTGATCTTCTGCTAAAGATGGAATCTCGCTGACAAAACTACCAAACTTTCAGCAGTAACAGTGGAGAATTCCCATAGGGACAGAGCCATAACAGACCAGATGTGAAGCACTTTGTCATCTGAACTAGCCCGCTCACGAGGTCCTGGGACAGCAGGGTTAAGGGAGATCCAAATATTTTGGTTCTGAGAATAAATTTCTGGTCTTGACAGAAAGTGAAATATGGCACAGTTGTAACCCCAATTATTCAATTACGATAACTTCGTTTTGCTCCCACAAAAACCTCTTACAACACCAGCCTGGAGAAAAGAGCTGATCTGGTTAAAACTCTGAGCAGTCAGGAGGTGTGTGTGTAGTAAGAGGAACACAGTTTGGAAGCACAGAAGTCATTTCCCCTGCTCTTAAAATCCTGGACAGCCCTTAGTTACCTGAGCTGGCTAAGGCACCTGCTAGCTGTATGGCACAAGTTAGCCCAAAGGCACGTGGCAGGCTCTTGACGCAAGGAATAAGGAGCAGCAGCTCTAAGCACTGTTATCTATGCTGCTCTTACCATCTGAAGACATCATTATAGCACAGCTTTTCTGTTTAACTGTGGATGGTACTTGATTACTTTGCAAAATAAATTCATGATCTAAGCCACATTAAGAGGGACATATAGAAGTATAGAGGGAAACCGAAATAACTCAAAATGCAAAGTACCCCTTACGGATGCTAATTCTGAGGAAGGATAAATCCTTCGCAGTTCCCATATAACACAGCATTCAGCTGTAAAACTCGTTCCCCACAAGCACACAGACAAGAACTCTGTGTTGCACAATCTTTCCACGCAGTTCCCTCTGAGTGACTGCTCGACTTCCTTTAGGTTGGCTACAAACCCCTTTACGAGTCATCTTAACCTAAACCACTCTAGGAGTCCTCAATGGATACCCCTATCGGAGCATCACTGGCATGGAGAGAAACTCTGCAGCTGTCCATTAGCCCTCGTGCCCATCAGCGGTCCTACACCGCAGGACTTTCCATTTCAGGGCGAGCACACGTGGCAGCTGGCTCCCGTGGGGATCTGAGGGGACCAGGGGGCTGAGGGGCTGTTCATGGTGCACG
>JANHGO010000038.1:11995269-12024675 GCA_024606505.1 Aquila spilogaster
CTGTGTATATAGACCTTGACCTGTTCTCTGTAGAGTGCATAGGCAATACTTTTGTCTTTTTTTTTTTCCCCCCTTTTTTTTTTTTTTTTTTTTTTTTTTTTTTTTTTTTTTTTTTTTAATGGCCTTATGTGCTGGAGATGCACATGGCTGAGGTCTGCAGCAAGATCTGAAAGCTCTTTGAGTATCTAAGGCTTGGGCACCTCAAACAGCTTTTCTCAGCAGAACTTAACAAAACGAATTAATCCTGGACACTCGAGTGGTGTAGGGCACCACACGCTACCAGGCCATTTTAAGTCACATTGAAGTTAATGAAAAGACTCCCACAGACTTCAGTGGGCGACATATCAAACCATGTAGCACGGCAAAGCCGGAGTCTCAGCCACGTGCTTGCTCTTCTTGGTTTTCAAAAATCTCTGTTGTGCCGTCCCTATTGAACAATTAAAAATGCTTTCTCACTGGCTGGAGGAATTGAATAAACATTGGATCTGAAAACAAAGCCATGCTGTAAATCATGGCACAAACACACTGAAGGGGAAATCAAAGCTGTGTTCATCATCCAGGCAGTTGGAGACAGGTAGAAACATTACTCTGGAGATGTCTCAACTGAGAAGTTCCAGGAGTAAGAAAATCTCACTGGCTAATTAAGCTCAAATGGATGTACAGGGGTCTGCTCAGAGAGAGGACTAAGTAGAAGTGCTCTTTTCTTACTAAGATCAGTACTAAAGTTAGAAATTCTTTGGAATTAAACTGCTTTTAGAGGTAAATAGGCTATTTAGTTTTGGTGGTGGGTTGGGTTTTTTTTGGCGGGAGCGGGGGGAAGAATTGTTTTTTCCTGTAGAGCTATTTGCAGGGAAAGAAGCAGCTCACGTTCAGGATCCTCATAGTTTATTACCAATGAAATGTAGATTTGTAGCCACAGGGCTAGTTAGGCATCTCTATGGAAACGTACAGCTGTGGGGTTTGTGCACTGGTTGTAATCAGGGTTTTCAGAGTTTTCATTTTTCTTCATACAGACAAGAAGCATATACAAGAAGTCAGACTTTAGTATCCAATTCCAGGCTGCATTTGGGGAAAGGTCATGGGAAGAACAAAACCCCAGCACACACCTCTCAGTAAATCAGCCTGGGGTGAGACCCTCACAAGAGGTTGTTTTTCAGAGCAAAACTCCTTTTGAAATATAAGGCTTGAGGCTTGTTACGGACAGGCAGAAAAGCACTTCACTTCCTTCCTGCAGATGGACTCAGAATTGTGATCAATAGGGGTTTTTTTTTGTTTAAAACTGTCATTTCAAGAACCATAAAGCTTTCCAAGCACACATGTACCTTGGTGCTGGTGCTCCAGGTAGAAGCAGGATGCTGGGACTCCACAAGTAGATTCCTCTGCACTTTCATGACCCCAACTCCCATCATGTGAGTGCCCGAGTGCTTCTCAGGCACTACTTCATTATTTTTAGATGATAGTGATGTGTCCAAGTCCTGCTGGAGGCTGCCCTGGCCCCTGGGAGGCTGCAGCCTCGCTGATGGGTTCTTCCGTTACGCTTCTGACTGTGCTTGCTTGCTTTTCCGATATCAGGTTAGCACGATCCCTGCACCAGTCTTTCAAAACAGACTTGGAAAAATTTCCAAAACGCTTTACATATAAAGTGAATAAACAACTGCAGAGAAGTGATGGGATTTTTGTTTTTTCAGCAGTCTTCCAATTGACAGACTTCTGCATGTAATTAAAGGCTGCATATTCAGTACAATTTCTCTTTTTTTGCCACTTCTGCATATCTGTTACTTCTGCTAAGGGCTCCTTTTTATTAAGATTCAGGGAAAACCGAGGCGCTTTTTTTTTCCTGTGTATATGCATGTGTCTTTTACATTGGCTTTAAAAAGTATGGTTATTGTGAGCATATTTAATGGCTCTTCTCAAAGAGATCTGGCAGGTTAAAAAGCAGATCCAATACGCTTATATTATTAACAGCTGCAGAAACAAGCACAGGGAAAATGACAGTGAAAAGGGAATTACTTTCCTAGTTACCAAAAAGCAGGGGTGAAAGCTGGGCTTTATAGACATCCATTGAAAAATTCACTGAGTATGGAACAGGATTTAAATTCTGCTTCTGCTCCTAACCCTCCCAAGGACAAAACTCTTGAGACAACCTTCCATATGAACATGATAAACTGGTCGCTTTGCCACATTACAGAAATGGCTTTTTTGGTCAATGCTGCATTTGCAGACTCCCAAGGAAAAGCAGTGATGCAGACAGGTTGTCATGTGTTGCATGAGCTCATATTAATGCCTTCTGTGACTTAGTCTTGCTACTCGGGTGTTTTTGCTGCTCCTTGTGTAACATCTGTCTGACGCAGTGATACCAGACTGTCATTGGCTTCCACTGCACCCTGTTTTCTGTCCAAGAAACAGCAATGAGAGAAACCAATGTGGTTTTTCTTTTTCCTTTGAATTTTTGAATGAGGCCTGCTGTGTTTTTGTGAATTGCATCTTCATTGTAAGTATTTACGAGCCAGAGCTTTTTGCATCCGACAACTTGGCATCAGCTTTGAAAAGAAACATGTTATTCTAAAGCAGAAAACTAGATTAGAAAAGTGCTTTTGCAGATAGAAACAAAGTACTGTCAGCTCATCTAATCCAGTTCTTTGGCACTGATGCAGGCCAGCTTTCCGCATGGCATAATGCATGGCTGCCTCTGCCACACGTACCAGCCTGGGCTGCTGCGCTTTCTCAGTACAGCTCACGGAACGAGTGCTCGGACCAGCGTTTTGACCTTTCTGTGAACAAGCTGGCACGTATCTCTATGTCACGCTCCACTGTAACACGGAAAAGTGTCCTACAAGAGTTCAGTTTGGAAAGGTCATCCTATATTTCATAGTGTCCCTTTTAAAAAATAGCCTGAAAAAGAAGTGAAGGTTGTTTGTTTTTTTTTTTTTAAAGTGCATTTAGCTAGCTAATACAGCAGGCATGCAGAACATAAGCTATCCAACCAACTATGAAACAAATGCTAGAATTAATTGCTTAATTCTCTTTGCATTAAGATAAAGCATATGGTTTTAAAATGTCTTCAGTGAAGAACTGCTGAGTATGGGAAACATCTACTATTGCCTTGTACTAAATTGAAAAGTAAGTTCAACTGTAAAGATTGGTGGGGTGATAGCCAAAGGCAAGCTGTCCCGCAACTGATTTTGTGAGACAATCTAGTTTTAAGGTTTGTACATCCAAGTTTGACCCAGTAAGCCCATTAAATAATTACCATCTCTGGAAATCCAGGTTTTGTTCAAACCAATTTCTCTGTAGTTCTTCAGCTATGGAAAAGAATCCACAGAGCTACTTCTTACCCAGCAGCCGGTATGCAAGTGCCAGAAGTTTAACTGTACCAGGGAGTAACATCCTGCAAGCCAAGAGATTATCATCTGTTCCAGCCTGTTTTCTACAAGGGTGCTGTTAACGATTTGTCCTACATTTGTGTCTGGGTTAACACTGCATTTGAACAGAATCCTGAGCATGCACAGACGTAGGAATCGGCCTCCTTCATTTTCAGGTAAGGTGGGTGTGTCTGCCTGTGCACTCCCCCCTCCCCCCCGAATGATTCATTTTCTGGATGTCAGAGAACAGTGTGAAACATGGTCCAGCTTTCAACCTGATAGTGTGACAGGAAGGTGAGACCCTTCGGCAGGGTCAGCGCCTGTCTCGCAGCGTAGGTAACCTTCATGAGCCCTGCACGTACAGCTGACCTTTCTGTGTTTCGTTCCACCAGGAGCACAGAGTGCTCTCCGTTGGGCCAGGCAGGACCACACCACGTGTGCGGCACAACGTGAAGCCAATGAAATGACTAACAAGTGGAAAGCTTGCATGCGTACCAGCTAGAGAGTGGTGCAGGTGCTTGGCAAGATCAAGACTTTGATCCTGTTCACACCAGCATGCGTAAATTCTCACATCCAGTGCTTTCCATGGGAACACTCATACATGTTTTACCTAAATGAAGGGCACTGCACCATCTGATCCACTGTCTTTTGTAATACAGCAGCCCCGGTGTTTTGTAAGAACTGGGGTAGAGACTGCGAGTTGACTTTAACTGCGGTGGAAAGCGCACTCTGCTAGCTCCAGAAGCTTCCTAATGCCTCATTCCTACCAAACAAACTTACCTGCTTCCCTGTTGCTGGAACCCTGAGCTTCAGTCCCATGTTTCTAGCCCCCTTCCTTGCCTGCCTAGAGCAAAACACTGAACTGGTTACTTAATAGTACTGCTAACCTCAAAGTAACCAGCACAAGGAAAGGGCAAGATCCAAGCATACACTTAACTCTATCTAGAAACTGTAGGAAGGCTACAGGGAAAGACCTCCTTTATTTCAACATTTTTATGAAATATAGTAATTTTTCTACGTGAACAAACATTTAGTTTTGCTGGCAGAAGCATCTAAAAGTTCACAAAACAACTCCAAACACAGATTTAAAATGAAGCATCTAAACTTTTAATCTCCAAATCTTCGTTAAGTGGACTTCATCTTTCCTTGGTTTCCTTGAAAGAGGTTACTGGCTCGGGGCAGTATTTTCTCCAGAAGGAAAACATCTCTCAGTGGTTGCACTACAGGTGGCTTTCATCCTTTACTGCCTGAAGTCCAGTTTCAAGTTTAGAATTAGAGATACGTTCCGCGTGGCTTGCAGCATGGTACTTTTTTCATCTCATTTCTCCAGGGGTGCGTAATTCAAAAGCTTCTCAATCAGATCCACGTGGGCTAGGAGCATTCTGCGGCAGCAGTATCTCTTCAAACCAAGGGCATCCAGGGCATCTCTATTAATGAACAGGAACAACAATAAAAAAAAATAATGGATGAAGTGAGTCAGAACCACTTGTAAGTGTTCCTAAGCAACATACTGATGACTTTGAGCTTAGTCATAGAGGAAAACTTGTTTGCAGTTCAAACTAAGAAATAGAAATTTAGCATGTGCTGTTAAGGTTCTTTTCCATTTAATGCTGTTGACAGGGTGCTTGCCGGTTGTCTGGCCTGCAAGAGCAGACAATCTTCTGTTGAAGATGGCATCTAGCTGACCCAGCTACCAAACTTTCAGAGGTAAGTCTGCAGAACTCCCATAGGAGCAGAACTGTAACAGACACAACTCTTATGAATTTCCTATTCTGAACTACCCCACTCGTGAGGGCATATTTGGTCATGAAACAGCAAGGTTAAGTGAGATGCAAGTATTTTGGTTTTGGAAATAAAATTTTAGTCTTCACAGCTGGAAGGAGACTTGAAATATGGTACATTTCTAACCTCAATTATTTAGTTACAGTAACTCAGTCTTCCTTTTACAAACACCAGCTTGTGGAAAAGAGAGGAGCTGATCTGGTTAAAAATCTGATCAATCAAGAGGTGTGAATGTGGTAACAGGAACACAGTTCTGAAACAGAAAAGTCTTTCCCACTTCTCTTAAAATCCTTGACAGTCCCTAATTAAGCTCCTCCTAGTTGTACGGTAGAAGGTAGCATGAAAGCACCAGACAGTCTCCTGACACAGGAATAAGGAATAGCCTCTCTGACATTGTTATCCATGCTATTGTTAGCATCTCTAAGCACCGTTATAACACAATGTTTCTGTAAACTGAGGATGATACTTTCCTACTTCACAAGATAAATTTGTGATCTAAGCCACCTTAAAAGGGTGAGAGATATATAGAAACTAAAATAACTCACAATGCAAACTACCCCACATATGGATGGGATGCTAATCCTGAGGAAGGCTAAAATCCTTTCCAGTTCCCCTATCAGAAGGCATTCAGTTATACAACCTGTTCCCCACAAATATACAAATAAGGATGTGCAGACTGCTCAACAAGAAATTTGTGTTTTACAGTCTTTCCACTTAATTCCTTCTGAGTGACTGGTCGAGATTCTTACGGCTGGGTAGAGAATGTGCGAGTCATCCGAGCCTAAACCACTGCACATGTCTTCTATGGCTATTGCTGTCAGACCTCTTAAGGATAGGTGACACTATACAAGCTCTTTAGCACCAACCTATTAACCATAAAGCCAGTCTGCTACTCCTTCAGAATTTGACATTCATGAAATAGGACTGATCTCAAGTCTTTAGATCTATATGATGCAGTGCAACAACCCAGCATTTGCTTAAAACAAATGTAGTGTCCTGAAACCTGTAATTCTCCTGTAAAAAGAAGCTGATTGATAGATACTTTTCTAAGTACAAATGACTGAAAGGAAGCCTCTGCATAAGCTGGACCATGGTAAAAGGTTATTTGGCTTCAAGCAGTACAGTCTAACTGCATGCAGTCAAACTCCAGCAGCTTCTCTGATGACGTCAATTAGTCCTTGTACCTATCAACAGTTCTTCAAGGGCTTAAATAGCAGGGCTATTCATTTTAGGACTAGCACTTGCAAAAGTTATTTAGGAGAAGTATATGAGCACTGTATTTTTTTAAAAAGAATGTTTATAAATAATATCACATGATATCTAAACTTTCCAAAACACTTGAGAACAAAAGCATCTCATGTCTGTAGATACGTAAGTTTTTAGAGCTATCTGGAAAGTTCTGAACCTTCAAATGCAGTTACCAGACATGCAAAATACTAACATCATTAATCACAACTTTAGTAGTCATACTATATATTTCAGCTAAAACAACTTCAGTTGCATTTCCCTTTTCCTCTAGCTTCCAAGAGCTTGTGGAAAAAGAGCAATTTTAAGGGACAAACAGAAAGGTGTGGGTCTTTTTTAACCACAAATTGTTTAGACAAGTTTATTTCTTCCATTTTGTCCATCTGTTTCTTAAGCCACCATTAATAGTGATTCTGACGCTGCACTGTAAGATTTTCACTGTTTGATATCTGTAAACTCCGCTTCTGATGTTACGATACCACAACTGCATTAGTTTGAACAGGCATCCCAGAATCACACCAGTGTCCACAGCAATCGTTTTCAAGTGAGCATTTATCAATAACAACGTACATACAAAAGCAGAGGAGTAATGAAGACAGGAAAAATATTAAAATGTAATACTTGGAAAGTAAGTCAGAAGTGCTACCTGAATAGCTCTGCTAAATTCCAGTATTAGTGAGAAATGATTAGCAACCCGTACTATTTTAATGCTTTTAACTCTATAAATGAAATAAAAAAAGATGGTTTTTGTAGGAACTTTCCAAATACCTTTAGTTTAGCAGCTGCAATATTCTACTTGGCTATGGTAGTTGATGTAAAATGCACATGCGATGTAAATGCACTCTAAAAAGGCCACTCAAAAGTAATGAGATTTAAGAAAAGTACTGAACTGGACAGTTTCTAATGAAACTGATAAAGGGGGTGGACGGGAGGGGGGGACGCGGGATGGGACATCCTTCCCCTGCAAACTCCACATCAAGCAGTAAGAAGCACAAAGAACAATCACAACTTCCTACAAGTTTAGATGAGGCTTAAAAAACAAAGCTCTCCTTCCCTGTTTGTTCTGTGCTCCACTGTTTAACGTTTGACAAAATAATATCCTAAAGGATAAGAATGTTTTCAGATTTACTTTAGAGAACAGGCAGCGAAATCTGTGTTGTTAATATACATTCTTCTGACAGTTCATAGACATAAGTCCATTAAAAAAACCTATTAGTAATCCTAACCATTTGAATGCAAAGCAAATACTCTTTTCTCTCTATTTAACAGTTTCAAATTCGCTTCAGGAAGTCCCTCAACTTCTAACATTTTTTTTTTCCCCACTCCTTTGAATTGCAAACATCTGTGGGTTTTTTTTCTTCACACTTAAACTTGATGACAATGTAAATATTTCTCAAGAGTTACCTTCTCAAACCCTTCTGAAGTAGTCCCACCACAGCTAGACCCTCCCTGAACTACTAAAAGACAATTTTGGCTATGCAAAGCACGCATAGACTTCCTAAAATAGAATTGTTAGGACTATCAGTCAGGTGTCTAGAGCAGTTAAACTTCCCCTTCCCCCTAGCAAACCAGTGCTTTCAAAAGAGGCTGGCAATTCTGGGTAGCCAATATGAAATGCTTTTAAGAAAACCTAAAAGCGCTATACATTCTTAACCATGTTAGTTACTTCTTACACTTGTAACTTCTTCTTTCTCTCCCCTTTAAAAAAAAACCACGTTGCTGTCCAAGTTGACTGCTTGTTTCTTTCCTTCCCGTTCCATATGGAGTTAAATATTTGAGGCTGTTTTGGGTATAAAGGTTATGACTTGGCAACTTTCATGCTACTACCCAGAAAGATTCAGTATGGAAACAAGTACTTTCTTACCTATCATAATTTTTAAGTTCTGGTTAAATAGTTAGCCTTAGAATGTATCTGTAGTTTTCAGTCTCTTTATGGCTACTGAGTAATGCCACGATCCTCACTTGTGTATCTTATACACTGTGCAATCGCATCTAAAATCTGAGTCAAACAACATACAGAAATAATACCCACCCTTCTGTATATTCTGCTTGCAGAAGGCCGAGATAGGCTTCCCACTTGTTTCCAACTATTTTGCCGCACGTGAAGCATCTGACTGGGATGATCATTTTTGCACTGTGGCTGTAACATTAAAAAATACAGTATCAGACCTCCGCAAAGTGACGGAATACTATATTCAAACCCCAGAAAGGAAATTCGGAACTTGTACAAGTCGCGAGCGGCAGCTCAACAGGCTACGTGACAGTAGGCGAGAGAAGAGGCCGCGTCACGGAGGTAACGGCTTAAGGCCGTGCTTCATGGCCTAACCGTCAGGCCCGCACCGCCTCCCACGCCGGGCAGTTCCGAACAGGGCGCTGGGCAGCGCCGCTCCGCCGGGAGCTGGAGGCCCAGCCCCGGGAGCGGGTTACCCCTGCCCCACGGGCCGGCACAAACAGGCCTAGAGGCGGCTGCAGGGCCAGGGGAGCCCGCGGCTGAGGCCTCGCTCGCCGGGCTAGGCCTCCCCGGAGAAGACCGGTCCCAGTTTCGCCCGCGAACCCCAGCCTGAGGCGGGGAGGAAGCCCGCGGCCCCTTCAGGCGACTCCTACCGCAACGGCTCCTCCGCGCTCCCCGAACGGCTGCCAGGGCGCTACCAGTGTGGCGAGGCGGGGGAAAGCGCGCCGACGCCGGGCGGGGGGCGGCCCGGCTCGCCCCCGTTTCTGCGCAGGGCGGCGAGATGGTAGCGGCCGAGGGTACGGCGTCCCGGGCGGCTCAAGGGAGTGCGCGCGCGGGGCGGGTTTGCCTTCGCGTTTCGCGTGTGGCGCGCTGAGTGGCAGCTGGGGCGCCGGGAGCGCGGAGCGGCGGCACCGGCGGTGCGAGCCACCGAGCGAGCGAGCGCGGCGCCGGCGCCCGCCCCCGCTCCTCCTCCTCCTCATACCCAGGCGGGTGGGCACTTGTTGCATTGCGAGAGGGCTTTTGCAGCGACGAGACTTCTCATCCCATCCCGGCTGAGGTACCGGAGCCGTCCGGGGCGGGAAGCGCAACTGGTGGCTGTAGCCCGGCACCCGCCAGCCCCGGTCCGGCGGGAGGGGGAGGCGGCGGCAGGCGGGAGGGGGACTCCGGCGGACAGGGCTGTGGGACCCCGGAGTCGGGGTAGTCCGCGGCAGCCCGCCGGTCCGCTCCCTCACGGGCAGGGGCGCCGGTGCCCGCGGTAGCTCCGCGGCCGGAGAGCCCGTCCCCGCAGCGGGTAGAGCCCCCTCCCCGCCGCGGCTGAGGAGCGGCCGGCCGGGGGAGGCCGTGAGGGGCTCCCGGGGGGGGGCGGCGGTTGGGACCCCCCCCGACAGTCGCTGGCGGCGCCGCACGTCGCCGTGTCGCGCCTCTGGAAAGGCGGCGGCGCCGCGGCCCCCTTTTGGGGCTGTTTCTCCGGTTTTTTTTCCGCCCGCCCTCGGGCGGGAGCGGCTGCCGCCGGGGCTGATCGCCCGCCCCGCTTTCCCGCCGCCCGTCCCGAGGGGGGACCGTTTATTTCTCCCCGGTGCCCTGCCCGGCCCGGACAGCGTTTGCTTCTGCGAAGGCAAACTCGCCCTGGAGTCCCGGCCGAGCTGTGGGCGCGACCGCGGCCGCAGGTTTGCCGAGAGTTTGTAAAGTCCGGGCTCAGGTTGGACTCGGCGCTGTCCCGTTTAACTTTTCAAGTTGCTCCGTCCTGCCGTGCGCTGTGAACGTAAACCCGAGGCGGTTCGGCGGGGGGCACGCTGCCCTCGGGGTACTGCCCGCTGTTGTGGGGCACTGCCGGAGACCCAGCCTGGCGGGATGAGCAGCGTTTTCCCGGTTTGCGAGGGACGAGGGAAGTTCCCTTCTCTCGGGGGCGATGGCCGGTTGCAGGCAAAGCAACCGATTTTATTGGGTACCCCAAGCCGGGAAGGTTTGGTAGCAGAGGATAACGCGTCTCGAAATTGTTTACTTGTGTTTCATTAATCTAAGGATTGGGGAAGCATTAGGCACAGGCTGTGTGTGCTTAGCAAAGGGAAGCATGCTGTGATGGCTACAAACTTTAGGGACAGACGCTGCTGTTCTGGAGACTCTGGGATGAAGCATTAGTCTGAACACTGTCAGTTCTTATTGTTCTCTTGTTACAGCGTTAGCGTTATGCTAATTGTCCTTGGGCAGAGCAGAAATTCTCCAAAAGTATTATATTTTCCTGCTAAAGTATCTGTGAGTTGATACAGTGCACGGTGCAGAGCCATTACTGTCAGGCATATAAATAATTGTGTCTTAATGCACAGCTTATGTTAATACGTCTTTCGTGACTATTTTTTGAACAACTGGATTATTGACCCTCTGCACAGAAATGCCAGACCTAACTTGAACTGTAGAAGAGCAAATAGTTTTGCTTTAACAAGTAAGGGTTTGAGGTTGTTTGAAAGCATTTTTACAATTCTGACTGCTAGTGAAAAGACAGTAATTTTTGCAGTCCCAGGAACAATTATACGCAGTTGTGAACGGAGCAAATTGACTTGGCATGTAGCATAGATGAACCTCCTGCGATCTCTAGATTATTATCGTTATTGTTATTGTAGGCTAGCAGGAGCCAAACTGTGTCTTTTCTTTTTCTCCTTTGATTTTTTTTTTTTTTTTTTTTTTTTGGAGGGGTTGAGAATTTGGAGATCGTGCTTTGATGCATTTTCAGCACCAGGGCTCCAAAGTAATTTTCTTACTGAACTGTGCAGTGAAAGGCAGTTGTGTTTGGAGATGGAAATTTGCAATTGGGAGTGAGAAAGAGGGGCTGTCACAGGGGCTTCGTGGCAGAGCCACATCATCATTAGATGTAGGTTAGCATCTTATAGCTGCCTTGTAGAAATGTGCTTGCTTATTTCTTAAAAACAAAACTGAATTTTAACTTTCAGACCTAGTTCTCGTATCTTACTTTTCTTTGGAAAAAGATGCTAAGCAAAATTTACTCAGCTTGTTCTCACAGTGTCACTTTAACTTTGTTATGTCTTTTCTAGATAACCTGCTTTGGCTGGGTGATGGGCTTGGTTCACTAACAGGTCTTTTATGGTTGTAGCTTCTTTGATCCTAGAAAATGTAAGAATTTTTACGATCTATGACCTGGAGAGACTGCTACATACTGAGAGCATTCTCTGCTCAACTTCACGTATCCTCTGCTTAATCTGACCGTCTGCCAAACCGCGGAAGTCTGTTTAAAAGAGTTGGTGGGGGGGGATGTACGCAGATGTGACTATTAGGAATTAGAGTCAGTGTTTTATGGGTTTTACGTTTAATCAGCTCATGCTGATTCGGGTGACTGCAGAGTAAGCCATTTGTGGCATGCCACCTTTCAACTCCTCTTTTTCAGGTGAGCTGGGTACTACTGACACTCAACTGTTGCAGTTTAGTCCAATTTGGTCTCTTCAACCAGCCTTCTGAAGATGGTTGAGGACTGGAAGAATAGGTCTCTTTAAGGATCCTTTGAAGAAGAATTGTAAGAGCTGGAGTCCTATCTCCTAGAACTAATCCTAGAACTGCATGGGTCTTTCTCGTATTAAGTTCTCGTCCCATTTCTGGTCTCTTGCCACCTTCAACAAGCAGCAGTCCCCAGACTGCTGATTCTTAGGGCCTTCAGACAGCCCGGTGGCCAGGAAACCCATTGGAGCAGTCCTCAGCATTGAGCAGAAGAGAATTCCCTAGAACTAGTCGAGTTGAAGTAAGTTTGAGAACTGCGGACTGCTTTTCTGATGTGCTTCTGGAGCAGCTTCTGTCATGTGATGCTTTTGTTGTGGGGTATTGCAGATAACATACCTCACTTCTTGGTTAATGCACTACAGGACTTCTTCCTGTGATCTGAACAACTTTTGAAAATGTTCTGTCCCACCATCACTATTGGGTTGAGTCTTGTTCTTGGCATTTTTTTGTGGATTTAGACCTACAAAATACAGCTAGGCATGACCGCTCCATGGCATTGCTAGTGACAAGTACTGAAATCCTGGACTGGTGACTCAGGAGTAGATCCTGCTTCCTATTCGCCCACCCAGAAAACGTAGGGAAAATATTGCTGCTTGTTTAAAAAACAACCCCCCAAAAAGTCAGTTAAGTGACCTGACTGACTGAACTACTCTTAAAATACTTTTATAGCTTGAGTGGCTGTATGACCTCCTGCAGCTTATGTTGGCAGATTGTGTCTTTTGTGACCTTGTCTTAGTAAGCAGGGCTGTAGGAAGGAGTCGTGGGATCTCTGCACTCATACTGGTAGCGTGAGAAACCAGTGGCTGAGAATTTTTTTTTTTTTTTTTAAACTTTGTCGGTTGCAGTCGGTCAAGTTTAGGTGTGCACCCTCACGAGTCTGGAGACTTTTCACCTTTCGCTGCTTTTCACCTTCTGTTGTTGTTCCCCTTCTGACTTTGCTTGTTTCTGCATACAGAATCACCAGGACTGAAGACTTGGGTCTTCGAAGATCTGATTTGCCAGTTAGGTAGCAGTGGTGTTCAAGGGTAGTGAATTGTTATTTAAATTCAGGACTTTTTAGAAGAACTTTCAGTGAAGGATTGTTTTGGTACTATTGATCGTGACTTGCAACCTTCTATAGACCTGTGGATCGCCCTGTTGGCTCTGGAGTTAAAAGCTGTTTCCTGTTGCTTCCTGTGGTCATTTAGAGAAAGAATGTTAACCAGTTTTCACTCCATCTCTGACTAACATTTCAGAATCGTGTACAAAATCGTGTGCAAAAATTTGTGGTACCATATTCAGTGTTGTACTCCTCAGATCTCAACAAAGCCAGAGAGAGAAGAACCCTAAGAGAAAAAGACTTGCATGAGTCTTGAAATGAGTGATTAAATTGGACATTAGTCAGGAACTGAAAAGTGACATGGAAAACTTAACGAATAAATATGTAGCAGTAGAGAGCCAGAGCAAGAGGGGAAGATTAAAAAAAAAGGCAAGACGAAAAGACAAAGCTCCGCTGCTGTTTTCTCAGGCACATTCTCCACTCCAAGTGTATTAAATCCTGCAGATTTACTGTTGGGCTTTCTCTAGTCCTGGTTAACTACTCAGACGTGTGTCATTGATCCCGTTCCACAAAAGGGAAAGAAAAGTGGCTCCCTCTGGAGCTAGCTAGTGTGATTTTTGAAGGACTTCCCTCCTTTCCCTCTAAAGCTTGCAGGCTCAAGGAGCAAAGACTAAGCTGGAATCTTGATTGGTTTTCCCCTCGATTTTTTTGAGCGCGTGGCTTTCTGCCCCATTATGTGCCTGTCCCCTGCCCCCCTCCCCCAGTTGCATATAGCTTTATGTGTGATGGTAGAGAGGTGGGGAAAGCCAAGAAGGAGAGGCAGGGATGATGGAAGGAGGAAAGACTTGTCTACTCTGTAGAGCTTTGCATTGTTTAGTTGCCCTGCATGCTGTTTAATAGCTGCTCACGCCCCTGGATTTAGTGAAACAAATACAGAAGCTGCTAAGCAAGTAGAAATGAAGAGAAACCTCTCTAAGCTGGGGATGTGACTGCAGCTTCACTGTAATACCAGACAAGCCTGATGCTGCTGATTTCATTAAAAGCAACATTCAGGGCCTCAAAGCAGGGTTTAATACTTGCTATATATTTTTTTTAAATATGCTGACCTTATCTGGTAAGCCTGTAATATTTGTTGCAACGAAGACCAGCTGCTGCATAAATACATATATAATATCAGTTGCCAATTCAGAAAGCTGTGCTGAGACTGACTTGTTTGAAGTGGGGTTGCTATTAAAAGGCAGGTGGCAGGATGTTTATTTTACACCTTGTTAATTGCTTGTTTTTCCTGCTGTAATTGGCTTCCTAATGGGGGCAGAATGCACTTGGTTTTGCACACAAAGCTTCATTAGTGACAACCGATGGAAAGGATTCAGAGGGTGGGATTTATATGAAATACATATAGAGAGAGTAACAGATGTCTCTGCTAAATAGAGTGTATGAGGAAGTCCCATAGATGCATCCAAAAATGCAAATGTTTTTCCATAAAACGATTTAAGGTGTTTTTGTGTTAGATGTAAAGATCACTGCCTATTACTTGAGAAGGGGGCAGAGACTTTATTTTGCTATTTTTGTGGGGCAGAGACTTTGTTCTGCTTCACTGGACAGGAGTTAGGATGCTGGGGTGGTGCTCTGTACTTGGGACTCTGACAGCGTACATGTATTCATAAAGATATCTTTAATGATCTCTGTGGCATATCTAGCGATTGCTTCTGCTATCAAACTGGGAGGAGATGGTGAGCAGTCGTGGTGTTTCATAGCTTTCTAAGATTTATGGAGCCTTCCCTGCTGCTTGTGTATGTTAATGCTGTTTCAGGTGTCCTCCCATTCACACTGGGCCCTTGGAGGCAGGACATTGCTATGGAGAAGCATAGCTGGACCATCTGTATTTTCAGGGTGATCCCAGTTGTGCTTAGAACTGAGAGCTGAGGTGCTCTTCTAGCTACGGATGGGTGCTCCACAAAGGGAGTTCTTGTTTTAAGAACTACTTTTTTTTATGTGATGTAAGGTTCCTTAGTGTAAGACACTGCTCTAAGAATTGTTTGTTGATGGTCATCATGATGATCATCAGAGACCATTGTGTCTGATGCCATGAACAGAATTTTGCGCTGTTTGTTTTAATATGCTATTGTACCTGTAGAGGTTGCTGTAGGTGGCAGGTGGGTGTAGTTTCCTCTGTGTGTGTGTACATTTATATGAAATTAATAATGAAAAGGTAAGATAGCCCTTCATGGAAATGGCTTATCATCCTTAACTCCCCCTACCCCCCCCCCCCTTTTTTTTTTTTTTTTTAAAGCACTGAGATGGGATTGGAAAAAACACCTGTCTACTCCCTCACTTCTCTGCTTCCTCAGATGTCAGTATTTAACTAGTTTAGGACTGGTTTTATCTGTCATGTTTGTTCTCAGTAAGGTCACTTCAAGGCAAAAGTATAATGTTTGCCAGTCTTGGATTGACATATTTTATAAGAAAAAGCCTTTATTACATGAATATATCACAGCCTAATTGACTTTTTCATGTTGGGGGGGGAGGGACAGTAATATCCTGAGGCAGCATTTTAATCAGAAAGATCACAGGAGCTGCCCATCAGTTCTGCTTTTCCATGCAAGTGTCCTCAGATGACAAAATAATTCCCTTTCTTGGGATAACGCTTTTCATTTCTGCAGAATCTTTCCTTCCTAAAGTTCCTAAAGGACAGACTGTGCAGTTGAGGTGAGGCCAGGACTTGTCAATTATTAATGCTTCAAGGGAGGAGGGCCAAGATGATGATATTCCATGGTGAGAGCAATATATGCATTCCCATTGAGCTCATGGATGTGCTTTTGTCTCTGATGTACTTCTTGTCTTTGGCTGGGAACTCTTTTCTCTGGGTGTATAAAGAGGTCCTCTCCCATCAAGATTTATCTCTATTTAAAGAGACTGCAGTGAGCCAGTCCTCTTGTGGTAGTTTGCCCTGGCATCTATGAGTCTCTGAACTCCAATGAAAAGGAATGGGGGAGATTTTCTAACTTACTTTTGAAGTCTTATCTCTGAGGCTCTCATAAGTGGTGATGGATGTACGTGGAACAAAGAATTAAAGAGCAGGCTCTGCTGAAGGCTATCTTTGGGCCTTTTGGGGATGCTTATGTCTGTATTTAAACCTGATGCTTGGGCTTTTCCTTCCATCTGTCTTCTGGCGGGCCTTGCATCTTGCAAGCCTTCATGGGAGTGGGAATAAAACATGGTTGTTGTAAGTAGGAGCAAAGATCCATCTTGCTCAGTACCTTGTCTCAGAGAGTGGCCAGTAGTGGCTACTTAAGGAAGCAGGTAAGCTTAAAGCAAGCATGCAGTAGTAATAGTGGGATGCTTTCATTTTACGTTTCATGAAAGTCTGTAACTGTAGTCTTGTTCCAGAACTGATCAGGTAGGTAGGGAAAAAAATGCAGTTTTTTTCTTATTAAAACCACTTGCTCAGCTTGGACATGTCAGCCTGTTGTGTCCAGATTAAGGTGCTGTATGCAAGCTGGATGCCCTAAACCAGCTCCAAAGCTGCCCCTGCTATGTACTGAATCCTCATGAAAGATAGCTATTTCTGGAAAAGACCCTGTTGGTGTGCAGAGCCTGAGACCTCCCAGTGTATGGGGCTTCCAGGGTGGATGTGGGGAGGAGGACAGAGTCAATGTATAGGATATCATGTTGCTGCTTGGGTGACTGGGCTGCTGTGCACCTATCATTGTGCCATACACAGGGAATGTTCCATTGCTTTGTTTATTGAGCTGCTGTTTTTAAAACTAAAACCAGCCAAATGTTTCATAAAATATTAAGAGGCACTGCTTTAGCGTCTCTCATCAGATTAAATATGTCACTTTGTGTGCCCTTAGGGTGATGAAGCCAATCAGCTTGGTCGTTCTCTCACCTTAAGGATGCATTAAGGTGACATGCTTCATCTCACAAGGGATGCTGAAGCTATCATACTGCAGAACTGGTAACTGTAGGGGTCCTGCGCTTTAACTGTGGATTCTCAACTGAAATTTTGCAGAAGCAATACAGTTTGCTTTGTACAAGTGAATTCCTTTTTGTTAGAGAAGCTCTTAAAAAAAATATTAAGGTAATACAGTGGTAGACACATGCACAGTGACTGCTCTGCAGGAAAGAAAGAAATTACAGCATGTTTTGTATGAAACACCAAGAACTGTTATATTTCAGTGGGTGAAGGGGGAGAAGCCTCTACAATCCTCAAACATTCTTTATGAATATGGATTTTGAAGCTGTTTTGCTTGCAGGTGAGTTTCTTTTTTGTTCAAGAGCCAGTTCCAGCATTTTAATCACAACACAATGGCACTGGCTTAGCAAAGGGTTGGGAAACTGTGGGGTGTAGTAATGCCAGGACTAGAAAGCTGAGCAAGGGTCTCCAGCTTGCTGCAGAGAAGCCCTGAGGCCTGCACACTGGTGAAACACAGTATGTTGGAGCTGGGACTGAGCTGTGGAGAGCTAGCTTTCACTGAGTTTTCCATCATCTCTTGCCTCTACCCAACAGTTCTGGCACTCTTCAGCATGTGTAGAGTACTTGGGAATGCTGAAACATACTGGGTTAAATAGTCATGAAGCTTTAATAAACTTGAGATACAAGACCAACTTGATTTCTGAATGTTCTGGTTGTTTTCAGTTGTGTTGCCTCTTTAAACTCAGTAAGTAATGGCACATGTGGCATGTTACTCTTGCATTCCCACTGCGCGCAGCTAAATCACACACACGTGCACATCAGGGAGCAGTTATTCAGGAGTCTGTTCTGAAGGGCAGCAGTTCCTTTGTCTGATCTGATACGCTGCTGCTGCTGCTTTGCTTGGTGGTGGTGTCAGGGAATAATAAAATAAAGCCTTCAATCATATGACCTGATCAGAGAGGGTTGTCTGTAGTGATTGATAAGTCCTCTTGGTACAATAGGCTGCTTGAGCTGTGCCCAGGGACTGATGGGTTTGGTTGGGGTTTTGCATTCATTTTTGGCCTAAGTAAAAAGAACAGTGAGATCAAGGTTGCAGTTTTGTTTACAGCTTGCCTTCAAATCCCTGCCTGATCTCAAATGGTACTTAACTGTATCTACCTCTGCCCTCCCCAAACCTATTTGAAGAGCACTTTCCCATCTCCTTTAAGATATGCTGAGTATTTTGAAGACCCCCAAATTATTTTGATTCCTTAAATTGGCTCTCTCCCACATAGGCATAAAACAAAGACATCTTTCCAACTTTCACCCTTGCGCCCCACTGGCCTGATGAGCAGCATGCTGAGTGAATGGACATCGGCTCTCTTCCCTGGGTCATCCGCCCAGCCAGGGCTTTTTTCTGCAGGCCTCTGCTGTGACCTTGTCAAGCTACTTCACTTCTTTTCTTGATTTATGACATTTGCCATTCTTAGTAGAGAAGCTAAAAAGCTTTAATATTAAAGAAAGTGCTTATATTCTGTGAAAGATAGCTTTTTCTCTTTGTATTGAGAAACCTCTGAAGATGGGGGTGTGTGTGTGTGGATTCTGTTTAGCTCTGTAATAACTGAATTGTGCAGTGGTTTATCTGTAACGTGGGTGAATGTTAGCCATGTGCAGTGTTACACAAAGGATGGTACCTGTCTGCATCTGGGCCAGGGGTATATTTGGATGTATTTGCATTTCTGCAAAGGAGATGTATTTTTCTGCTTCTCTGTTGAACTACAGCTCCAGTGTGTGGGGTCAGTTTAAAGCAGAGATGCTCTATCTTCTTAAAATGCATGCTGAACAAATACACTTTCCCTGCTATCCTGCAGAACAAAATGGTATGTGGGTGAGAGAATGGCTTTCCCCCCAGCACATGTGCAGCCACTTTATGGGTTGAGGAAGGGTTTGTGGAGCACAGAAGAGCTATTGCTGCTGTAGAGAAGTGCCAGTTCGATGCCCTCTTTCAAGCATTCCTAGCTTCAGCCACAGTGGTAGTGGGCTAGGGCTGTGCTGCAGTGGCTCTGCCTGTACTGCTACTGCTGCTTAGGCATTCTGCCTTTGTCAGAGTGAATCAGGACATCTGGAGGAAAGGGACTGTGGGATGACTAGGACTTTTCTGTCACACACACGAGAAAATCTCTTACTTGGAGAATGGATAATAGAATGCTTTTATACCAGAAGGCAAGAACTGCCCAGAAGATCCTCCTCCCCTGCTAGAGGTGAGGACATGGAAAGCTACACTCAGAAGTAGAAGAGGAGATTTCTTCATCTAGATGCAGTGGTAGGCTTGAGAAGCATTTGTTTTCTGAAAGTTGTCTGTGATCTCTTACTGTTCTATTGGGGTTTTATGTTTCTTTGCGCTCTCTGTCAGTAAATGACCGTTTCATTTTGGCAGTGCCCTACTGTTTTAATTATGGTTAGGGCCAGTTTATTGTGGACCTGTTTATCATCAGTTTTATTGCTTGCCTGCATTCCTGCTCTGCTGCAGGATTGTCATTGCAGTGCCTTTTGGGTATCCTCTTTGCTGTCAACTGGCCCGACTCTTAGGGCTTGAAAAGCTGTTTGGGGATTCCTCTGGGAGCCTAAGGGAGTTATTGGAAAGAAGTCAAATTCTCCTAAGTTCCCGAGCAAGCTGTTATAAGCCTTGTGGCTGCTGGGTTATTGCCAAGTCCTTTATTCATGGGACCCATGATGAGCCATTGCTAGACATTAATGGTTTCAGGTTCCTTTGTATTATATTATGAAAGGAAGACCAGTTCTGGGCCATTGTTTTGGCCAATGTAAGAACACACAAGATTCTCTGTATCAAAGTATTTACAGTTTAATAAGTCTTGTTTTTCTGTCTTGCTTTTTTTTTATTTCCCCACTCGGGTTCTTTCTCCATGCACCCAGTTTACCTGTTGCAGGTTCAGTCCTAGCAATGATTCATCCAAAGTCAGACTGCTTTTGCACCCTCTGGCATTTGGCAACTGGAAGCCCCACTTACCATGTGTAGTACTCATTCTGATGGCAAGTGCTGCTGTGGATGAGCCAACTGTCCTTTATTGCTGCCCAAGTTATTTGTTACAGTGAGGAAAATGGTTCTAATGACCCCTCCTCATGGTATTTTATTAGTGTACATATAACTATATACGCACATACACACACACACACACACACAGAGTGTATTAACCCTGCCTTTGCCTGTTGATGACTAGTTCTGTTAGGCAGGCTTTTGTATAAGTTGCAGAGTTGGTCTGACCCTGCGTATTTGCCCCATGTCCTCAAGGCATTTGGCAGTTTGTTGTCCCCTTATCTGCCTCTGCAGTGAAAGGGGTGAAAGTCAGAACTAGCTTATTTGTCTCATGGACTTTCCTTTTTCTGCTGCTGGCTCATGGCTTTGTCCTGCTTCATGGTGGACAGTGTTCGGTACAACTGAATTTTGAATAGCTAGTGATGAAGCTTTCATTTCCCATGGGAAGGTTGTACTCCACCCAAACAGCTTTTGTTCTGTGGATGTATGTCTTGGTGCAATCTTCTGTTTTAGTTTAGTCCAATTGCCCTACACTCTAACCACTTAGTAAAAATTGGGTGTATTAAAAAGTTATCCAGAATAGTACTGAAATGTCAAGAATGTGCATTCAAAGTAATTTCAAATACTTAAACTTAAAATGAAATGTGGTGCACTGAAATTGTTTGATACATCTCTCTGTTTGGGACTGAGTTGGGATGGAATCCAAACCAAACCATGCGAGATCCCTGGAGGAAAAAGTGCAATGCAAATTGGAGGTAGAGAAGTCAGTCTGAGCTTTGGTTCGGCTTTGTCTTTGCAGTCTCTGAATGTGTGCCAGCTATGGATGAACAGCAGTAGGACAAATATTTAGGTGCTGCTGTACAGCCTATGGAAGCTTTTATTCAGTGGCATGCATTGCACATTTCATACCAGATCTGAAAAATTGTGTTTCCTTCAGAACCCACACTACTTAATTTCAGCACAATGTTCTGCCAGCCCTGAAACGTGTCTGCATTTGCTCGCAGAGAGCTTGCTCGGATGCAGGGGTTGGTTCCGTCTATTTCTCTCTTTTCTTGGCTTGCCTTCTGCAGATAAAATAATAGTAATAATAAAAAGCCCCAGAAAAATCCTCTCCAAAATGTTGCTATTGCAGCTGATCTGTTGATGATTTTAGCAGTTCAGTTGTTTGTGTTTGGTAGGTTTTTTTGTTGTTTGTTTTTTTTTAATTTGGAACTTCTTATTTTGATTTGAAGTATTTGAAGATTTACATATGATAGCACTACAGTAGAGCTGAATATTTGGTCAGCTGCATGGATATGGGCAAACAAGTTAGGGGATGTGTTTCTGAGCCACAGTTTGGAAGAGCTGGGGTGTAAGGGACTGACTAAAAGCTGGAAGTATTGGGGAAAAAGAAGCTTTTCTGAAATCTGATATGCCAAGCTGCCTTAGTGCTTATTAAGTGTGAAGGGTCAGAGTGGACACAACAAATTTGAGGGACTGGGGAGGGAAGAAGTCACAGAGGATGTAAAAAGCCAGGCTGGTGTTTAGCACCTGTGAGCATTAAGTGCATGTGTGTGTGCAGATGATGAGAGCAGAGTGTGACTGTTAGTAGTTTTTAGACTAACTGTGGAACAGTTTGTCTCACTACAGATGCACAGAAAGTTGCTGCTCACTAGTCTGTCCTTGACTTGTAATAGCTGCCTATGAGCCTTAATGTCAGCAAGGATCACTGGAGTGCTATGGGTCTGGCACTGTTTATGCAGCACTCAGCCTGCAGCTTGTGCTGAGTGGCATGGACTGGTCTGGGTGTAACAAGGAGGACATGATGTCAACAGGGTGGGAAAATCCTCTTGTGACTTTATATGGCAGACTGCTGTGGAAATACGAGGGAATGGGGAGCTGATAGTCATGAAGGAAGTCAAAACAGGATTTTATTTTGATGTAGCACGTGGATGGTGGGGGTTCAAGATTCTGACTGTAGATGCTTCAGTTTATCTTCAGAAGTCAAAGGTTTCTCTTGAAAGGTTTCCTTCTAAGACAGGGTGTGCGTAATGTGCATACTGTGTTATGACTATATGATGTACACATGTAAAATTGCCTTTCACAGTGTACTGCTGCTGCAGAGCAGATCAGGCTGGCTCTCCTTCTCTGCTTATGCCAATGATAATAACATGCCCCATCCTAACTTGTGAGGAAATCGGTGTTCTGTAATCCTGTGTATAAGGCAACTGGCCAACAGTGTCGAAAACAAAGCCAGCCCTTCCTGTGGTGTTGGATGCTGCTTCTAGGCAGGTCGGAGAGCCAGCTGGACAGGGAGGCAGTGAAGCTGTCACTTCTGCAACTTTCTTGCTCATGGCTGCTGAAAGGGGCTCTTCTCTGAACTGTGGACAGTATGTGTTTTTTCTTGCCCCTTTCCTCTCTCCCCATCCCCCAATTACTTAAGACAGCCCTGTTGCTTCTGTCAGGGAAGGTGCTGTTTTCTTTTGCAGCTCACAGAACAGAAGAGGCATTGTACATGGTATTTTGTTCCAGACTGTCTTTACACCTCTCCTATTTAATTTCAGATCTGTTTTCTCTTTTTAAAAGCTTCACAGAGCAAAAGATGAGGCGCTAATGATACAGGAGGGAGGGAGAAGGAACCTTCCCTCTTAATTTTTTTGCTGCTTATTTGTGTCACTGACAACGTAGAACATGGTGTGAGTGTCAGTGTCTCTGTACGCACAGTGGTGTGGAGCAAGTGCCTCGAATTTGAGTCCTATGGGGGGTAGCTGAAAGGGGATTGCATGGGCAGGCCTGAAGGAGAGAGGCAAATACTGGAAGCTGGAGCTCTGAGCAGCTGAGAGAAGGGGACGGCAGCTGACCTAGCTCTGTCCCCTATCTGTCTCTTCTTTTCTATTTTTTTTTTTTTTTTTTTTTTTGCCAATTCTGATAGTAGAGCACAAGAGCAGATACAGTGTGATTTAAGGGGCCTAGCAGGATCCTGAACGCTGCCCTCAGCTTGCGAGAAGACCTCAAGCCTTCCAAGCTTGTTTGTGCACTTTCATTTCACGCTAGTCATGCTGTTCTCAGTGATCAGCCTTGCCTGCTCTCTGTTTTCTCAGGTTTATACAGCTGCTCTGTCTGAGTTTTCCTGCAATACTTGGGATGTTTCCCTCGCTTCCTCTCTGCGTTCAATATGTGTATTAGGGTCGGGGGTGTTGGAACATGAAATCTCCTCATACTGTTTTCTTTGTCGTCAGTATGCCATGATCAGCTTGTATTCTGAGAGCACCTACTGGTTATCAGTAATGTTCACCTGTAGGACAAACCTCTGCTAAAAGAGGGCTTATTTTATGGGATGTGAGAAGGGAGGCAGAAAGTGAGGTGCCCAGCAAGTCAGTGAAAGGAGCTATTGCTTGAGTCCAGGTTGTGCTGCCCTATTGCATCCACTTCGCTAGCTTGTGTCCTGTTTGATGCCTTTGTTGTTTCCCCTGAGCATCTGAGTTGATACTTGGTTGAACACAAGTGAGTCACCATAGTGTTTCTGGGTTACTGGTGCTGCTGCATTTCTGAGCTTTCTGTCAGGGAATGAAACTATTCTTAAGTCTCTTATGGTAGAATGATCACAGACAGGTCACCCATTCATGCACTTGACCCATTACTTTTCCCTGATGTTTGTCCCTTGATACAATATAGTTGCTATTTTCAAAAAGCATTTTTTCCTTAGAAAAATGACAGTTTAATTCTAGAAGAGAGAGAGTTGTCTTTGCTGGAACTTGGCCAAAGGTTGCATTTGTCTTTGTTTACAACCCATACCACATGCACAAAGTTTGCCCTGCTGTTTTCCAGAAGGAGCCACAAAGAAGGTTAAGATACACATTTCTGTGTGTCTCTGGAGATTACTGTGCTTTCACCATTTACTTTCATCTGAATTGAGCATTGCTACTCAAATTTAACGATAGTGCAGGCCAAGTAAGGGAGCATAATATTAATCCTGTTTAGTTGGCCCTGTGTAATCCAGCTGTTCCTAATACACTTTGGCTTGGATTCATGCCACTTAATTGATGGGTCTAAAACAAGAAGTGGAGAGATGCTTATGTCTAGATGATGACTTCCATCTTAGTGGGAAGAGGTGTCCATCTCTCTCCATTGACCTTAGAGGAAGCTGACTATGATCATCTGCCTAACTTGGGTATTTCATGAGTGCCTAAAACTGGGTCGGATGGAGTCAAGCCTAGCGTTGGAGAGCCCATGCAATGCATGGGTGACCCATTGTGCATGCCACCTTTTGCAGCTTTGCTGCTACTTGGGTTAAAGGAAAGCTGCTAAAAGCTTGGTTCAAGTTGGATCTATTTTCCTTCTCTCTTTTTCTAGTATAGAGTCTGGTCCTATGCTGCTAGTAATGTGAAGGGTGATGCCTTAGTTTTGTTTTGCACATGTATCTTGAGTAGTTGTTGTGGGTCATTAAGTCTCCTTTGAGCCAGGAAGCGTAGCTGCTGCTGGTAGCAGGTCAACAAGGAGCATTTAGGTGCCATTTGACCTTCAGCGTGGCATAGCACTTGCCCCTATCTCAGACTGCGGGTAATGGTTACCCAAACTCAGCCAGAGACCTCAATTAAGGCAGAGCCTTGCCTGCAGAGACTCCCTCAGGAATGGCAGAGAACAGAAGGGCCAGAGGATGTCGGTAGCATCTACAGACTCAAGATAAAGCTTAATGTGAAACCTTGCAGATTCCTCCCTTCTCTGAACTTTCTTGCCATTTATCACTCATTCAGAATCAGGTCGGTCTCCTAGACCTCCCTATCCATTCCCACCCCCAGTCTGAGAGCTGGAGGTAAGCAGAGAAGCAATCTGAGATTGTACTAAATATATGAACTGGTGGGACTTAGGTTCTCCCTAACCTTCCCATTAATTATATGTGCTTGTGATGTACGATTCAACCACTGGGTGTCTCTGGGCTATGCAGAGCTCCAGGCAGCATCTAGTCTCTAGGAAGATGGCACTCTGGTTATGCTTGTTTTAGGTCGAAGCTTGTGGCTGCAGTTTTGTTCTGGTTTTGAAGGGCATTGTGTTCTCTTCTAGGTTGGCCACTCACAATGTGGCTTCCCCACTCGTGAAAATGGAGTGGGGTGGCACTGTCTGGTAAGGCAGCGCTGTGGGTTGCAAGTAGTACCTGTCTTGTCCTGTTCAAAGGGCAGTGATTTCCCCAGCCTGATTTTGCTTTACTGCTGTTTCTGAACACCATACCTCTCTTATTGCACTGAGCTGTGCAGAAGGTCTAAGGGAGGAGAATGTTAGCACAGCAGCTTTGCTACCTTTCCCTAACTGATTGGCTTTTTGCTTATCCCTTAGCTGTGGCAAGCTTACTCTTGCATGCACACTCAAGTAGATAATTATTCTGTCTCTCAACAGGGCTCTGCTAGCCACAGTATTTTCTTCAATTCCATGGAAAGAGTTACTTTTTCATTATGATGCTGGAAGGGTAAAAGGCAGCCTATTCTCTGCTTTAAAAATGCCGTGATAGAAGGTAAAGCTTTCATTAAACATGCCTGGCTGAATTTATACACTTAAGCATCTGAACTGTGGCTAATATCTTTTGAAAGAGAAGGAAAGAACACAGCTGTAATAGCCAGCATTTTGCGTTTGGATGGTTCATCAGTAGTATAGAAAAATAATTGAATTAATTCCTTCATAGATTTAGGCCAGAAAAAAACAAAATATGAATGTCCATTGCTGTAGGGTAGTTCTCCCATTCTTTCCATGTTACAACTGTTCAGGAGTGTTGACATCTCAGTGGTTCGGAGGTGATGGTATCCATGTTGCAGCTTTCTTTGCTGTTGTTAAATTACCTGGTGGAAGATTTGCAGTGTAATAGCCGGTGAAACAGCTGACTCATACCAGGAGCTCTTTCCTGCTGACTTGGTTTTGAATGGGTACCTGGTTATGCTGAATGGTGTTTTGTCATTAAATAGGTAAACTTGCCAGCAGCCCGACACATTGTTTGGTCCCATCGCTTGCTTGTGTGCTGTTTGTCACAGACTTCAGTGTACCTTTATGGTGCATAAATGATGACATAGGATTTTGCCAGACTCAAGCTGGGATTTGAGCCTATCTGAGGTGGTATTGATAAGTTTTGGGGGTGGTCAGGATATTACTCACTCAGTGCTTTGCTGAGGGATGTCTGGTGGAACAAGCCCTGGACCTGGGATTAACTGATTTTATAGATTTCTGGCAGTGATTGTATTAAGATGAGTGAAGGTGGGTATGTCATATTCAAGACTGAATAATAGCAGTATTTTTTTTTCTTTTTTTGTCTGAATTGGTTTGGTGGCAGCACTCAACTACTGCAGTGGATAGAAAAAAAACACACTGCCAATCAGCTGCTGGGTAATAACTTGCTATACCATGCAGAGCAGCGTGGTTTAACAATTGTATGGGAGCTGAAAGTTGTCTCACTCTACAGACATAAAATAATTCTGGTCAGCTGCTTGGTGGCTTGTGTACAGGGCTTAGGCTTGCAGCAACATAAACTGGAGCTCTGTTCATAAATTAAGTACTTAGCTGTGATGTGGGGACAAGTGTCGTGTTTATAGCTGCCCCTGCCAAAGATTCATTACAAACTCAGTTACAAGTTGATATGTAGAGACTGCCATAGTGTTTGGCTTGGATAAATACCCCAGTTCTGGATCTGTGGGAGGGGTGGTTCTGTGGTTGCCCAGACCATTTGGATGTAGGATAGAAGTTCACAATCTGTGGCAGAAGACTGGGAGCTGGGAATCATGACAGTGCTGTCATTTCCATACTATAACATCAGAAGAGGATGTCTGACCAAATTAGATGGGGCACCCAGGACTTTTGGAACAGTTAGGGTTGAAAACCATGAATCTGGCAATTGTATTGCAGTTTCAAAAAGATGTTTTCAAATCTGCCCCATGTCTTGGAAACTTTCAACACTCAACCGCATGCAGGCACTAATATGTGTTACAAGACCTGATGCTGGTTTCTGTTTATTCCTCCTCCATTTTCGGTCTATACAGGTTATTTCACTTCCATGGAGGCAGAAGCTTATGTTTTACTGACACCAACCCATGTGGCTGTCTGCAGCTGTAATTGGGAAAGGAAGAGTTACGCTGCTGGATTTTCTTGTCACCACTGCATCTCAAGTAAAGGACTGATTTGGCTGTTGGAAGGTGCAATATAAATTTTTTGTTTAGGTAGTTGAAGATATCACATCATGACAAAGAATGTTTGTCACAACAACAAAACATTCCTTGTTTCAACTGCCAAACCCATGGTAATGGAGTAGGAGCTGAGCTAAACAGGTCCGCATGGATGTAATGTGGATAACCCCACTGCTGAGGGGGTGAAAGAAAGGGGAACTGGGAAGGAATTTTCAAGGTACAGAAAATAAAGATCCTGTATCATTTATTCTCCGGTAATCTGGGTCCCTATTCAGCAAAGCACTGACAAATCCCTAGTCAGCTAAGTATTCAGAGGTGCATTTCCAAAGGGTTTCAAGTCTATGAAGGCACAGAGAGCAGCACTTCAAAGGGCTTTCAAAAATCTATGTGTTATAGGTGCCCTGTACCTACAGAGTCTGTGAAGAATTTTCTCTTAGGTCCTTGCTAGTCTCTTTCCTTAAACACCTTGGCTCTGAGACCTGTCTTGCATTGGTCTGGCTTAGCTAAGGCAGAGCAGCACATGTCAAAGTATTTCTCTGAACTGAGGCCTTTATGATGTAACAGATCAAAAAAAGAATGATGAGAAATGGTGACCAGAACAGGGTTGTTAGTAGGCCCAAATGACAGTGTAAGCACACAGATAAATAAGGATGCCCGCTGTGCCAGCAACCCAAGCCCGTTGCTGTCTGGTGGCAAGATTGCCCATGTGTTCAGCAGCTCAGGAGTTTGCACTGGGCTGGTGGAGGCAGACCCACGAGGCTGCTTTACTTTGTGCAGACATTCTGCGTGAAATACACTGCAGAGATTTGAAGGTGTTACAGTGATTAACTAAATGGGAACTTGGATGACAAAATGATCCTGTTATGCTGCTTAGGCTTGGCAGAAGGAGAGGTGTCGGGGTGCTGCTGCAGTGCGTTTCAGAGCTGTGGGAGTTTGTGACGGAGCGGAGCAGGTGTGAAAACTTCAGATCATGACTAAGTGATGTCTCGGCTGATGAAGAATGCTGTTTTATTCCCTTCCCTTCAATGTTTTCTTCCAAATCTAATTTGCCTCAATTATGTATTTTTCTCTCTTATTTACGGTTACTGATGGCTTGCAGTTTTGTGTCAGCCTGTTCCTGTTGCAGACATGAAGAGGAGGGAATTAGTCTTTGCTCTGCTGATTATCGGAGACCCTGTAGCATTAATCACTGCACAAGGAAGGAATGCTCCTGTCCTTGGGATCATGTCCTCTGACTGGAGGAAGATGGGCAGGGAGTGCCTCTAGCTTACTTGGAGCTGGGAATGGAGCCCGGGTCTCCTGAGCACCTAGTCCAGCCTCCCAGCTACTGATGCATACACAGGCTTGTGTCGTGCTCTTTGCTGGTGTGCTGATTTTTGATCTTTGGTATGTTATATATTTTAGCTGCTGCTGTCTGGAAACAGCTGTTCTCTTGTGGCTATTCAGCTGGAGAATTTTTGAACATGAGTGTGCAAATAAATGGAATGAAAGTAAGACCCCAGGTTCCCATCAGAAGCTGGGATTCTCTTCCTGATGCTTGTGGATGCCTGAGGATTGACACGAAGTCTGGAGGAGGAAAGTTTACAAATGTCTTGCTTAGGTTTCCAAAATTGCTCCAGGCTGCAGATTTGACTGTTTTTAAAAAATGTATTTCAGTATTGAAATCTCATACAAAGGGGCAGCTGACATCTGTTTTCCTTATGCCATTTAATAGTTAGGGAAAACCAAAAAAGAGTAGGGTGAGGAAGACCTCATAAAGGATTTTTCTTGCCCTTTTGGCTTACAACCACTTCTTTTGAAAAGTACCAACAACTCATTTCTTAATCTATGTAGGTTTACAGACCACTTCTCAAGGCATTTGAAACAGCTAGCCCAAGTCATTAAGAATATCCTTCATTATACTTAGAATTGGGATTTCCCACTGCCTCTCAAAGGTATGTGTGTATCCATAGAGAGGAGATAAGCTTTACTTCTGGATAAACAGAACTATATTGATTAGATGAAGCTTTTCTGTCATTCTTATTTTCCTCATCTAAAAATACATACATAAAACCAACCACTTGCTTTTCTGAGTGTATTGCGTTTACGTGGCAAGGTTTTGGTAGCGGGGGGGCTACAGGAGCGGCTTCTGTGAGAAGCTGCTAGAAGCTTCCCTTATGTCCGACAGAGCCAATACCAGCCGGCTCCAAGTCGGGCCTGCTGCTGGCCAAGGCCAAGCCCAAGCCCATCAGCGATGGCGGTAGTGCCTCTGGGAGGATGTATTTTAGAAGGGGGGGAAAGAACTGCGCAACTGCAGCCAGAGTAGAGATGAGTGAGAACGTGTAAGAGAAACAACCCTGCAGACCCCCAGGTCCGTGAAGAAGGAGGGGGAGGAGATGCTCCAGGCGCCGGAGCAGAGATTCCCCTGCAGCCCGTGGGGAAGACCATGGTG
>JANHGO010000038.1:12024775-12061478 GCA_024606505.1 Aquila spilogaster
CCCCATCTCAGTGGGTGGGGGGGAGTGAGCGAGCGGCTGCGTGGTGCTTAGTTGCTGGCTGGGGCCTTCCGCGCGCTCACTTGTTGCTCTGCGACCGGACTTCTGCAGCAGGAGCAGCGGCGGCACTTCTCGCGTCCTGCCCGAGGTACCGGCGCTGCGCGGGGTGGAAGCGCAACTGGTGGCTGCAGCCCGGCGCCGAGCAGGCAGGCAGGCAGCTGGGGACGGCGGCGCCGCGGGACGGGGCAGCCCGCTCTTCTCTTCTCCTCTCTCCTCCCCTCTCCTCCCCTCTCCTCCCCTTCCCTTCCCGGGGCGAGCAGCGGTGCGCGCAGAGGTAGCGCGAGGCGCGGTCCGTCTCGCGGCTGTGCGGCGGCGCGTTGGGGCGGGCTGCTGCGTTGCTGCGCTCCCCTCAGGCGGGGCAGGCGCTTTGCGAGCCGGCCGCCGTCGGCGCCGATCCGCGCGGCGTTCTCCGCTCGTATGGAGGAAGCGAAGGTTGGCGGTCCTGCGTCGGCGGCGGGTTTGTCGGGAGTTACTGAACTCTGGGGGTGGGGGTGGGGGGGCTCAGCGCTGCCCCTTTAGCGTGGCCGGGTCTCGCCGCGAGCTGTGCGCGGCGACAGCGACCGGCGAGCGGGGCCGCGGGAGCGCACGCCGTCCTCGAGGCGCTCTGCCGCCCTCGAGGAGCCCCTGAGGGGCAGCGGCGGCCGTGGCGCGGCGGGATGCGAGCGGCGGCGGCTCCGCTGGCAGCCCGGAGCCGGGCAGGTTGGGCGGCAGCGGGCGATGCGTCTTGGAACTGCGCGCGTTCGTCTCGTCTGAGCGTTACGCGTGCCTGGCGAAGGGGTGTACGCCGCGATGCTCGCGAACTTCACGGATGCGCGCCGCTGCTCCGGGCTGAAGCGTCACCCCGAGCGCTGCCGGTGCTCGTTGCCCTCTGCTTACGGCGTTAGCTGACTGTCCTTGGGCAGAGCAGAGATTCACCCGAAGCGCTTTATTTTCCTGCTGGAGCATCCGCGAGTTGATACGGCGCGCAGCACAGAGCCGCTACCGTCAGGCGTATAAATTATGGTGCCTTAATGCACGGCTTATGTTAATACGTCTTTCGTGCCTATTTTTTGAACCGCTGGATTATTGACCCTCCGCGCAGACCTAACTTGAACCGTAGAAGAGCAAACAGTTTCGTTTTGACAAGCGAGGGGTTGAAGGCGGCGTTACAATTCTGTTTGCTAATGAAAGGGCAGTAATTTTTTGCAGCCCCGGCAGCAATTAGACTCAGTTGTGCACGGAGCAGAACGCCTTGGCGTGGAGGGTGGAGGAACCTCCTGCAGATTGTTATCATTACTGTTATTTTAGGCCGGCGGGAGCCAAACTGCCTTTTCTTTTTCTCCTTTGATTTCTTTTTTTGGAAGTTGAGTATTCGGAGACTGTGCTTTGATGCGTTTTCAGCACCGGGGCTCCAAAGCAATTTTCCTGTTGAACTGTGCCGTGAAAGGCACTCGTATTTGGAGACAGAGATTTGCTGATGGGAGTGAGAGAGGGGGGGTTATCGGAGGCACGTTGTGGCAGAGCCACGTCCTTGATGGAGGCTGGATTCTTACAGCTGCCGTGAGGAAGTGCGCTTGTTTAGCTCTGTAAAACGAAAGTGAGTTTTAACTTTCCCACCTTGTTCTCAAACACAACTTTGCGTCTCTTTTAAAAGGAACTTTCCTCTGCCGTTTTCAGTGTTTGAATTCGCCTTTTCTGGACAGCCTGCTTTGACTGGCGATGCTCTTAATAATCTAATGGCTCTTTCATGGCTGCGGCTTCTTCGATGGTAGGAAATGTGAGATTTCTGATCTGTGACCTGGAGCGATTGTTACATGCTGAGAACATTCTCTGCTCAACTTCATGTATGCTCTGCTCAACCTGACCACTTGCCAAACCGCAGAAGTCTGTTGGGGGCAGGGGAGATGTGTGCACGTGACTGTTAATGCTCCCAGTCAGTGTTTTCCAGGCTGTAGCTCACCCCGGTTAGGGTGCCTGTTTCTGCCACTTGGGCAGGAGTGAACTCCAGTTTGTGCTGTGCTACCTTCCAAGTCCTTTTTTCCGGTGAGCTGGGTACTGCTGACAGCTGTTGCAATTCAGTACTTAGTCAAGTTAAGACTCTAAGCATACTTCTAAAGAAAGATACAAACTGGAAGAATTGCAGGCTTAGGTCTCCTTAGGCTTCCTTCTGAGGAAGGAAAGGAATTGCAGCAGTCGGTGCTGCTGGTAATCCTGCACAGGTCTCTTTTATGGTGTTTGTAACTTCTCATTCCATTTTTGATCTCCTGCTGCTCGGAGCAAGCAGCAGTCCTCAGAGCTCTGATTCTTCGGACTTTTGGTAGTCAGGAAGCCCAGCCCGTAGGGGTGTTCCTCAGCTGTGAGCAGAAGAGGCTTGCCTGGAACTGACAGAGTTGAAATAGTTGCAGAACCATAGGCTGGTTTTCTGATGTGCTTCTGCCATGTGAGGCTTTGTTGTGGGGCACTGCAAATATATCCCGCTTCTTGGTTAATGCAGTACAGACCTTCTTCCCATGATGTGAAAAACTTGGAAAGCCACTAGTATTCAGTCCCACCATTGCTGTTGGGTTGAGGCCTAATATTAGCTTTCTTTTGTTTCTTTGAACTTAAAGCTGTAAAATGCACAATTGTTCCACAGCACTCCCAGCAATGAGTACTGAAACTCTCGGCTTGTGACTAAGGAGTATATCCTTCTTCCTTTTCTCCCATCCGCAAAATGTAAGAGGAAAATATTACTGCTTGCTTAAAAAAAGCAAACAAAAATCCCCATCAAAACAGCAAAGTGCCCTGAGTGACTGAACTAATCTTAAAATACTTCTAGGGTTTGAGTGGCCATATGACTTCCTGCTGCTCGTGTTGGCAGATTGTGTCTTTTCTGACCTTGTCACCATAGTTGGGGCTGTAGGCAGAAGTCGTGAGCTGTCTGCGTTTGTATCCATATCGTGAGAAACCACTGGCCTGTAGCTGGGATTGCTGTTGTGTTTTGTGGGTTGCTTTTGGTCAGGTTTAGGTGTGCATTCTTTCTGGTCTGCTGGAGCCTTCGCTGCTTTTCACCTGTGGTCTGCATACATGTAGATGATCCCCAGAACTGAAGCCTGGAGTCTTTAAAGGTCTGATTTACCAGTTGCAGTTGTGTTCAAGGACAAACGAATTGCTCGCATTGTAGACGTCTTAGAAGAAATTTTCAGTGGCAGTGTTTTTATGTTGTTGACTTGCCACTTTCTGGAGATCTGTGGCTAATATCGGCTTTGTTGGAGTTAGAAGCTCTGTTTCCTGTCTCTTCCTGATGTCATTTAGAGAAAGAATGTTAAGGTCTCCCTCCGTCTCTGTCTAGCACCAGAATTGTGTGTGTGACTGCAAAAGTTGTTGGTATTGTGTCCAGTGTTGTGTGGCTCAGATCTCAGTGAGCTAAAGAGGAAGAACTTGCCTGAATGTTGAAATGAATGATTAAGTCAGACATTCTTTAGTCAGGAGCTAAAATGTGACATGGAAAACTTAACAGATAAATACTTAACAGTGGAGAGCCAAAGGGAGGGGGAGTATTTAAAAGGCAAGATGAAGCTTGGCTTAGCTGGTGTTTTCTCAAGCACGTTCTCCGCTCCAAATCTGTCAAATCCAGATTTACTGTTGAGCTTTCTCTAGTCCTGGTTAACTACCCGGAATTGTCATTCATCCTGTTCCACAAAGAAAAGTGGCTCCCTCTGGGGTTAGCTACTGTGACTTTGAAAGGACTTCCCTTCTTTCCTGCTAAAGCTTCCAGCTCCGAGAAGCAAAGACAAATCAAGACTCCAGCTTAGTTTTTCCTCTGGATTTCTGAGTGGGCGACTCTCTGTCCCACTGTGTCCTTTGTCCTTCTTCCTCTGCCTTGATTGGATATAGCTCTATATGTGGTGGTGGGGAGGTGGAGGAAGCCAAGCAGGAGAAGCAGGGCTGATTGAAGGAGAAAAGGCTTGCGGGCTCTGGCGAGCTTTGTGTTGTTTAGTTGCCCCGTATGGTGTTTAAAAGCTGCTCAGGTCCCTGGATTTACTGAAACAAATACAGAAGCTGCTAAGCAAGTGGGAATGAAGTGAAACATCTCTAAGCTGGGGATGTGACTTCAGCTTCTCTGTAATACCAGACAAGCCTGATGCTGCTGATTTCATTAAAAGCAACATTCGGGGACTCAAAGAACGGTTTAATACTTACTATATATTTTTTTTAAACATGCTGACCTTATCTGGTAAGCCTGTAATATTTGTTGCAATGAAGAGCAGCTGGTGCATAAATACATATATAATATCAGTTGCCAACTCGGAAAGCTGTGCTGAGACCGTGACTTGTTTGAAGTGGGGTTGCTATTAAAAGGCAGGTGGCAGGATGTTTATTTTACACCTTGTTAATTGCCTGTTTTCCCTGCTGTAATTGGCTTCCTAATGGGGGCAGAATGCACTTGGTTTTGCACACAAAGCTTCATTAGTGACAACCGATGGAAAGGATTTGGAAGGTGGGATTTGTATGAAATGTATATATTGAGTAACAGATGTCTCTGCTAAATAAAGTGTATGAGGAAGTCCCATAGATGCATCCAAAAATGCAAATGCTTCTCCATAAACGATTTAAGGTGTCCTTGGCGTTAGATATGGAGCTCACTGCCTGTTACTTGAGAAGGGGGCGGAGACTTTAGCTTGTTAGTTTTGTAGGACAGAGATTGTTCTGCTTTGCTGGATTGGAGTTAGGATGCTGGGATGGTGCCTCGTGCCTGGGACTCTGATGGCATACATGGATTTGTGAAGATATCTGTAGCGATCTGTGTAGCTCGTGCTAACAGAATGGGAGGATGTGGTGAGCTGTGGTGGTGCTTAGGAGCTTTCTGAGGTTTTTGGAGCCTCCTTTTCTGCTTGTATGAGATAGTGCTGTATCAGGTGTGTTGTTATTTGCACGGGACCTTGGAGGCAGTGAATAGCCATGGAGATGCATGGCTGGAGCATCTGCATTTCCAGAGTAATCCTGCGTGCATAGGAAAATGAGAGCAAAGGTGTTCTGGCTGAGGATGAGAGCTCCACAAAGATGGTTCTTGTTTTAATGATGACTTCAAACAAGCAAAGGAAACTAGTTTAGGACTAGTTTTGTCTGTCACTTTTGTTTTCTGCAAGGTCATGTCATGGCAAAAGTATAATCTTGCCAGGCTTGGATTGATATATTTTATAAGAAACTGCCTTTATCATATGAATATATCACAGCCTAATTGACTGCATCTTGTTGTGGGGAGGTAATATCCTGAGGCAGCGTTTTAATCAGAAAGATCACAGGAGCTGCCCATCAGTGCTGCTCTTCCGTGCAGGTGTCCTCAGATGACAAAATAATCCCCTTTCTTGGGATAATATTTTTCATTTCTGCAGAATCTTTTCTTCCAGAGTAAAGGATGGACTGTGAAGTTGTTGTGAGACCAGAGCATGTCAAAGTATTAATGCTTGAAGCGAGAAGCTCTGGGGTATTGTTCTCACATGGTGAAAGCAGTATGTATGTTCCTGTTGAGCTCATGGGTGCCCTTTTCTTTGATGTACTTCCTTCCTGTCTTCGGTTGGGATACTTTTTTCTCCAGGTGTGTAAGCACATTCTCTCCCATCAACATCTTATTTAAAGAGACTGTAGCAAACCGGTCGTCTTTAGTAGGTTACCCTGGCATCTATGACTCCCTGAACTCTAATGAAAAGGAACTATGACTAACTTATTTTTGAGGCCTCATCACTGAGGCTCTCATAAGTGATGATGGCTGTATTGGAACAAAGAATAGAAGAGCGGGTTCTGCTGAGGGCAATCTTTTGGGTATGCTTATGTTAGTATGTAAACATGCTGCTTGGGTTGTCGCCTCCATTGGTCTTCAAGCCAGTCTCTTATCTTGCAAGCCTGGTGGGAGTGGGAATAAATGATGGTCATGAGTCAGAGCAAAAGATCTCGTCTTTCCATGTACCTTGTGTTGCTGTGTTACTGCTACACTCTTGCTTTAAGCTTGTGTTGTATGTTTTGTGAAAGTCTGTAACTGTAGTCTTGTTTCAGAACTGTCTGGGTATGGAGGGCAACACAGTTCTTCTCATTAAAACCACCAAGCTGAGGCTTGGCACGTCAGCCTGCTGTGGCTGGGTTCAAGTGCTGTGTGCAAGCTGGGTGCCCTGTAGCAGCTCCAGAGCTGTCCCTACTATGAACTGCATTGTGTTGTGAAAGATAACCATCTCTGAAAGTTCCCATTGGCAGAGCCCAAGACCTTCCAGTGTGCAGGGCTTCCAGTATGGATGTGGAGAGGACTGTGGGGTCAGTGCAGAGAATGCAAGGTTAGCACTCAGGTGAGTGGTCTGCTGCACACCTATCGCTGTGCTATCCGCAGGGAACGTTCTGTTGCTTTGTTTATTGAACCGGTGTTTTTAAAATTAAAAACAGCCAACTGTTTCATAAAATATTAAAAAGCACTGCTTTCGTCTCTGTCATCAGATTAACTATGCCAGTTTGTATGTCCTCAGGGTGATGAAGCTGATCAGATTGGTGATTCTGGCAACTTAAAGATGCGTTAAAGTGACATGCTTCATCTCACAAGGGATGCTGAAGCTATCACGCTGCAGAACTGGTAACCGTAGGGGTCCTGCACTTTAACTGCAGATTCTCAAATGAAATTTTGCAGAAGCAAAACAGTTTGCTGTTGTATGAGTGAATTTCTTTTTGTTAGGGTAATATTTTTTTTGCGAGACATGTTAAGGTAATGTGGTGGTAGATGCATACACTGTGACTGCACTGCAGGAAGGAAAGAAATTACTGCGTATTCTGTATGAAAGGCCAAAGACTGTTATATTCTAGTTGGTAAAGAGGGAAAAGCCTTTACGTTGCTGTAAAATTCTTTACGAATTTAGATTGTGAGACTGTTTTGCTTGCAGGTGGGTTTTTTCATTCAAGAGCTAGTTGCAGCCCTTTAATCATGATGCTGCATCTCTGGAGTAGCAGAGAGTTGGGTTACGGAGAGTGTAGTTACTTCAGGACTAGAAGGATTAGGGAAGCCTTTAGCTTGCTGCCCAAGCAGTGTCCTGAAGCTGGGGCTGAGCTGTGCAGAGCTAGCTTTTCATAGAGCTTTGCATTCTGTCTTGTCTCCATCTCGCAGCTCTAGCTCTTCTCAGCATGTGTATAGTACTTGTGTATACTGTAACACACCGGGATAAATAGTCACAGAACTTCAGTATACACTAGATGCGAGACCAACCTGATTTCTGAATGTCTTGGTTGTCTCCAAGATGTGTTGCCCCTTTAAAACTAGTGAGTAACAGCACATGGGACACGTTGCTCTTGCATTCCCTCTGTGTGCAGCTCAGTTGCGTACGTGAGCATCCAGGAGTCTGTTCTGAAGGACAGCAGTTCCTTTGTCTGATCTGAAATGCTGCTGCTGTTGTGCTTGGTGGTGGTGTGAGAGAATAATGAAGTAAAGCCTTCAATCATATGACCTGATCAGAAAGGGTTGTCTGTGGTGATTGATAAGCCTTCTCAGAACAATAGGCTGTCTGAGCTGTGTTCAGGGACTGATGGTTTTGGTGGGGCTTTACATTCATCTTTGGCCTAAGTAAAGAAGCAGTGAGATCAGGGTTGCAGTTTTGTTTGCAGCTTGCCTTCAAATCCCTGCCTAATTTAACATTGTACTTGTGTACATCCCTCTGTTCTCTCTAGATTGAAAGGAAAGGAATCTGTAAAGCTATCTGGAGAGCAATTTGCCCATCTCCTTTAAGATGTTCTGCATATTTTGAGGACAGATGTTCCTTTGCCCTCTGCTCTCTCAAATTATTTTGATTCCTTAAACTTACTCTCTCCAAAGTAGAAGTAAAAATGTGAACACAGACATCTTTCACCCTTATGTGTCCCTGATCTGCTGAGCATTAGGCTGAGTGAATGAACATGTGTTCTCTTCCCTGAGAGCAACTCCCTACCCAGCCTTTTCCTGTGGGCCACTAATATGACCTTATTGAGCTGTTACTCTTCTTCACTTCATCTATGACATTTGCTGTTCTCAGTAAGAAGATGAAAAGCTTAATATTAAAGAGAATACTGTATATTTTGAAAAAGAGCTTCTTTTTTTTGAATTGAGAGAAACCTCTGACAATGTGTGATTCCACTTGGCTCTGTAATAGCTGAATTGTGCAGTGGTTTGGTGTGGCTGAACGCTAGCTGTGTGCAGTGTTACACAGAGGATTGCACTTGTCTGCAGCTGAATCAGAGGTATATCTGAATGTATTTGCATTTGTCTAAAGAAGGTATATTTTTCTGCTTCTCTTTTAAGCTGCTTTCCCTGTGCGTGGGGTTGGTTTAAAAAGATTGAGCATCCCCACTTTAAAATGCACATGGAACAAGCATGCTTTCTCTTCTATCCTGTTCTCCTTTTGGATCTGCCGAACAAAATAGTATGTGGGTGAAATTATGCCTCCCTCTAGCACACATACAGCCACTTTGTGGAGGGAGGAAAGGTATGTGGAGCATGGAATAACTGGCTGCTCTGTGAAGGTATTTGCCTCCTTATGTAAAACAGTGCCAGTTAAATGCTGCCTTTCAAGCATTCCTAACTTCAGTTGCAGTGGTAGAGGGCTAGGGCTGAGCTGCAGTGGCTCTTCCTGTGCTGCTGCTGTTTTAGGCATTCTGCCTTTCTCGGAGTGAATCAGGGCACCTGGAGGAAAGGGACTGTGAGATGGCTAGGATTTCCTGCCACCCCTTCCTTGGAGAAGGGATAGTAGGTTGCCTTTATACTAAAAGGCCAGAACTGCCGAGAAGATCGTGCTCCGCTGCTAGAGGTCGAAAACAAAAAGATCCACGTGGTGCCAGCTCGAAAGTAAAGGTAGAGATTTCTTCATCTGAATGCAGTGGTAGGCTCGTGAAGTGTTTGTTTTCTGAAAGTCTTTTGTGATCTCATACTGTTCTGCTGGGATTTTGTTTGTTTGCTCTCTCGGTCGGTAAATGATCATTCAGTTTGGCAGTGCCCTAATGTTTAAGTTATGGTTAGAGCCAGTTTAGTGTGGACCTATTTAGCATTGTTTTTATTGCTTGCCTGCATTCCTGCTCTGATGGGGGATTGTCATTACAGTGCCTTTTGGGTGTCTACTTTGCTGTCAGCTTGCCTGACTCCTAGGGCTTGAAAAGCTGTTTGGGGATTCCTCTGGGAGCCGAAGGGAGTTACTGGATAGAGTTCAAATTCTCGTAAGTTCCTGAGAAAGCTGTCATAAGCCTTGTGGCTGTTGGCTTATAGCCACGTGCTTTATTTGTGGGACTCGTGATGAGCCATCGCTGGACAATAAAGGTTTCAGGTTCCTTTGTACTGCATTGTGAAAGGAGATCAGTTCTGGACCAAGACAGCATTGTTTTGGTCAGTGCAAGAACACACAGGATTCTTTGTATCAGAGATTTATAGTTTAATAAGCCTTGTTGTTCTGGCTTCATTGTTTTGTTTTTTTTTTTTCCTTTCCCTAGGGCTTTTTCCTCCATGCAGCCAGTTTACCTGCTGGAGACTCAGTCCCAGCAGTGTTTCATCCAAAGTTACAGTGCTTTTGCACCCTGTGTCTTTTGACAACCAGAAAGCTCCATTTACCATGCGAAGTGCTGGTTCTGATGGCAAGTGCTGTCATGGAAGAGCCAGCTGTGCTTTGCTGACATCTTAGTTTCTTGTCACAGTGAGGAAAACGGTTTCTGTGACCCCTTCTTAAGGTATTTCCTGTGTGTGTGTCTGCATAGCTACATATGCACAGCTTATGTGTTAACCCTGCCTTTGCCTGTTGGTGACTAGTTCATAGGCTTTTATGTAAGTTATAACTGGTTCTGACCCTGCATATTTGCCCTGTATCCTCAAGGCAGCTGCCAGTTTGTTTCCCCTTGTCTCTCTCTGGTGAGAAGGAAGAAGTCAGAACTAGTTTGTTTGCCTTGTGGAGCGCTCTCAAATTTCCTTTATGCTGCAGGCTTGGGACTTCGTCTTATGTAGTGATAGAGAACACTTGGTAGAACCACGTTTTGAATAACTAGTGATGAAGTCTTCATTTTCCATGGGAAGGAGGTTCTTTGCCCTCACAACTTTCATTCTGTGGATGTCTGTCTCGCTGCAATAGTTTTTCTGTTTTTCATTTAGTACAATTGCCCTGAGTTCTAACTACTTAGGAAAATGAGTGGATTAAAAAGTTGTCCAGAATGGTGCTGAAATGTCAAGAATGTGCTTTCAAAGTCATTTCAAATGCTTACATTTAAAATGAAGGGTGTTGCTGCATTGAAATTGTTTGATACATCTCTTTGTTTGGGACTAAGCTGGGATGCAAGCCAAGCCAAACCATACAAGATCCCTGGAGGGAAAAGTGCAATGCAAATTGGAGGTAGGAAAGTCAGTCTGAGCTTCAGTTTGGCTTTGTCTTTGCAGTCTTTGAATGTGTGCCAGTGATGGATGAACAGCAGTAAGACAAATATTGAGGTGCTGCTGTACAGCCTATGGAATCTTCTATTCAGTGACGTGCATTACAGATTGCATACTGGGTCTGAAAAATTGTGTTTCTGTCAGAACCCAGATTACTTAATTTCAGCACAGTGTTCTGACAATCCTGAAGTATGTCTGCATTTGCTTGCGCAGAGCTTGCTTGGATGCAGGTCTTGGTTCTGTCAATTTCTTTTTCCTTGGCTTGCCTCCTGCAGATATAATAGTAATAATAAAAAGTCCCAGGAAAATCTTCTCCAGTGTGATACTATTGCAACTGATATATTGGTGACTTCAGCGTTTACTGAAATAGTGTTTGTTTCTGTTTTATTCTGTAATTTTTTTGCAGACTTGCATGTATTTGCACTATAGTAGGACTAATCGTTTGTACAGCTGTATGGATATCACAAGTCAGGTTGTCTGTTTCTGAGACTGGGTTGGAAGAGCTGGAGATGGGGGGAAAGAAACTCTTCTGAAATGTGGTATCTTAAACTGTTGGAGTGTGATATTTTTTTGTCTGCAGGGTCCGAGGGGGCTACTTGTATCTGAGGAGCTGGGGAGGGAGTAAGTCCGAACATAGAAGTCAGGGTGGTATTCAGCAGCTGTGCAGGTGAAAGCGGAGTGTGACTGTTAAGTCCCTTCTAGATTTGCATCACCACAGGGACAAACAGTTGCTGCTAACCAGTCTGGCTTTGACTTGTAATAGCTGCCTGTGAGTTGTAATGTCAGCAAGGATCACTAGTGCTTGGTGGACCTGGTACTGATTGCCCAGCGCTCAGCCTGCAGCTCGTGCTGAGTGGCAGGGACTAGACTGTGTGTAACAAGGAGATGATGTCAACAGGGTGGGAAAATCCTCTTGTGCCTTGGTAGGGCAGACTGCTGTGGGAATATGAGGGAAAAGGGATTTGAAAATCATGAAGGATGCCAGAATAGGGTTTTTGATGTAGGGGCACATGGATGGTGGAGATTGAAGGCTGAACCATCTAACTAGATGCTACGGTTTCTCTTCAGAAGTGGTAATGTCTTGAAATGCTTCCTTCTAAGAGACAGTGTGTGTAATGGGCATACTGTGTTATGTCTACATGATGTACACACGTAAAATTGCCTTCCATGGTGTCCTGCTGCTGCTGAGTGCATCAGACTGACTCTCCCTCTCTGCTTATGCCAATGGAGCCACGTCATCCCATCACAGCTTGTGAGGAAAGTAGCATTCTGTAACCCTGTGTGTAAGGCCACCAGCAAAGTGTTGAAAACAAAGCTGGCCCTTCCTGTGGTGTTGGATGCTGCCTCTAGGCAGGTCAGAGCCGTCTGTGCAGGGAGGCTATGAAGCTGTCACTTCTACAACTTAAACACAGTTGCTGGAAGAGGCTCTTCTCTGAACTGTGGACAGCATGGGTGTTTTTTTTGTTTGCTTTTCTCACCACCTCCCTCTTCCTGTCCCCTTCACTCTCAATTACTTGAGAGCCATTTGCTGTTAGACAGTCCTCACAGGCTTCACTTAGGGAAGGTGCTGTTTTCTTTTGCAGTTCACGGCACACGAGAAGAGGAGTTGCACATATGGTATTCTTGTTCCAGACACTTTTTACATCCCTCCCATTTCATTTCAGATCTGTATTCTCTTTCTAAAAGCTTTATGGAGCAAAAGATGAGGCTCTAATGATGCAGAAGGAAGGAGGGAGAAGGAACCTTCTCTTGTTTTTTTAGCTGTTTTTACATCACCGATGAAGAACATGGTGTGGGTGTCAGTGTCTCTGTGCACAGAAGTTCAGAGCAAGTGCCTCAACTTGAGTCACGTGTAGGTATAGATGTGATGTGGAGAGGGCACGGCTGAAGGAGAGAGGCAAATGCAAGGAAGCTGAGTATTGAGGGGCATTAAGCAGCTGGGAGGAGGGGCTGCACCCCACCTAGCTCTGATCCATGCCTATTTCTTTTAGGTTTTATTTTTTCTAACTCTGGTAGAAGAGCACAGAAATGGATGCGGAGTAGGAATTCAGTTGGGTAGGTAGGATCCTGGATGCCACCTTCTGCTTGAGAGATGACCTCTGGCATTCCAAGCTTCTTGTTTATGCTCTCTCATTGCATAGTGGACTGCTGTCAGTGATCAGCCTTGCCTATTCACTGTTTTTTTTTTCCCCTGAGGTTTACACAGCTGCTTTGGTTATAAGTTTTCGGTCACTTCCTGTATGAGTTAAATATGTGTGTTAGGGTAAGGGGTCCGGGATGTGAAATCACCTCATGCTGTTATACTGTTTTCTTTGTCATCAGTGTGCCATGACCTGCTTGTAGTCTTGGACGCCCATTGACTATTAGAAAGCTCCACCTGTATTAAGAGCAAACTTTTTTTTAAAGAGGGCCTATTTTACAGGATGTGAGAAGCAAAGCAGAAAGTGAGTTGCCCAGAAAGTCAGTGAAAGGAGCTGTGTCTTGAGTCCAGGCTCTTTGGTTCGTTTGCCATATTGCATCCACTTGGCTAAGTGTTCAGTATCTTTGGTGTTTCCTCTGACTTGATACTTGGATGAACACAAGAAAGTTAGTGTAGTGTTTCTGCATTACTGGTATTGCTGCATTTCTAAGCTTTTTGGCAGGGAGTGGACTTATCCTTAAGTCTCTCATAGGAGGACGATCACAGTAAGGTCAACTATTTGTGTACTTGGCCTATTGTTCTTGTGTTGGGTTTCCTGACCTTTGTCTCAACTACAGTATAGTTGCTATTTCAAAAGAGCACGAAATGGCAGTTCAATCTGAGATTAAGCAAAATTTTCTTTGCTGGAACTTGGCTGAAGGCTGCATTTATCTTTGTTTACTGTCTGTGCCACATGCACGAAGTTTGTCTTGCTGTTTTCCAGAAGGAGCCACAAAGAAGCTTAAAATACGTGTTTCTGTGTCCCTCTGGAGATTGTGCTTTGACCATTTTACTTTCATCTGGATTGAGCACTGCTATTCAGATTTAACAATGGTGCAGGCCAAGTAAGGGAGCGTAATGTTGATCCTGCTTAGTTGGCTGTGTCTAATCCAGCTGTTCCTAATATACTTTGGCTTGAATTCATGCCACTTAATTGAAAGGTCTTATTTTAAATAAGAGCTAGAGAGATGTTTGGATGATGACTTGCATGTTGGTGGGTAGAGGTGTCCATCTCTATCCACTGACCGCAGAGGAAGCTGAATGTTATGATCTACCTGTATTGGGTATTTTACATGAGTGCCTAAAGTTGAATCAGATGGAGTTAAGCCTAGTGTTGGAGAGTGCATGCAAAGCATGGGAGACCTATTGTGCATGTCACCTTTTGCAGCTTTGTTGCTACTTGAGTTAGAAGAAATTCTGCTTACAATCTTGTGGGGCTGCTAAGGGCTGGTTTCCACTTGGATCTGTTTTCCTGCTCTGCGTATTTTTCTAGTACAAACTCTGTCCTATACTGACAGTAACATGAAGGGTGATGCCTTAGTTTGATTTTGTAGATGCATCTTGGCAAGGTTTTGTGGATTGTGAAGTCTCCTTCAAGCCAAGAAGCGTAGATACTTCTACTGGCAGTGGTTAATTCAACAAGGAGCACTGGGCTGCTGCTTGATCTTCAGCATAGCATTGCACTTTCTCTTGTCTCACACTGCAGGTAACGGTTACCCAAACTCAGCCAGAGACATCAAATAAGGCAAAGCCTTTCCTTGAGGGACTTCATGGATGGACAGAGCACAGGAAGAGCCAGAGGATGTTGGCAATGTCTGTGGGTACAAGATCATGGTTGGTGTGTGCCTTCAGACTCTTCTTTTCTCTGAACTTTCCTGCCAGTTGTCTCTGATTCAGAGCTGGGTCTCTCAGTAGAGCTGCTTCTCCATTCCTACCCCTTGTCTGAGAGTGGGAGGTGAGCAGACATCATGTTAATCTGGGATTGTTTTAAATAAATGAAATGAGAATGCTCTCCCTAACCTTCCCATCAATTATATGGGCTTGTGATGTACAATTCAACCACTGGGTGTCTCTGGGCTATGCGAAGCTCCAGGCAAGATCTAGTCCCTAGAAAGCTGTTGCTCTGGTTGTGTTTGTTTGAGGCTGCAGTTTAGTATTTGCTTTGAAGACCTTTTGTTTCCTTCTTGGTTGACTGCTTAAAATGTGACTTCCCTACTTTTGAAAATGGAGTGGAGTTGCCCTGCGTGTGGTAAGGTAGCACAGGGTTTTGAATAGTCCTGCCTTGCCTTACTCAAAGGGAAGTGAACTCCCCAGCCTGACCTCACTTCTCTCTGTTTTTGAGCACCGTTCTTTTGTCATAGCACTAAGCTGTGCAGAAGGTCTGGGGAGGAGAATGTTAGCACATCAGCCTTGCTACCTTTCCGTAACTGACTGGCTTTTTTCTTTATCCTTTAGTGGTGACAAGCTTACTCTTGTGTTTAAGTTCAAGTAGATAATTAATCTGTCTGTCAACAAGGCTTTGCTAGCCACAGTATTTTCTTCAATTCCATGGAAAGAGTTACTTTTTCATTGTGATGCTGGAAGGGTAAAAGGCAGCCTATTCTCTGCTTTAAAAACGCCATGATAGAAGGTAAAGCTTTCATTAAACGTGTCTGTCTGAATTCATATACTTAAGTAGCTGAACTGCTGCTAATATCTTCTGAAAGAGAAGGAAGGAACGCTGCTGTAATAGCCAGCAGTCTGATTGGATGGTTAATCAGTACTGTTTTCTGTGTTGCATACAGGAAAAAAAAAAATAATTCATTTGTAGGTTTATGCCAGGAAAAAAAATCAACCCTCATGTCAAAACATGAATGTTTGTCTATTGCTCTATGGTAGTTCTCCCCTTCTTTCCTACCCCTTCATCTTACAATCAGTTAGGGTAGCTGGCATCTCAGTGGTTTGCAGGTGATGCTATCCATGTTGTAGGTTTCCCAGTTATTAATTTGCCTGATGGAAGATTTGTGGTGGAATAGCTGGTGAAACAGCTCATTCATAGCAGGAGCTCTTTCCTTCTGACTCTGCTTTGACTGGGTACCTGGGTATTCTGACTGGTGTTTTGTTTTATGGTGAGTAAATAGGTGAGATGGGATTTTGCTGATCTTGACCAGGGATCTGAGCCTGCCTTGTCTGTGGTAGTATTATTTTGTTTTGGTGATGGTCAAGGTATTAATGCATTTCTGAGAGATGTCAGGACCTGGGATTAATGGGCTTCTGACAGTAATTGTTGTAAGAAGAGTGAAGGTAGATGCATTATATTCAAGACTGAATTATGATAGCTTTTTTTTCCTGAGTTTGTTTGATGGTAGGCAGCACTCAACTACTGCAATGGATGGGGAAAAACACTGCAAATCAACTAACAGTAATAACTTGCTGTACTGTATGCATACAAATCTGTGGGAGCTGAGAATTATTTCTCTGCAGAGGTAAAATAATTCTGGTCAGCTTCTTGGTGATGGGTGTGTAGAACTGACTACAGGTCTGGGCTTACAGCAATACAGACTGAAGCTTTGTTCATAAATTCAGCACTTTGCTGTGGCGTGTGGACAGGTGTCATGTTCATTGCTGCCAATGCCAAATATTCATTACAACGTCAGTTACAGGTTGATATGGAGCCACAGCGACTAGCTTGGATGAAATATCTGGCTCTGGATAAATGGGAGGAATTCTTCTGTACTTAATCCAGACTATTCTGTTCTAAGACAGAGGCTCTTAGGTTGCAGAGGGAGAGTAGAAGCCGGGAATTGTGAGTGCTCCCACCTCTGTGCTGCAGAGTGCGAAGAGAATGCCTGGCTTAATAAGACAGAGAGCCCAGGAATTCTGAAACAATGGGGCTTGAAACTACTACCGTAACTACTGTACTGCATTTTCAAAAGGACATTTTTAAAATCTGTTCCCTGTCCCGCCTTGGAAGCTTTTGATACTTGGCCACATACAAGCACTAATTTGAGTTACAAGACCTGATGCTGGTTTCCATTTATTCCTCCTCCACTTTCAGTCTGTAAAGGTTATTTCATTTCTTTGGAGACGGAAACTTACATTTTACTGGCACCAACCCATGTGGCTGTCTGCAGCTGTAATCAGGAAGGAAGGGTTGTGCTGCTAGATGTTCTTGTCACCACTGGGTTTCAAATAAAGGACTAGTTTGGCAGTTGGAAGATGCAATATAAACTTGTTTGTTTGGGTAGCTGAAAACACCACATCCTAAAAAATAATGTTCATGGCAACGGTAACAGCATTCCTTGCATCACCTGCCAAATCCATGGTATCAGAGGAGGAGCTGAGCTAGATGGCTCTGCTTGGTTGTAATATAGATAAGCAGCCTCTACTGAGGGGGTAAAAGAAAGGGGAATGGAGAAAGTTAATTTTCAAGATACTGAAAATAACAATTCATTACTTATTCTGCTATAATCTATGTTCCTCTTCAGCAAAGGGCTGAATAGGCATTTTCAAGTCAAGCGTTCAGGGGTACATTTCCAAAGGCATTCTAGTCTCTGGAGGTACTAAAAGCAGCACTTCAAAAGGTTTTTATGATGTATATTATAGATACCCTGTACCTACAGAATCCATGGAGAGTTTCCTCCTAGGCCCTTGCTATTCTTGTTCTTTGATCACCTTGACTCTGAGCCTTGCCTTGCATCTGTCTCACTTAGCAAGGCAGAGTAGCATGTGTCAAAACAAGTATTTCTGTGAGTTGAGGTCTTTATGATGGAAAAGAACAAGGTGGGAGAGAAAGGACAGTGGGAAGCAGAGACCAGAATATGGTTGTTGTGAAACCCAAGTGACTGTGTAAGTACACAGATGAGTAAAGATGCCAGCTGTGCCAGCAGCCTAGTCCACTGGTGTCTGATGGTAAGATTACCCTTGTGTTTAGCAGCTCAGAAGTTTGCTATGGGCTGGTGGAGGCAGACCCACGTGGCTGCTTCACTTTATGCAGATATTCAGCATGAAATACACAGTAGGGATTTGAAGGTGTTAGTGATTAACTAAATGAGAACTTGAATGGCAAAATGATCCTGTTATGCTTCTTAGGCTTGGCAGGAGGAGAGGTGTCAGGGTGATGCTACAGTGTGTTTCAGAGCTGTGGGAGTTTGTGGCAGAGCGGAGCAGGTGTGAGCACTCCAGATCATGACTAAGTGATGTCTCGTCTGATGAAGAGTGCTGTTTTATTCCTTTCCCTTCAATGTTTTCTTCCAAATCTAATTTGCCTCAATTATGTATTTTCTCTCCTATTTACAGTTACTGATAGCTTGCAGTTTTGTGTCAGCCTGTTTCTGTTGCAGGCTCAAAGGGGAAGGAATTAGTCTCTGCTGATCAGGGAGAGCTTGTAACATCAAGGCACTGCGCAAGGATACAATGCTCCTGACCTCAGGAATTTGTACTCTGAATGGAGGAAGATGGGCTGGGTATGTTGCTAGTGCCCCTGGAACTGAGAGCGGCCTGTGTTCTCCTGAGTGCTTAGTCCAGCCTCCCAGCTACTGATGTATACCCAGGTTTGTTTGGCACCCGGTGCTGACCTGCTGACTTTTGATCTTTGGTGCGTTATGTTTTTTCAGCTAATGCTCTCTGGAAACATATCTGTTGTGTCATGGTTATTCAGCTGGAGGTTATTTTTTTTAACCTTGGTATGCAAATAAATGGAATGAAAGAAAGTGAGCAGGTTCCTTGCAGAAGCCAGCATTCTGCTCTTAATACTTGTGGGTGCTTCATGGATTGATGGGAAATCTGGATGAGAAAGGTTTCCAAAACTACTGGGCTGCATGTTTCATTTTTATTCTTTTTAAATGAAGTACTTCAGTATTGAATTCTCATACAGAAGGGCTGCTAATGTAGCTGAAGCCTATTTTTTTTTCCTGTGCCACTTAATTAGTCGGGGAAAAACAGAAAAATGTACAGTGAGGGTGACCTCCCAGTGCATTTTTCTTGCCCTTTTGGCTTGCAGATGCTTTTGAAAGGTGTTAACAATACATTTCTTCATCTGTGTATGTTTACTCAATACTTTTTTCAGTAGAAATGCTTTACTGCTGCTTGATTTCTGAACGGAATCAGCACGTTCGGAAATATTTAGCCCAGGTCTTTAAGACCAGATATTCCTGTTTTATTCTTACAGATGAGGTTTTCTTCTGCCTCTCAAAGATGTGTGTGTGTAGGTATAGATGGGAGAGAGACTTAAATTCTGCAAGGAAAAAAGAAAAAAAAAAACCCCACAAACTCCAAGTGTACTAGATGAAGCTTTTAATTCTTCATCCGGAATGCATAAGAAAAACCAACCACATGCTTTTTTGAGACATCTAGATTTTCACAAATCTTTGAATTGCTACATTTGGGAGGGACCCTTAAAGGCCATCTGGTCCAACTCCCCTGTGATGAACAGGGAGGGACACCTACAGCTAGGACAAGTGCTCAGAGCCCTATCCTGCCTGACCTTGAATGTCTCCAGGGCGGGGGCATCCACCGCCTCTCTGTGCGATGTGTGCCAGTGCCTCACTGCCCTTACTTTTTAAAACAAACAAACAAAAAAAAACCTGCAAACAAACAAAAAACTTCTTCCTTGCATCCAGTCTAAATTTCCCCTCTTTTAGTTTGAAACCATTTCCTCTTGTCCTGTCACAACAGACCCTGCTAAAGAGTCTGTCTCCGTCTTTCCTGTGGCCCTCCTTTAGATACTGAAAGGCCACTATCAGGTCTTGTATGCTTTTATTTTAGCTTGTAACTTGAGAAACAGTCTGTGTGCTGGAAGTGGTGTCTGCTAGATTGTAGGACTCTTGAAGACCTGGTCTTTGTGAAGGAGAAATAGTGATCCAGCTTCAATTAACTATATAGTACTGAATGCTGTATGTGTAAGCATGAATACTGTACCCCACTGCCGTGTATATGTGTATGAAAATATGTTTCCTACTAACTTTAATCTCTGGATAGTTAGGTAAGTGTATGTGTGTTCTTTTTTCTAGTCAGAGCGCACACAGAGTATTTGCCTTAACCTTAAAGTTCTTGAAGAAATTTCTGTGCAGAACCCAAGCAATGTGTCTGGTCAGCAGACAGGCTGTTGTGTATTAGCATCTACCTCTGTGGTCATTAAAGCATTGCCTGATGCTGCGAGTAAAACACTGAACTGAGAGGACCAAAGATTTATCTTTATTAAGCCTGACTTGCAATTAATGCACCTGCTTATTTCTGATCTGATCTTGTCTTGTTAACGTGCTTTGCAAACAAGTGCTTGTGTGTCATAACAATCTAAATTACTCAGATGCCACTGAGATAGAGAACAATGAAAATATGCAACTTGATGTAACTTCCTTTGGGGCGCTTTCAAGCAAGCATTAAGGAAGAGATACCTAGGCTTTTGTGTTTAGGGGTTTTGAACCGATAAATAGCTAATGGGAATTAGGGCAAAATTTGCTTGGGTTCAGGTTGCATCATATTGCTTTCTGCAGAGCACCTTATATCCTCTAAGTGTGTAGTTGTGGAGCCCTGGCCTTTTGCAGTGAATGCTGTGTGAATTAGGTGATGGGTTTGTGTGTGTGCATTGATGCTGAGGAGTTCATTAGGAGCACATTTGGAAACTAATTCTATTGATTGTCTAAGTGGTGCTCATCTGGTCTGTGTGTGAAGGACTTGGCGAGGGGAAAGTGCTGTGAACAAGCAGTGTGCAGAGTGAGAGGAAAGGCATTCCACTCTTGCAAACTTTTGAAAAAAGGCCGTGACCACAGTGAGATCAAGATCCTGAGAGGTGGGGGAGAGCAAGGCACAAAAAAGTATCCTGGACATGAAATGAAGTAAAGCTCCCCGAAGCTAAGCAGGATTTTGGTTATATATTGATAAGAAGCACCCAGCACTGCACTAAAAGCTAAATTGGCAAAACCTTTAACCTACTGGAATATCTTCCTCTCTTAAGCATCTTCATACCTGTGGGTAGTTCATCTTCATGGGAGCAATTTGTGTGCTACTTTGTCAGGAAAACTAGTTTGGGATTTGGGATGAAAGTAGTGCTTTCTTGGGTGCATGTGAAAGAGGCTACAGTCTACGGCTGTTGCTTGGCTCCTTATGTAGCACAGAGAAGAAGTCCTGCGTTTTATGTTGGGTACGTTGAACGATAGGTCGCAATATTTTTCTTGCTGAATGATGTCAGTCACTTGCTATGGTTGTATAACAAGTGGATCGCGTAGTTATTTTTTTTTTATGGTAGGTATTAGTTGATCTCACCTGTGAGTCAGTCTGCTAATGTATGCAAATCTTTCCTGATTCATGCACTGGCGGTGAATGATGTGTATTTTTCTACTGGGAATTTGCATTTCTTATGAACTACAATAGAAATAGCAGCATTTCTGAAGGAAGGCAATCTATTTTTATTAAAAGAAATGTGAATTGGATGTCTTGTACAAAACTTTTGAAATGTGCTGTATAGAACATGTGTCATTCTCTGTCCTCACTTCAGTATGAATCAGCATAGAAACCCTGCTTTTAAGCGTATGCCTGTATTACTGCTATTTGTCTCTCTATTCAGGAATTGAGACTGAGGTAAGGGACTGGCTCGCCTTCTTTACCCTTGAGAGGAGATGCATAGTGCAGAGATGGCAAAAAGAAAAAGTCAGTCTTGTGTCTGAATATTCTTTCATCACGTGCTGTTGTTCTTAAAAGTCTGTTCTATGTAATCACTGAAAGACTTGCTAGAGGTTAGTCTTCAGCATTTGGAGTATTGAGAAATAACTGAGCAGGCTTGCTCCCCAACTTACAAAGAGCTGCTGTTCTTTCAGTGAAGATCTCTTGCTTGCAGATGAGGAAAACCTGAATGTCTTCCCAACACAGCTTTCACTGTTCACGAGTCCATCCTGTGTGATGTCTTAGATGAAACCTTTGTTTCCTTTGTGCAGTCCTGTAGCTCTTTTCTTTTTGGTTTCAGGCTTGCATTAATGATATTATGATTGCATCTTTAAGCTGAAAGTTGATTTAGATAAATACCTGAAATACCTGTAAATTAATCCACTGATAAAGCAGTAGGCTTTACAACCTGCTCAGGCCTCAGGGGATTTTGTTTTGTTCATGGGCTTAATGTCTATTTGCAATCATTTTTGATTTTTGGGATAGCAGTAATACAGCAGGCACAAAACCATTCAGTAATGTGGTTCTGACTTATGGGAGATGAGGTGACGAGAAGGAGGAGAGCAGTTTGGTTTTTTTTTTCCCTCTCATTTACCACAGGCTGTACGTCACTTACTTGCAGCTTCAAAGCGAAGTAGTGTTTTCTTGTCCTCAATAATATCATTTGGCTTTGAACTCCATCTGCTGAAAGCCAAGACTTTGAGTGAAAACTCATCTCAGTCTACCATGCCTCTTTCAATCCTATTGCGTCTAGCAAAATAAGAAATAAAGCTCTGCCTAGGCAACTGCATATGGTGAGGCTCTTGAGCATCAAACTTTAGCTTGTTGCCCTCAGTTGGGCCTTGAGATGACATCATGAAGATGCTTCATAAAGCTGAAAATTACAGTACTGCTGAGTTTGGCCATGAAGGATCTTGTGGAGGTAATGAAGGACTGTTGGATGATTTAACTGCCCTTTGGCAAACGAGCAATGCTCTTTGCTCAAAGACTACCAGAAGATAAAGCTTTCACTGCCACTGGGTTTTAAGGAGACGAGCAGGGTATCCCTTTAAAAGGTTCAGTAATGTGAACGGAAAAACAACCAGTCACTTCCCAGTCTGCTTAGGGAGTGATCGTTTCAACTTTTTGAGTTTAAAAAGCTACCAAGAATTATTTAAGGACATGATCTCTAGTCTGTAGATGTTCCTAGTAAGAAGAATTTTCATGTTTGTTTTCTTTCTAGTTGTCTCCTTTTGGTACGGATGGAGGGAGAATAAACTGGCAGCTGTAGGAACTTGGACAGAAGTGACATTTCAAGTAAATTTTGCCCACGAGAATGGCTAACAGCTCTGTTCTGCATTGCTAGGAGATAATGGGACTGTCACAATGTTAGTATCTACTGCCATTTGTTTTCATTGTTTAATGTGCATGGTCACTGAAGCTCATAATTAGAAAATAAGTTCCTTTTAGGAATATGCCTTATAAAGCAGAGCTCAAAATTAGTATTCATTATGAATGCTACTGTGTATGTGACTTAAACAAGTATGAGCACCTAGCCATTGTTTGCTTTCTTTTCTTTGCAATTATTGTATTATTCCCCTTGTGGCCCTTTAAAATGTTGGCCTGGTTTTAACTTCTGTAGATAATTGTCTAATATAATACACTGGGAAGGGAAGCTAACCACAGAGTTAATTTTGTTCTCTGAAGTGTTCAGCTTCTTAGGCTGATCTATCTTTAAAGGCTTGGTTTCTTGCTGTAATGACTAAACCATTGGGGATTATTGCATACACAGAAATGAAAACATTAACTTGTTTATTCTTTCTGATTAATCTCCTGTGTAAAGATGGATTTCAGAATGCAGGGTTTTAGTGTCTTTCTTCCATCCACTTCTGTATAGCATGTAATAGTACTAATTTGTGCTTTGGTCAACAATTCTGTAGGCTAGACCACTTGGTAGTCCTGTCTGTGTGTGTGTATCTGTCACCTTGCTAGTTTTGCATGTGTGGACTTGGACTCCGCTGGGAATTCTCCTGGCACTAACATTCAGATGTCTTTCTTGCACCTACTATGTTGGCACTTCTGATGAGACCCAAAGATGTCCCATGGGAAAAGCACTGGCAGAGAAGAGCTTTAGGATGCCTGTAGCAGGGCTGTTGTTAGCCCAGTTCCTCTCATTTCCATTTAATGGCACAGTACCAGGCTTGTTCTAAGCCTTTGCTAGTTGATTAATTTGTTCTTTTCTGTTTTTGAATTGGAAACTAATTGAGTACTTGTGAAGGATGCCAGATTAAACTCTGTTTTTGCCTGTAGTGCCAGTGAAAATGCTTTTATCTCCCATGCTTTCTTGGGAAACCACGCTTGAAAAACAAAACAAAAAACAACCTTATGTGATGTTATGTGTGAGGCTGACAGGCACGTGCAGATACTTGCCCTGTGCTGATAATGGTTGACTCTTGTTAGCCAATTTTAATTCCACCTTTCCAGCCAGAAACCATTTTTTGTGTTCTTTAGCTTTGGAAACAGGTTACCTCCCAGCGCAGAGGGGGCTGACTGTAGTGCCCTGGTGTGAGCGTCCCTGTCTGCTTTGGAGAGGAGAGATTCAAAATAATGACTCTGCTTCAGACAAATCAGCAGCCCATGCTGTGAATGGGTGATATGTATGAGAAGAATCTAAGACACTGCAGGGCATGTTTCTGTGGAACTGGGATACAGACTCTTGAAAAAGGAAATACAGCCTTTCTTGTGGGGGGCAGTGGGGTGTTCCTCCTCTCTCCTCTCAATTGCATCACAGGTGCTTGTTCTCTGTGCCTCCTCAGATGGACAGGAGGATGGTTAGGCTTTCAGAATCTGATTGAATTAGAGAAATATTGTACTCCGTTAAATGTAAAGCAGTTTTTCTTTGCAGAATGTGACATCCCATTTCTTTCCCCTTTCCCCATTATTTGCTTACTTAAGTCTTTCTGGGAGGAAGTCTAGGCTGCTGACTTTTGTTGTTGTTTAATGTAAAACAGCTTTTTTTTTAAACTCGGATACGCCTTACAAATGCTTGAAAAATGTCTAAAGTCCTTGTTTGCCTAAGGATTAAAAGAGTAAACTGGAATAAAAAGGGCAAGCACTGTCTTACTGCTTTCTGAATAACACTGATACAACTCGGTACTTCGTCAGCGTACGTGAATTCTGCATTGCTCAACCAAAGAAACCCACTTTCTTTTTTGTGCAATTTTGTAACGGGGCAATGTAGGGGTGCTGAGGAGATATGAGAAGAGGCAGATGTTTCTTAGCATTGAGGATGTCTGTGTGTTGCTGCCCAGCTGTGGAGTTGCAATTCAGCTATAGAAGATTCTATCTGGAGGACGTGGATCATCCCCAGTCAGACTGTACCCCATACTAATAACTATTTCTTCAAGGAAGGCTCTTTTTAATAGAATTGTGTTCTGGGCAAACTTGTGCTTTGTAACAAAACAGGGATGTGTAAGCAGCCATGCCGTCGTGTAGTGGACAGGGTGTTTCTGGGAGCAGGAGGGAGTTGTAACAAAGGAAGAAGGAGTCTCAGCTTTGTTATGCATTGCTGGCTTGTGCTGGTACCTGGAATTTGTGATGACAATGTCTGAGTGAGGTGTACATCTCTCATGGAGCTGGTAAAAAGGCTCTGGGCTCCAGCACTCAGCAGCTACCCACTTCTAGTCCCTTTTCTGTAGATTTGACTACAGGGAGCTCTGAGTGAGGGTGAGATAGGTGCCAGTGAAGCATGCAGTATTTTTTTTTTCCCCTCCTCCTTTTCTCATCTCTCAAAGGGGCTGCTACTTCAGAGACTGCTGGGTAAGCGGAATGAAATGCAGCAGTAGAAGTGAGCAGCAGGTTCTATGAGAGGTACTGGCAGCCAGAGTCAAACACAGCAGTTAGCAGTGATGCAGGAACGAACCTTTTGTCTTACCATGCATTTATCTTGGATCTTTTATGTTGCAGTGCTTACTATTTGTTCCTCATTAATCTGATCTTCAATCAGAAAATACAAAACCTTTTTTTTCCTATCAGAAGAAAGAAGGAAGCTGGAGAAATTTTTTTGAGCAGTGTTTCTTTCAGTGACTGAACGTGGGTTTACGCACTCATTTATTAACATTTGCTTGTATATCTTGCCGTCACTGTGTGGAGTAAGTCTGTGGTTAATTGGAAAAAAAAAAATTGCTTATCCTTCTGTTTTAAGAGAGCAAGTCCCAGTGAAGCGAATAGGGCTGCTGTGGTGTAGCTGAAGAGAGCACTGTTTGATGTTCTGTCTACTTTGGGCAAATGTGACTGTATTGAGGACAAAGTAGCAGCAGAATGGCTGGTGCTGTGGTACTGTTAATTTCTTGGTTATTCCATGAGTTAAACAGGGTGTTCTATGTGTCCTCTGACTGTTTGTGCTCAGAGGCAACTGGGCTGATGTCAGTTCTTCCTGGCCGTGTTACACTCTTGGAGGAAGAAGAGTCTGTGTTCTTGAACGTAGTAATTCTAAGCAAAGTTGACCCTAGGGAAGTAGAACTGAACTCCCAGGTCAAGTATATGTTCTCCATGATTATCATTAATACGACGGGCATAATAATGGAATGCTAAGGGTATTTCAGTTGAGTAGTAAGGATATGAAGCAGGAGCTGATGAGCTCAAAGGGTTTTGATCCAGCAGATCCCTTGCCTTTACTGGAAATATTTATATTCTTAAATTTTGTTGGATTAAGATAATATCCTCTAAATAACCTAACCTAGTTGATAGAATAAAGAAAGGAAACTTTAGGAAAAGTATAAGCAATCAGAAGAAATCAGATTCAGATTTTTTTTTAATCTAAAAACATTATCTTTGCTTCTGAGGTTAAAATAACAAGAACCAGATGTAAAATTGCAGATATGTTCAGGACTTTGAATTCACTTTGTGAGTTACGATGTTGTGGCTTGGAGAGAGAGGCAAGCAAAAAGAGCCCTACGTTCTGCCAAATGGGCAGGAATGTGAAGTTCTCTTGTTTCTCACTTCTGAGAAATGGAATAAAAAAACCTGTTGCTTGCATAAGTAGCTCTGGCTCATCTATTTGAAGCTGCTTTCCCAAAGGAAGAGTAGTATTCAGACTAAACTTCATTAGGTACTGTACACTTTTTTTCTGCAAGTAATTGAAGTTTTATGAACATTAAGTAGAACTTATGCAAATTAATAAACTTATTTTCGGCAGAAGCGTTAAATAAAAGCTGCATAATCTTCCAGGCTGCTATTGTTCTAATGATACTATAATGCTTGCTATTTTCTGCCTTTTTTTTCTAGAAGTTGGCAGCTCATCCAGAGTATGTTTGGAAGGTGAATAAAAGGGTTTGATTTGTTGATAAACATAAGGCTCTCTCTTTGGTGCTGAGAACAAATGGCCACTCTTTGGTCTTCTCCCTGAAAAACACTTCTTCCTCATTAGTATAAGTATCTGTCCAACTATTTTCTGCTCCCTTGTGTCTTGCTAAAGCCCGAGTTTGCAGATGATGACGCTGTAATAAATTAGTGGTTTGGAAAGGAGGGATGCTAGTGGAGTTTGTCTTAGTGGGAGGCTGTGAGAGTGTCTCTGCTAGGGATGGTTTTCTGAATTTTTAAAGGCTGTTTCACGAGAGGGATGGTAAATATTTCTTGCACAAAGTGACCTTTTTGCATTAAGAGTCTGATGCTTGCCATACTATGTACGCCACAGTAAACCAGAGGTCAGAAAGGTACTGAAACAGAAGTGCTGTTTTTTCAGATTGACTCCCTTTCGTGGAGATCTTAGTTCTGACTACAGCAAGTCTTGTGTGAAATGCAGTTACTAGCATGTGGAAATGAGAAATACAGAAAATAAATCTTTTGTCTGTGTGTGGCAGTAAGCACCAGAGTGATGTGGTAAAACAGAAGGCGCTGGCTCGTTGCTCACAGCCTCGTGGTTACTGCTCTGTTTTCAGGTTGAAGTAGGAGAGATGTATTTCATTTCTCTACTTCTGGGTTGGGCAGTGTTGTTGGAAGCATGACGTTGTGTCATCCTGTAGCAACCCTGACTGGACAATTAAGAAAAATTATAAGTGGGAGAGGCAGCACTGTGAGAAGAGCTTTGCCCTTGAAAAGAGGAATTTGATGACATGACAATGAGCACGGGATGCATTTGCTTTCAGGAGTGCTGGAGTCACAAGTTTGGCTTGGGAAGGAGGGCGTGTGACTCCTTCTGGACTGTGTCTCTCATTTCACTGCAGTTCTGCTTTACCTCTCTAGTTGAGTGAAACTGGGTACATGTAGTAGAATTCTAACTGGAAAGATGGATTTCCTTGGGGGATTTTTGTTATAATTGTAATGGTTTTGAGTTACCATGATGCCATTCATACTGTAAACTAGTAAAAATCAAGAAGAATCTTTTCCCATGCATAACTATATGCATGTCCTTTTCATTGTCCTGCTTCTATTATCTGGCTCTGCGATGCTTGAGAAAAGTCCTCAATCAAGTCTTGGAGGTGCTTGTTCTAGCAAAGACTGCTGTGGTAAGATCACTTGCAATGTGTTGTACGCCATGGACTTGTTTTCTCATCCATGAGGTTGGATGGTTATTCATACTGGACCCCTACAGTGTAAAGTATCTGCTTCCCACCAGAACTCCGGAAGTGGTCCAGATGGATCTTGAATGTTTTCAGAGATGGAGGCCCCGCAGCCTCTCTGGGCAGCCTGTTCCCATGCTCTGTCATTCTCACAGTTAGAGTGTTCTTCATGTATACATGAAACTTCCTGCGGTGCTGTTTTTGCCCGTTCCTCCTTGTCCTGTTGCTGTATGCTACTGAAAAGAGCCCAGCCCCATCCATTTGACTGCTGCACTTTAGATTTTTATCAACACTGATGAACAGAGATGGCAGATGTGCTCCTGTGGACGCTTTTTTTTTTAAATATGAAATTAAATCAAATCTCTAAATTTTAATTGCTAATTTCTTTTGGAAAGAACAGTTAGTCTCTGACCTACATATGGGACTCAAGTGTGACTTTCTGGTTCTTAGACATTTTGATTGTAAAAAAAAATTCCAAGATGGTACTAAGACCACAGGGATGTTGCGTCTGTCTCTGCTCTACTATTTTTCTTTTCTTCCCCTCTAACTTTCTCTTTTCTGTTAGTAGTGTGGACTTCTTCATGGAGAAGGAGGCTACGTCCACAAGTGAAGAGTTAAGGGTGTTCTTTATCAGTTGCTCTTTGTATGCTCATGGAGGAATTATTAGAAAGATCTCTTTGAACAAAACTGATCAGTTTTTTTTCTCATGCCCTCTCTGTAGAAATCTCTTCTTTTAATCTTGTTCTCAATACAGAAAAAAAATCTGTTCTGTGAATGAAGGATTCCAGTATTGAGGCCTGTAGATTGTGACTTGCCCAAAATACAAAAACAAAAATCCCACGCAAAGAGACTTCAACCTCAGACGTTTCTGGAAACCATTATTTTTCTATGCACATGTTCTGTGTTGAAAAATTCCCTGTTCCATTGTTACTGGAATTGTGTAGTCTGCTTTTGCTCATTTCTAAGGAGGAAGTCTTTTCTGCCCTTCATGTACACATAATTTTAAGAAACCTGAACTGTATCACTCAGTAGAGATATTGCCTCAATGGCAGTGTTATTATGAAAATGCTATTGAATTCAGACTTTAACAAATATTCTAGGCTGGCTTGCTTCAGGAACTGGATGTGAGGATAAAGATCTGTATAGCTGAGGAAGCCACGTTAAAGTGAAGAGTATTGCCAAGGGGGTGCAAAAGAGTCATTCTAGATCAAGGAAACAGATGTGAAAAGTTAGTCTACAAAATGGACAAGAAGGCTAGTTTCCTGTATTAAATAACAGACTAGTGGTTCCGCTTATTCAAATACAAATACTTTACAAGCATCAATGAATAATTAATTTGTACAGTCATAGTGTACTTGAGAAATAGTGTGTGCCACAAAAAAACCTCAGCGGAGGCTCTAAAGAATGCTGTATCAAAAGGATAAATCAATAATTTGCAGAATACACCGTTTTTAATGGAAGGGAGAAGGAGATATTGGCCCTAGTCTCTGAAATGAGCTTTGACTACACACAATGTGCTTGAGCACCCTTTGCATTCAAGGCACTCGCTTTCAGCTTTTAAAGGAAGCTGTTTGCACCTGTTTAGAACTCCTACCCTCTCAAAACAATTCATACTGCAGTGCATATGATTCTCCCTGAGGGAAGAGAGAGAATAAACCGAACGTCAGATATTAGCTGCAGCGCTTAGTGCACTGCTGGGAGGCACTTGGATACGACAGCTATACAGGCAGCGTTGGGAGCGATGCAGCACAAAAGAGAAAGTGTCCGTGCCACCAGATTACGTGTTTGATGTTCTGTACAGTATTTCTCTAGAGTACAGCTATGTTTAAGCACCTAAGTCAAAGTATTTTTGCTTCACAGCCCCCAGCTATTAAGTGCAGCTGCAGCACCTCGCAGCTCTAGCAAATGGAGGTAGCTGTTCTTCAGTGTGAGGCAAGTCATCTCTGCCAGCAAAGCTTTTCTTGATGTAGGTTAGGTGGGCTGGCAGGATCCTGCAATTTCTGTAATATGTGCTGATCCAAAGAAAGCATAAATTCATGAACTAAAGTCATTTTGTGATTTATTCTCATGGACAGGATTTTTTCAAAACTTTATTTGGTGTTAGAGAGGATGCTTGCCACTGACTTTCCTTGGGGCATTGGCGCTGATGCTCTGCGGCTATCTGGGAAGCGTCAGGCCTGAAGCAAGCAGAAGATGCTGGCAATGCTGTGTGTGCAACTCATGCGGTCCTTGTAGGCAGAGGAGATAAATGGCATGCTTATGTACCAACCGTGGAATAGAGGCTATCTCCACAATGCCTATGGAATGGACAACATCAGGGGCTGGAGCTTTTGCTGGAAATTGCTGCCAGTTGAAGGAAGTACAGTGATACATGCTGGTGTCAGAGTATGTGACTTGTACACCAAGCTTTTGATCGCTATTTTTACATAATTTTTTTGGACAGCAGTAAAGGTGTTAGGATAATGGTTCTCAACTTATTTTTTTCTTCATTAGTGGAGCTATGCTTTTCAGCCTCATCTATGGATTTTTTAGTATCTTTTTCTGAACAGTTTCCTAATAGAGAACCTTTACGTTCTCAGCAGTGGAATTTCTGAGCTTTAGAAGCGCTGTTTTAATTTAAGAAAACTGACGTTAATGCTGTGTCTGCATGGGCACTACATGGTGCACCTTGTACATGTTTCTGTACTGACTTCTTGAAGATAGGCTTATTAGTATATTCCATTCAAAGAGACTTTTAGTTCTTTTTTTGAAACTTTTGAAGTCATTACTGTGGTAAACCATAACAATGTCTTCAAACCAACAAATACCGGAGGTATTTTTTTCTTAGATGAATTCCACCCTCTGCCTTTACTTTGCCGTTCTCTGTGCAGAAACAAGGCAACAGTATAATTCTTACCCAATTTCTGCTTTGTTTGACCCCTCTCTATGGAAACTCTTCTTCGAGGGTCATAGTCATGCATTTGAATCGAGGCACCATGTGATCCCTTCTGCTGTGCTGGAGGGGCAACATAAAAATGACAGAAACAATGAGACAAAATGCAGTGTGAATAAGATCCAGTAGCCTATTTTTGAAAAGCTTTGTTGAAGGCATCGCGTAAAAGTGACAGAATATAGCTTTATGGTTTAAAAAATGAAGAGAGAATTGTGTAGGCAGTCCTTTCTGTCTAGTAAAAATACCACAGTGTACAGAAATTGAAGTGCTACAGCTTCCTGTGATCTAAATTGGCATCTAACCTTAGTCAGTAGGTGAAACAATGCTTGAAAATGTTGTTTATACTAATTGCTTTTTTATCACTTAACAACAAAGTTGTGTTTTAAAAACATTCATTAAGTGAACTGGACAAATAAGGCAGTTCAAATGATAAATAAAATCTCCACAGATCATGGAAATTCCATGTCCTGCATCGCATTTATAGTTTGTAGAGACCTTTATTTTAATGTTTTGTGTCTTTCTGGAAACTGCACTTTTGAGAGGGGAAGTCTGGTTAAGAGAAAAATATCTCTGTTTAGAAAGAAGGGGAACTTTTGAGTGGGAGATTCATCCCACCTATTTGGGATAAGATCAGTCTTTGACTTCCCTCAGGATGGAAAAAATGTGAGATGCTCTTTCCTTCCTTTTGTTGCATAGGGAGTCAAGATGTCCCTCTGAGGTTCTGCCCCTGACAGTTAAATAGCTCAGGCTGTATGCAGGTGTTTGTGTGCAATTTGAAACCCAGCTATAGTCCTTTGTGCAACTTCTAACCTTTTAAAAAGAGTGTGCATTAAAAGGCAGTTCAGTTGGTGGGGACATTTGTGCTGTTAGCTTGAACGTATCTAGTTGAATAATAGTGATTGTGTGAAGGAGAGGGCTTCAGAATCTACTTCTCTTATTTGCAGTGACTTCACAATACACTTGGAAGAAGCTCCATCTATTTGCTTGGAACAATTACCTGCTTATGATCAAGAAGGGTAGACTTCGTATCTACAGCATACTACAATACAATTTCCATAATGAATGGAGGAGGCTTATGTATATGTGTGTATATATATATTTTAAAATAAAAGACTTTCTGAAATAGAAGCTTAAGTCAACACTTTGGATTTTGGAGTATGCTTTCCTCGCTTGAATTCCCTGAGTAATTCCACTGTTGCCTGAACTTTATAGACCTTCAGAGGGCAACTGGCTTTCCTGCCCATAGCTTGCCATTCATATGGAAGATCAGCAATCTTCCAAGTGGAGTAAGTGGTTATCTAGCAGTTCTGCTGTTTCTATCCCTGACAGTGTATTCTCAGCTTCAGTTCTCGTGTCTTGGAGCTGAAGTGCAGAATTGGCTCTGCTCTAAAAATCCTGGCGCGTTCAGAAGGTTGTTGTTTGTTTTGGTTTTGTTCTGTTATCAAAAACTATTTGTGTGTAGTTTTTATTCCCCTCCCCCCCAACTTTTCTTTTTCCTCAGATGTGCTTAAAGTTATAAAACTGGTAAATAAATAGAGGCTAAACTCAATTTCGTGAAGTTCCATGCTGCGCAGCAGACTTACTGTTTGAGTAAGCCAGCTTGTCTGTCTGTCAGACCACTGTGAAATGAAGATGGTTATCTCCAAATGGCTTCTGAAGGTAAATGCCATCAAGATTTTGAATGCTTGTAGTGTGTGCTGACAGGAGGATGGAGAAAGGAAAGATGTTGGATGTTCCTGCATAACTAGACTGTCTCATGAGAAATCACAGCCGGCTCTGCTTTCTTGTCTGCTCTCCTGTTTCAGTGTCTTACCTGGAAAATTCTTAAAACATTTCACTGACAAATTATAACTTAGAATAGAGATGAGTTTGTTAGTTTTGCCTTTTGCTTTGAATTTTCAAAGAGCATCACAGCATTGTAGGCTGCTAAGCTGACAGAAGAAAGATCAGTAGGAGGTTGAGTTTCTCAGGGCAAACTTTCTCACCCAAGACCAAGACAGCAAAGAACTGTTAGGATATGTTTTTGCTCACAGGAACAGAAGAAAAGAACTGGTCACCTATCAATCATTCTTTGTAAATGAGCTGTTATGAAGAATCATGGCTAACTCCAGCTGGTGTCTGGGGTCTTGTGCTAGGCCTAGAGTCATAACATGGAAAGGGTTGCTTTGATGTATTTGTCATGTATTATCCTTGCCATGCTACTTGCTGACACTGCAAACCATCTTGATGATGGACAAAGAAACCTGAGCTTAGCATGTAAATGACCAAAAAAGTGATTTCTTCTCTGAGAGAAGTGTACCTTTCCCTTCTCGTTGTTGTTATTACTTTTTTTTAGTGGAATTTCTACAGTGCCTCCCCACCCTGGCCCATGACTGTCCAGAACAGCCACTTGCTCATTCTCATTGCTGCAGAGGCAATTCTGCTTCAGCAATGGACATGGAGTTGTGCTGCACTTGCGCTTGGTTATGAACTCTGTTTATTACAAGGGAGCAATTATTAATGTGCTTTCATTTTTAAGCCTATTATAACTCCTTCACTTTGATTAATCTCATTGTGGAGCTCTTTACTCTTTTAGCTTGTGTAAAAAGCAAGCCTGATCATAACAAGTGTTTCTGTTATTTCCCTCACAGTTGATGGAGGAGGCAAAAGGGCTATTGATTTTTATATAAAAATGAGTTTAATGGGACTTAAAGGTAAGACTTGAATCAAGGCTTATTGGAATCAGTGCTGATCAGTCATTACAGTACAGTGGATTTCAGGCTTTGGTATTTGACATACTGCCATACTGCTATGGGGCTCAGCTGTCTACGTAGTAGGAGTTTTGCAGATCTTCATCAGTTGTTCAAAAGCAGCAAACTATCATGTTGTGAGAGCAGGGAACGGGAAGCGAGCTAACCAGCTAACACTGCTACTTTTATTTCTACTGTCTTTTCTTATCTTCTTGTGCATTTTGACCTTGAATGTGTGGCCATATGTAACGAAGCATACAAGTACAGATAATATAATAGATCTTTATAAACATTATAGAAGTTTTCAGAGATAATGTTGTTAGTTCTGTGATGAGTTGTAGTTTGATAAGTGCTAAGAATTTCTTTTTTTTTTTTTAATAGTAATATGAAGAGCATAGAACTGGGAAGAAAGAAAATATGAAACAAACATAAGCACAAACTAGTGATTCAGAGGTTCGACTGTATCAACAATTGGGCCAGATCTGGCCTGTGGACAAGTCCTGTTCTGTTTTCTTCGTACATATGTGCCTATGTTGATGCTCTGCCTATGAGCTGCAGTCTTAACCTTCAGGAAAGAAATATTTCTGTGACGTGGAGCAGAAAGACAGCACTGCTGCAAACCAGCTCACAGTGTACATCCCTGAAAGATCGGACCATCTTCTTAGCCATAATTCTCTCCACAAATTACTGCTGTGGCTTGAGCTTCATTCCCAGTCCCCCCCCTTCTTTTCCTCTTCTGACTTTTGATTGACTGGCACTTCAAGTTAACCAAATGCCTAGTTCCTCCTGATAGAGAAGTGTGTGAACAGTGCATTGCTCTCACCTCTTCAATCCTCAGGAGTTTAAGTACAGAAGCAGGCTTTTTATAATCCTTATTCCTGAAAATACCATCTCTTAAGTCCCTTCACCATACAAGGTTAGGTGATGCATTTTCAGCTGAAGTAAATTGCTGTGGCAGTCCACTGAAATTAAGAAAAAATGTATTAGATCGATAAAAGATACAATTGATAGAAATGGGGATAAGACAGTTATCCACGCATCTGCTTTTGAAGAAATGCAGCTACTTCTAAGGTCTTTGTAAAGACCCACTGAAACTAAACATCTAAAATCCAGGAATTGTAAAGAAAACAGCAAAATGGAATATTTGTTCTTGGAGTTCACTCATCTGTCAAGCCTATGGGATGAAGACGTTTTTTCGCAAGGGATAATGAAGTATTGCTTTTCTGATATGTTTGCTGTTAGCAATGAAGCTGTACAAGTGAAAGGAGCAGAGCTCATATACCTTGTGAGCTAAATGGAAGTAGGAAATATATATTAGCTATTATAAAATTTACCTATTACCTTTCCTTAAAAAGCAGGTGTTTGCTCTCATATACATCATTTAGGTTAGCAGTAATGAGCATCTATTTAAGCTGATAGCTTTAAACCTCAGTACAAAATTAGTACTTTATCCTTGAATCCACCTTGCTTATTGCTGCTGCTCTACAAGTCCCCCTGGGCTTGTTTTCCTGTTGGCATTGCATGTACCACTTGACATCAATGGACAACATGCTTAATTCTGTGCCTGTGCTGCTGCTTTGTGGTATTGGAAGCCTTCAAACAGGACAGCTTGTGGCTGCTTATTCTACTTGAGCTGTGTAACTGGCTGCTTCACTGCTGAAGATTACTTCTTTAGTAGCCTTACACAACTTCTAAAGGTAAGTCTATCAGTGAGTAGGTTTGTCTTGCTTGTGGGATTTTCCTGCTTTCCTCACACAACTCCTGCAGCTCCTTTATTTTTCCTTTCCTGCTACTTGCCTAAACCAAATAAAAAGCATTCACATTTGTATGGCAGCTGTTAGGTCACGGCCTGAACCAGTGATTGAGCACCTGGTGAAGGGGTGTGCCAGGCCTGGGAACACAGGTGTGAGCAATTCACCGGTGCAACTGCAAGGGGTGGACCCTGGGTCCCTTCCTTTCTAACCTCATTTAAAGGTTGGCAACTGAAGGGGAAGAGTTTCTACTTAGAGGTTGCCTCTTTTTGGAGTTTCCGGAGAGCACTGATCCTCAGAAAGGGTAAACTATTTCTTCTTTATTACTGAATTGTGATTGCTGCCTTTCTTGGGTGATCTGAAATCAGTTAAAGGCAACTATATCAACTGCCTCCTATCCATATGTTGTTGCTGATATGTGTTCATCTTTGCATTTAGCTGCAGCTTGCCTTGTTTTTTGTGTGCGTGGCCAGAGTCTGCTTAGTATATAATACAGCAGATGGATTCTGATTGTACCTAAGAGGTTTCTTCACAGTTAAAGATATGGACTGATAGGATTGCAAAGTATTTACAGTGCCAATGATAGTCTCAGAAACCCTTTGCTGTCTAGTAGGTGTTTTATTTCTCTTTTCTTGAGGGTATGTTTTGAACATGGGAGAGTCCATCCATATCTTCCCAAGTGTCACTGTGAAGCACTTGTGCTGCCTGTTGTGAAGGCGCACATCTGTGTATGCTTTGCTATGTATTGTCTCCAGTTGTGCTGTGTGGGTGGCAAATAAGTCTTTGAGGAAGAAGACTTTTTGAAATGGCACAGATGCAGCTGTGCTTTTCCAGGACTTGCACTTTTAGCATCTGTGTTGTTAATAGTAACCTCCAAATCCTCATTTCTTTTATGAATTTATGTAGTAAAATCTGTGCTTAGGTGGTGAGATGCCTCTTACTCTTTATGCTTTTGGTGTCTTTTTACCTAGTCAATAGAAGTAGAGAGAAACTGACATCTGGAGGCATTTGGGAGGTGACAGCACAGAAGAAATGAAAGCCTTCCTAATGAACTAGTGCTTGTTGTGCAATCAGAACTGGTGCACAAGACAGTGTTGTTAGTGTACTTTCTTTTTGCCTAGTTTTCTAAATGCCTTTGCCTATACCAATTTTCGAATACTCATATTTTTTCCCAGACTTCTGCAAGGTGTGGCAATGTTTTGTGCACTTGTTCCAGGACCAAGGTCAATCAGTGGCAAAAGCAGGAGTAGGAGTGAGGATATCAGATTCCTGCTTGTTTGACTGAGCATAAGGTGGAAGCTGCTTCAATGAGTACTTTTTTACTTAGTTGATGACATTTGGATATGTACAGAGAATCTCCACCAGCAACAGAGTAGTAGTGAATGGACTTCTTAGTAAATGGAAGACACAGATGGAGGAGTACATATGATTGCTTTGGATGGGATTTTTTCTTTGCTTACTCTCTCAAATAATATTCATGGTGTGACTCACACTTCTTTATAATAACAATGTAATGCTTTCAAAGGCTCAGAGTGTCCCCCTAAGCTGTGCACTGTAAGGATGGAGCACAGCCCTGCTGAAAAGGACTTGAGAGTGCTGGTGGATCACAACCAGAGGAGGGCCACAAAAATTATTCAAGGGATGGAATGCCTTCCCTGCAAGAACAGGTTGAGAGAGCTGGGACTGTTCAGCCTGGAGAAGAGAAGGCTCCAGGGAGATCTGACAGTGGCCT
>JANHGO010000038.1:12061578-12087134 GCA_024606505.1 Aquila spilogaster
TCTGTGGAGAGAGGAGCCCACGGAGCAGGTTTTCTGGCAGGACTTGTGACCCTGTGGGGGACCCATGCTGGAGCAGTGTGTGCCTGAAGGACTGCAGCCTGTGGGAAGGACTCATGTTGGAGAAGTTCATGGAGGACTGCCTCCCGTGGGAGAGACCCCACCCTGGAGCAGGGTAAGAGTGAGGTGTCCTCCCCCTGAGGAGGAAGGAGTGGCAGAAACAAAATGTGATGAACTGACCCCAACCCATATTCCCCATCCCCCTGTGCTGCTGTTGGGGAGTGGGTGGAGAAAACTGGGAGTAAAGTTAAGCCTGGGAAGGAGGGAGGGGTGGGGGGAAGCTGTTTGTAAGATTTGGTTTTATTTCTCATTACCCTACTTTGATTTGATTGGTAATAAATTAAATTAACTTCCCCAAATCGAGTCTGTTTTGCCTGTGATGGTAACTGGTGAGTGATCTCCCTGTCCTTATCTCAACCCACGAGCCCTTCATTATATTTTCTCTCCCCTGTCCACTTGAGGAGGGGGAGTGATAGAGCAGCTTTGGTAGGTACCAGCCAGGTCAACCCACTACAGTCCTTTTTGGTGACCATGAAGGGACCTCTTAGGGGTGGAGATTGTATTGGGTCTGGCTGAGATGGAGTTAATTTTGCCCGTAGCAGCCCTCATAGTGTTGTGCTCTGTACTGGTAGCTGGAAAGATGTTGATAACATGCCAGTGTTTTGGTTACTGCTGAGCAGTGCTCACATGGTGTCAAGGCTGTTTCTCCCAACATTCCCCCTCACCAGTAGTCTGGGGTGGGCAAGATCTTGGGAGGGGACATAGCCAGAACAGCTGACCCAAACTGACCAAAGGGATATTCCATACCATATCATGTCTGCTCAGTAATAAAAGCTAAGAGAAAGGAGGATGAGGGAGGGCATTTGTTATTTACAATATTTGTCTTCCAGAGCAACTGCTGTGTGTACTGAAGCCCTACTTCCCAGGAAGTGGCTGGACATCACCTGCTGATGGGAAGTAGAGAATAAATCTTTTGTTTCCCTTTGCTTCTGTGTGCAGCCTTTGCTTTTGGTTTATTAAACTGCCTTTGTCTTGACCCATGAGTTTTTTTCCATCTTATTTTCTCCCCTCCCTGTCCTGCTGAGGAGGGGAGTGATAGAACAGCTTGGTGGGCACCTAGTGTCCTGCCAAAGTCAACCCACCACATTGAGGCATTTAGATTTTCAAAGATGGATGTTCTTATTCAAGTGTGTAACTTAAGAAGCACTCCTTATGCTGGATCTAGCTGTTGTACGAAGTCTGTCCAGTAGACAGTGCAGACTCTTGAAGACCTGACCTTTGAGCATGGAAATAGGTACCTTATTTTCAGTTAATTTTGTAACACCCAATGCTATACATGTGAGCACAAACACTGCCCCCTATAAGTATATATAAAAATATTTTTCCTACTAACCTTAGGCTTTGGATAGTTAGGAAAGTGTATGTTAATGTTCATTTTTTGTCTAGTAAGAATGCACACAGAAAACACTAGCATTTGCCTTAAAGCCCTTTTTGGCAGAATTTCCTGTAAAGAACCCAAACAATATATCTGGTTGGAGGACAGGGCATTGTATATTAGCATATACATCTTCATGCTTGCCAGTGTTGCCTAGTGCTGCAAATAAAACACTGGACTGGTGGCCAAAGATTTATCTTTATTCAGCCTGACTTCCACTTAATGTGCCTACTTTTTTCTAACCTGATTGTGTCCCTTTAATGTGTTTCAAAAATGAGTACTTCTATGTCTTAACTGTGAAAAGAATTCAGATGCCACTGAGGTAGAACAACTAAAATCTACTACTTGGTATAATTTCTTTCAGTCACTTTTGAACAAGCATTTTTGGAAGAGATACCAAGCCTTTTGTGTTTTGGGGGTTTTCAACAAATACCTAACTTCTGGGAATTAGGGCAAGATTTCCTTGGGTTCAGGTTGACCCACATTGCTTTCTGCAGAGCATCTTGCATCTTCCAAGTGTGTACTACTGGCCCCTTGCAATAAATGCAGTGTGACTTAGAGCACGGGCTTCTGTGTGTGCACTGATATTGGACAGTTAATTTGCATTAGGAGTGCATTTTTTTGAAGCTAATTCTCCTGATTGTCCCACCTTACTGCACTTAAATTTGAATAATGGAGTAGCTTCAGAGTGTGTATTTGATTCCTTTTTGGATAAAACTGAACTGGAAGCTGTGTTCCAGGAGCACATAAGATGCTTATAGTCTACTCCAAAGTACCCCATCCCAAAATGCTAGTGATGTAGATGATGGGGGCCCTTGGGAACAGCTTATTTACTTTATGGGTTTATTCCTGTTGAGGTAAGGCTAGTGGTGCTCATCTGGGCTATGTGAGAGGCTAGGTGAGGGGAAAGAAAGTGCTATGAACAAGCAGTGTGTAGAGCAAAAGTGGAAGGCATTCTGCTTATATACACACTTGAAAACAAGGAAGGTTGGGGATATGGAGGCTGGGTATGGCCTTGGCCACAGTAACCATGAGATGGAGCTCAGGATCCTGAGTGGAGGAAACAAGACAAAAAGCAGGATCATAATCCTGGACTTGAAATGAAGTGCCAGTAAACCTTCCTGGAGCTAAGCAGGTTTTTGGTATTTTTATTTTTTTTGTATTGAGCACCCAGAGAACACTAGTCTAAAAACTAAATTGGCAAAAACTTAATCTACTGGAATATATATTCTTCCTTTTTAATATGTTCGTATTTGTGTGTAGTTCATAATTTTCTTGGGAACACTGTTCTTTTGCTAATTTCTGCCAGAAAAACCTTTTAGGGTTTGGGACAAAAGATCTGCTTTATTGGGGTCAGGTGCATGTGAAAGAGGGTACAGACTCTGACTGTTGCTAGGTTACACTTATGTGCTCACATAGAAAAAGAAATCCCTGTATGTTGGGAGTGTCATATGATAGGTCAAAATATTTCTCTTGCTGCATGATGTCAGTTGCTGCTATTGTGTAATGAGTAGATCGTATGGTTAATTTTTCATGTGATTGGCATTCAGTGAACTCGCCTCTGAGTCAGTCTAATATATGCAAATCTTTCTTGATTCACACAGTGGAAGTGAATAATGCACTCTTCTGTGAATTTGCATTTCTTACAAACTACAATAGGAATAGCAGCAATTCTGAATAAAGCAGATCTGTTTTTATTTAAAGAAATGTAAATTGGATGTCTTGTTCAAAACTTTTGAAATGTGCTTTATAGAACATGTGTCATTCTCTGTCCTAACTTCAATATGAATCAGCATAGGAATCCTGTTTTTAAATATATCCCTGTATTACTGCTATTTGCATCTCTATTCAGGAATTCAGACTAAGGCAAGGGCTAGCTTGTATCCTTTACCCCTGGGCGAGAAGATGCAACAGTGCATAGAAAGCAAAAAGTCTTACAGTCTTGCCTCTGAATATTCTTTCATCACATGCTATTGTCCTTGAAAGTCTGTTCTGTGTAATCACTGGAAGACTTGCTAGAGGTTTAATCTTTAACATTCCAGATATTGAGGAGTAACTGAGCAGTCCTGCTCCCCCAGTTGAAATGAGCTGCTATTCTCTCAGTGCAAGTCTCTTGCTTGCACTGTGTGGGGATAACTCAAATGTCTTCCAAACATAACTTCATTGTCCATGTGTCTGTCCTGGGTGATGTCCTGGGAGAAGCCTGTGATTTCTCTGTGCAGTCTTGTAGCTTTTTTTATATTTGGTTTCAGCCCTGCAATGATGGTATTGTGCCATTTATTGCATGTTGAAGCTAAAAGCCACATTAGGAGATACCTCTGGGTTATGCCACTGATAAAACAGTAGGTTTTACCTCCTCTGACACTTCTGGGTTTTTGTTCTGTTTCTATGCTTGATGTCTGTCTGGCATCACTTGTGGTGCTGGGAGAGCAGTAATGCAGCAGGCACAAAACCGTTAAACAACATGGTTTTGTCTTACAAGGGGGTGTTTTAACTTTGCCCTAGGCTGCACATCTTTTACTTTCCTGCCGCTTCTAAATCTGGTAGTGTTTTCTTGCTCTCAGTAATATTGTTTGGCTTTGATATTCACCTGCTGCAAGGCTGAAGCTGTAAGTGAATCTCTTCAGAAACTATCATGCCTCTCTCATTCTTGCTTAATGCATCTAGTAAAATAGGAAATAAAACCCTGTCTAGGGAGCTGTGTATGCTGGGGCTCTTGAGCATCTAACTTCTGCTTTTGCTTGTTGGACTGAGCTGAGCCTTGAGGTGACATCTAGAAGATACTTAAAGCCTTTCAGCTGAGAAATACAGTACTGCCGTGTTTGCCAATGAAGGCTCTTAGGGAGGTAATGAAGGACTGTTAGATGTCTTAAGTGCTCTGTGGCAAAATAGCAATGCCTCATGTACTTGAAGAACACTTAACCTAGAAGATCAAGTCTTTGCTGCCCCTGCATTTTTAAGGAGGACAATGAGCAGGGAATCCCTTAGAAGTTCAACACCATGAAAGAAAAAATTCCAGTCATTTCCCAATCTTTTTTGAGGGTGATTGTTTTGGGTTTTTGCTTTTAAAAAGCTAGCAAGAACACTTTAAGGATGTGATCTCTAAACTATAGATATTTTTGGTAAGTAAGAATTTAAATCTTTAATTCAGTTTTCTCCAATTGCCTCCTTTTGGTATGGATAGAGGGAGAGTAAACTGACAGCTGTAGGAACTTGGATAGAAGTGACATTTCAAGTAAATTTTGCCTATGAGGACAGCTAACAGCTTTATCCCCATGCATTGCTTGAGAGATAATGGGACTGTCACAATGTTAATATCTACTGCCGTTTGTTTTCATTGTTTAATGTGCATGGTCACTGGAGCTCATAATTAGAAAATAAGTTCCTTTTAGGAATATGCCTTATAAAGCAGAACTCAAAATTAGTATTCATTATGAATGCCACTGTGTATATGACTCAAACAAATATGAGCACCTAGCCATTGTTTGCTTTTTTCCATTGCAATCATTGTGTTATTCCCCTTGTGGCTCTTAAATGTTGGCCTGATTTTGACTTCTGTAGATAATTGTCTAATACAATTCTTTGGGAATGGAGGCTAACCACCAAGTTAATTTTGCTCTCTGAAGTGTTCAGCTTCTTAGGCAGATCTTTCTTTTAAAGAAAGCTTGGGTTCTCGCTGTAATGACTAAACCATTGGGGAATACTGCACACACAGAAGCAAAAACATTCACTCACTCATTCTGATTAATCTCCTGTGTAAAGATGGATTTCAGAATGCAGCTTTTTGGTGGCTTTCATCCATCCACTTTTGTTTAGCATGTTACAGTACTGATTTGTGCTTTGGTTAGCGTTTGTGTAGACTAGACCACTTGGTAGTCTGATCTGTGTGCGTATGTCTGTATGTCAGCTTACTGGTTTTGTGTGCGTGGATTTTGACTGCTGGAAATTCTCTTGGTACAGGCATTCAAATCTACTGTCTTTCTTGCAATTACTATGTTGGCTCTTTCAATGAGAACCAAAGGTGCCCTGTGGGAGAAGTGTTGGCAGAAGAGGACTTTGAACGCCTGCAGCTGGGCTGTTTGTCGCCTGATTCCCCTCATTTCCATTTGATGGCACAGTACCAGGCTTGTTCTAAGACTTTGCTGGTCAATTAATTTGTTCTTTTCTGTTCCCGAATTGGAAACTAATTGAGTACTTGTGAAGGGTGCCAGATTAAACTCAGTTTTTCCTTGGAGTGCCAGTGAAAATGCCTTTCCCTCCTATGTTTCCTTAGGAAACTACACTTGAAAAAATGAGCTTACATGATCATGCTATGTGTGAGGTTGTCAGGCACATGCAGTCACCCCATGCTGACAATGTTTGACTCTGTCAGCCAATTTTAATCAAATTTGTCAGAAGGTGGAGGTCCCACCTTCCCACCCAAGTACCCTTCTTGTGTCCGTTAGCTTTGTGAAAGAGCTGACTTTAGTGCACTGGTGCTACCATAGGAAACTTAATAGGTGCGGGCGTCCTTGTCTGTTTTGGACAGGAGAGACTCAAAGTTTGGCCTCTCTTTTGGACAGATCAGAGTCACGTTCTGTGAATGTGTGGTGTGACTTTTTCCCCCTCCTCTTCCTCTTTTCAAAATACAGTTCTGGCTGTAAGGAAGAGGTCTGAGGCTGCAGTTACTTGAAGCTCTCAGGCAATGCTTTTGCCAGCATTTTAACTTTGTTTTCTTTCCGCTGTGATAAAGATGAGTAATTTTAGACCGTGGTCTGGCACAAAAGGGGGGAAAACATTTTCTTATTCAAAACTCACACCAGGATGAGACTGTGTGCCTTAATCAATGAAGTTTGTAAGCTATTTTGGTGAGTGACAATGACTCTCTTGCACTGCCTTGAATAAAATTCTCCCTCTTTGCTTGAGATAAAGTATGTTCTCTGATTTTCATGGATGTCAGCCACTACTTTCCTTTCTTCCAGACTGGTGGCTGGTAGGGCCATGGAACAACAGGCAACATGTATAGTCCAACACTACACATCAATGCTAGCCAGATCAATGAGGCCAAACAAACAGTTGAGGAATTGCAGGATCTGCATGTTTCCTAATGTAGACGGGCCTGCTGCCTTGCAGGCTTCATGGGACACACAGGAGTACAGACTCTAAGATGGGACTCTCTGTTATTCTTTGCTTTAGCAAAGTGTGGGATTTTGGTTTGCTTTTGGTGTTTTGGGATGAGAAGAGTCTAATAAACTGCAGGGTATGTTATTTTAGAATTGGGATACAGTCCCCCTGGAAAAGGAAATGCAGCCTTTCTAGGAGGTGGTGGGGTGTTGTAGTATGCCCTCACCCTTGCGTCACAGAGGGGGATGGTTAGGCTTTCAGAATCTGATGGGTTTACGAATAAAAACCTTGTACTCCATTAAATAGGCAATAGGCAATAGTTTCTCTTCTCTGCAGTATGTGACATCCCATTTCTTGCGCCCCCCCCCTTACTTGCATACTTTAATCTTTTTGCTAGGAAGTCCATGCTATTGTTTTTTGTTTTGCCCCTCCCCCCCCCCATGTAAAACAGCTTCCTTAACTAGGTATTTTATTGCTATTACTTTATGAAATGCTTGAAAAATGTCTAAAGTTCCTGTTTGCCTAGGATTAAATGAACAAGCTGGAATAAAGAGGGTAAGTGCTGTCTTTCTGCTTTCTGAAGAGCACTGATACATTTTTGTATGTTTGTTACCTCATCACCAATACATGAATTCTGCATCAGCTGTCCAAACAAACCCATTGAAAATTTTTTGCACTAACATGTTTCTTCAATTTCTGGGCTCCTCTTCCTTTCCCTTGTGAGAAAACAAGATTCTTTGTGCAATTTTGTAACAGGAAAATGTAAGGGAACCCGAGAACTATTAGAAGAGGCAGATGTTTGTTAGCTTTGGGGATATCTGTGTGTTGCTGCTGACTTGTGGACTTGCAGTTCAGTTTTAGAAGATTCTCCATGGGGGAGATGTATCTCTCCCCGCCGCGGATGTCAGGTTGTCCCATGCTAATGGCTGACTATTTCTTTACCGAGGCCCTTTTTTGTGCAGTTTAGTTATGGGGAAGATGCTAATTTTAACAAAACAGGAACACACAAACAGCCATGCGAGGGAGTGGTTCTGGGAGCAGGAGTGAGGTGCAGTGAAGGAAGGCTCTCTGCTTTGGATAGCAGTGCTGGCTTGCATTGGTACCTGGAACTTGCCACAACCATGTCTGAGTGGGATGTCTCTCGTGAGGAGCTGGTAAAAGGGTTCCAGGCTCCAGTAGTAGTAGCAGCTGTCTAGTGCTGGCTATGGTCCCTTTCCTATAGGATTGACTACAGGGAACTCCAAGTGAGGGTGCATCTTGCTTCTCTGGAGCTTTGAGATTGTTTATTTCCTTGACACCCACAGGTAATGCTTGCTTTTTTCTTTTTAAAGAAGGAGAGCAAGAAGCAGAAGCCATGGTGAAGGTATTGCAATATGACTTTGAGAAAGAAGGTGCCAGGGGAGTATGTAGTATCTCCCCTCCCCCAGCCCCTTCTCTCCTCTCTATTTCAGAGGTGATGTTTCCTGCCCTGCCTGCTGGGTAACTGGTATGGGATGGAGCAAGAGTAGAACAGAGCAGGTTCTGTGGAACTACTGACAGCTGGTGTCAAACACAGCAAGCAAGCAGTGATGCAGGAACAACCCTCCTGTCTTATGCATTTCTTTTGAATTCTTGAATGTTGCAATGCTAATACCATTTGTTCCTAATTCATGTGATTTTCTATCAGGCAATACAAGACATGACAAATGAAGCAGTAGGAATTTCCTTGAGCAGTGTTTATTTTAGTGACTAACATGCCCTTACAAACTCGTTAATTTGCTTGCAGATCTTGCTGTCCAACTGCATTGGATAAGTCTGTGGTCATACAAAGTTCCATGCTATTTTGCTTTAAATAAGCAAATTCCTGTAAAGTGAGAAGGACTGCCATGGTATAACTGAGGAGAGCCTGGTCTTGTCTTATCTGATGGTAGGTCTGCTTTGGGCAATCATGACTGTACTGAGGACAGACAGCAGGAGCAGAACGGCTGTTTTTTGTACAAGTGGTGTACTGTTAGTTTTCTGGTTATTCCCCGAGGCAGACAGGATGTTGCATGTGCACTCTGACCACTCGTTCTTCAGAGGCTACTGGCCCAGAGTCAATTGTTGATAGCTGTAGTAAAAGTTTAGAAGAAGAAGAATCTGTTACTTGTTGTATGAAAAGTTGCCCCTAGGAAGGTAGAACTGAACTCCCAAGTTGAGCGTACGTGCTCTATGCCTGACTTACCACGAATACAACAGGCATAATAATGAAACTGTAAGGGTATTTTGGTGGAATAGTTAGTATATGAAGCAGGAGCTGATGAACTCTAATAAATAAAGCATTTTGATCCATTAGAGCCTTTGCCTTCACTGGAAATATTCATATTCTTAAGTTCTTTGTTGGATTAGGGTAATACCCTCCAAATAACCTGGCTGATAGAATAAAGGAAGGGAGCTTTAGGAAAAGTATAAGCAATCAACAGAAATTGGAATGTACTTTTTTTTTTTTTTCAATTTGCTTCTGAGGTTAAAATAACAGGAACCAGATGTAAAATAGCAGATATGTTCAGGACTTGAATTCACTTTGTAAATTTCCCTGTCACGGCTCAGAGAGAGAACAAGGCAGAAAGACCCCTGTGTTCTGCCAAAGGGGCAGGAATTTTAAATTCTCTTCTGTTTCTCACTTCCGAGAAACTGAATCAAAAATACCTGTTGCTTGTGTAAGTATCTCTGGCTCATCTACTTGAAGATACTTTCCCAAAGGAAGGGTAGTGTTCATAGTAATTTTTGTTAGATAGTGTGCATTGTTTTTATCTACAAGTAATTGATCTATAAATGTTAAGCAGAGCAACTTTAGAAAATAATAGACAAAACACCCTTATTTTCAACAGAAGCCTTAAATAAAAGTTGTATAAACTTCTAGGCTACTATTGCTTTTAATGTTACTATAATTAATTTGCTATTTCCTGCCTCTTTGCTACAAGTTGGAAGCTCAGCCAAATATGTTTGGAAGAAGAACAAAAGGGTTTGATTTGCTGAGAGACATAACTTCTTTTGGGGCAAAGAGTGAACCATCACTTTCTGGTCTTTCTCCTGAAAACACTTCCTTCTCATTGCTATAGGTCTCACTCAAACTACTTTCCTGCCTCGTTCTGTCTTGCTAGAGTCTGAGTTTGCAAATTATGACACTGTAATAAATCAAAGTGGGCTGGAAAGGGGGGACACTAATGGAGTTGTGTCTGTCAGCAGGATGTTGTGAAAATGCCTCTTCTAGGGCTGTTTATCTGAATTTTTAAGGGGTGTTCCATGAAAAGTATGATAAATATTCCTTACACAAAGACATCTTTTTGCATTAAAAATCTGTGATGCCTGTCATAGTGTGTACCCCACAGCAAGCTAGAGGTCAGAAAGGTACGGACAATGTAAGTATGGTGTTTTGTTTTTAAATCAGCTCTTTTTCTTGGGGATCTCCGAGTTCTGATTAGACCAAGTTCTGCATGAAATGCAGTTGCTAGCAGGTGGAAGTGAGGATGACACAAACTTTTGTGTGTGGCAGTGAACAGCACAGTGATGTGGTGGAACAGTAAGTGCTGCCTCATTGCTTGCAGTCTAGTCATTACTGCTCCATCTTCTCAAGCTGACAAAGTAGGAGATGTATTTCATTCCCTTGCTCCTGAATTGGTGTGCGCTGAGGGAGCATGATGTTGTGTCATCCTGCAGCAGCTTAGGCTGGCCAATTAAGAAAAATCATTAGTGAGGGAGCTGAAACTGTGAGATGAGGCATGCCCTTGGAAAAGGGAATTTGATGAGAGATGAGTGAGCAAAAGATGCCTTTGCTTTCAGGAGTGTTGGAGTCATCTGTATGGCAAAGGAAGGAGGAGACGGGACTTTCCCTGGGCAGCATCTCTGGGCTGACTACACCACAGTGTATCGACAGAGCAGCTAGCTCTCCAGTTGACTGAAAAATATGCAGAGCTTTGTTTCTTGGCTTCCTTGGGCTTCCACCAACCCAACTAGAAAAATTACAAAGGAGGGTCTTGCTGAGGAACAAAAAGCTGCTAGTGAAATGATTTAAGTACACATGTTACAGTTAGGCTGCATTGGGGTGTGAGGGAAGAGCGTAGCAAGGGTCAGTTCCTAAAGAGAAGTGCGTGCTCTAGTCTTGGAGATGACATGAGAGCTGAATCCCGTTCCTAAGGGAAAGAAATGGTGTCTTTCTGAATGCTATTAGCTGAAAGGAGGGAGAGACTCCCTGCATTGAATCAAGTTTGTGTTCTGCCTCTTCAACTGCAAAGCTACAGACATGTCCCTTCCAATCTTATGTGTGTGTGTGAGATGGCTCTCTGGGGACCTTAATGTTGCAGTTACCATGGGATCCAATTCAAAGTGGATTGTCATGCCATCAGAACTAGAAGATATGTGCAAATTCTGTTGTAGCATTTTGCAGAGGTTTGGGATTTTGAATATTTCTTGCAAGAAAAGTATTTCTATTATCTACATGGGGATATAACTGTTTTGTGTCCTAAGCATTTCTGAAATCAAACTGGCTCTGTGATAGAGAGGACAGCATGGCAAAACAAGTCAGCCTGAAGTGGGTACAGGTAGAAGAATTTTACCTCCGGATACAAGTTTCGTTTCCCCTGGGAATTGTTGGTTGTAGTGCTTTTGAGTTACCTCTATCCCATTCATATAGTGCACTCATCAAAATCCAAGAAGAATCTTTTTTCCTTACATATTTATATCTCCATCCTTCCCATTGCCCTACTTGTGTCGGCTGATGCTTTCACCTGCCACAATACTCAAGAAAAGTCCTCAGCTGAGACTTGGAGGTGCTTGTTCTACAGAAGACCACTGTGATAAGAGCAATGTGCTGTGTCCCTTGGACTTGGTTTTTTTTCATCCATGAAAATCGGATGGTTATTCATGCTTGACCCCTACAGTTTAAAACATCTGCTTGTCACCAGAACTTGTTCAGTGACTTTGGACTTAACAGCTTGGGGGCTGAGCTCTAGACGTCCAGGATCTCTAGGTTCCTGTTCTGACAGTGCTTCTAGCACTCACAGCATCTCAGTCCACCAGCACAGCGGAAATGCCAGATGTGCTTCTTTGGAAACTTTTTTGTGTGAAGTTAAATTAAATCTCTAAATTTTAATTGCTAATTTCTTTTAGAAAGAACAGTTTGTCTGTGACCTACATATGGGACTCAAATGTGACTTTCTGGCTCTTAGAAGACATTTTATTGTTGAAAATCTGAAATAGCATTTAGACTACAGGGATGCTGTTTTCTCTTTTCTTGTAACTTTTTTTTTTTCTTTTCTGCTGATAGTGTGTACTCTTAATTCTTCATGGAGAAGAAAGCTACATCAACAAGTGGAGAGTTAGGAACTGTTTTATTGGTTGCTGTTTGTAGATCCACTGGGGAATTATAGGAAACCTCTTTCTGAGCAGAACTGATTAGTTTTTTTTCTTATGCTGTTGTGGTTTAACCCCAGCTGGCAAATAAGCACCACGCAGCTGCTTACTCACCTCCCTCACAGTGGGGTGGCGGAGAGAATCAGAAGAGTAAAAGTGAGAAAACTCGTGGGTTCAGGTAAAGGCAGTTTAATAGGTAAAGCAAAAGCCGCTCACACCAGCAAAACAAAACAAGGAATTCATTCACCACTTCCCGTGGGCAGGCAGGTGTTCAGCCATCTCCAGGAAAGCAGGGCTCCATCATGCCTAACGGTGACTTGGGAAGACAAATGCCATCACTCTGAACATCCCCCCTTCCTTCTTCTTCCTCCAGCTGTATATGCTGAGCATGATGTCATATGGTCTGGGATAACCGGTGGGTCAGTTGGGGTCAGCTGTCCCAGCTGTGTCCCCTCCCAACTTCTTGTGCCCCCCAGCCTGCTCGCTGGTGGGGTGGGGTGAGAACCAGAAAAGGCCTTGAGTCTGTGTAAGCACTGCTCAGCAGTGATGAAAACATCTCTATTATTATTAACACTGTTTTCAGCACAAATCCAAAACGTAGTCCCATACTAGCTACTATGAAGAAAATTAACTCTATCCCTGCCAAAACCAGCATGTATGCCCTCTCTGTAGGAATCTTTTTTTACTTGTTCTTGTTTTTTTGTCTTTTTCTCAATACAGAAAAAATTCTGGTCTGTGTACAAGAATTTTTAGTGTTAGGGCCTGTAGATTTTGATGACTTGTCAAAAAACAATAACGAGACCCTGAAACACCTCTAGAAACCATTCTTGTCCTATGCAAAAGTTCTGCATTGAAAAATACTAATTCTTTGTTGCAGTGTTATTGGAATTATTTAATCTGTTTTGCTCATTTCTAAGGAGGAAGTGTTTTCTGTCCATCAAGTGCACAAGCTATTAAGAAAACTTAACTGTATAATTCCCTAGAGATATGGCATTTTCATAATAACATTACTTTTCAGGCAATTTCATGCAGATTTTATAAAATATTCCGGGCAGGCCTGTTTCAGGAGCTGGATATAAGGATAAATGTGTGCACAGCTGAAGAAGTCAAATTAGAGTGAGGAGTATTGCCAAGGAACTGGAAAAGAGTTGTTCTACTTCAAGGAGAGCATAAGCATTTGGTGCAGGTGATATGAAAATGAGAAAGTCTGCAAAACAGAGAGGAAACAAAGGCTGGCATCCTATATTGGGTAATAAACTGATCGTTCCTCTTATTCAGGGATTCCAAAATACTTTACAAGCATCAGTGAGTGATTTGGTTGTACAGTCATGGTACTTCAGCACTAGTGTGTGTCATTAAAACTTCCATGGATGTTTATGGTAGGACAGTGGTTGATGATTTGGCTTTTGGTTCAGTAGAACATTGTTCCAAAAGGATAAAGGCATTCTTTGCAGAAGAGACTGTTTTAATGGAAGGGAGAGGAGGATATTTGCCCTAGTCTATGAAATGAACTTTTATTGCGCATGATGTGCCTGAGCACCTTTCATTCAGGACACATGCTTTCAGCTTCATAAAGAAGCTGTTTGTACTTGTTTAAAACCTATATTCTCTCAAAACAATTCATACTGCAGTGCATATGGTTCTCCCTCAGGGAAGAGAGAGAATAAACTGAACATCAGATATTAGCTGCAGCAGTTAGTGCGCTGCTGGGAGGCACTTGGATGTGACAGTGATATAGGCAGTGTCAGAAGCGATGCAGCACAGAAGAGAAAGTGTCTGTGCCAGCAGCTTATGTGTTTGACGTTCACTACAGTGTTTCTCTAGAGCACAAGCTATGTTTAAGCACCTAAGCCAAAAGCGGTTTTGTTCCACAGCCCACAACTACTCTGTAAATACAGCTAGAGCACACAGCGGCTCCAGCAAATGCAAGAAAGTAGGGAGGTAGCTCTTTTTAAGACTGAGGCAAGCTGTCTCTGCCAGGAAAACTCACCTCAGCATAGCTGGCAAGCTCCTGCCGTCCCTGTGGCGTTTGCTGATCAAAGAAAGCGTGAATTTGTGAACTAATACAATACAGTTTCTTGTTTGATTTTTATGGACAGGATTTTCCAAAACTTTCTTTGGGATTTAGGAACCTACTTGTCACTGACTTTCCTTGGGGCATAAGCATTGATTCTCTGAGGCTATCTGGAGTGCGTCTGGATGCTGTTACAGCATCCTTCTGAAGATGCTGGCAATGCTATATAAGCAATTAATGAGGCCTTACAGGCAAGGGAGAGGAACGGTTTGCCTATGTATATCAACTGCATATCTGGGGAGGTGGGGGGAAGGCTGTCTCCACAATGCCTACAGAGTAGGCTATAGCAAGGGTTTGGGACTTGCAGTGGAAAGTGCTGCCAGCGGAAGAAAGCATGTTGATATTGCAAGGGGTGCTGGTGTCAGACAATGCATGCCTTATATACCAGGTTCCTGGTCACTGTCTTTAAGGAAAAATTCATGTGCTTGCTCTGAAATCAACTGTAGTTGTCTAGTTTTTTGGACAGCAGGAAAGATGTTAAAAGACTATGGCTTTTCCATCTCTTTATTTGCCATAACAAAGCTACTCTGTTCAGTCCAGGCATTTGAATTAATTTCTAAAAGGGTTTCCTGATAGAGAACTTTATATTCCTAGCCATGAAAGACTGAGCTTTAGAAGCACTGTTTAATTTCAGAAACTTGATCTTTAAAAATGCTATGTCTGCCTGGTCACTGTATGTTAGCACTTTGGGCACGTTACTGGGCTGATTTCTTGTCAAAGATAGGCTTCTCTCTGTATCTTGTTCAAAGAGACTTTTACTTCTTTTTGAGGCCTGAAGCCAGTACTGTCATAAAATATGATAATGTCTTCAAACTGACAATTACCTGGAGATATTTTTCTTGGATAAATTTCTCCGCCTTTATTTTCCAGTCCTGTGTGGGGAAACAAGGCAGCAGTATAATTCTTACCTGCTTTCTGTTTTGTTTGACCCTGTTTTATGGAAACCCTTTTTCAAGGGTCACAGTCATGCATTTGAATTGGGACACCGTATGATCTTCTCTGCTGTGCTGGAAGGGCAACATAAAAATGACAGAAGCAACGAGACAAAGTGCAGTGTGAACAAGCTCCAGTAACTTAGTTTTGAAAAGCTTTGTTCAAGGCATCACATAAATATGACAGAAGATGGTTTTATGATTTAAAAAATGAAGAGAGAATTATGTAGGTAATCTTTGCAACCTAGTAAAGATATCATAGTACACAGAAATTGAAGTCTTACAGCTTTCTGTGATCTAAATTGGCATCTAATCTTAGTGAGTAGGTGAAACAACACTTGAGGATGTTGTTTATAGTGATTGCTTTTTTTATCACTTAAGAACAAAGTGGTGTTTTGAAAACCTTCATTATGTGAATCAGGCAAATAAGGCAATTCAGGTAATAAGTAAAATCTCTGAAGCAATCAAGGAAACTCCATGCTTTACATCATATTTATAATTGGCCCAGACCTTTATTTTGATGTTCTGAATCTAAGTCTGAAAACTGCATTGGGAATAGGAGGGGAGGAGTAATCTGGTTATTAAGAGCAAAATCTCTTTCTGTTTAGAGCCTAAAACTGTATTTTGCCTATTATCTAGCTTTTTTTTTTTTTTTTTTTTCCCCTCACATCAACAAGTTGCTTTTCCTGCAAAGGAGATGCTTGGAGCAATTTTTTTCTGGTCAAGATTAAAACCTTCAACTTATGTTAATTCTGTGTAACTAAAGCTGTCTAAGAATTAAACATCTAACCAGTCATTTAGGGCTGCCTTCTGCAGATGACAGGGGAAAAGAAAGAGAAAGGGAAGTTGGGGAGGGAGATTCATCCCACCTCAAATAGGGCTTTCCTTAAGATGGGCTACATTGGAGTTGCTGTTTCTTTCCTTTGGCTGTACAGGGAGCCAAGATATCCCTCTGAGACTGCATCTGGTGGTTAAACGGCTCAAGTCGCGTACAGGTGTTCGTGTGTGCAATTTGAATCCCAAGCATAGTCCTTAGAGCAACAACTGACTTTGTTACAAAAGGTGTACCTTGAGATCATGCAGCGTTTGCAACCAGAGACATTTTACTTTGGAGGCTGATGCTCAGTTTGTGAGGTTCTTATGCTGGTAGCTTACATGTATTTAGTTGAGTGTGATGGTAATTGTGCGAAAGAGACCCAGCTTCAGAACCTGCTTCTCCTGTTGGACAGAGTCTATTTGCAAAGACTCCACAAGGTGCTTGGAAGAAGCTTAGTCTGTTTGCTTGGACAGTTAACTGCTTACTGTAGTAATGATGAAGGCGGCTGGATTTTGTCAGCACGGTACAACAAAATTTTCATAAAAACAGAGGGAACATATCTTAAATGGAAAAAAAAGGCTCTGTGAAATAGGAGCTTATGTAAAGTCAAAAGTTTTGGAGCTGGGTGTCAACTCTGAGTTTTGGAGTGTGTTTTCCTCCCCCAAATTCACTGAGTAATTCCACTGTTGTCCGAGTTTTACTGGCCTTTCAGGGTCCAGCTGGCATTCCTTCTGGTAGTTTGTCATTCATTTGTAAGATCAGCTACGGAAGTGAGTGGTTATCTAGCTGTTCTACCATTTTTTGTCCGTGTGGGTATATTCTCACTTCAAGTCTCGTGTCTTGGAGCTGGTTAAAGAGTGCATGAGGGCCCTGCTGTGAAGACTCCAGCAAGTTCAGAAGGATTTTTTTAGCCTCTCATGTGTGGGCTTTTTCTTCTTCCATAATGGTGTGGTTTTCCTTTGTTCTCATCCAACTTTTTTTCCTCAAATGAATTTAAAAATGCTATAACTGGTAGATAAATAAAAGCAAAACTCAATCTCATGCAGTTGAATGTTGAGCTGCAGACTCACTGTTTGATTAAGCCAGCTTTGATTAAGCCAACTTGTCTGTCAGACCACTTACCTGTATGTGAAATGAAGATAGCTATCTCCAAGGGGCTTCTGAAGGTAAGTACAGTGAGGATTTTGAGTTCATATACTCAGTGCCCATAGGAGAATGGAGAAGGGGAAGGTATTGCATGTTCCTGCATAACCAGAATGTGTAGTGAAAAGTTGCATACAGCCAGTCTTGCTTTCTTTTCTGCTCTCCCACTTCAGTGTTTTAGCTTGAAAGTTCTGAAAACATTTTACTGACAAATTATAACTTTGAATAGAGATAAGACTTCATTTGTTTTGCTTTTTCTGTTAAATTTCAAGGAGCATCACAGCATCGCATGCTACTAAGCTGACAAAAAGATCAGTAGGAAAGCGCATTTCTCCAGGCAAATTTCCTGACCCAGGACAAAAGCAGCAAAGAACTGTCAGGATATGTTTTTGTCACAGGAACAGAAGAAGAAAACTGGACATCTATCAACTGGTCTTCACAAATGAGTTGTTCTGAAGAAGCATGGTTCATTCCAGCTGGAGCCTGGGGTCCTGTGCTAGGGCTGGTGTAATAGCGGAGAAAGGATTGCTTTCAGGGACTGTCATATAATCCTTGCTGTGCTAGGTGCCAGCAGTGCAAAAAGTCTTGATGATGGACAGAGAAATGTGATCTTTGCATTGAAATGACCAACAAATGTGATCTCTTTGCTAAGAGAAGAGTGTCTTTCTCTTCTCCTGGGTTTTTGATGGATGAATCGAATTTCTACAGAGCCTTTCCACCCTGGCCTGTGACTGTCCAGACCAGTCACTTGCTCATTCATGTTGCTACAGAGCTAATTCTGCTTCAACGATGGATAAGATTTCTGCTGAACCTGCCCTTGATTACCAGCTCTGTTTACCACAAGGGAGCAGTTATTAATGTGCTCTCGTTTTTAAGCTTATTATAACTCCTTCACTTTGATTAATCTCATTGTGGAGCTCTTTACTCTTTTAGCCTGCATAAGATGTATGTCTGATTGTGGAAATGCTTCCATTGTTTCCCTCCCAGCTGAGGGAGGAGGCATAAGGGCTATTGATTTTTATATAAAAATTAGTTTAATGAGACTTGTGGGTTGGGCTTGATCCAAGGCTTACTGGAGTTGGTGGTGATCAGTCATTAGATTTCAGGCTCTGGTATCTGACTTACTGCTGTGGTGTTTAGCTGTCTGTGTAGAAGGGGTTTTGCAGGTCTTCATCAATTGTTCAAAAGCAGCAAACTATCATGGTGAGGGAGGACAAGGGGATGCACGTTGACCAGATATTTAACAGTTGCTTCTTTTATTCTTGTCATCCTGTTGTCTCATCTTTCTGTGCATTTCAACCTTGAATGTGTGGTCACAGTGCATATGATAACGAAGCACACAACTCCAGTTAATACAGCAGAGATTTAGCAACAAGCCTTCAGAGAGAAAAGATTAATATCTTTAACTCTGAGATGAGTTGTAATTTGGTAGGTATTAATACATATATTTTTTTAAAATGAATATTGTAATGTGAAGACCAGGGAATCAGATACAGATAGGAAGGGTATAACAAACATGTTATAGTGATGTAATTCAGAGGTTCAACTGTGTCAGCAATTGGGCCAGATCTGGTCTGCAGGCCAGTCCTGTTCTATTTTTCTTGCGCACATGTGCAAGTGTTGATGCTTTGCTTACGAGCTGCTGCCTTTTCCTTTAAGAAGGAAAGATTTCTGTGACATGGAACAGAGGATGGCCCACTGCACTGCCCTAAGCCAGCTTGTGGCAGGCATCCCCAAAAGATTGGACCATCTTCTCAGCCATAATTCTCTCTCCAAATGACTGCTGCTTCATTTCTTCCCCTCTCCCTCTGCTTTTTCTCTACTGACTTTTGATTGATTGATAGGTCAACAAAATGCCATCAATTTCCCCTGATAGAAAAGTGTGTGAACAGTGCATCACTCTTACCTCTTCAACCCCCAGGAGCTTGTTCTGTACAGAAGCAGGCTTTTTCTATGCCTTGTTACTGCAGATGTCATTTTTCAGGCTTCTTCACTATATGATGTTAGGTAATGTATTTTCAGCTGGAACAAGTTGGTGTGGCTGTCCATTAAAGTATTATATCACCACAAGATGCCATTAATAGAAATGGGGAGAGGAGTAAGTTATCCATGCATCTGCCTTTGAAGGAATGCAGCTATTTCTAAGGTCTTTGTAAAGACAGATTTAATCTGTATGTCTAAAATGTAGTAAACCTAAAGAAAACAGCAAAATAGAGTATTGCTTCTTGGAGCTTACTCTTTTCTGTCAAGCACATAGAAGGAAGACATGGGGTTTTTTTGTGTGAGAGAAGGATCATGAGGTATTTATCTGCTGTGTTTACTGTTAGCAATGGGACTGTACAAATGAAAGGAACAGAGTTCATGTACCCTGTGAATGCTAAATGGAAGTAGGATCTGTATAACAGCTATTGTAAAACTCATCTATTACCTTTGCTTAAAAAGCTGCTGATCACCCTCTCGGATACATCATTCAGTTTAGTGATAATGAGGATCTCTTTAAACTAATAGCTTTAAAATTCAGGACAGAATTAGCACTTTGTCTTTGACTCTGTCTTATCTGTTGCTGTAACACCCAACGAAGTTCCCACTGGGCTCTTCTCCCTGTTGTCATCAGGTGGCATGTGCAATGCCATCAATGGACAATGCAGCTGGCAGGCTTCTCTGAGACTATCTACCTTTTTGAAGAGGCTGTCATTACTCTGTACGTCAGTTTGGTTCAATCTGAAGTGTTATGTAGCTGCCCAGAAATGTACTGGCTTTTGTGCTCATTATGGACCTGCTGAATCTGTTCAGACAGTCTGATGGCTTGTACACACAGACTTGTGTTCGGATGAAATGACAATGTGAAGAGAGCTCCTTTTCTGTTGAGAGTAAGCTTACTGAGGTGGGAATTTCAAAGCCTCACACCTGAGCTTTTCAGTTTTGTCACATGGAATTGCAATGTGGCGCTACATGCCTGATAACTTTGTCTTACCATTTGTTGTTCCCAGTTTACAGGTGCAGTAACTCAAGCTAGAGGTCAAACTGGAGGAGAGGAGTGAGGCAGTGGTTGGTCTACCAAGGCCTGCTTGTGAAATAAACTTCACACACAACTTGTGAAAGTGAGATGAACAAGGCAGCTCTAAACTTTTTGCACGCTCCAGAAGGTGCAGCATTTATGTTTGCTTGTCATTTTGAGGCTTGCTTTAGAGTCATGCATTTTTGTGTAGAGACTGTATGTACCCTACCTCCTCCCCTCCGAAGGAAAAGAAGGTAAAAAGATTGTAGAACTGAGAACAGAGACAGGGGAGGGGGAGAATGCTGGCTCCGTATTTTTTTTCTTTTGAGTAGAAGACCCTGACTGGGAGAAGTAGAAGGCACGTGTGGGCACAGAGATTTTGTACATGCACTTAGGGATGTGCGCAATGGGTTAACATGCTAAAGGCCAACACCCAGTGTATGTAGAAACAGTTGTGTGCTGGTCATTTGTATGAGGGATGACTCTCCACAGAACTGTATGAGCGCTGTTGTCAAGACTTGATGTATTTTCCTGTGAGTGTAAAGGGCAGCAAACCTGGACATGCACCTGATTTGCTCTGGCTGCTGTGCCTTCATTGAGAACTCAAACTGCAATTGTTCTGTGAGTGAGGGGGGGAGTAGGCTATAAATGCAGTTGCGGTGTTGAACTGGGGAGGGGAGAACAGAGAGGAGGTCTGGGTGATTCCCTGTCTGCTCATAGGTTCCACCTTCTCTGAGGATGACCAGCAGCATGTGACCTGCAGGAAGACCTTCCTTTCCATGCCAGCGTGGCTGCTGTGCAGTGCTGAAAGCCTTCAAAGAGAGAGGCCTGTGGCTGCTCCTTCTGCCTGAGCTGCTGAGACCAGCAGAAAGTTGTTATGAGTAACTGGCTGCTTGGTGAGTGCTGCTGAAGATCTCTTAACTTCCAGCCTTCCTTGACTTTTTACGGTGAAGCTATTGGAGAGTAGGTTCATCTCACTGTGGGATTTCCCCACTTCCCTCATACATGACTACTGCGGACTTTTGCTCCCCCCCACTCCCCAGCACAAAAACAGTGGCAGAGGTCCTTTGTTTGTGCTCAGTTCTGTTTGTGTACAGTGATGCTCTTTGTCCTGTGGTGGCCTTGAATTTCGGTCACTATGAAAGTAGGAGGTGCTGTCAGGGCAAAATAACTTGCTGCCTGTTTGGCCTGTAGGAAGGGAGGCAGATGGGGTTTGCCCACCAGCCGCTGCATGACCGAGTTTCTGATAGCTTTTTGCAGGCAGAGTCGTTACAGCACTGATCTGCGGGGCACCCAGTCATTTGCATGGGGTGTCTTCTGCCCTCTTGAATGAGAGATTAAGCTCAGCTACCTATACCCACCTCTGCGGTGTTCTAGCAGTGCTTTCTTCTGAAGGTGGTGAGGCTTCTCTCTGCCTTTTGCCAACAGCATGGCCCACCGAGCAGTGCCTGTGAACTTGGGTCTAGAAGTACAAAGTATTATATTTAAGAGGCTCTCCACTGTTTAAAGTAGAACTTAAGTTTATGCTTGTTCTTTCCTGGAACTGTTGTAGGGAGAGGACACAAGGACAAAGTGTACAGGAGAGGTGTGAGTTAATTTGTATCTTGATTCAGCTAAGTGCTGGTAAGGTTGCAAGGTATTTACAGTGCCAGTGACCTGATCTGGTCGCAGAAGCACTGTGCTGTCTAGTAGCTAGTTTTTCTTCAGAGTATGTTTTGGATGTCTGATTGAGAGAGTCCATCCATACCATCCCCACTGCCACTGCAAAGCTCTTACAGTGCCTGCTGCGAGCATGCACAATTGTGTATGCTTTACTGTGTATTGGGTCCAGAAGTGCCATGTGGGTGGTGGAAAAATGTCATCTTGAGGAGAGGCTTTCTGAAATGGCAGAGATGCATCTGTGCTTTTCTAGGACTTGCACTTTTAGTAACTGTGTAATTAATACTGACCTCCCAATTTTTATCTCTTTATGGATTTATTTATTAAATCCATTTGTACTTAGGTGGCAAGATGCCTCTGACCGTTCATGCTTTTGATATCTTTTTACCTAGTCAATAGAAGCAGAGATAAACTGACATCTGGAGATATATGGGAGCTGACAGCATAGAAGACCTGAAACTCTTTCTAATGGACTTGTGCTCTTCCTGCAATCAGAATTCGTGCACATGGCAGTGCTGCTGCTGTGCTTTCTTCTGGCCTAGTTTTCTAAGTGCCTTTGCCCATACAAATTTCTGAAAACAGATTCTTCCTGGGCCTCCACAAGTTGTGCTGCGAGCTGTCACAGAGTGTTTTGCTCATTTGTTCCAGGTGACTTTCCCAGGGTCAAAGTGAGTCAGCTGTGCTATGAGCAGAACTAAGAATATCAGATTCCTGCCTGTTTGACTATAGACATGTGGAAGCTGCTTTGATAGATTGCTTTTTCAGGTGGTGGATCACTTGGTATTTTGGATACATTGAGAAAGCTTCCACCTGTGGGTTGCGGTACTAGCAAGTGGATTTTTTTTGTTTGTTTCTTTAGTATGAGAAAGATAGGTAGGTGGGAGGCGTATATATGATTGCACTGGGTGAGATTTTTTGGAGGGTTATTTTCCTTCCCTCCCCCAAGTATTATTCACCATATGAATAGCCCTTCTTTTTAAGAACAATATTATGCTTTCAAAGACTTATAGTCTAGACATAAATTAAACTATACAATGCTAGAAAATTTCCTTCCTTCCTCTACAACCATTCACCACAAACATCTGTTTCCTTGCCAGTGAAGCCTCAGCATTGAACACTGGTGCATACCAAGGCTATTATTATCATCTGCTATTTGAAATGAATGGAATTTGGTAAGATGAACTACATAACTGTGTAGTGTATTTTCTAGATTATCCTTAATTTGAGAACAAGATGCATGCTTTGTTAGTTTTCTCTCTTGTTCTGTGCTCTGATATTAACCAGATGAGAATATAATGAAACCATACTAAAGTTGTTGTAGTTAGATTTTAAAAAAATAATTTCATAAGTAACATTGAAATGGCATCTGATATGTAGCATAGTTAAGTTTGCAGTGCAAGTTAAAAGCTTGGAGACTGTACTATAGCAGGCACAATGTCAGGCTATGCATTTAACAAGATACTGTCAAAATTAAAGGCAGTGTATTGAGAGTCTGCCCCCAATGACTTGTATCTTTTGAAGTGTTTGAACTCACTAGTGCTTTAAGGCTATCTTTCTGTTATTTGAAAACCTTTTCAAACTATTCTGTTGTTTACTTCTGTATTTTTCTCTCTTCAGACAATTAAACCATCTTTGGCCACACTACATTCTCTGTGCTCCTTCAGTCGCCTGTGTGCCCCCCTCTTCTCCCCCCCGTTATTATTTGATAGTTTTCCTGCACTTCACAAAAATATTTGCTTTTCCAGTAACTGCATTTATAAAAAAAATCCCACTCAAAAAAACCCTCTATAAAACGCCACAAGAATTGATTTCATTTGTTTATAGAAAGAAGAGTGATTAAATGTGTGTGTTTAAAGGGAGAACTAAATGTCTTTTACTGATTTGACGCTTAATTGGAGTACTGTGCTAGCTATTGAGCTTTACTGATGTCTTGAGTATGTGATAAAGGAGAAAAGGTTGCTTTTTATATTAAGGGCAGATGTATTTGAAGAAAATGAAGACGTTGCATGAAGTGGTGGCTCTGCTGAAGTTCGTGTTTCTTGGATTTCCCCTATAATTGTACATTTAAAGAAATTGCATTATTGTTTGGTTTTCCTTCCTTATCTGTATAGTATCTGAGCACCCACTAGCATGTTAAGTGACATGATTTAACATGCAGCTTGGTGCAGTTTGTTCCCTTATTCTTCTGTGTGTGTTTTATTTAACAACAAACAGGCAAATTGATCTTATGCCAAATGCCAGTGGGTGGCAACCCCTCTAAAATCAAATCGTCTTCTTGCAACTCATTGGGAAGCATTTGCTACTAGTGAAGCAGGGCTCTCGGGGGAGAAATATTAGGATTCCCAATAAGGAGCAGAAATATGGGACTGTATCTTAGAAACATCTTGGGTCATGTAGATAAATAGTAAACATCAGAGATTATATTGTTTTCTCTCCTGTGTCTAAAACTAATGTGGCTTTATTCCAGATGACACATTTAAGAGATTTTTTTAAGAGATTTTTTTTTTTTTTGACCCAAGAAGAAAATGAGGGGTCAGCTGCTTAAGTGGTGTAAACACCCAGAGCTCCAGAGAAGACAGACGCTCTCAGTTTAGCCAAGCAGATAACTACAAATTTTGTGTTAAGTGTTTATATTGCCCTATTGGCTCGAGTGAGTGTGCTTCAATTTTTTTTTCATATGTGAGGATCTGGCACTGGAAATTCAATTTAGATTCTAATGGGAGCATGACTAGAGCTGCATAAATGACATCTGCCTCCACATTAGAGTGGTCATCTATGGCAAAGATTGCAACGTGGATTCTTACCTTGCAAATGAACATCCTGATGGCTGGCCATGCACTTGTGTTCTTCTTTCTCTCCTGTTTCTTCTGGCCACCAAGTATAGAGTTGTTTATGCCAAATAGCACAATTTCTCAGGGAGCAATTTTGAGGGTTGCCCCAAACTGCCCAGTTGTTAATGTATTCTCCTAAATTGTGGGAGACTCTGGCTCAAATCCCTGCTCTGTGTTGATATGAGAAGGATTTGACCTAGAGGTTACGACTGTCCTGGCTGTGGAAAAAGCATCGGCTCGAGCTTGGTTTTTGAGATGCTTGAGAATTGAACATAGGGAGGCTCTGTTGCCTGGGGCTTGTTTTTTCTAAGCAAACAGAACCTAAATGCATCAATAGTTTTGGGTTAGTCAGGTGGCTTTTCACTACCTTACTTTGGTGGAAACGTTCTTTGCCTAAAACTTGAAAGATTGTGCTGTCTTGTACTTCTCTGGAGAGAGCTTCCAAGAAGACGAGCCCAAGGGGAATTAGTAGGAATTACAAGGATTCTCATCAGCTTCTGAAAAGGATCCTCCAAGATAATTTTCTTTCTTCAGGAGAAAAAGTCTGAACTTAACTTTTCCAGGCAAGTAAAGAGACTGACAAATGTGCACAGGGATGTGAAAGGTAATACAAATGTAAACTTATGAATGTATGTATTGTATTTTATTACTGATATGTATCAGAAAATACTAGCGGAGGATTTCTATTTCTTCACAAATACTCTTGGTTTTTATTATATAAAAATAAACCTTTACAAATTTATAGGAAATGCAGCCTCATTTAATGAACTAATGCAGGCTCCAGTTAAAGCAGACTATATTTTCACCTTTTGTAAACTGTGGGAAGTATTTATACTTTCAGGAGTCAATGCCTGATAATGAAGTTATGTAGTTTGGTCAGCCATACTGACCCATAGCTGAAGAATTTGAGCTGGGCAGCACACGGAGAGTACCTCTCTGTGTCCTGTTCTTCTCTCTACCTGATCTGACCAACTAGACCACAAGATATTTGTGAAGATTTGTATGTGTACATGTGGTATATTGGGAAATATGCAGATTATTTCTGACACGTGTCCGTCCCCCCATGATTTGGTGAGTTTCCTGAACCAGCATTCATGTGCAATTGTCCCTTTGGCCAAAAAAATAAAGGTTGACCAT
>JANHGO010000038.1:12089506-12107632 GCA_024606505.1 Aquila spilogaster
GGGCTGTAAGAACGAGGGGGCAGGCTTTTTAGCAGGATCTGTTGTGATAGGACAAGGGGAAATGGTTACAAACTAAAAGAGGAGAGATTTAGGTTTGATCAAGGAAGAAGTTTTTACAATGAGTGGTGAAGCACTGGAACAAGTTGCCCAGTGAGATGGTGGGTACCCTGTCGCTGGAGACATTCAGGGTCAGGCTGGATGGGTCTGAGCATCTGATCTAGCGTAGATATCCCTGTTCATTGCAGGGGAGTTGGACCAGATGGCCTTTAAGGGTCCCTTCCAACTCAAATGATTCTATGATTTAAAGAAACTGAGTTATTGTTTGGTATTGGTGTTCAAGAAATGTTTAGATGTTGTACTGAGGGACATGGTTTAGTGGGAACTATTGGTGATAGGAAGATGGTTGGACTGGATGATCTTAGGTCTTTTCCAGCCTTGGTGATTCTGTGATTCTATCTCTTCGTTGTCAGTACATTATCTGAGCACCTGCTAGCATGCTAAATAACATGACTTAACTTGTGGTTTGGTGCAGTTTGTTTTCTTTTTTCTCTGTATGTGTTCTAGTTAACAACAAACAAAAAAACTGATCTTGTGCCAAATACTGGTGGTTGGCAATCTCTAGAAAATCGAACTTACCTTCTTGCAGCTCATTGGGAAGCATCTGCTACTAGTGAAGCAGGGCTCTCAGAGTAATATAGGATTCCTAGTAAAATGCAAAAGTATGGGAGTGTATCATAAACATTCTAGGTCATGTATGTAAATTGTAAATATCAGAGACAATACTGTTTTGTCTTGCATGTGTAAGATTAATGTAGTTGTATTGCAGCTGATCTATTAAAGACTCATTCTTTAATTCTTGACTCAAGAGGAAAATGAGGAGCCAGTTCCCTTAAGAGAACGCCCACAGCTCCAGAGAAGATAGTCTCTTGGTCTAGCCAAGCAGTTAACTACGAATTCTGTGGTGTGTATATTGACCTGTTAGCTTGTATGAGTGTGCTCCAATTTTTATTATCTGGCACTACAAATTCAATTCAAATTCTAATGAGGATGTGACTAGAGCTGCATTAATGATGTCTGCATTAGCATTAGAGTGGTCATCTGTGGCAGAGATTGCAATGTGTTTGTCTTACCTTGCAAATGAATGTCCCAGTAGCTGAGCGTGCACTCATATCTTTCTTTATCTATTTCCTCTGGCACACAAGTATAGAATTGTTTATGCCAAACAGCAGAATTTCTCTAGGAGCAACTGTGAGTCCTTTTCCAAACTGCACAGTTGCCAATGTATCTCCTAAATTGCAGGAGACTGGTCCGTATCCTTGCTCCAAACTGACACAGCGGGAATTTGACTTAAATGTTCCGTATTCTGATCATCCAGTGTTGGGACGCAAGTGTCCTAATGCTCATGATTAGTATAAGTGACTAAGCAAAAGAGGAAGTCACTGAACAGTCTGTGATGGCAGTTTCCTTGTGTTCCCTAAGTGAAAACTTGTTCATTCTTGCTCTGACCTTCTCCTAATTCCCTCACCCCAGCTGCTTACTGACCAATTTCAACTAAATGTGGAACAGGGAGGCAGAAATTGCAAAGATAAGAGATTTCTAAGCATTCTGTGAAACAGGTTTATTCAAACTGGAGAGATATATTTAGTTTTTCTACTGTGGGAAAAGCTACAACATGGACTCAGCACTTACTTAACTGCAGCAAATCCACACTGGAGAGAAGTGTTATGAGTGTCCTGGCTGTGGGGAAGCATCAGCTAAAGCTCATAATTTGAGATGCCTGAGGATCGAACTGTGAGGCACAGCGGGGATAGAAGTAATCTATTGCTCAGGGCCTGTTTTTTTTTTTTTAAACCAACAGAGCCTGGCAAACTTAACCCAAATTAGTAGATTCTGGATTACTCAGAGTGACCTTCTTAAAGGTGATTTACAAAACCTTATTGTGGTGAAAAAGTTGTGTGCCTGAAACTTAAGTTTATTGTCCTTGTCTGGAGATATCTTCCAAGAAGGTAAGCACGAGAGGAATCAGTAGGAGTAGCAAGGATTATTATTTTTAGCTTCTGATGAGGATCCTCTGAGAGCTCACTCTTTCTTCAGGAGAGAAGTCTGAAGTCTTTTTTTCCTGTGCGGAAGACTGACAAATGTGCTCTGGGATGTGAAAGGTAATGCAAATGTAAACTTATGAATATATGTATTGTATTTTGTTAACAATATTTGTATGTTAAAAAATACTAGGGGAAATTTTCTTCTGGAGAAACACAACTACATTTTATTTCTTTTAAAACAAAGCAAGCAATCAAAAACCTCTACCAATTTGTGAAATGCAGCTCGATGTAATGAATGAATTCAGCATCTAATTAAAGGAGACCATATTTTCACATGTTGTAGGTTGAGGGAAATAATACTGTTCTCAACAGCCGACGCCTGATAATGGCGTAATGTGGTTTGGCAAGCCATTCTGACCCGTAGCTGAGGACTTGGAGATGGACAGGTGCTTTCTGAGCCTTATCACTTTTTTTCCCTAGTGAGCAAATCATGAAAGTGATTGTCGTCTCCTGTTGAGATCAAGAGCAGATGTTGGTGTCTTGGCTGCATATAGCTCAATGAATTGCAGTGAGTTCCTTCACCATGCTGAGGGATGTAATTAGAAGTATAGAGCTAGTGGGAGGGTAGAAGTGTTTGCAGCAACATGGGAACTGAAAGACTTCCCCTGCCATCATTTTGGTTTAGATTGGCAGCTTTCCAATGAAGTCAACCCACCAATAATTCATGTAATAGAATCTGGACTATGCAGGATCTATAAACAGAGGGTGATATGCTTCCTGGAGACTTTCTTTTCAGAAATAAAGGCTTTGTTAATTGCTTTAATTGATCTGGACAGTAGATATCTGATTCTATTAGTACATCTGCTGCTAATGAGATCTGTGGTAGGGAATCTTTAAGTAGTCTATTTTTAACAGTGCTGCTGTAACAATAATTTGAATGCTCTAAACCCTATGTACAGATCATATACACTGATGGGCTTTTTGTCTGCTTATTAGATGGAAACAGCTGGGTAGCAGAGAACACAATCTGTAACTGGGGTTTCCCTATGTGGTAAAAAGCTGTGGCTGTTCACCCTCGCTTTCTAAAGTTTGTTACGAAAACAGACCAGTTTGTATGATATAAGACGTTCCCCTCTTCAGAAGACTTTTGTTCTCCTGATCAGCTAGCCATCTTTGCCATTCTCTACAGGTTGACCTGGAACTGTGGGTTGGAAAAGATACCCTGAAGCAAGTGATTTGCTTGCTCTCTTATTTGTAGATTCTGATCAATGTTTGTTCAGAGGAGGAAACTTTAAAATTATTGTCTCTTGAAGAATGATGGTTTTTCTGCTGTGTGAGTTGTCTGTTGCCCCAGGGCTGTTAAGCTCCCTTTCATTTTGCATCTGTGAGTAATGTGCTTAAATCGTGAAGTTGAAAAGCCATGTTCGTAGGGCCTCTTGTCCTGATGTCTTCCTATGTCATTCTCCAGATGTGGTGAGAGCTAATGCTTCAGAATTAGTGCAGTGTAGCAAAGCTTGACTGAAAACTACAGCTTTCTAGTGTTAACTTGTAGCAGATGATTTACTGGACAGGGGCATCACCTACCATCTTCAGATGGGAACTGTGTAACTATTTATCCTTCCTACCTTGACTGCTGATTCCCTGCTCCAGTTGCCTTGTGTACTGCAAGGCTTCTTCCTTTACTGTTTTTTTTTTTTCTTACTTGATATGATTTCACATGGAGATGGGAGTGCCCTGCCCAGAGGGTAAGCCAACTCTGCGGCCCTAGTAGGCATATAGAGGATAGAACATCCTAATGCGGTTGAGGTGCGTGCATTATATGTTGTCTTGAATATAAGAGAATGTGAGGTTTCTCACATGCTTTACTGTGTATTTTATTGCATGCTCGCAGGAGGCATCCAAACATGTAATAATTGAAATTACTTTGGCCTTTGACAGGATTACAGTTCTTTTATTATTACAGGATTTCTTTTGCCAGTTTTGTGCTAACACGCGTCATCATAAAGGTCCAGACTCGAAGGCTGTTATTGCCATCTGAAGACCTGTGTGTGCTGTACAGTTGTTATACGCAGGTTTTGGAGTGTTAACAACAGAAGCTTAGAGGCACTAAACTCTTACCCACAACTTAAAAAAAAGTCCTCTAAAAATTGAGAAATAGAGCATGTACGATGCAGCTGAATTTCTGTCTTGCAGTAACGCTTATCTGATAATCATGTCCTCAAGAGTTCTTTAAAAAAAAAAAGCTGGCTGTTATTTAAGGATTTTTATTAAAAGTCCTCTGGAGAGTTTAAATAAATGTAGAATTTAATTAAAATTAAGAATTAACCTTCAACAGTCTTTCTTTCTGCATGAAAAGGTGACCTTTATAAAATGCCAATTACTTACCCAGGAGCCTGCTATTCACGGTCTTGTCTACATATAATATATAGATATGTATTTATCTACACATCTCTATTATAGATAGATGTATATTATATGTGCATTTATATATGACAGTAAAGAAAGGCACTTTAAGACATGCTACTGGTATTTAAAATTCCTTTAATTTGAGCTGTGCTGTTATATATAGACATGCATGGAAAACCTGTAGCTGGGTAGACCTAGAATGTTCTACCTATTATATAGTTATCTGGAGCCCCATTAGAAAATGGGACTTAAGGTGTGGCAACATGAGTGCTATAATCTAGAAATCAGGCTGTATGTATCTGAGTTATAGTTGTGCTTAGAGGCGTTGATAGAAGTTGTGATGGCACGTACTAGCCCCTTTATAAGTATGTAGCAGGAGAGACTCTCTGGCTTCAAAAGTCACTAGGCTGAAAAATGTTGGAAAGACTGCACTGAGAGAAGGAAAATTGACTGTCCAGATCACGTTGCATGATTACGTTACTTCTAAACCCCTGCTAAGCATGCTCTCCCATAGACTGACCTGTCTTTTCTTGTTCTTAGATCAATCGCTCATTCACGTGCACAATTTTCTCTACTTGTGCTAGGCAGTCTACTCGGGGAGGCATCTGAAAAACTTTCCTCGACTAAGAAGAGTATGAGTAAACACAATTCTTCAAGAATATGATGTCTAGTAGAGGCCAAGCATCAGGTCCTGCATTTTGGTCACAACAACCCCAGGCAACCCTCCAGGCTTGGGGAGGAGTGGCTGGAAAGCTGCCTGACGGAAAGGGACCTTGGTGTGCTGATGGACAGTCGGCTGAATATGAGCCAGCAGCGTGCCCAGGTGTCCAAGAAGGCCAATGGCATCATGGCTTGTATCAGGAACGGTGTGGTGAGCAGGACTAGGGAAGTAATCCTCCCCCTGTACTTGGCTCTGGTGAGACCCCACCTTGAGTACTGTGCTCAGTTTTGGGCACCTCAATACAGTAAAGACATTGAGGTGCTGGAGCAGGTCCAAAGAAGGGCAGCGAGGCTGGTGAGGGGCCTGGACAATATGCCCTATGAGGAACGACTGAAGGAACTGGGGCTGATTGGGAAGAGGAGGCTGAGGGGAGACCTTATTGCTCTCTTCAAATACCTGAAAGGTGATTGCAGCAAGAGCAGGGTTGGTATCTTCTCACTGGTGACAGGTGGCAGGACAAGGGGAGATGGCCTCAAGTTGTGGCAGGGGAGGATTAGGTTGGATATTGGGAAAAACTTCTTTACAGAAAGGGTTGTTAAGCACTGGAATAGGCTCCCCAGGGAAGTGCTTGAACTACCACCCCTGAATGTGTTTAAAAACCGTCTGGATGTGGTGCTCAGGGACATGATTTAGCAGTGGATTGTTAGAATTAGGGTAGTATGGTTTGGTTGTGGTTGGGCTTGGTGATCTTGAAGGTCTTTTCCAACATGAGCAATTCTATGTTTCTATAGTATTCCAGTTAAGGTGTACAGATTGAATTTGCTTTTAATATGCTCTCATGGTTGGATTTCAAATATATTTAAGTTTCTAAAGATGCGAACAGATGCTTAGTAAGATTTTCAGAGGCCTTTAACTTGCTTAGGTGCCTTTGAAAATCCCTTTAGGTGTCTGTGTGCCCTTTATCTCAATAAATTTGCAGATCTGTAGAACTTGTTGTTCAACATTCCAGACTTGAACAAGGTCTGGAGTTTCTGACTTCCGCTCACATTCCTACAGATGTATTTACTGCAGCTGGGAATAGTCCAAATGCTGACTGCAACTGTGTGAATGTGAAATGGGTCAGTTTTAAATCTGAGCCTCAATAATGCAGGTGTACAGTGCCCTCAGATTGTTTCAGATATAGTGAGGTTGTAGACTTTGCAGCAGGGTGGATGCTGAGTACAAAGCGGAGATTCTGCTCTCCTTTGAGAAAAGCCCCTTTTCAAAAAAAGTAATTGTGTAACAGAGATTACTTGTTCACTGTAAGCATATTCCAACATTTTGTCATCATACAGCTTGCATACAACTACAGCCTTATTTTCTCCTGTAAATAGAAACATTAAAACATTTAAATAGACTTGAATTGTATGAGGTGGATTCATATTGTATCTCTACACTTCTTGGCTGTTGACCTTATACATTAAAATGGAGATGGATGACAGACCTAGTACAAAGAATTTACACTAATTTATCCTTGAAATTGATCACACGCACTGACATTACTCCAAACTGTTCTTCTACAATCCGGAGCTGAAATCGGTCCTGTTGAGAGGATAACTCTAGTAGTAAGGGAAAAGAGCTCTTAAGTTTCAGGTGAAAATACCCATGATTTTCTTTCCTGCGATGTGTTCAATTAGAGTACTTAAATTTGTATCTAAGCTGTTCATTTTGGGACCCAGCTTCATTTTCGAATCTCATTTTTGAAGCCTATTAGTTTCAGTGAGCTTTGGATGAGGTCCCTAGAATATATGTATATAAGAAGTGCCATGTGCCAAGCAATGAGTATAATAAGGTTTGGTGCGGTAGCTGGGAACTTGTCCATTCTTTTAAGAAAACTGCATCTCATGTTATAAGCTGTCTCTCATGCTACTCGTAGCTATATTATTTTTTCACTCTTCGATGTGTGGGTATGAGGATGGTGGCAGTTCATATCACAGAGGAAATTTTAGCAAACGTACTAATTAAAGTGAGATGAAGGATCTCCACTTGTAATCTGTAGTGTGTTTTTTATTTTATTTTTTTAAGTGGAAGGGCTAAAGACTGCAGTGTCAAATGAAAGCAGTGTGCTAAATCTCCTTGAGAAAGCTAATCTGCCAATTAAGTTTCACTCTGAGAACCAGTTACTCTGTTACTTTTTTCCACCCTCTTTTTTTTTCTGCTTTTGCATTCTGCAGGGCTGTCTTTATGTAACAAAGAAAAATAGCTATTAACCCAATGCAGTAGAATGTTGCAAATGATGAAATGATTGCTGGGAAGTAATTGTCACTGAAGTTTGTACTATACATTACTAATTTTGTTCCTGACATTTGCTCCATCATGTCTTTTGGGTGCTCCTTAGAGAGTGCAAAATTACCCTGAGCCAGCTAACATTAAGTAGTAATGCATTCTTTGTCTACAGTATGCCCTTGATAATTGAAGAGAGGGACCTTTGGAGGCTGAATTTAGTGGTGCTTTAGCTTATTGTATTTCTTTTAAGTTCTCTATCTTTTTCTCTGGTAATGCAGTATATTCCTTTCTCCACTTCTATTACTGTCTAATGGTTCTTTAGTACCCAATGGCAGTTCTTTTTCTTTTAGTGTGTGACAGCTTATTTTGACAGCTTTGGGAAAAAATGATGAAACTTTCCATTTTTTCATTGGCTAGTCCCTCTAATGAGCTTTATATTAGGCCATGGAAGGGGCCTGTAGTGAGACTGCTTGTTCCCAAATTGTTGAGCAAGGTGGGACTAAATCTTAGCACTGGAAACGCCCAGAGTCCTAAGGGAATTAGCTGATGTAGTTGCCAATCCACTCTGAATGACATCTGAAAAGTTGTGACAGTCAGGTGAAGTCCCTGCTGACTGGAAAGAAGGTAACATCACACCCTTTTTTTGAGAAGGGTAAAAAGGATGATCCTGGGAACTGCCCTGCCTGTCTCACATCTGTGCCAGAGAAGATCATGGAGCAGATCCTCCTGGAAGCTATGCCAAGGCACATGGAAGGCAGGGACCTGATACAGGAGAGCCAGCATGGCTTCACTGGGGCGAATCCTGCTTGACCAACCTAGTGGCCTTTCATGAATTGAGAACAGCCCTGCCAAAAAATACCTGGGGGTACTGGTAGATGGGAAGCTGGACATGAGCCAGCAATGTGCCCTCACAGCCCAGAAAGCCAACCGTATCCTGGGCTGCGTCAAAAGAAGCGTGACCAGAAGGATGAGGGAATGCACTCTGTGCTGGTGAGGCCTCACCTGGAGTACTGCATCCAGATGTGGAGTCCTCAGTACAGGAGAGACATGGACCAACAGGATTGTTGGATCATGCCCAGAGAAGGACCCCAAAAATGATCCATGGAATGGAACACCTCTCCTGTGAGGGCAGGTTGAGAGAGCTGGGTCTGTTCAGCCTGGAGAAGAGATTTGACTTCAAACCTTGGTGCCAGGAAAATGACTCTGGGATACAGCAGGCTGTCTGTAGTGTCTCATCTCTACCACACTCTACTTGCTGTAGAGATTTGTTTCCCTGGATGAATGCTGCTGTTTTAGTTCTTCTGTCTGTTAGTGTACATCTACCATCTTATCTAGGGTCTCTGTGTCCACCCTTTTGTAGCAATAACTTGGCATCCACAAGGGAAACAGATGTCATGTCTCAGAGTACAGCCTAGCATTAACTTTTTTTAATGGTGGGTTTTAAATTTTGCAGTGATGTAAATACAGATAACAGTGGGTATCTTTTGCGTAACTGCAGGGAGAATAGTGATTTGCAGGGTTGAGACTTGGAGCTCTGCCTATGACTTGCTCTGTAAACTACCATGAAGGATGCTTACTTTATTTGAATGTAAATAATTTTAAGGCCTTATTTAAGAACTACTAAACCAATTTTCTTTCCAGACCCTCCCCCTTAAGCTTTCAAGGCATTTTGGAAGTGGGGTCCTCTGTTTCTCCTATGCTACCTATCTTCTTGTTTATGGTAAGGCTTTAAACGTTGCTGTATAATATGTTCATAGGATACACAAATTCTACATGTGGTCTGCAAGAGCAGAGACTTGTGTATTTTAATGTAGTTGCAAGTCAGGGCTCCTGCTGTAAAGATAGGAATGTTCTACAACAGTTGGGAGGTAGATTTGCTGTTGGTGGTTATTTTTCAGTTACATTAGTGGTAGAGGCTCCCTAAAGCTAGCAAGAAGTGTGGGTTGCTGCATATCTTATAAGACACACGAAAGCCAAAATGCTTATGTTGACATCTATTAAGCTGTCTCTATAGCTCTCCCGTTTTTCTGTTTTTGCTCGATTATATCGCAGAGCACTGTGGAGCATGTGGTGCTCATTATGTATTTCTCAATAGGTCAGCAGCAGTCCCAACCTAGTGGAGATCTGTGGTAACAAACAGAAGTTGCCAAAATCGCTAGCATCCATCAAACTGAACTGTTTGTAGGATGGGAGGCCGTTCACTATTATTGCCCATTATTATCAAGACTAGGGACTGGGAGATTTAACTTGGTTTCTGTAAATTTGAGATGTTGAATTTGCTTCTTCATCTCTTGCTGTCCAGGCTGGGAATGCTGTGGGATTTTAGTGGCAGCAGGGAAATCACGAGGAAGCAGACTTGATTTGCACCTAGTTATGCAACCATGGAATGACTGCATGATTGTGTTTAAAAAAAAAAGTGTACAAGCATTCAGGAACCCTTGGCTATACTTTGTTATAACGCAGAATGTGTGGCTGCATTGTGAAGCAGGGGTAATGATTGAATCCAGAGCAACAGATCCATGATGGTGACTGTGATCTGTGCTGGCTAGGGGAAAATTTCAGCAGTCCTTTTAAGTTTAGCTAACTGAGGGGAAAAAAAGCATGCAGTTCTGTTGTTGGCTGCTATAGCTGGAGATCTGAATAGAGCCTGAAATGACACCCATACAGTAACATATGTTAAAATGAAACTATAAGCGGTCCTCCTTCACCCTCCCTATCATTAACACACAAAAACTTTTATATTTTAAATGCAGATCACGAAAGGATGTTAGAAGGAAGGTTGATTTTTATCAGTGTGTCCTGCATATAAAGTGATAGTGTTTTTAAATAGAGCCCTTGATTGTTCCTGGTCACTGGGAGCTTGACTTACAAAACAAATATTTTGACAGTAAAAGATGCAGCCAGGCGCAGATCTAAAGAAAAGATAGGTCCTATGGCGTTTTAGGCTTTTAGAACAAGTGGATTTCTGACATTTCCACCTTGCTTGTAATTATAGCACAGGAAAGAGAAATAAACCGTCCTATTTCAACTCTCAATTTATATTTCAAGTGAAATATTGACATTTGGGGAAAAATGTAAATAAGAGCATTCACTCTTTGGTACTTACTGAAAGCAGTTCTTGACATTGTGCTATATTTGTAAAGCTTGAGTTAACCTCAAAAGTCAAAGCCCTGTTATGTGGACAACTTGAAAAAAGAGCCTTCTAATACTGAAATTTTGGGAGGGCGTTGTTCTCAGGAGTATTTGAGAAGTTATTTGAATGTCCACATTATAATATGGAAAAATTAGGCTGTAACGCAATTCTTATTTTTTAAACCAAACTTAATTCTAAAGAGAATATTTTTACAAGGGGTTAAGTACTTAAAGCAATGTGAAGTTTTGCTTTAAGAAAATAAACGATTCTGTATCCCATGGCGTACCAAAACACAAACTAGGTCCCCATTACAAGCTTGGTGGAGAAGGATTAACAGATGCCTTTGTCACAACTTCTGTCCAACAAGATCTATACATTAAAAGCCAGTGCATCAATGCCTGTCACTACTGCACTGTTCTGCTGTTGCACGGCCATGCTGGGAAGATGAATTAGCTGAGTGAGGAAATGGCTTTCTAGTTCATTCTTCTGCAGTCAGCAGAGTTAAGCGAAATGAGAACACCTGACTCTTCTTGCCAATTAAGATTCTGAAGTACCTAGATCTTGAAATACTCTGCACCCGAATAGGTTTGATAGAAACTGATAAACTGATCTGTGTTTTCAGGCTTCATGAAGGTATATGGGGGAAAATGAGTCCATGCTGGACAGAAACGTTTTCTTGTAAGATACCCAGAGCTTTTCATGTACAATGGTTTTAATAGGATGTAATATGCAAAAGCATCTTGTACTGCTCCAGTTCTGTAGGTCTCTTTTGTGTCTTATTTTTACACAGGATTTCTAGGCTTAGGTGAAACAGCTCTTTCATGCTTTTCCCATTTTACCCGCTGAGTAGTCCTATTCTCTTACATGTAAAGAGTAGTACTTCGCATAGGAAAAATCAGTAATGTTTCAAGATTATGGTCATCGATTTCTGTGTTTAATGTTGAGTTGCAAGGGGAAATTCTTTAGTTGAATTAATGATCAATGATACTATTAATGCTAAATGAGTCCATCAGGATTATGTTATTACCATAAATGCCAGAGGAATGAATCACAATTAGGCTATTGTTTTACAGTTGCTACTTTGCCTTATAGTTAATGATATTGATAAAAGGGGTGCTGGTATGACTGCTGGTTACAAGCTTGACTCACTCAAATTTTTGTTAATCTGTTCAAAAATTCTTGACAAATTCCTGAAGACAGAATGTGAAAAGGCAGGTGAATTTTTTTTGAAGCCCCAAGTGGTAGCAATGACACAAACAAAACACAGCCTAGCGCCAACTCTGAATCTGAATTCGTGCTTTGTGTAGATCATAGTGTCTTTGCCATCCTCACTAAATACTTGTATAATTTGATGTTTGTATGCTTGGGTTGTGACCTCTGAGCAGAAGAGATTATGATCATTTTTCTTCTATAAGTTGTAGGTGTGTGTGATCCTAGGCATAAGAGCCTTATTTGAAATTTCACTTATGCTCTCTAGGGCTTGCTGTGTGGTACTTGATAATATGCTTGGATTGTAGTTCCAGGGATTGCTTTTGTAAAGTATCTACAATACTTTTGCAGTGTACGTCTAGAATACTGCACTAGGGAATGGATGCAACTTCCTCTTGCCTGTGACTGTGTTTTCTCTTAATGTTTTCCTTGTGCCAGATTTTTTTTTTCCTGTTTATCCACTTCAGTGCTAGTTCTGAATGCTAGCATCAGAATGAGAGAGGAAGCAGTAAAGAGCAGGTAGATGGAAGACAGTAGGAACCGGACTGTCTTTTTCAGCAGCATCTTACATAACTAAGATTAAAGTGCCTGTTGAACTGCCTTGTCTTGATCTCTCCTGGCTGTCTGCATATGCTCTCCTTAGCTGTACCTAAGCACAATTGAACTTGTTGCATTGTGTAGTTCAGACTGGCTGTTTTGATGATCCAGTCTGTTTATACAGGCTGGTATTGTGAAGAAACTCTGTAAATTGACAAACCATGAGACAATACAAACATATCTGTATATTGCTTAAAGTATTGTGGTCTGAGGATGGGTCTTTGTTAGAAGCTGGACTCCTTGGAGCATGTTGCACCCTGAATAAATTCCAGAATTTTGCCTCTCTTGAGGTGAGTGTTTTGTTGAGATCCTCTTCAGTGTTCCAAGGAGAGCTAGTCAGGCTCAGAAGGATGGTGCTGGAGACCGCAAAAGACTTGGAAGACGTTGAAGGATGGATGTTACTCTTCATGTATGTTCTTGTAACCCGTGTACTCAACAGAAAAATGTCACTTGGTGACTATGTTATGTAACATGTGCCTGATGCTGTCTGCAGAGCTGGCAGGTATATTTGTAATGCAAGGGGAATCTGAGGAGCCACCTACACAACTGTAATGTTTTCAGGAGATAATAGCTATTAAACAGCTTGAAAGGACCAGTAGAGTCTCTAGAGGGTTAAAAGGCAATTTTGACCTTATGAAAACTTTACTTGCTGATCTCACAAAGGAAGTGTTAGCTGAAGAGCGAGATAAATCTATAATGGAATTACTTTCAGCCTTACAAAATGTACTTTGCAGCAAGATCTACAAAAGTTGTGTGCTCCTTAAAAAAGAAAGCAGGGCCCAGGGGGTAAACTGTGCCTTCTCTTCCCTGATGGCTTCTTCATTTTGTGGAATCAGTCTTACTCATCTACACTGCACTTGCCTGGCTGTGGGAATATCTCACAATATGCACTGGCGATTACATCGGTGATCAGGGGCAAGGAGCTCCTTTTGTTTAATATATAACATTTACTTATCCCTGTTAGAGGAGTACTGTTTTAGCACAATCGATACCAGTATCAGCTATTCATATTCTGGAATAATAACCCTAGTGGCTTTTTTCAGTAACCTTTTTTCAGTAAAATCTTACTTTTTGGTAAATGGACTGGCTCAGTCAGTGCAGAATGACTACTTTGATTAAGCTGATTTCTTAGCTGAAGGGAAGTACAGTTGTTTGTTAAGTGAGTATCTTCATTTAAACATACAGATGCTTTTGTGAAAGGACTGTTCTTCCAACTCATTGTAACCCTTTTTATTTCATACTTGTGACTCTTCATACAAGAAGGAGAGACTCTGTGCTGGTCACCTCTGCTGAGAGGTAGTTAGTTGGGTGCAGCTAATAGGGCTGAGGGAAAGGGAGTGTTTGTTCTGAAAATATTCTTTTTACTCAATGAAGTGGCCAAAACCACCCTTGTTTCTGTATTAATCCCTTGACAAATGCTGCTGACCAATGTAACTACAGCTGCATTCAGCAAGTGAGAGGTGGGAGGAGGTTGTTGAGTTTGCATTTAATGCTCCCTCTCTCTGTACTCTGGCTTTTAACCTGGAGTTGTTAACATGAGGGTAGACTCGCAGGATGGAAGCTGCCTATAGTTAGTGACTTGGGCTGTGTGGACTGTTACTCCAACACAAGCTCTTAAAAACAAAACAAAACACTCTGAAGGAGTAAGAGCAGAGTGAGGATGCACTGCACTAATCTTGTGAAGCTGGTTTTGTGCTTTGGGAGTATACAGCAGGAAGACTTGTCCTGAGCTGTTGAGACCAGTCTCTCGCTGCATTCCATGCACTTTCTGACAAAGTGGTGGTATGCAGCCCTATGTGTTTAGGTCTCTATTGTTACTCCTTATAAAGGTATCAACCTTGGATTGCCTTCAGGTAGCTTCAGTGGGTGAATAAATGCAGAGCAATCTCAGCTTATTTTGCGGTATTCCTCTTGCCTTGCTTCCATGTATTGTTTTTGTAACCTTTTTTTTTTTCCTCCTTCACCACTGGACCTTTAGATCGTTAGTTTATTTTATCTTACAGGCACAACTGAAGGAATTGAGGAGAAATGGATCTGCACGAATTATCTTCACTAATCCTCTTTATTACAGGTGCCTAAGGTGTCATGTATTGATACGCAGTTCAAATCCATTAATTCATAAGGTAAAAGGTTGAGCAAATGAGCCTGGAACTTTTCTGGGATGTCTTTGAGTGGGAATTTCTTACAGTACTCCAAAGAACTGTTACTACCAGTATGTACTGGGTGCACCTCATCTATTGTAGATTGAGCTATAACCATTTGTGGGTGACATCTGCCTGTGCATTCAAGCTGTGAAGTCCAGGAAAACATGATCGTTTGCTCTCAGGTAGGGGGAGAACGAGCAAGAGAAAAATCTAGGTCTACAGCCAAAATCCTTCCTGACCTTTTTTGCATAGTAGGGAAGACTGGCACTCTGCTCTTAAAAGGGGAAAAAATTCTTGGAGCAATAGTAATGAAAGATGCAAGAGCTCAATTCTTTCTTTTGCTTTAAATGTCTTTTGTGATTGTGAGCAAGACTTTTAGCCTACCGTTTTTTTTTTTCAATTTTCTTCCACGCTTTTCTGTAGAAGCTGTGATGTCTTTGAGGTAGGGATGGTACCCTTTGCTCTAATGGTAGCAAACATATCAGAGGGAGAAGGGCCCGTGCTGTCCTGCCCTTTCTGCTCTCTTGTGCCACTGACTGTGTTGCAATAGGTACAGCAAGGACATGGAAGAGACTGGAAGGTATGGAGATCCGGAGTGGCACTTCAGGGGTATTAGTTTTGGAGGAATATTTAGAATTTCAGATGTTTTCAAAGGATGTACATAACTTTTTTAGATTACCCCATGAATTCAGGCTGTGCCTTTATTCATGTATCTTCAGAGACAGCATTATAAAGGTAGAAAGGAGAACTCATTGGTTCATGGAGAATGTCAGACTTTGGGGATGATGAGAGAAGGAAGGTGTTTCTGAATTTACTTTGGCTGAAAGCTGTACATGTGAATTGGTGTTAGCAAAGCCTTTACACTGTGTGCTGCTGCTTCATAAGTGCTGGCAAGTAACACCATTATGGGCACTTAGGGATAGCTGGACTATGAGTACAGGATACTGATCTACAGATTATTATTTTTTTGGAAAAAGATACCCCCTGTGCCAGCTGTATTTAAAGCTATAAAGAAAAGTTTTGAAAAGCTTGACGCAGTAGCTGTAATAATTTACTGTAATGTCCTGCTGTTTAGGGTAGCTAATGAATGTGTTACTTCCTTGGGTATCTTGAGCCAGATCATTAGTCATTACAAATGGGCCTGGCTTCGTGGAACTGGAGGGAAGTCCATGCATTTCACCCTACTTGAGAACTTGTATCCTAGTGGGCCTAGCAGGGCTGTGCAGGGCTGAGGGGGTGCTCAGGGTCCCTGGCTGCTTTGTTAGTAGTCTGGATTAGGGAGGTGAATCTCCAGAGCAAAGTGTTTTCTTTGATGGAAGGAGAATGACTTCCACTTTGAGTCTCTCTCCTCTCACTTCTCCTTAATTTCACTAATATTTGCATTTTCCTCTGAGCACGCAGTGCAGGGAGGGCACAGCTATGTATATATTCAGGTCTTGGAAAGAATATTACTGGTTCCTTGTATCAGAAACTGAAATGCAATTGCAGGTTTCTTAATCATATTTGCAGGGAAGTAGAGGAAATTTGGAATAGGTAGTGGTTGATAAAAGTAACTTACATTGACAGACTAAGATATAGAAAAGAGCTAGTGCGGGACCGCTGACTGGATTCGTGTTGACTGGAGATGAAATTGTGCACCTGGCTTAGTGCTGGGAATATTATGGCATGGCATGGAACGGAGATGAGAAACAACTTGTATTTCCAAGTTTGGATTTGTTGCTTAAGCAACTTTTAGCAACTTATACTTCACAGCCTGTTCATAATGAGGAACTACTTTCTTTCAGCCAGGCTTTCCTTAGCTTCCTGTGGCTGACTTTCGGCTCTTGTTCTCAACCTGCTGTGAGGTATTGTCCCCCTGCCTCATCTCCCGCAGGCTGTATGATGTTAAAGCAGAGCAGAAGCAAGAGGATGTTATCTTCATAGCAGGAGCTTGCTTATATCTTAAGTGATAAAAAGTTCTGACACAGCCACAGTGTATTTCTGAGTTATAATCTCACTGTAGGTAGCAACAGCAGTGTTTCTCATAGCTGAAGATTAAATACATGCTTTGGCTGACCATCTGCTCAGGACAGGGACCAGCTCATTCAGGGGCTTCAGACGGCCCCGGTGCATTGGTGGTGCTTACAGCATTCTGTGAACAGACCTTTCTATAATGAGCCTGCTTGGATTCTGGGTGAATGAGAAGAACATAGTTTTATTGTGCTTCAACTGCTGGCAGCAATGAAGCCTATCTTTTCCTTTATGCTTGTGTCAAGAAAACAATGTGTAGTATACGATGCATGAAATGTCTTACTTGAGGTATTCAGTTTTGTCCTCAGCAGTCTGTGTGCAGTATCCTGTGCTTGGCTCTTGTTTTTGATTCAGTGTGAAGTGTGCTGAGTGACTTGACCACGTAGCTTCATTACAGCACCTCAGAAAATTCTCAGAAGTGTTTGAGGCCTTTTGTTTTCATTAAAGCAATACATGCTAGTCATAATGAATGGGCATCAGCAAGAGTATGGCACCAACTGGACAAAATGATTACATACATGTGTATGAATCTTGAACTAGAGAGCTGTCTTAGACTGTATTGGAACAATATTGAGTCAGAAGAGTGAAAGCAATTGACAGAAACTGCTGGAGAGAAGTAAGGAAGGACTTTATAGTTCTGTATTAATTTGTGGGCCTGGTCCGATTCTAACAAGAAACATGTTGGTTAGCAGTAAGGCTGTTAAAATGCCAGTGGTCAGTGAGCAGTTGTTATCCCTGCAGTTTGATCTCCACTTGTAGCATTTAGTGCACTTGACTAAATCTTGTGTAATTGTGGCAAACCCCAAGACAGAAGGAAAACTGAAATGAAATGCTTTAAGTATGGATTTTCTTGTATTTTTTTTCTCTCAATTCTTGAATCTTTGAGATGGACTGTCTCGTTACTATCCTGTCTCTATCTTGCTCTTTATATAAAAGTATTAATGTTTTCCCCCATTTTCAATTATATGCAATAATTATTTGTATAATGTACTACCTGGTGTGGCCCAAGCAAAACCAGAGTTTTCCACAGTTGGACATAATAAACAACAGAAATAATCTCTCCCAATATCTGTCAAAAGGCAGATTTTGGTCCCAAGATAGAGCAATTAAGGGAAGTACTGTCTCTGTTATATCTGAGTACTGAGTTGCAGAGAAGTAAGGACTTGGTCCTGTTGATACTGACTTGCCTGTGTAACAGAAATCAGGAGGAGGAGGTAAAGATCTGCATCTGTTTTCGGGCTGATTTAGCTAATACAGTGCAGTGAGATGTTACTATAACTGACCTGGCACAACACTTCGAAAAATCATTAAGTAAGATGGTGTTGATTTCTAAGGCATTTAGGGTCTCTTAACTGAGTGTAAAATACAAGTTGACTTACAGTGTTTTAGTCAATCTTTATTTCTACAGTAGTACTTAAACATAGAAAACAATCTTGGTTCTTCAAGATACAAATTTGGTTTTTCCAGGGCTCACTGGTGCTAGCAATCATGGTAAAGCAGTTCATCCTGCAGATGGAAGATTGTTGAGGCAGCAGTGGCACTGCAGCACAGCGTATAACTTCAGCATCTTTTAGTATAGCTACCTAGTGTCTAGCTACTGGCTAGATGCTTTGGAAACTGATCATGCCTGAAAGGCGAGTTTGACTTCTGTAGAGACCT
>JANHGO010000038.1:12107732-12146881 GCA_024606505.1 Aquila spilogaster
CTGAACTCAAAACATAGCACCGTACCAGCTACTAGGAAGACAGTTAACTCTATCCCAGCTGAAACTAGGACAAATTTAATTTAATTAACCTTCAGCTGTCTTTCTGCATGAAAAGGTGACCTTTATAAAATGCCAATTACAAACCCAAGAGCCTGCTGCTTGCATTTTTCTGTGTCTATATATTAAAAAAAAAAAAAGTGTATATAGGTATATTAAGAAAGGCACATTAAAACATGTTTAAACATGTTTTACATATTTAAGGACCCTTTAATTTGAACAGTGGTGTTATATAGAGACATACATGGAAAAACTGTAGCCAGTGGTAGGCTCAGGTTGTTCTAAATGTTATGTGGTTAACCAGATTCCCATCCAGAAATGGGTCTAGAGCTGAGGAGGTTTGAGGGCCATCGTCTAGAAATCAGGTTGTATGTATCTGAGTTATAGCAGTGCTTAGAGGCATTGACAGAGGTCATGATGGCTATGGACTAGCCCCTGTATAGGTATATAGTAACAGAGATTATCTGACCCCAAAAGCCTGTAAACTCACTAGGCTGAAAAATGTTGGGAAGACTGCGGCTCAGAGTGGGGAAACGACTGCCGAGGTCATGTTGCATGACTGCATTTCTTCTGAACCCCTGCTAAGCATGCTGTCCCCTAGACCGACCTATCTTTTCTTGTTCTTAGATTCATCACTCATTCACGTGCTCAATTTTTCCTGTTTTCTTATGCCAGGCAGTCTAGAAGAGAGACATCTAAAAAGCTTTCCTCAGCTAAGACAAGTGTGAATAAACACAGTTTTTTTGAGAATATGAGGTCGAGTATGCTTGTTAAGTTCCCCAGATTGAATTTGCCTTTAATATGCTCTTGGGGTTGGATTTCAAATGTATTTAAGTTTCTAAAGATGCAAACAGATGCTTAGTAAAATTTTCAAAGGCTTTTAACTTGCTTAGGTGCTTTTGAAAATCACCTTAGGTGTCTGTGTGCCTTTAATCTCCTCAATGAATTTGCAAATCCTTAGATTGCAAATTCTAAACAGCAAATGCTGTTGTTCAGCATTCAGGTCTTGAACAAGGTCTGGGGTCTCTGCCTTCTGTTCCTATTTCTGTAGGTGTATTTATTGCAGCTGGGAGACTTGTATGCAGACTGTTACTGTGTAAATGCAATGGGTCCCAGTTTTAAATCTGACCCTCAATAGTGCAGGTGTATGATGTTCTCAGAATAATTGAGACACAGAGGGCTTGTGGATTTTGTAATCGGCATCCGTCCTGTTACAAATAGGGGATCCTGCTCTCATTCTTTGAGAAAATCCCTTCTTCAAATAAAGCTTGTATAGAAGAGAGGTTACTTGAATGTTAAAATATACTTACACTGATTTATAGCATCATACAGCTCACACACAATTACAACCCCACTTTCTGCTGCCAATGGAAACATGATTGTAAACAGATGTGTATTTTAGGGAGAGGGATTCACCTTAGTGTTTGTATCTGTTTCTTGCCTGCTAACTGAATAACTTACAGTGGAGATGGATGGCAGAGCTAGTGAAAAAAAAAAAAAGTGCACTAATTTATTCTTGAAATCCAGCATGCACACTGAGATTACTCAGAAATGTTCTTCCATGGTTCAGAGCTGAAATCAGTCCTGTTGTGATGATAGGTTAGTGGTAGAGGGAAAGAGCTCTTAAGTTTCAGGCAGAACAAGAAGTTGATGGATTTCTTTCCCACAATGTGTTTGGTTTGAATAACTTGCATTTGGGCTGCTCATTTTAGACCTGACTCCATTTTAGAACCTGATTTTGAAGCCCATTAGCTCCAGTAAGCTTTGGAAGAGATTGCAAGAATAAATATGCAAGAAATACTGCATGCCAAGCAGTGAGTGTAACGAGGTTTGGTGTCATAGCTGGGAACTGGTCTGTTGGTTTAGGGAAGCTGCATCTCACATTAGAAGCTGTCTCCACTGTTTCTTATTGCCAAATTATTTTTTTTGTCCTTTGGTAAATGACTATGAGGATGATGTCACTTAGGATCATGGAGGAAATTTTAGCAAACTTACTAATTTAGTAAATAGGGTAAAGGATCTCCACTTGTGGTCTGCAATGTGAATTTTCATTTTTGAGTGGAAATGCTAAGGACTTCAGTGTCAAATGGAAGCAGTGTGTGGATAAATCTGTTTGAGAAAGCTAATCTGCCAGTTAAGTTTTGTTTTGAGAACCAGTTAGGTTGTTGCTTTTTTCCAGTGATTATTTTTTCTTTTTGCATTTTGCAGGACTTTGTTCATGTAATAAAAAAAATTACTATTAACCCAATGCAATAAAACCTTGCAAATGATGAAATGATTGCTGGGAAATAACTGTCTCTGAAATTTGTACCATACACTACTTATTTTGTTCCTGACATTTGCTCCATCATGTCCTATAGGTGCTTCTTATAGAAAATGAAATTTCCCTCAGCCAGCTAGCAGTAAAAAGTAATGCAATCCTTGTCTACAGTATGCACTAGACGATTAACGGAGGGACCTTTGGAGGCTGAATTTAGTGATGCTGTAGCCTATTTTACTTCTGAAGTTCTTGGTCTCTCTCTGAGATAATGCAGTGTATTCATTTCTCCACTTCCATTATTGCATAACAGTTCTTGTCTCTAGTATCCAACACTGGGACTTTTTGAGAGTCGGTGACAGTTTATTTGGACAGCTTTGGAAAAAAAAGATTCAAGTGCCTGAACCAACTTGAACTTTCCATTGACCCCTGCCTCTGCTGAGCTTTGCATTAGTGGGACCACTGCCCTGTTCCTAAATTGTTGTGCAAGGTGGGATTAAATCCTGGCACTGAAAGGACTCTGTGCCACTTAGACTTGCACTGTCTCAGCTAGGTCTTGGGAGCTGTGTTACCCTTACCTGTGAAGGCAGGCGACTGTTCTACCGTATGGTGAGGAACCAGGCTGGAAAAATGTCTGATTGCAAGGGGCAGTAAATGTAGGTCAGTGGAGGGAGGGACAGAGGCTATGGGAATGTTGAGCCAGCTCAGTCAGATCTGATGATTTTGAGTGGATATTTATATCTTAAGGGTGATGTGGTATTTCAGTAAAGTCTTGGCTGATTTCTGCATGATGTCAGGTTTCTTGCAGCTATTGCTGTTCCTGAGACATAGATAAGCAGGTTGCTCTGGTGTATGTGCAAAGGTATTACTTTCTCTGGGAGCCCACTCTTGCATAGAGGAGAGCTGTTCAGATCCTTCTGCCTGATGGTTCCCATGTTTCTTGTAGCCTTTCTGGTGAAAAAGGGTGATTCCCCCACCCCCTTGGTGGAATCAGCTTCCTTCTACCTTGTTCTGCAGAGATGCCTTGACTTCAGATCCTGGTGCCAGGAGTACGACTCGGATACTGCACGCTGTCTCTAGTACCTCATCTCTACTACATCAGCACCTTGCTGAAGGGGCTGGTCTTACTGATTGAGAGCTGCTATTCTAGTTCATCTGCCTGGCAGTGCGGTGTCCTTCCATCCAGGGTCTTTTTCTTGGCTGCCTGCAGCAATAACTCGAGATCTGCCTGCCATCTGGATGACGCTTCCCGCAATATAACCTAGCATTGATTTTTATGTTGGTTTATTGTGTAATGCTGTAAATACATATGGCTGTGTATATCTTTTGCATAACTGCAGCTGCAGCAGTGAGAATGGTGGTTTGCAGGGCTGAAGAGACTTTGAGCTCTGCTGCTAACTTGCTCTGTGAACTAAGTTGCTTGCTGTCTTTGAATGTAGAGGTTTTTTTAAGGCCTGATTTGAAAACTCTAAAATCAGTGGTGTTTTTTTTTTTGTTTTTTTTTTTTAGAGTCTCTAAATACATTTTGAAAATGGGGCCCTCTGATAGCATTCCTCTTGTGCTACCTATCTTCATGTTGATGATAAGTCTTTAGGTGCAGCTGCATAATGTGTTCATAGTATGCGCAGAAATTCTGCATGTGGCCTGCAACACCAGAGAGAGATTTGTATATCTTAATCCAGCTGCAGATGAAGGCTCCAGCTGTGAAGTAGGGAGTGTTTCATCCCAGCTGGGTGATAGATTTACTGTTGGCAATGCTATCAGTCACATTCATGGCAGAGGCTCTCCAAAGCTGGCAGAGAGCATGGGTCACTGCATGTTTTACTGCAAGACACACGTAAAAGCCAAAATGCTTGTATTACCATTTATTAAGCTGTCTGTGTAGCGCTCTTGTTTTTCTGTTGTGCTAGGTTACATCCCAGAACACTTGGGGAACATGTGGTGCTCATTAAGTATTTCTCAATAGGTCACCGACAATCCCAAACCGGTGGAGGTCTGTGGTAACAAACAGAGGTTGCCAAATCACTAGTGTCTGACAAAGCCAAACTGTGCTTGCAGGGTGGGAGCCAGTGCACCTATTGTAGTCCTCTGTATTGCCAGTCTTGGAGACTTGGAGATGACACTTGCTCCCCATTATTTTGAGATGCTGCATTTGTTTCCTCATCTCTTGGTGTCCAGCTTGGGAATGCTGTCAGTTGGCAGCAGCAGCAGCAGGGAAATCACAGGGAAGCAGAGGTTCATTTGTGCCTAGTTATGCAACTATGGGATGAGTGCGTGATTTGAAAAAGATAACTGTGTCCGATCCTTCCAGGATCCTTGGTTGACCTTAATTTTAATGTGAAACATGGCTGTTATGTGGAGCTGAGGATAATGTTCAAGCCAGAGACACAGATCCCTAATGGTGACTGTGATCTGCGTTGGCAAATGGAAAACTTCAACAACCCCTTTAAATCTTGTGTTGTATGCTTTTTTCAGTTAACTTTGCTGTTGGTTGCCATAGCCGAATTGATTACTAGTGATTTGAATACATCTGAATAGAGACTGAAATGACACCTATATAGTACTTCAATTTTAGTTTCACTTTAAACTTATTCCCTGACCCCCCCCCCCCCCCCTTACATATGTTGAATGCAGGTTAAGAAAAGTGGGCTGGGCGGAAGATTGATTTATCATAATGTGTCCTGCATATATCATTAACTAAATTTTTGAACAGAGCCATTACTAGGTGGTTGTTTCTGGTCACTGGGAGCTTGACTTACAAAAAATATTTTGACGCTTTTAGCAGCTAGGCACTAATTTAAAGGAAAGACAGATCCTATGACATTTAGGCTTCTTGAACAAGTAGATTTATGACTTTTCCACCTTGTTTGTAGCTGTAGAGCAGGAAAGAGAAATAAACTGTCCTCATTTTTTCAATTCTCTATTTTTCAAGTGAAGTATCGACATTTGGGAAAAATGCAAATAGGGGCATTCACTCTTTGGTACTTACTGAAAGCAGTACTTGACACTGTGCTATATTTATAAAGCTTGAGTTAACCTCAAAAGTCAAAGCTGTATTATGTATGCAACTTTAAAAAGAACCTTCTAACACTGAAATTTCAGGTGGGCATTGTTCTCTGGAGTACTTGAAAGGTTATTTGAATGTCCTAAGTAGAATATGGAAGAATTAGGCTGTAACAGAATTCCTTTTAAAAAATCCTCTTAAATTTAAAACTAGGTTTGCATTCTAAAAATAAGAATTAAGTGAAGATACTTCATGTTGCTTTAAGGAAATAAACTAACTGCTTTTTACTGGTCTTATAGTGAAGACCTTGTTTGTGTTTTGGTATAAGCTTGGAGGAGAAGGAATAACAAACGCCTCTGTCATGGCTTCACTCCAACAAGATATATGAAATCAACATTAAAAACCAGTGCATCAGTGCCTGTCACTGGTACACTGTTCTGCTGTTGTATGGCCACACGGGGAAGATGAATTAGCTAAGTGAGGAAACGGGTTTCTAAGATATTTTTCTGCAGTCGGCAAAGTTAAGTGAGATGACAGCACTCAACTCATTTTGCTGTATTTAAAGTTTTGAGGTACATAGAGCTTGAAATACTCAACACCCAAATATGCTTGGAAGAAGCTGATTTGTATTTTTTGGGCTCTATTAAGGTGTGCAGGGGAAAATCAAAGCCACGCTATGTAAAAGGTCCTCAGCAGGGACAAATACTTCCTTGTAATATACTTAGAGCACTTCATGTGCATTGGCTGTAGCAGGATGTAATCTGTAAAAGTTCCTTGTACTGCTCCAGTTCTGTAGGTCTCCTAAAAAATTGTTTGCTTGCATCACAAAATCTTGCCCTTAACATGCCAGTAGTGTGGTTTGGGATTTAATAATAATAATAACAACAATTCTGAGCTTTCTGAGATGTCAGACCTGGTTACAGAAAAATCTCCATCAGAAGGATCTTGTTTGCTCCTTTGCATAACTGATGTCTGCTTAGTAAAAATTATTTCTCCTTTTTTTTCTGCATATGTTAACTGGAGATTCTGAACCTGCCTTTTGGCATTAGAAATGTATAGCAATAAAAACGAGGATTGAGAGAGGCTTTGGAAAAAGAACAGGCCCTTCCTCTTGTACCAGCACACAAAGCAGCAGAATTTATTTTAAGACTTACTATCCAGATTGTGTTTGAAAGAAAATTTCATTCACCAGCTGCGTAAAATTGTACCAAATGAATTTAATTTGCTGCTTTCAATTATCAGAGTCTTTGATCTGGTGTGTCAAAATCTAACCTTTTCACCCCTCTTCTCAGAAATGTTCCTGTGTTATGGAAGTGGTGGTAGGCAGAGCTGCAGAAAGACTGATCTACCTCAGTCAAGCACAACTAGTCAGACACTGGGAGTGCAGCAAGATCCAGATCTACCTGCCAGGTGCTGTGTGCCCTCAGCTGCTTTCGTTGTAAGCAGTTTCTCTTGGCATGGAATGGATTTGAAGTGTTAAGTTTAACAGTATGCGACCTTCCCTTAAGTCACTTATTTTCAACCTAAGACATGAGATGCAGGAATCGCCTGGAATCGACTGGCTCCAGCCAACCTGGAGGAGCAGGCTCCTGCCAGAAGGACTGTTTGGGCACTGCATAGGCCATGATTGTGCTGTGCTTGCTCTGCAGTTATTAATGTTTTGGATTTAATTTATAAATTACCTCTTCTGGGAGCACTTGTGAGCCCCAGCAGTGTGCTCCATTAGCCATGTACAGCTCATAAACTGTGGGTTAGACTTGTCATTCATTAATTTTTCTAATGGCTTTTAAGTTCTTGTCATCTGAACTGCAAGAGTGCTTAGCAGGTCTGAACTGCCATGTGTAAAGGGGCCAGTCCCTTCCCCAAGACAATGTACAGTTTAAGCAGAGAAAAGGTGTGGAAAAAGGTGTGAAAATTTATACACAGTATATGAATAAAATGCAAAGAAGGGAACTAAGGAATTAGTGGTATGATTTGCAAAGGGGCTGGGTTGGTGGGGTACTTGGCTTTGCAGCACCGCAGGTAGTTACACAGCAGAGAGATCACAGAGAGTATAATTTCCATGTGTGGGTGCAGATTTCGGTCATCCTTCCGGCAGCTCATGTGTAGGAACCTGGAAGGCACACAGTGGTCTCTGTGCACCATGTATGATAATTAAATTATTAATGGAAGTGAAGACCACAAGAGTTGAACCCAGTCTGTGCATCTTATTCAGAGCCTTCTAAGGACTTCCTCATTTTCTGGATTAATTGAAGACACACATTTTTCTCCCATTTCACTTCAGCTTTTTTTTTTTTTTTTGGTTCTTATTTTGCATGGTATTTTTAGGCTTAGGTGAAACAAAATTTTCATGCTGTTACCTTTTTACCTTGCCAGATAGTCCCATTTTCTCACAGTTCAGTTGTAAGATTTAGTGTAGGAAAAGTCAGTAATATTTCAACATTATAATTATCAATTAATATGTTTAATATTGAGTTGCAAAGGGAAATCTTTTAGCTGAATTAATGACCAATGCCACTACTAATGCTAAATGAATCCATCAGTATCATGTTATTATCATAAATGTCAGGAATTAAACACGATTAGGCCATTAATTTACAGTTGTTACTGTGTCTAATAGTTATTGGTGTTGATTAAAAGGGACGCTGGTAGGGCTGGCAGGTGAAAAGCTTGACCCACTTCTCAAAGTTTTGTTAATCTGTTTCAAAAATGTTTGATGAATTCCTGAAGACAGAGTTTGAGTGCATACTTGAATTTTTTTGAAATCTGAAGTAGTGGCAATGACAAAACCAAAACACAGTCTAACACCAACTTTGAATCTGAAGTAATGCTTTGTCTTACAGTTCAGATAGTAAGTTTGTACTTCACTAACTACTTGTATAATCTTATGTTTGCGTGCTTGGGTTGTAACCTTTATATATTAGGGACTGTGATGATTCTTCTTTATTATATAAGGTGTAGGTGTGTTAACTCAGGTGTAAGAGCCTTATCTGAAGTTTCATATATGCTCTGTCTAGGACTTGTGTGACACTTCAAAATGTGCTTGGATTGTAGCTCCAGGGATTACTTTTTGTAATGAACTCAAAATGCTTTTGCAATGTACATCTAGAGTACTGCAGAAAGGGATGGTCCTGACTTCCTCTTGCCTGTGGCTGCTTTTTTCTCATTGTTTTCCGCACGCCAGTTTTTTTTTTTTTTGCAGAGTTACCAACTTCTCAGCTGATTCTGAATGCTAGTGTCAGCATGAGAGAGGAGACAGGTAAACAGCAGGCAGGCGGAGGGGAGTGTGAGCCAGATTGCGTTTCAGCAGCATCCTACACATCGAGTAAAGTGACCGTGGAACTGCCTCAGGGCCAGACTCTCCTGGCTGTGTCTGTATGCTCTTAGCTGTACCCAAGTACAACTGAGCTTGTTGGAATATGTGGTTCAGACTGGTTCTTTAGGTGGTAGAGTTTGTACCAGCAAACTAGTGTGGCAAACCAGCAGCGGAGGCAGTGTAAGTAATCAGAGTGGGTGGTCTACTCTGAGGCTGAACCTTGAGCCAATGTGAATGTGTCAATATATCCGTATTTTCTGGTCTTCATAATGATGAGAACCCATGTCTCACAGGTGAGAAAACGTGTGGTAAAGACTAAGATGCACAAAAATCATAGCTTGTGGCTGAGGCATGTATAAACTAACCCATGCATGTTAAAGGTGGACAGTTATGGTGCCTTGTGTGAAGGAGTCACGTTCTTCCTTGATACTGATCTACTGTGTAGTACCTGTAACAAAGAAGAGATTATAATAATGTGCATGTACAAGTATACGCATGAACTTGCGCACTATCAGTTCACATTTCCACACTGTTGTGCCTGCTTTCCTCACTGCTATATGAAATAACTGATGTAAACTGAGGACTGGTCTGTGTTAGAAGCTGGTCTCATTGGAGCATGTTGCACCCCACATACAGGACAGAGCTGTCCTTTTATCCAGCGAATGTCTTTAATTGCTGGACTTCCAGAACTTTGCTTCTCCCAATGTGAAAGTTTTGTTCAGTTGAGAGCCTCTCTGGTACTCCTAAGCAGGGCTAGCTCTGCTTGGAAGAAGGTGCTGATGACTAGTGTAACACACTTGGAAAATGTGCTGTGATGCATCTAAAGGGGGAGCAAAGCTGAAGCTGCATGGATATTGTCACAGAATCAGCTTGGCCGCTTTGTGAGCTGTTCTGAAGTCTCCTTAGTGTTGGTAGGCATTAGAGGATAGATGTCATCCTTGGTGTATGCTCCCGTAGTCTATATGTATTCAACAGAAAAATGTCACTTAGTGGCTATGCTGTATAATGTGCCTGATGCTGTCTGCAGGGCTTGCAGATATATTTATAATGCAAGGGGAACCAGAGGAGCCACCCACACAACTGAAATGTTTTCAGGAGATAAAGGCTATTAAACTGCTTGAAAAGACCAGTTGGGTCTCTAGAGGGTGAAAAACCAATGTTGACCTTATGGAAACTCTACTTGCTGATCTTACAAAGGAAGTGTTAGCAGAAGAGAGAGATAAGTGTATAATGGAATTACTTTCTGCCTTACAAAATGTGCCCAGTAGCAAGTTCTGCAAAAAGTTGTGTGCTCCTTAAAAAGAAAACGGGAACAAGAGGGTAAAGGATGCTTTCTTCTCTTCCCCAATGGCCACTCCTTTTGTGGAATCCAGCTCTTCACATCCATGCTGTTTAGCATTCCCTTGCCTGGCAATGGGACTATCTCACAATATGGGATGGTGATTACTTCTGTGCTTGAGGGTGAGGGCAAATACTTTACTGAATAGATTATAACACTTACTATCCCTGTTAGAGTAGCATAATTGTACTACTCTAACTTTCTCTTGTAGGAGTACAAACTATACTAGTATCAGGCATTCTTATTCTGGGATTATAACCCCAGTGGATATGAACTGGAAAGCTTTTTCAGTAAAATGTTATTTTTCTGTAGCTGGACTGGTTCCATCACTGCAAAATCACTACCTTGATTAAACACTGCTTATTTCTTATCTGAAGGGAAGTACTGCAGTTTATTTGCTCTTGTTAAGATAGTATCTTTATTTAAACATATTGATGCTTTTCTGAAAGGGCTATTTCTTGCACCCATTGCAACCCTTTTGTTTCATTACTGTGACTCTCCTTATTGAAGAGAAGAGACTCTTTTGTGTGCCTTTATTGGCACAGTCATTAGATGGGCACAACTAATAGGGTGAGGGAAGTGTTCGTTCAGAAAATATCCTTGTTACTTGATAAATTGGCCAGAACAATGCTTGCTTTTGTATTAATTCCCTGATGGACGCTGCTGACCAATGTAAATATAGTTCCATTTAGCAAGTAAGAGATGAGAGGAACTTGATGAATTTGTTTTTGATGTTCTTTCTCTGTCTCTGCTCTGGCTTTTAAACTGGAGTTTTTGACACGAGCGTAGAACTGAAGCATGTGAAGTGTCTCCAGTTGGTGACTCGGGGGTGTGTGTGTGGACTGTTACTCTGACAAAGCCCCTAAAAAAGGGAGACTCTGAAGAAGCACATTATGTTTTTTACTTTGTGCAGTAGATGCTAACTGGGAGTTATGGAAGTTGTCCTCAAGTTTGATAATTTGCTAACTTTCCCATTTCAAAGTGCCTGTCATGTTCTGTATAGAAGTTTATATGTAATTATGGCCAGCTAGAATTGCTGAGGGGCTCCTGGGTATGGAGATGAATGTACTACAGCGCCTGGCTAGTTCAGAATACAAAGTGGGGTGGCTTTTGTGTACCACAGCAAAGGCATGACCGGTAAAGCAGGTTCCTTAAACTTGACTTTCTTGCAGGTGTAGGAGTGAAGGAGTCAGAGCTGTAATTAGAATCACTTGCTCTTCCTTGTAGCATGCTGCCTTGCAACTGTGGCTTTATAGCGTGGGATTTAGGCCTTTAGAGTACCTGTTGCTGCCACAATGGGGGTTAGGGTGTGGAGGCATGAACAGTTGCACTAGTGAAATTGTTTTTGTGCTAAGAGAGCACAAGATGGGAAAAGCTGTCCTGAGATGGTGAGACCAATGTCCTGCTGCGTTCCATCAGTGTTATAACAAAGTGGGAGTGGGCTTCAGTCTCCTGTTCTTTTCTTGCTTGCTTGATTCTTCTACTCAGAAAGGTATCAGCCCTGGGCTCCCTTCAGGTAGCTTTCTCAGGGGATAAATGCAGGGATTTCTCAGCTTGTTTTGCTGTATTCTTTTCCCACTCGCCCACCCTACCTCCCCGGTTGTTTGGTTTTTTTCTTCTGCCCAGAACCTGTAGACCATTGGTTTATTTTATCTTGCAGACACAATTGAAGGAGTTTCCAAGAGGAATGGGTCTGCAGGAATTATTTTCGCTAGTCCTCTTTCTTATATGTGCCTAAGGTTCTGTGGATTGATACACATTCAAATCCATTAACTCACAAGGTAAAAGGTTGGGCAAATGAGTCTGGGACTCCACTGGGGTGTTTTTGTGAGGGAATTTCTTACAGTACTCCAGAGAACTGTTACCATCGGTATGAACAGGGCGTACCTCATTTATTGCAGATAGAGCCGTAACTGTTTATGCGTGTGACATTTACCTGTGCATATAAGTCATGAAGTCCAGGAAAACATCACTTCTCAGGTGGGGGAGAACGAGAGAAAAATGTCTGTCTGCAGCCAAAGTCCTTCCTGCCCTCCCATGGTAAGAAATGACTGGACATACTGCTTTTGAAGGGACAGATGTTATTGGAGTCATACTAATGAGTGGAGATGTACGAGTTCCGTTCTTACTTCTGCCATAAACTTTTTTGTGTGATCATGAGCAAGATTCTTAGTCTCCTGAAAACCTATAAATGAGGTAGATTGTTTTTCTTCTCTCCCAGCTTCATCTGTTTAAATTGTGATGTCTGATTGGCAGGGACAGTACACGTTGTGCAGATGTACAGGAGGTGAAAGGGCCCAAGCTATCCTGTCCTGTCTGCTCCCTTGTGCCAACTGTTTTGCAGTAGGTACAACAGCAAGGGCGTGGGAGAGACTGGAAGATGCGAGAGGTGGAGTGACGCTTTGAGGGCTGTAAAGAGGTTAGTGTAGAGGGGCATAAAAGAATATCTTTAGATATTTAGTATTTGAGAGATTTCAGTTGGTGTAGGAAAACTTTTTTGTTTCCTCATGAATTCAGGCTATGCCTGTATTCATATGCCTTTTAAAAGTGAGAGAAATGCAACATTATAAAGGCAGAAAGGAGAACTGGGTGGTTCATGGAGGAGGAGTGAGGATGTCAGGCTTTACTTTGGGGATGATGAGGAAAGGAGAGTGTTTCTGAGTTTACTTTTACTGAAAGCAGTACATGTGAATTGGTGTTAGCAAAACCTTTACACTATGTCTATCATTGCTTTGTAAATGCTGGCAAGTAACACTTATGGACTGCTGGACTCTGTACAGGGCACTGATCTATAGATTTTTTTTTTTTTTTCCCCTAGTAAAGGACATCTCCAATGCTAGCTGTATTTAAAGGTGTAGAAAAGAGTTTTGAAAAGCTACGCACAGCAGGTGTCATAATTTACTGTAATATCCTGCTGTTAAGGATAACTAATGAGTGCATCAATTCCTTGGATATGTTGAGCCAGATCATTAGTCCTTATAAACTGGCCTTGCTTCATTGAGCTGGGGGGAGTTTCATGCATTTCAGCCCACTTAGGAACCTATGTCCTAGCAAGCATGGCAGGGCTGTGAAGGGCTGAGGGGAAGCTTGAGGTCCCTGGTAGCTTTTTATATGTGCTGGACTGGCACAGAAGAATCTTCAGGGTAATGTGTGCTTTCTTTGCTGCGAAGGAGGATGGCTTCCAAGTTGTTTCAGTCTCATCCTCCTCTTTTCCCACACTCTTCCTCCTCACCATCCCCAGTGGTTGGACTTCCCTCCAGGTGGAGGGGTGCAGGGAGGACACAGTTATGTGTATGTTTGTGTGGTAAAGAAATACCACTGGTTCTTTGTATGAGGAACTGTCATGTAATTGTAGGTGCCTTAGTCATATTTGCAGGGAAGTGGAAGGAAGTGGCAACAGGTAATTGTTGATATGAGTCACCTACATTGAGAGATTAAGGTATAGAAAGGAGATAGTGTGGAACTGCTGGCTGAATTGGCACTGACTGGAGATGAAATTATGTGCCTGGCTTACTGTTGGGAATATTATGGCATTGGCATATCACAGAAAGCATGGACCGGGTACCAGAAACAACTTGTACTTCTAAGTTTGGGTGTTGTTTCTTAAGCCTCTCTTCTGCTCTGTAGAACATGGGCGACTTTTATCAGCTTATACTTCACACCCTGCCCATGATGAGGAATTACTTTCTTCCAGCCAGTTCCAGACTTTGCTTGACTTCCTGTGGCTGACTTTTGGCTCTTGTTCCCATCCAGCTGTGAGGTATCATCCCTCTGCCTTATCCTCCCATGGACTGCCTAATGTTAAAGCAGACTAGAAGCGAGAGGATGTTATCTTCATAGCAGGAGTTTACTTATATCTTACGTGATACAAAGTTTTGATACAGCCACAGCATATTTCTTAAGTGTAGTCTCACTGTAGGTAGCAACAGCAGCATTTCTCATAGTTGAAAGTTAAATATGTGCTTTGGTTGGCCACCTGCTCAGGGCAGGAACCAGCTAACTCATGGGCTTCAGACAACCCCAGTGCATCAGTGATGCTTACAGCACTGTATGAGCAGGCATTTCTGTAAGGGGCCTGCTTGGTTTTGGGTTCTGGATTGAGAGGTGTTTTGTCTTCATTAGAGTAGTGCATGCTAGTTGTAATGGATGGGCATCAGCCAAGCATTGTGTTTGCAAGAGAGTACAGCACTAGCTGTACAAAGTGAATAACAACGTGCATGTGAAGTGTAAACTACAGAGCAGTTTTAGACTGTGCCAGCCTGAAGATGAGACAGAAGAGCAAAGGTAGATGGCAGAAACTGCTGGGGAGAGGTAAAGAAAGACATTATGGTTGTTATTGACTTGTGGTCCTGGTGCGGTTCTAACAAGAAATATGCTGGTTAGCTGTAATGCTGGTAGAGCACCAGTGGCCGGTGAACAGCTGTTATCCCTGCAAGTTCAATCTCCACTTGTAGCATTGAAGCTGCCTGACCAACTCTTGTGTGATTGTAGCAAACCACAAGACAGGACAATCTAAGTGAAATGCTTTAAATTTGGATTTTCCTGGGGATGGATGCTTTTTGTCTTCTATAAATTTCTGAAGCTCCAAGATGGGCTCTCTATCTTGTCATAGACTTGTATGGAGCTTTGTTTTTTTTTTTTTTTTTTTTCTTTTCATATTTTTATATATATAACATGTATCTTTTTTCCTGTTTTCCCCCATTTTTGTTAAGTATAAGCAGGTAGTTATTTGTATGCTGTACTGCCCAGTCTGCCCTAAAAACCCTAGAAATTTCTTGAGGTAGACATAGTAAATAGGTATTGTGAGAGATGATTTCTGCTATCAAAGGGCAGATTTTGGTCTCAATATGGACCAGTTAGTTGGAGTGTTCTCTCTGCTGTGCGTGAGAACTGAGGGGCAGAGAAGTAAAGACTCGAGTCCCATTGATAACTGCTTTGCCTTTATAACCCGGATCTGGAGAGGAGATAAAGAACTGCATTTGCTGTCAAGTTGCTTTAACTAATATGGTGTAATGTGGCATTATTGTAACTGACTCAGCACAAAACTTTTGAAAACCTCTAAATAATTTAAAGATGTTGATTCCGAAGCCATTTATGGTCTCTTGACTGAGTGTAAAATATGCCAAAATATCTGCAGTGGTTTAAGCCAACCTTCATTTCTACAGCAGGACTTAAAGCAAACACAGAAGGCAATCTTGATTCTTCATGAGATGCATTGGGTTTTCCCAAGGCCTAGTGATGCTAACGATTAAAGGAGTTTCTTAAATCCTCCAGAGGGAAGGTGTTTGAGGTACCAGCAATGCGTATAGTTGTTTAGTATCTTTGGTATAGATACCTAGTGTCTCGGTACTGGTTTAGATGCTTTCTAAACTTTGCAAATACGTGTGGGTTGGAAACTATTATTGATCCTGCCTGAAAGGTGATAATTTGACTCCTGTATAGACCACAAGTAAATTTTCAATGTATTTTGCGTAGTTATCCTATAATGTGCCTCTCTTCTTGTCACTTGGGACTATGTGCTTGAGAGTGTTACCTGAGGCATCCAGATTTTTGCAGGATTTGAGAAGGGTAGGCCAGCAGCTTGTGAAGTCCTGGGGATGCTCTGTGACAAGAGGCGGGGTAAGAGTATATCTAAAGGGGTTTGGCTGGAAGCAAACTGAATGTGAGTGCTCACCCCAGACAGAAGGGGACGTGGGCTTACAAGTGTGTGCGGAAATCCAGTGGTTAAGACTGTCAGAAAGTTGTGTAGAGCAACACTTGTCAAAGTGAAGAACTCTTTGGACAATGTGAATGCTGCTGTCCTGGCCCAGACAGATCTGAGTTGTGCTTTCGCTTCACCCACTGACTAGGTCTCATCCAGTACTCATGCTGTTGCCAAACACCAGTGCTCTTAAATTACTGCACAGCAGCTCTTCATTTACCACAAAGTGCCTGCCATAGCTGCAGTGATTCTGGCCCAGCAAGAGAGTGTTATGTTGTAATAGCTGGCTGAGGCGCTCACAGCCGATGCTACGTTGCTCTGCCAGCACCGGGGCCTGTGGCCAGATCCAGTTACGCTGTGGCCAGATGGAAGATCAGAGGAGAGGGAATTGCTACAACCCGAGATGGAAAACTTACTTGGTTTGTGTGCTTTGGATTGTTGGTTTAGGAGAGCAAAAGATCTAGACTTGCCTCAAAGTTGGGAGTGTGTTGTTTTAACTCTGTGAAGTTACCACAAAGGGGAAAAGATAGGATAGGTGTGTCTTCTCCCTGAAAATACCGTGTTAAAAATTGTATGATGTAGTTTACCGCCTTAGAGATTTTCTGGGAGCAAAACATGTGTCTTGGTGTATCCACAGCAACAAAACTAAGATAACAGTCATTTCAAGTCACTAGCTTAAAAGGAACAGCTGAAAAGCATTAAAAGGAAAAAAAAAAAAAAAAAAAGAAGAGTGAGTACTTCGCAGAAATTACAGCACTAGAAATCTTACAGTGCTGTATCCTTAAGTGTGTCACTTGATTGTTTGGGGTAGGAAATTAAATGACATATAAACTCTTGTTGTTACCACCAAAATTTCCTTTGCCTACACTGGCTGATTTTCTGGTCTACCTTGCTCCTCCACAGGTGCTTCTCAGTGGTTGCTCAGGGCATGCTTGTGGGATGGCATCTGCCTGGCTGTTGCTCCCTGTGCAGCTGGGTGCTCCCTGGGAGCGTGGGGCTACTCGGTTCATCTCCCAGCTCTGCGGCAGACTCCTTGGGAAGGTCACTTCTGTCTTCCTGCATGATGTCAAGTGTTGTGGATGATCTCAGGGCAGCTTGAAGTGTTGCTGTGACTCAGCGTTATGACACAATATTAGGTGGGCCTCTGAAAGAGTGCGGTGTGACCCTGGACCTAGCTAGTAAACCATTAGTTTGCTCAGGCAGTGCTGCATTACCCTTGCTGAGAGCGAGCTTGGAGAGTGGGAAGGATCCTGCTGTTGCTGGTGTTGCCCTCCTCATAGTGTCAGAGGGACAAACGTATGCAATATTGTGATACTATAAGTGATGGATCAGCTCTTTGGGAATCGGAGTAACTCCTTTAGAAAATACCTATGATCTCTACTTAAAGGCTTACAGTGAGAGATATTTGGCTATGTCCACTGAGAATATGTTTCAGGAGCTAAGTACCTGTCATATTTTAAAAGCACCCTATGTTTCCAAAAGCGCTGGAACAGTTTTAGGAATCGCTGGGCAAGTATTGGAATCAATGCATTTAAACAGTGCTATGTCTATATTTCTGTGTGTGTATAATCGTATATACAAAATTAAATGTATTCTCTGAAAAGAAACCTCTTCAATGGTGAATTTGAAATAATGACAAATCAGGTTAAGATTTAAACTTTCCCTAACCATTTAATAGCACTTAAATTAAAAAGTATTTACCAGTGCAGGTTTGGCTAGGGCTTTAAAGGAAAATGAAAGTGCTTGAACCACAGGAAATCAATGGCTTAATTGTCTGGGAAAACAGTTCACTGCAGTGCCAGGATAACCTGTGAGAGGAGCAGCCTGTTCTGCAGGTGTAGGGAAAATATTTGTCATTTAAGTTTTACAGCAGTATCAGTTCCATGATGTGTAACTTGTGAAGTTGTGAGACTGATTGGGAGTTGAGAATGCCATATAGCTTGGGCTGGGGAGAGATTGAAGAAAGACTAAATGAAGGATGGTGAGATATTGTCTGTATTCTGGTAGAACCAGTCACATTTCCTTACTTTCTTTCACTATAGACAATAATATTTTAAAAACAATTTTAAATATTAAGTTTGTTAAACCTACTTTCTTCTCTTGGTGAGCCATCAAGTTGGGGGCAGTTTAGGTAGTAAATAAATGCTGTTTCTGCAGATCTTATTTGGATTTCAATTTTCCTCCAAGGACAGCTTGACATACAGTAAAAGTTAAACAAACAAAAACCCCACAACAAAAAAGAAGAAACAAACAAACAAAACCCCACCCCAACTTTAGTAAAATGGAAATCCATCATTCATTCATCTAAAAATGGCAAAAATTGAAACTTGAATAAATGTATGATTTATTGCATAACTTGTTAGTTAAATGAATGGTGATGTATCATCTTTAACAAATTTGCAAGCTAAACTTTATGGGTATTTTAATCTAAACATCTATATGTTTTCATAGTTACTAAGCCGGGAGAATCAGCCCTTTTCCAGGCATGACAGCTAAAAATGGAAACCAAGTTTAAAACTGCTGACCTTAAGGTTTCATATTTTGGACTGCTAATCACTTTGATTTAGTTATGAATGTTGAAACTATTAAATTATTAGTGCAGGTCATAATAGTGTCTGAATTATGAATGAACGGTCAGCATGAGGCAGCCTCTCCCTTCCGGCAGGTACAGAGGGGTGTCGTGGGAGCTGCTCCTGTGCCCTCTGGTGAGATGTAGCATGTCCCACAGAGAAAGAACCTCTGCTTGTTTCCATGGTGGCTGAGGTTGGGTGGCTCTGTGCCACAAGCGACTGAGTTGGTGCTGTTATCTCTGGTTGTATGTCCAGTGCTGGGTGTTCGCAGAACTCCTTAGCCCCACTTGTGCAAGCCTAGGTAAGAGTGGTGATGTCTGGAAACCTAAATAAATTGTCTAGTCCAACAGTCTGGATTTCATATGATTATTAAGACTCCTCAACAATTTCTGGTCTCAAAGTAACCTATTTTATTTAACAATATAGCACTGATCTCCTTGCGATCTAGTTACACTAGATACAAAGGCAGACACTGAGAGTTAGACGACAATGATGGAAAGCAATGGCTGATGCAGAGGGGCTTTCAGAAGTCTGCAATGTTTCAGCCTCCCTTGTAGGTTTACCTCCTTTGAGGAGTAACTGCCTTCTCAGGCTACACTGGGACAGTCTCATCCTACCCAAAGGATGGGTTGTTTGTGTTGCTGATTCCATCTAGAGTGCCCAGGGTACATGAGAACTAAAAGCCTCATCCTTCTGCTCTGTATTTGGGGATAGAAGTGAAATCTCTGCAGGAGAAGAGGGAACTTTCTCATGGGTTAGGCTGAGACTTGGGAACAGCCAAAGGAGGATCACAGATCTTGTAGCTTTCAGTGCTAAGTGGTGAGCACAGATGCCTTTGTGAGCAGAAACACAGAATGCAAATATTTTAACAAAACCTTGTCAGGCTCAAGCGAGGGATGCAGAGTGCAAGTGGATGTTTAGGGCAGAGTGCTTGAGTGGTGATCTGCTGTTTGCACTAACTCTAATGGAAGTTACATGTGCTCATAGGTTTAAGAGCTGATATGCAAGGGAAGGGATGCCATCCAGAGGGACCTTGACAGACTTGAGAGGTGGGCCCATGCAAACTTCATGAGGTTCAACAAGGCCAAGTGCAAGGTCCTGCACATGGGTTGGGGCAATCCCAAACATAGATAAAGGCTGGGTGACAAGTAGGTTGAGAGCAGCCCTGAGGAGAAGGACTTGGGGGTGTTGGTTGATGAGAAGCTCAACATGACCCGGCAATGTGCGCTTGCAGCCCAGAAAGCCAGCCGTATGCTGGGCTGCATCAAAAGAAGCGTGGCCAGCAGGTCGAGGGAGATGATTCTGCCCCTCTACTCCGCTCTTGTGAGACCCCATCTGCAGTACTGCCTTCAGCTCTGGGGCCCCCACATAAGGAGGACATAGACCTGTTGGAGTGGGTCCAGAGAAGCGCCACAAAGATGATCAGAGGGCTGGAGCACCTCTCCTATGAGGAAAGGCTGAGAGAGTTTGGGTTGTTCAGCCTGGAAAAGAGAAGGCTTCAGGGAGTCCTTACAGCAGCCTTTCAATACTTAAAGGGGACCTACAGGAAAGACAGGGAGGGACTCTTTAACAGGGAGTGTAGAGATAGGATGAGGGATAACGGTTATAAACTGAAAGAGGGTAGATTTAAATCAGATATTAGGAAGACGTTCTTCACTGTGAAGGTGGTGAGGCACGGGAACAGGTTGCCCAGAGAGGCTGTCCATGCCCCATCCCTGGAAGTGTTCAAGGCCAGGCTGGATGGGGCTTTGAACAACCTGGTCTAGTGGAAGGTGTCCCTGCCCATGGCAGGGGATTGGAACGAGATGATCTTTAAGGTCCCTTCCAACCTAAACCATTCTGTTTCTATGAAGTAGCAGAAAGCTCTGAGAGATGTCCTGCACCTAGAAACCAGGTTCCTTGACAGTGTGCGGAGAAATACAAGCCCCAAGGAACTGCTGTCCTGTGTCACAGCAGAAAGTCACCTAGATCTGTCTCTGACAGCAGTGCCCAGGGAAGAATGCAAGAGTGGGGAGAGCAAGTACTACAGGTGTTTCAAAGCAAGAAAATCAGAGAGCCGGGCTCTTTGTCTAGCTCAGGTTGTCCAAGTTCCTGGAAAGCTGAGCTGTCTGTGACAGGTCTTTAATCAGACAATTTAAATTTAGGCATTAGGACTCAATTCACCCTCTGTTGCTAAGCTGTAGTTTCCCCCCCTTAAGAACCTGTGAAATTATCCTGGAACAAAATCTAAACAGTTGGGAGTTGTCAGAGACTTCTCTTTAGATGGACTCCAGGTTGTGTGGTGCATGCCAGAGAGCCAGGAAGTGTTTGACACAAGCCAGGACAGAAAGATTAAACACATGCCTCTTGTCTCTGGAGCAGGCTGTGTGGTGTAGCTGGGTTTGAGGGGAGCCTTGTAGCACTAATTGGAGTTACTCTCCAGCTGACATTCCGTATTAAAGTTAGTGCTTAGAGGCCCAGTTGTGCTCAGCAACACATGATAAAGAAATATAAACATCTTGTTGTAAAAGATGGTCCCTGGTCAAAAGAGGAGACAAAAAAAAAAATCAACCTGAGAATGAAAGTGGGACACAAGCAGACAAAATGTTTTGCCTGGGGTTGTACAGCAGGTCATTTGTGGAGAGGGAAGTGGAGCCCTGGTGGTTTCAGCACATACTTTGCTGAAACTGGACTTTCCTGGGCTCATGTGTTGGACAGGTCAAGGGAAATCTGTGCAATGACTGTGATACTCCAAGATGAGGATTTTGGATGTCTTCTAGACTTGAACAGTAGATTTAGATGCAGCCTATTGAGATTACATCCTCTCATTAGTGTAATGCTGCCACTTCTGATGGCAGTGACGACCTCTGTTTCAGCAGGCAGGATTGCAGTCTGAACAGCCATACGTGACGTAGGTTTCATTAATGTTGTTTAACAGGCGTGATGAAGATATGGCGGTACCGGGTTATACACAACTGCACAGACTCACTGGAGTCAGTGTTGTGTGCATGCTTCTGCATCTTCTCTGCCTTATCTCTTGAGCTGGTTGTCAGCTGTGTTGAAAGCATGCGTGACTGCAGTGTAGATACAGCTTCAGATACATACTTTCTCCTGCATTCCTATAGAAGAGATAAGCCATGAAATGTGTTCCTATGCATCTGTGCTTGTGTTTACTGTACTGTACTCTCTAGGGATGTAAATGAATGCTAAGACTGGGTCAGGCCAGTAGTCTGTTTAGCTTGTTTTCTTTTTTGCAGTAGCCAAGAGCATCTGCTGAACAAGCCAACACCAGTCCACAAAAGTCACGGGGAAAGAAGGATTCATTTGCATTGTTATTATTAAGGCTTCTAGCTTGTTCTTGCTTCATGATTGAATTTGTTTTTCTAGGAAGAATCTTTGCTGTTATGAGTCACTCTGGCTTAAAAGAAGGATTTTGCTTTCAGCTGCCTTTTGCCTTAAAAGGTGATGTTGCTTCTGGTATTTGTCAAGTTTAGGAAAAATACCCAAATCTAAAAATCATCAGGCAGCTCTCTCTTCTCAAGAAACACTTGATATCTACACCCTTAGTTCTTTGTTTTAGAAAAACCAAAATAAAGCAAGGTTTAGGGAATGCATTGCTGATTCTCCTTTGGGGCCTGCTTGATTTATGTGGCAGTGAAATGTCAGACAGCAACACTCCTGCACGTAACAGGGATGCAGCCTGCTTTCTATTGTGCTGAATTTGTAGACCATCTGGAAATTAGTGGCATTAAGCACCTGACAGAGCAAGATAAAAAAAAACCAAACAAACCCCAACAAAAACTAGGAGTTACACTATGGCAAACCAGTCACAGTTGATCTACAGACTCAATGTCTTTCGAGTGGGTATATAAACCGCAGTCTTGGTTGCCTGTGGTCAGTAAGGATATGACAGTTCTTTTGTAAGGGTTGGCTTTTTAACCCTAAGTAGTTTATTGTGGGGCTAATTGCATTGTGCTGAACTAAAATCTATCTGCAGTTCCAAACTTAATGCTAAGGAGACGTACACACTAGCAAAAATCTTGTGGCACAAAACAGTGGTGTAATTCGTTATCCGCTATAACAGTAAAGCTGCAATGGAAAAGGAAGGGGTTGGTTCTTTTGAAAAGGTTTGTCTACAGTACAGTCCTTACTACTGCTTCTGTAGGTAGAATTAAACTGTTGGTTGATTGTGCATTTGAATGTTGCTATGCGTTTGAGTATAGCTATAACCTTACTTTTCCCTGTGCAGCATCACTTTGTGCAATTTTACTACTCCCAGCAGAAGGTGCTTTTCACTTGTGGGTATTTGTTGCATAAACTGCTTCCACCAGCTGAGCTTGCTTTGTTGGCATTTGTCAGTCTCAGAAACTTGAATGATTAGAAAGATTTATCAATTTTACTATCCCTTGCCATAACCTTCTCCCTGCATAGGAAACATAAGTTTGTGCTCTCTTCTGAATGCTTTCTGTGCATTGTTCCCTGGGAGCAACAAAGCATGTTTCTTGTAATTTATGGTCCACCAGCATCCCAAGGTGCTGTTCCATAGGCAGTCTTTACCTGGGCTTTCCTCTGCATGCCCAGCATGCCTTAGTCTCTTGCCACTGCATGTTCACTCCCACTTTATTAGTTTGTGTGTGGATTCAATGAGAAAAAGTCACCTCTTTTAAATGCTTTTTAATTCTGTATTAGAAATGTGCAAGAAGAGATTTTCTCCAATAAGTCAATCTTTATTTGGTGACCTGAGTTTCATTTTAGTAACAAACTTCATTGAGGTTGAAGAGTGGGTGGGGAAGTACAGAGGGGAGGGGAAGGGGATTGTGAAGCAGGGAGCTGTAATCCTGGATTGAAAAGTGTGTTCCTGAAGTGACTCCTGATCACCACCTGCCTGTTTTACTCATGAATCTGTTGTTTTGCGTTGTGCAGTGGCATCACTGAAGGGCTGGCTGTTATTGCTGTGGGAGATCAAAAGCTACTTCCAACTGCATCTTGCATGTCATCTGCAAAACCACCAGTCACAGTGAGTTTCTCCTACACACACTCGTTTTTCCTCAGTGAGGATTTGTTAGCTGTAATCTGTGATAATAATCTTTTTCTTTATTTATACTTTGTTAGTTCACTTACTACTGCAAAAAGATTTGATTTACCAATCCCAAGCCAAATGGATACCTAACTTCCCCCTCCTCACCCAAAAGGAGAAAAAAAAAAAAAAAGCTCATACTGGAAGCTTAGCATTGCGAACTCTTGTTTTCTGGCCGCCTGCACACCTTGTGGTGGGGGAACAATGGAAGACTATGTGCTTTGAGTGTGTGTTCTGGTTATCCATCCAATGGCCAAGATGAGAAATTGACAAAATATTTTGTTCCTGAGAACAGCTTCAGAAAGAAAAAAATTTATTTAAATAAAAAGAGGAAAGAAAATTATTGCTTGGGCAAAGACGATTAAACTTCCCTGCTTGTTCAGAGTGCCAGAAGCAAACACATACATGTGTGGCATCTGGTCATAGGCAGTGGCAGGTGAAAGGAGAGGATGTCTCAGTGCTGGAGTGTTCCTGAGCCTGTTCCTAGATATACTCTTAAAATGTGAGGCCAGGATTTTCTCGGTAGTGTAAGAGAGCTAGCTAATTCAGTGCTATTTGGATACCAGATGAAAACTCTTGAAAACCCTCATTCCCTCAAACTCTTAATTTCTACCTAAAAGAAATACAGTGAAGAAAATGCTTCCCTAACCCTACCAGCTATCTGTGAATGTCAACGTAACTTGCCTGTGATTCTTTTGTCAATAATTCTCTTCTGCCAATAACTCAGTAAAATGCACTCAGATTATTTTGATATTTTGCACCCTTTAAAACAATGGCATAACAATTGCTTGCAAAGCCATCTCTGGTTTTCAGACATTTATTTACCTGTCTTGTGGTGTTTGGAAGAGCTTGAATATGTCAGTCGTGTATCTTCTGTGCGGAATCCATCTGCAAGACTAGAAGGGCAGGAGCAAATCTATGCATGTGCAAGTGTTTGCTTTGAGGAAAACTTGAGGAATCAATGAACAAAAAAAAAAGTGGTAAGTGCTTAAGGGAGCGTAGGACACTTGTACAATTAAATGGCATTGAATGTTGAGATGGTGTAGATTTTGGTTTATGGGGTTGGGCATAAAGGAAGTAATTGTGCTCAGGTAACTGATTCTCTTAAGAGCTAATGGCAGTAACAGGAGGAAGCAACGTTTTAAAAGGAAAAGGCCCCGAAATCTTTGTTGTAAGGATATAGGAAAGAGAATTGGACACAAAGTGTATTTCTAGCCTTTGTCAATATTGTGGATACATAAATTATATATGACTTGTAAAACAAGAAAGGTTGCTTCTAGTGACCTGTTGTGTTTTGCCTGGAAGGATAGAGCCAGCTTGCAGCATATGTAGAGAATAGTACCTGTCAGAAATTGAATATTGAATGAAAGTAATCGTTTTAATCAAAAGTAGTTAAAAGTGAGGCTGAGTTGAAGGCAAACAAAAAACTGCTCAGCTGGAAGACTGCTTCCAGTGCTGCAGACATGCCCTGAGATGCATATTTTATGTATTAGAAATATCGATCAAGGCCATGGTTGTACCTTGCATGACCACTGTTCTTCCTGATCATTGTGATCAAGATTTCTTAACTCTTTGAATTCCACTCCTTACTCTGTGACCAAGTACAAAGGACTTGGTGCTGGTGTGATGGGGAACTCAGCATTGTATGAGGTGGTTAGCTTGGCCCTTCTTTCCTTCTGATTTGGTATTGTGCAGGAGTGACTGTTTTAATCACAAAAAAGCTAAAAAGCCATGCCGAGTTCAGTCTCTGTACTCTCATCTGAGGTCCTCTAGTAAACCTGCGAGCGATCTTTGCCTCTGCTGAAGGTAGCATGATCTTGTCACAGAGGTTGCCTATGATTCCCACCCCCCCTACCCTCTTCCCCTGTTAATCACTTAGATCCTTGATCCTGCCTTCAGACATTTTCCCTGATGGATGGATCTTACTGTGGACCATTAATTTGGCTGGGTAAAATGCAGGAAGCAGAAATGGTTTAAATGAGATGTGTGCTGTGTCAACTGACAGAGAACACTGCTCAAAGGAGAAGCTTCTTGGTGCATGGACACATATTCAGCTGAATCTACTGGCTATGGCAAAGACATGCTGGTTTATATCAATTAGCATTCCTGACAAATTATCTGTAGTGATTATGAGTGTTTTCTTAAGAGAGTGATTGTAAAGGGGTGTCACTGGAAACAGCACAATCTGAGATATACTGAGCTTAGTGCTGTAAAGGAGCCCTAGACTTTGTGTTTCTGCAAAGAAACAGCCTAGGCTGCTTTTTGAAGTTTTTGGCTTTCAGAGCAAAACCAGGATTGCTTCCGCACACTTAAGCCTGCTTTCTATTCCTCTTGAGTCAATGTCCATTCCCTTCTGATTCTTTACAGTGCCCTGAGAAAGTTGAATCCCTGTTGAACCCACAGAAGCCACCTCTGCTTGCATCTGTTAAAACTAGTTGGCAGCAGAGGGTGAGGGTGCAGATGAGTGATGTTAAAGACCTTTTCTGTACCATAACATTTGGCTACTGCACCCTTGAGAAGGCAGGAGTCTGCGGTTGTACCTGCTTGAGCAAGGCTCCCTGGGGAGTGGGTCAGCCCTGGTGTGATGCTGGATGCATAGTAGTAGATGCTGCACTGGAGCCCTGCTGATGCAGTTGCTTCTAACCTTGACGCACACCACCCTTGACTTTCTGCTCTGACTTGCTTGTTCTTCTGTTTAGCCACTAGACTTTCCAAGTAAACTGCACAAGTACATGCTGGCTGGTATGCCTGTTGAAAGGAGAATGGTCTGGTAGCTAGTTTAGAGCTCTCCAAGTCCAGTTTCAGCTACCTGGTCTGCTTGCAGATTCCCTCTGAGAATTCAGTAGCATGACATAGTCTCTGTGCCAGTTTCCTTTCTGTTAAAGGACACTTTCCACCTTGGATGGGAACTGAGGGTAAACACAGAGCCAGTGAAGGCTCCAGTATAGTAGTTGAAGAAGTAACATAAGTATTAACCAGCATGTCTTTCTCTAATATTTCTGCACAGCCCAAAAATAGTACCTCTGAAGTCTTTTTAGCAGTCAAAATGAGATGATGACCACTGTGTATGGATGGGAAACGCAGGGTTGTATAACATGCCAGTGATATTGAGATGTGAGCATGAGATCCCAGCATCCACTGGGATCCCACTCTGATCACTGGGTGTGTCTCACCTCTCTGAGTGGAAGTGCTTTCTTGGACCTGGAACACCAGAAGTTGCAAACAGCTTGGGTTCATGTTCCTCCTGTGGGGTTCCAGTGGCAGGTGCTGCTTTGTTCCTCATGTGGCTTTGCCTTGTGTAGTCACATCTGCTTAACTCAGCTGGCCTGCCTGTTGTGTGTTGGCTTTCAGCATTTACTTTAGGGTTGCAGGAAAGTCTTTTACCTTGTTTTCCAAATGTCACCGGGTGAAGCTCTCTTCAGAGCTTGGCTATTTCATGGCTGTACAACCTACCTCAAAATAGTTGCTGTCCCTGTTGTGTCAATGAATAGGATCTTGATAGGACTGACAGCTATAAAACATTCCCTCTGAACTCTGAGATGAAAGTGATGCATTTCCTTTCTCCTTCCAGAGGGCTCATCTGCTGTAAGAAGTAGTTTCTTTTTTAAAATGTAACTCATACCAGGTATCATAGCAGTGTCTACAGCACTCCACGGCAGCATGCTGTGATGCCTCATGCTATGGGAAACTGGGAATATGGGAATGAAAGGCAACTCTGCCAAGGGGCTTCTGTCTGCATTGATAGGATAGTACATGTGACTCTTGTGGCATTACCTGAGTCTCACTGCTGGTACAGTGGAAAAGGAATAGGGTAAAATCAAGTTAGGGTTCAAATATTCAGATTGCAAGGATACTCCCTGGGATTTGATCTGCTTGCTTGCTAATGGTGTAGCATAGGGAACAGAATAGATTAAAGAAGTTTGTTTGGCTCTGCACTGCAAATATATAAGCCAACCTTGCTTTGGCTGCCAGCCCAGGGTGAAAAGGATGGCTGATCACCGTGCTCTTTCCATGTTGACAGCTATTGCTGTCAGGGACAGGTGTGATTTGGGTCTAAGACAGGGATAACAGTGTGAGGGCTTTTTAGTGTGAAGGCAGATTTTAGGAGATAATGCAATTTCTCTGTTCCACAGTAAAGGGGAATAACAGAAATGGTTTTGTGTTCTCTTGGTGCATTTTTCTTAATTTTTATTCATATTGGTCCTAGGATGCAAGGATATTGCTCAAATATTCTAGTACTTAAGAATCTTGGATTATATCTTTGATTCATCCAGTCTCATAACCTGTTCCTCCTCCTGCCAAAGCCTTGCAAGGAAGCAGACGGTTCTGAGATACCACTGGCTCTGCAGAAATAAGTCTGTGTGTTTGGTCCTTGTAAAAATGTTTTGAAGAACTGAACAAGAAAGCAGTGTAAGAATTTGGTGGGCAGATTAATTGCATTCCTGTTTCAGGCTGTTTATTCATAGCTTTAACTTTTTTAAGGCAAAAAGGAGGCTATTTTTAGCTTGCTTTTTTTTCCCTCTGTATTAACCCAAACAAATTTCCCTCTCAGAGGAGAGGGTGGAGCTGGGAGGAAGGAAGGGTGGAAATGAAACTGCTTCATTAAATCAGTTTCAAGATCATCAACACACAATTTTGTTTTCACATTGCAGTTCTGAGCACACAAGAGTCTCTTTACACTTTCCAAAGAGGGGAAGCTTTGTGTACAGAGGGGGAAGGTGAGGGCTCTGAAATGATGAAGTAGTTATGGAAAGCTTATGACTTTTGCTTCCTGAATATTTTTTTCTAGTTACTTCTGTTAGGGTTCATCTGTTATTTCCAAGGAATGGTGCGCCTTGGTGACAGTTTGCTCTCACAGCTTCCAACTCCCAGCAAATGCTTCTTATTGCAAGATAAAGGGAAGAATTCTGGTATAAGCAGGAAGGTCATTTAGATATTACTAAGCCACTAATGATAGAGGTTCTCCCTGAGATCCCTGTGTATATCTGGTAAGAAATGGAACCTGACCTAAAGAGATGAGACTAAGGGTAGGAGGTGAACTGTCAGAAGGGTAACCAAGCTCTCCTGAGCCCTAGTATATATGTTTGGTGGTTTTATGGTAAGCTGCTTCTGAAGTAGAGAGAACAAGAGCAACTCCAACAGCTTCCTTACTAGGTTGATGTGAATTGGGCTTTAACTTTCCTGTGATTACTGACTTCAGTATGCTGCAGAAAGGTTTGCTGAATCCAGGGCCTGTGGATCTAGTCTGTAGAAAGGATACATACTTTGGGATTGATTCACAACCTAGCAGCCGGTGCTGCCTGGCCACTGGAGAGTACTGCTTCTTTTTTTATTTCTCTGAATCTCTTGGGCTTTAATGTTGGTTCTTCAGTACCTGTTAGTTTCCACTTGCTCTGTTGGTAAGAGCTGAAGGATCTTTACAATGGAACATCTGTGAAGTCCACCGCTGGTGGTGGTGGAGTGGAGAGCTGCTCAGGCTGTCCTGTCTGACTGCAAAGACTACTGAAGGTTGGATCCTAAATTACCTCTTCTTGCCATGTGTTGGTCCTGCTGTGTGTTCTTCTGAGCTGTTGGAGAAGTGATGAAAAACAGAAGTTACGTTTGTGTCTAAAGAAAATAAAAACTTTTCTGTTTTAGAAATGAACAGCAAAAAAACCCCCAAGTAAATCCTTCTCTTCCACTAGTAACTGGTTACCAAGTTATTGAACTCTGTGTGTGAGCTCAGAGCTGGAAGGGACAACCTGACTTTCCAAGTCTCAGTCCCAGGGAAGACTCCCTGTTGCTGAGGGATCAACATGGGGTAGGAGCCCTTTCTGTGGACTCTCAGGTTCTCTCTTTATGTGCCTTATTCTCCTCTTCCACTTCTCCCACTGTGAAGCTGCTCCAGATCACAACTGCTCCATACTCAGATTTTTCTGATCTCCAGCCTGGAAGCGTTCATAGTTGGTTTATCTCATTTCTGCACCAAGATAATCCTATGGTTTAAATGGCTCTTCTTGTTTCTTGCTGCTCCTGTCCTCAAGTGTATTTGCAGGCAGTGATCCTGTCCCTTATCAGGCTGTGTTTTGCCACCTTAAACAAGCCAAGCTTTCCTGAGATAGGCCTCTTATTCTTACCAGCACTTCTGTGCACCTATTCTCAATTCAGTTAATCATCTTTGAATTTTGGTGCGACCAGAACTGCTCACAATAGGAGTGTCTGGGAAAGGGCTGCTTTCATTAACACTAATTTCAGCATCCAACTATTAACTGTGGCTTAAACTAGATCACTTCTTTGAGAACGATCCTCTGGTCTTGCTTTGAGGACATCAAGTAATGGTGACTCTTTCTGCTCTAGGGGAGTTCTGTCAATGGTTGGTTACTTTGATGTTTAAATAGGTACCTTAATTTGAATAGGCTACTTTTAGCCACTGCATCTTGAAATTTCTTTCTTTGTTAGTTTACAGAGGCTTTTATTGTCAGAAATCTGATTTTTCTTAGGAGTGCTCTTATAGACTATGTAAGGCAATTAGTAAATTAAGAGTTTGAATTTCAGAAACCGAGCACTCCTGTTCCAAGAAAAGGTCCATTTTAAGGTATCCTTGAGTATCCAAAAATGGCTCACTATCAGCTTCCATCTCCAGATGACACCGGGCACTGCACCAGCAAGAGTATATGCAAAGAATGAAAATAAAGTCCATTATTTATGACCCTTTTTCTGAGCTTCACTGGCTTGTGTGAGGAAAGTGGAACTACTTGGAAATACTTTGCCTCCCCCTGGATTTCTGGCTTCTTTGAAGGTTGTCTTGATCTTTGTGAATAATCTTTGGCTTATACGTTTGATTTCATGCCAGCAAACTAAACCTTTCTATAATGCGCATTCCTTCAGGCTTTGTATATCATGAAGATCTGAGGGATTTCTACCACTGTTTGGGGTAATGCCATTGTCGTTCTACTGGTGCTGAAGAATAGCAGGGTGTGGTTGTGAGCAAGGCACAGCCTGCCATGCAGAAAGTCAGGGTTTGTTACCTGGCTGTGCTGCAGGCGCTCCGCCTGTCCGTGAGTGAACTGAACAATCCCTCCCTGTAACTGCCTTTAAACTGGGGGCAGTGACACTTGGCCTGGCGCAGCTGAGCTCTTGTGCTTTCCTAAACCCTTCTGATGACACACTTACTCTGACTGCTTAGCCATTGGGCTTACAGTGATGGTAGCACAGGGCTGCTAGTGAAGATCAACTCATGGTTCACAAAACCCACCTGAAACAGTGATCTGGCTGAGCTTAACGCTCTCACTGTTGGGAGTGGTCACGTTTAGGACGCTGGCCAGGCTGGCTAGGGTTTTCTGTTTCATTCCTTGTGCTCTCCCAGCCTGGTTTTGGTTCCACACTGTTTCTTGTAATATAGTCTAATTCAGTGGCTTCTAACCTTTTTGGACCAATGGACTGTTGCCAAACACGAAGCTTCTGGCAGACTGAGCTCCTCGTTTATCATACATCACTGTTCTCGCATTCAGGATGCACTTAATTTTGCTTACTGGAGAGGCTACAAACATTTATCGTGGCCCTGTGGGCTGCTGCTGGGGAACCATTGTGTTACTCTTAGCATAAGGACCGTTTTTCTTCTGCTTCACAGTGCCTTACACTGAAGTCTTGATTAAAGGTGTAGTAATACAAATACATTTGTCCTAAAATCGATTGAGTGAATGCCCCATACCTCTTTAAAAAAACTCAAATACCAATGGATATAAGCTGCCTTCTGGATTTTAACTGAAATCCTACCATGAGAAAATGAATTGCTCTTTCCTTCCTCTTCTCTTAGAGTTTTAGTCCAGAGCTAAATGATTTTGGCAAAATACTTTCAGGAATTTAACTTCCATGATCATAACTTTATTTACATTAATTAATAAATCCTTGCACAATGACAAGCTTTGGCCTTTAGAAAATGTCTGTGAGCCCCTCCCGCTAAATTACACTGCCAGTATACGTATATAATTTATCAAATATGTATGTTAAGAAAGCACATATCTTTAAGCGCATTCATCTTCTCTAAGATAGCAGCCATCCTTGTGCTCTGGGCATCCTTTACATCGTTTAATGTATATCATAAACTCAGCAATTAAAATAACTTGCCATACATGTCATTGTCCTTGAATAATTTTTCACATGTGCAATTATAGTGCCTTCTACCTTCTCTTTTGAAGTTTTTTTGGGGGGGGAGAAAGTGCTCTTCTGCTTTTAAAAGTATTCTTTTCCTGCTCTGTCACATATAGTGTTAGTTCATTGTGCAGTTCTCTTCTAGTCACTTGCTGTAGTCCTTTAAAAGTGCAATTACATAATTTATATAAATTTAGAAAGGGAAAGATGAAGATCTCTGTACCAGTCTATTTTTTTATCCTCTGTGGAAGCTAGGAAAAATTCAGGTGAGTGTTCTGGAAAGTAATTAGCATTTGAAATGGAGGTTAAGATTGGACAGTTTCTCATGTGTGCTCGAGGAGGTGTTTCTGGAGTCCCCTTCCCCCTTGTCACTGGTAGGAGTAATCTCTCAGTTTTAATAAATGACTGCTGCTGAGTCCTGAAGCAGCTTCCCCATAGCTATTTGTCCTTGCCAAAGGAGAAGGTCAGTGTCTGGTTTACTTTGAATTGAGCAGTTAGACCAGCCCTCTATTTAATCTTGAATGTGGGCAAGCAAACAGCCTCTGCTTTGGAATTTGGTCTGAATAAGGCTGATTTTATTTGTTTGTACCACAGCAGTGTTCACGAGCCCCAACTGGCAACTCATGCTATGTAAGCACTGTACAACTGCAGGACAAGAAAATGGTCCCTAATCAGAGAGGTTTCAGCCTGTGTGGAATAAATGACCACTGCATTAGTCAATGCTCCTGCCTGAATAGAGACTTCATCCTAGCTGTGCCTAACCCTTCCAGATGGAGGGAACACACAGTTTATTCTACAGGCTGGTAAGAGCTCTACTTCTTGCATACACAGTACAGTTGGCCTATCTATAGTAGTTGTCTAATGTTTCCCAGATGTGAACACGCACACAGGATGCTTCTCTTTGTGTAGCACGTGGAGAAAGATGGTGACCAGCAGTGGGCTGCTGGTGTCCTGGTGAAGATGACCCAGTCCTGCCTGTGCTTTTCCCAGAGAACTCCTTGTAAGTGAACAGGGAGAGGAGCTGTGGGCTGTGTGGATTGTTCTTGCAACCTGCTCCCAGCCACCTTTTGTTATGGGACAAAACAGCACCTGGCAGGAGAGGGGTAAGGGAATGGCTTAGGGTTCCCTTCTGTCAGGGGCTGGTCAGTTAGGGCTATATGAGTTGTTCTGCCATGGATTTGGACACTTGCAGTCTACATGACTAAGCTCTACTTTAGGACTAATTTGCGTCATTCGCTGATAAAAAAATAAAATGATGTTTTAACAGAAATCTGGGGCTTGTCATCTTCCCCTCTGCTCCTGGAAGCTGCATTTAAACCCAGGATTAGGACCTGAGGGACAGCTCTGTTGACATGAATCTAAGGGAGAATTATTTTGTAAAAGCAAAACTGTCAATCTTGTGAACGTTCCTCCGATGGCTCTGTTCGTGCTCTTGAGCATCACTGAAGTCCTGTTTGTATCAATCTGCAGGCTCAGAAATAGTGTTGCTCCCACATGCATTTTGCTTGCATTTAAAAGGCTATCTCTGCAACTATAAGGGCTGCATCTTGATTCATTTCAATTGGTAACATAAATTGTATAGAAGCTTGGGACTTGTATTTGCATTCTCCAGAGTAAGATTTCCAGTTGTCATAGTGAGAAGAAAGTGGATTTGTTTTTGCAAACCCCATGTCTGCACTTGAGTCTCAAGTGAGGTGCTGCAATCATTTTGATGCTCAGTGAAATGAGTCCACCATTAGCTGCAGATGCCTACAAACTAGCTGTCTGCATCTGCCTGAGTTATATGGACTCTCCTTCCGGTCAGGAAAGAGAAGTAGATATTTTAGGACACAGTTCATCTGACCCTGTTTTAGACAACTGCTTTAGAAACAGATGAATCCTGCCCTGCAGGTGCCTACTTCTCTCCATTGACTGTAGCAGCAGTCCGGGTAACTAGCGCAGACGTTGATGTCAACATTTGCTCAAATGAATCCCATATGAAATATTTCCAGTTTTAAATTTAACTGATTAGGCATTTTCAGTAAAGCGGAGTCCCCAACCAGCAAACACGTCCTGGTGCCCAGGGAGCTGGTTGTGTGCTGTAACTTTTTCTACTTTTATTCTCCAGCTCTTTATCTAGAGAATGAAAATTATTCCATCGTGACAGGAACGCTGGCCTTTAGAAAGCTCCTTTTATCTACACAAATACTTTCTGCGGTATTTTTCCACTAGTGTTGGCCTTTTGCTTATCCATCTTAGAGCTGGATTAACTTCAGAAAGGCAGAAGTGCCTTGTATGGAACTCTGAGGCACATTTATTTCTTTGACCAGTAAATCAGTATTATAGTTTCCTAGGGACTGGAAAAGAGGGTATTGTTATGGAGTTATACTTCTAAGTCCACTTTCCTGATTGCTGAATTTCCAAGGAAAAGATATAAATCTCCTTTGTGAGGGAGAAGCAGCTATACGAAACAGACTTCAGGGGCCTTATTCTCTTTGTGTTTATGCTTGCTTGCCTCTCTTTTCTACCTTCCTCCCTTTCCTCAGGTGCTATGGTATATTACTTAATCTCCTTTGAGGTAAGTGTAGCTGCTTTGTCACTGTATGGAACGCATTGGTATTCAGAAGAGCTTTTTCCTGTGTCAGAGCCAGTATTTTGTTTCTTTGTAAAACTAACCTTCTTGGAACTCTCCAGCTAATGTTTTTCTTTTCTTCTGTCTTTTATTGACTGTGGTACATTGAGTATTGCTTCCCTCACCAAATTTTGGGGGTTTTATTCTTGACTAATACATCCATTTTATGCAGTAATGAAACCTATTTACAAAGGAGAGTGAAGCTGGTCGCAGGGGCTTGATGGAAGCGACTATAGGAAGCACACGCTTTTGAGTCATGTTTGTTGTGTAGATGAAGTCTAGCATGCAGCAGAGAGGCACAAGTTCTGTGGCTCTCCAGGATCCTTCTGGCTGTGTTCAGATGTTCTCTTCTACAGTCTGTCTGGGGAGGGTTGTGCTGAGGCTAGCTGGAAAAGGTTTAGCTGAGCAGAGAGAATGACGAACTGTGGTCCTGTTCTCCCTGCTGGTGCCAAAGGAGTGGGAATCCCAGCTGATTTGTCCCCTCTGTGTCTCTTTTTGTCCCCACCGTTCTTTGACTGCTTGCACTGCAAACTATTTCAAGAAGAAACTTTATTCCTGCAATGCTAGTACAAAAGATAGTGCATGGAGACTTGCATCCCAATTTCCATGCTCCGCTCTCCCACATTTTTTTCAATTTCCCTTTGTGTTCTACAGTCATTTTAGGAGGCACTGCTGCAGTTCCAGTAACTGAATCTAGTTTTCATGTTACTTTTCTTCCCTTCCCTGCCGTCATCACCTTAGTCATATAGTCTTGACACAATCTTACTGTGTGCATGTTTTAGAAGGCTAGGAATTCATGTGGCCGGCAAGGGAGGAAGGATGACTTACCTGCATTGCAAGTAGTTATCAGTGTGTTCACGTATGGAAGCTCTCGTTTCATTTCTGCCAGGATCTTCTCATCCACAGCAGGTTTTTGGACCACAGAACTAACATTCATGGGACATAATAGACTGTGCAGGAGCACCTGGGTAGTTCGCTGGGGTGGAGAGGGGATCTTACCTGCCACTTTGGTTCTGGTCTGCACCCCCTGAAGTTCTAGGGAGTTAGTATGCTGGGTTGCCTAGGTATTATGGTAGTGAGGGATTAAGAAAAGTAGACAGCTGATTGTGGCTGTCAGAAGAAACAGTCATTTTTGTTTATCTAGGAATATTATTCCAGAGCCTCCTTGCTTTTGTTATAGATTAAATGTGATTGTAGGTTCTCTGGGTTTCATCTCATGTGCACAGGGCCTGGATGAAATGTTGACCTGTGATTCAGGGTTGAGGACTGGTGTTGTAAGTGTCTGTTCTGGCATCTCGTTAGCAGAGTTGTCTTGTTCACAGCTGGTCTCTTAAAAGATACAGCTAACTTGTCACATCCAGGCCACTGAGTCACTGGTTCAAGAGCTTTGCTCAGTGCTGTTAGTTATTTGCAGTGAAGTACAAAACACACCTTCAAATAACATTTATTTTTCAGCAATCCACATTTTGAAAACTCTCAGCCTTCTCTTTAATTTGTAGATAATCCAGTCTCAGTTTTGCACCTCCCTGTTGTTGCTTTCCTAGCCTTACAAGAATGCTGTCCAAGCAAAACTGGAAATGGTCACTCTTCGTGACCAGTGAGCTGTTCAGAAAGTTTTGATTCTCTGCCTTGAAAGTGCTGGAAATCTAGTACATAGATGGCAAATCCAGCTACCTAAGCAAACAACCAAAAACACTCAACACACCAGAATTTTTCAAGATGAAGTAAAGCTCTGACAGGAAGAGAGCAGTAGGAGAGAGTTGGTGGTGGGGAAATCTGACAAGTTAATTTATTTTTGATGTTTTAATTGGATAGGTTGGGAGACAGGGAAAGAAAAGATGGTGCTGGCGACAAGAGTCGTGGAGTCCTGGGAAAGAGGGAGGGAAAGTAATTGTAAACATGACCAGCAAAATAATCTACTTCATGTGCAAAGTCCATTTAAATGTAAATTACCCAAAGTGATTTTTTTTTTGTGGAATTTTTAGCAGCACAGAAAGACAGAAGTATTTTTCCTCTTGTTTAGATATATGATGCAGACAGCTGTAGAGAGCTATAAACATCCCCCATCTTTCTACCTCCTCACACCCACATCTTTCCTTTAGGCTCCTTGGAGCTGTTCCCTGCAGCAATGCTTCCAGGCAGTTATAGTTAGGATGTTCACTTCAGTCACCAGAGCCCTGTCAGGGCCAATTAGCATCCTAATGACTGGCATGTACCATCTTGGTAACAGTCAGTGCTCTGTACCAGGGGACCTAGCCTCTTAAGAACCCATCTTGTTTTATCTGGCCCATACCGGTTGTATAGACCTGTTTAAAAAAAAAAAAAAAAAAAAAAGAAAAGAAAATTTCCATTTCATCTTGTCTTCTGAGTCCCAGGGGCTTCAGCACAGAACAAATATACTGTCCTTTAGCTAGAAGTGATGAATCTTGGCTTGGAGGAGGGGACTTAAATCAAACTGCTGCTCTTGTAGGTACTGAGGACTTTGGGACGAAGCTTCAACTGAGGCTAAGCAATGCAGTACTCATTCTTCAGACCTGTGTTGAATAAGAGCAATCAAAGACCCAGCTGCATAGTCTTTAAATATTCGGTACCTGGCCAGTATGAGGACTAGAGCGGTACTTTTCTGAAACTACTGCTACCTTTTCTTGTTTTGCAGTCTGCTGCAAAATCCACTTCATGGTGGACTAGCATCTGTGATCAAACTGTGCTTTTGTTGTTCAATCAAACCAGTGCTGAATGCTGTGCAGAGAACTTTTCTGTAGCACAGACCAGGGCATGCAGGTGAGGAGATTTAGGGGAGGTTTCACAGCTGCTCAGCAAGATTGGAGCATGGTAGAGCATCCAGGGTGTAAACCTGCCACCCTTTATCAGCATGGAGATTCTCAAGGCTTTGTACTATGCTGTGCCAGGCTGGGGGGGCAACGTATCCTCTGGTAGTGGCGGAGTTAAATGCTGCAGTATGACATCACCCCATTTCTGTGCCGTGTTTTATTGTTATACAACGTACTTACCAGAGAAACTCATGCATCTATCCTGATTTCCAGCCCTAAAAGTCAGTGTTCCTTGTTAACATGGCATTGCTGCCTAATCCTGCCACGTCCTAGCTCTTCAATGGCTTTAATGAAGTAGTGTGATGCCAGGGCCAGCTGTGTTACAGAGCACATTGTGTTACAGCTGGCACAGCCACACTGGGTCATCTGGAGGGAGAGGTCAACAGTTTAATGGTCCTTAAGAGGAGCCAAATCACCTGTGATGCTAAATCAGGCCAAAGAGTGGCTGAAGGGCAGTGTATTGTGGTGGTTGGACTGAAGCTGCAGTAGGGAGGATTTCAGTTTATGGGGCTGTGGAGGTGGCACCTTTCACTGGTAGCATAACCTGAACATTGTATTATTTGAAATGGCATTGCTAAGATTCTGAGGACGAAAAAAGTGTTCTTCCCCATTAGAGACAGCAAGTCCCAACTGTAAGCTCTGAAGAGCAAGTGAGCAAGAATTATTATTATTTTTAAGTTCATAACTATTCTTGAAATACACACGCAAAAATATCCCAGCCATCCCCCAGCGCAGCCTGTGATGCTGAAAGACAGCACATTAACATATCCACATGGTGCATATGTTATTTTTAACATTGCTGTGAGAATTTTGTCTTTTCCTGAATTTTTTGAATGGCGTTTGCATTTACTATCAGAATGCTGTCATATAGCTATCATGACTATTTAAATTCTAATCTTAATGTTTTGATGTGATCTTCTGCAATGTCACAAGAATTTGATGGCTAAGAAGCCTGCAAGTACACAGACAGGAGCACTGACATTTGGTCAAGTATTTGTGTGTATGCACCTCTTGTCTTTTCTGGACGTGTCACCACAAGACCAAAGTTTGTGTCCTGGAGCCCCTTTTCAGAAGTGCCACTTTGAATGTCATGGTATCTGTTATAATCTGGTTTGTATGCACTGAGCCTGCTCTCATTGTGCATGAGGTGTAGTAAACCAGCAAGGCTGACTTACTGCATGCACACAAAGTGCCCAAGACTAGAAGCCTAAAATGGCCCAATGATTTGAACTCTGCCTCTTGTGTTCTCTTATTGTTCATGACTTTGTAGATATCTCTGAGGCTGAAGCCCTCTGTCCCACTCTTGTTGTCCCTGAGCATCCCCAAATCTGATGTTATAGGCCTCACAAGATCACAATATGCTGCTTTCTCCAGGTCATCTCGCATTAAGCCCTACTCAAGGTCACACTTTCTTTACAAACATGAAGGCCAAAAACTTAATCTAAAACATAATCTCCAATAAAAGAGTGGTTATTGTATAATGATCCCTCTTGAGAAGTTTAGGTGCTTAGTCAAGTGTCAAGTATAGATAAAATGGGGAGAGTTGGCAGAGCTGATGAAACAGATGGATGATAACAGGACAGTTTTTCCCCACATTAGTCTGCCCATATGCCTAATCCTGACCTAGGGCTATTCTACCTCCTCCTTCAGAGTAAGAAAGTAGCTAGGTTTCTGTGGCCTGTTTAACAAGTGGATAGTGCCCTGCAGCTTTCCAAAACGTGTATGAGAAGAGAGCATGTAAGCTCCCAGGCAAGGGTTCAGGGGCTCTGATACAGATTTTGGCAGCTATGCACATTTATCACCTGAAAGCCAGGGACTGGTTAGTTGTCCATGCTGCAGGGAGGGACAGAGCCATGGCATGAGCCAGTCCTCCTATACTGGTGGAGCTTCCCAGCCTTCAGAGCCATCTGGTTTCTTAAGACTGAAGCTAGAGGCTGAGAGTTAGGGATTCAGGGCTGAGGCTTGAGAGTGATCCTCAACTGCCCAGGAAAATATAAATCTCATTGGTGTGACTGTGGACATATCTATTGTGGCCAAATTTGCAAAAATCGTTTAGATCTCTAACTCCCACTGATCTCAAGAGGATTAGGTGTCTACATGGCTTTGTATATCAAAACTCTACCTGCTTCAGTTCTCCTTTTACAAAATCAATAAAATACTACCTCCTCTTTTCACCTCCCAGCCTGGCTGTGTAAAGATGTGTCGTGGTTTAACCCCAGCCAGCAACTAAGCACCACACAGCCGCTCACTCACTCCCCCCCCACCCAGTGGGATGGG
>JANHGO010000038.1:12146981-12270500 GCA_024606505.1 Aquila spilogaster
ACCTGACTGCTGCTCCCTGCTGAGCTGAGTGCTTGCTTGGGGTGTGCGGGGGCGTTGTGGGAGGGCTTGGTTCAGCTCTGCAGCAGGCTGCTTGGGAAGGTCACTTCTGTCTTCCTGTATGATGTGTTGTGGATTATCCCAGGGCAGCTTGACATGTCAGTGAGACTCAGTGTTATGCTGCAATACTAGCTGGGCTGCTGAGACAGCATGCTCTGGCAGTGCTGTGTTAGCCTTGCTCAGAGCATTCCTGTACCCTGTTCTTTGCCTGGGCAGTGGGAAGCATCCCGCTGTTGCTGGTGTTCCTTTCTCCTAGTGTCCTGGGTCCATACTCTCTATAGTGTGGGGGAGGATAGCCCTCCTCCTGCTCCTAAGGATGACAGGGACAAATGTATGGAATACTGTTACAGTAGAAGAGATGTATCAGCTCTCTAGGAACTGGAGTACCTCCTTTGGAAATACCTATGACATCTAGTTAAAGACAAGTGAGAGACAGTTGGCTCTGTCTCATGTATTTTAGAAGCTAAACACCTGTCATGTTTTTAAAAACATCCCATTTCTGAAGTCCTGGAACAGTTTAAGATGACAGAGCAAGTACTGAAATGGATGCATTTAAACAGTGCTATGTCTATATTTGTCTGAGTATATATGACATTATCTGAAAGGAAACCTACTTAATGGTGGATTTGAAATAATAGCAAATCAAATTAAGACTTAAATTTTCTCTAACTGTTTAATTGCACTTGAATTAAAAATTATTAACCAGTGTCGGTTTGGCTAGGGCTTTAAAGGGAAAATAAGTGCTTGAACCACAGGAAATCAATAGCTTAATAGTCTGGAAAAAGAGTTTACCACAATATCAGGACAACTGGTGAAAGCAACAGCCTATTCTGCAGGTGTAGGAACAATACTTGTCATTTGGATTTTTCAGCAATTTCAGTTGTGCCATGAGCAAATTCTTACATTATGAGATGGATGGGGAGTTGAAAATGCTGTGTAGCTTGGGCCATAGGGGGACTGAAGAAAATAAAGTCAAGGAGCATGACTCTTACCAGAGTAAGAGAGTCAGTCAGATTTCCTTGCTTTCTTTCACAATGGTGATGGTACTATTTTAAATACAATTGCACATGTAAAATCTGTTTGAACTTTCTTCTCCTAGTGTTCTATCGAGGTTGGGGTAGTTCACGTAATAAAGTCGGTTAAAGTGATGTTTTTGCAAATGATAATTGGGTTTCAGTTTTCTTCCAAGGGCTGCTTGGCATAAAGTGAAAGTTTTAAAAACAACTAAACCACCAATGCTCCAATTGTAGTAAAAGGGAAATCCAGCATTCATCTAAAAATGGCAAAAACAGACTCGAATAAATGTATGCTTTATTGCATAGCTCTCTAGTTAAATGAATGATGATGTATCTTAACAAATTTGCTTACCAAACTCCAGTGTGTGGGGTATTTTAAGCTAAACATCTACGTTCCCTCTGGGTGTTTACAGCTCCATAGCCACACTTGTGCAAGCCTAGGGAGGAGAGAATAATAGTGGTGTCTGGAAACCTCAATAAATGATCTAGCACAGCACACTGGATTTCACATGATTATTTTACACTCACTCACAATTTCTGGACCCAGAGCAACCTATTTTATTTAACAATAACAGCACAGATAGCTTTAGGTTTCTTGAAGTTACACCCAGTACAAAGTTGTTGAAGAATCTGCTGCCCTTTTGCCTCCCATGGAGGTTTGCCTACTTAGAGATTTGCTGGCATTCTCAAGCTGCACGGGGACAGTCACATCCTACCCACGGGATGGATTGTTCAATGCTGACTCCATCTAGAGTGCCCAATGCATGTAAGAACTTAAAGCCTCATCTTTCTGCTCTATGCTTGGGAAGTTTTCTCCCCGAGAGAAGAGGGAACTTTCTCATGGGTCAGACTGAGATAGGGGAACAGAAAACAAGGATCACTGATCTTGCGGCCTTCAGTGCTAAGCACTGAGCACAGATGCCTTTGCTAACAGAAACACGGTACAAAAAATACTTAACAAAACCTTTTCAAATGAATATTCCAGGCCATGTAATTCTATCTGGGAATGCTGCTAAAAGATTAAACATGTGACACATGGTTATGTTGCTTAATACAGTGTTGGAAAGTGTCCATCTAGTGTTACAGTAAGGCATACAATAAAGAGGTAAAATATCTTGCAGTTGGCCAGCCATCTAGCTGTACTCTGAGTCAGCTGCTTCTGAATGAACAGGAACTCTTGTCTATTTACTAGTTTCTGTAATTGTTGTTGGGTAAAACAAAGGTGAAAGAAGAATATCCCCTGGGGCTTTAATCTCGGACAGAGGAGAAATGTCTTTAGTTGTACATATCTCAAAAGAGTACGGAATCACAGTTCATCAGTAATATTTGCAGCTCTGTACTGTCTCTTGGCACAGGGGATGTAGCTGTGAGCTGGAGCCTTGTTGAATTTAGCATTTACTTCTTGGTGTCAGACAACTTGGATAGCAGAAGTTCCTTTTCAGAAGACAGTACGTTCACGGTGCACTTGTGAGCACTGTGCGGAGTGCTTGAGTTGTGACCTGCTGTTTGCCTGAACTCTAATGAAAGTTCACACATTCTCATCCATTTAGGAACTGAGGTGCAAGTATGTTATAGGCAGATATTATGGACCTTGTAAAGAGCAACTCTGAAGAGTAAAATCAATCTGGGGCCCTTGGTAATGAGAGAAGCAGATGTTGTAGGAATACAATTGTCAAGGTTAATGCTGATGTAAAGAGCTTCCTTAGAAGCTTCCAGACTTTCCTTAGCTTCCTGTGGCTGACTTTTGGCTCTTGTTCTCAACCTGCTGTGAGGCTGAAGTGAGTATCAATATTTTTCATTTGTTATATTTCCATGTATGTACGTGTAAAATATAATCTTTCTCTCTAGATGAAAACAAACAAAGCAAACAAAATTATCCAACAGATAGGGGTTTCCAGGAGGGTTAATTTACACGTTGAAACTTGAGCAGATACCAGTGCTTATCTGTCAGCTTTGCTGTTTTTTGAGTACATGGTGGTGGGCGTGAGTTATGGGGGGGGAAGATGCATACTGTGGCTTTTTGTGAGGCTGAGAAGATACCTTGCTTCAAGCAACAGAATTGAAGGATGAGATTCCAGACGAACAGAATGATACCAAGGTGCCAAGTGGAGTTTTTTGTTTGAGGAAGAGTATGTGGGCAAAGAATGCAAATACTTGCAGTGGGTGGTGGTGAAGAGGTGAAACACGCCAACACTTATTTCTCATAATTTTCTCTTAAAAACAAAAAGCAAGCAGTGTTCACAGCTGCTTTAAAAGATATTTCCCACAGCCTCTTGTGTGTGGTAGGACTTCACAGAGTAGCTGTTTTTTTTGTCTGTTTCTTTGTGTTATGAGCACTGCTGATGCAAGAGTACAGACTGTAAGTGTCCCAGTATAGTTGCAGTAGTTGAAAGGGCAGAGTCTGGAAACTGCCTCTTACCACTGGTTGATGTTGCTGCCCTCATCTGTGTGGCATGAGATGTTTGTGCATGTTCCCTTCAGGACATGGAAGCTGGTTTGCCTTGCGTGTATGCATGTCCTGTGCGCCATTGTGACAGAACTCTGAGAAATTTCCCTTCCCTGCTCTTCCCAGCAATATCTAGCTCTGGGCATCTGTGGGAGCACAGGCAAAAAAGTCACTGTATAACACCCCATGGGAAGAGCCATGTAGCTAAGCTTTTACTCCTTTCTAGGACCACCAATGCCAACAATGCTGTCTGTGCTGGTAGCAGTTCTGTTTCTCACAACTGCTGCCTCAGTGTGTGCAGCTGTACAATTGCCAGATTGTGGGTCTTCCCTTGAGGTGTAGAGGGAGAGTGAAAACGGTGGAGTGGTAGAATTTGTTGATTAGGCTCAGAAAAGTGCGAACTCAAGTTATGTTCTCGTGTTGTGCTACTTAGCTTCTCCGAACTGCCGGGTTCATTCTTTGCCTTTGAACAGTCCAGTAAGTAGCAGTAAATGCTGGACAGCGGTAGGGAATCAATCAAAAGATGTTCTACATCTAGAAACTAGGTTTCTTGGCTGATGTGCGGAGAAATGCAACCATCAAGAAACAGCCCTCCTTGGGTCATGTCTGGACCTCGGTGTGTCTGACGGTAACTCAAAGGAGTGCCCAGGGAAGAGCACATGTGAGGGTGTTTCAAAGTAAGAAAACTAGAGAGCAGCAGGGCTCTTGCCTAGCTCAGGGTGTCCCAGATCCTAGAAAGCTGAGCTGTCTGTGACAGGTCTTTAATCAGACAGTTTGATTTAGGCGTTAGGACTTGATTCAACCTCTCTTGCAATGCTGTAATTTCCTCACTTAAGAACCTGTGAATTGAGCCTGAAGAAATCTCCAAAATACTTGGGAGTTGTCAGACTTTTCCTTTTAGATGGACTGCAGGTTGTGTGGTGCACATCAGACAGCCAGGAAGCATTTAACAAAGGCGGGGACAGAGAGATTAAACACGTGCCTCTGGTTTCTGGAGCAGGATGTCTGCTGTAGCTGGCTTAGGAGGGGAACAGTGCTGCACTAATTGCAGTTATACTGCAGCTGACATTCCTGTTATTATTCACGTAATGCTTTGAGGCCCTGTTGTGCTCAGCAATGATAATAAATAAACATCTTGTAAAAGATGATCCCTGGATTATCCCTAGAAGGAAAAGAAAAATTGACCTGAGAATGAAAGTGGAGATGAGGGCAGACAAAATGTCTTGCCTGGAAGCATATATACAGTGGATTGCTGGCTAAGAGGGAAATGGAGCCCTGGTCTCTCTGCTTGTGGTGCTGAGGCCTTTGGTGAAACTACAGCCACCTGGACTCATGCCTTGGATAGGTCAAGGGCTGTATGTGCAGTGACCGGTGTATACAGAGGAAGATTTTGAATGTCTTCTAGATTGAAGGAGTATATTTATATGGAACATACTGAGACTAACTTCTCTGATTAATGTTACTGTACCACTTCTGATGGCATCAGCAGCCTTTTTGAGGAGGCAGGGTTAGAGGCTGAGTACTCTTACATGATCTAGTTTTCTCTGACATTGTTTAACAGGCATGATGGAGGTGTGATGGTACTGGGTTTTATGTGACCTCATGGGCTTATTGGAGACAGCGTTGTCTGTGCTTCTTCACCTTCTGTGCCTAAACTCTAGAGCTGGTTGTGGATTGTGTTGAAAACGCATGTGGCTGGAATATAGATACAGCTTCTGAGACATGATGTACTTACTCCTGCATTCCTATAGAATGAAAAGATGGGGGCAAGATGTGATCTTGTACACCTGTGCTTGTAATTTTAGTGTAGCATACTCACTAGGTGTGTGAATGAATGGTCAGACTGGGCCAAGTCAGTAGTCTCTCTAGCTTGTTTTCTCATTCTTTGTAGCTTGGCATGCCTCTTGAATCAGTCAACACCAGCCCACAGTAGTAATGGGGAAAGAGGGATTCGTTGGTATCCTTATTACTTCGGCTTCTAACTTGCTCTCGCTTGATGATTGGATTTGTTTTTCTAAGAAGAATCTTTGCTGTTATGAGTCACTCTGGCTTATAAGGATTTAGCTTCCAGCTGTCTTTTGCCTTATAAGGTGATGTTGCTTCTGGTATTTGTCAAGTTTAAAAAAATATTTGTAATCTAAAAATTGTCGGGCAGCTTTCCTCAAGAAACACTTGATATCCACTTCCTTCATTCTTTATGGGTTGTTTTTCTTTTCTTTGGAGGGAGAGGGAGATTGGAGAGGGAAAACAAAACAACAAAAACTCAAAGCAAAATAAGGCAACATCCAGGGAATGCATTACTGATGCTCCTTTGGGGACTGCTTGATTTATGTGGCAGTGAATTGTCAGACAGCAGCGTTCCTGCACATACCAGCGATATAGCTTGCTTTCTGTTGTGCTGCGTTTCTAGACTGTCAGGAAGTTAGTGGCATTCAGCACCTGAGGTAGTGAGATCTAGTATTCTGTTTTGTTTGATTTCAGGAGTTACACTAGCACACCAGCCACAGCTGGTCTGTAGACCAAATGTCTTCCAAATGAGGGAGGGGGGAAATTGCAGTCTTTGTTGTTGGGAGGGATGTCAGTGTGTTTATAGGAGCTGGGTTTTAACCTTAAGTGTGTTACAGGGGTGCTAACTGCATTGTGCTTAACTAAAAAATCTGCAGTTTCAAACTTAACGTTTAATATACATCAGAATCCCTGTGGCACAAAACAGTAGTGTAATTTGTCATCTGTGATAAAGCTGCAATGGATGTGGGGAGACTTTTGTTTTTAAGAAATCTGTCTATGCTACAGACCTTACTGCTACTTCTGGAGGTGATGCTGAGCCATTGATGTTGCATCGCAACATTACTGAGTATTTGAGTATAGCTATAACCCTGTGCGGTGGTGGTGGTGTTTTTTCCCTGTGCAGCATAGTTTTGGGGAATTTTACTATTCCCATTTGGAAGATGCCTTTTATTTGTGGTCGTTTGCAGCATAAGCCACCCCCATCGAGCAGGGCAAATGCTTTGTCAAAGTTTCAAACTTGAATGATTAGAAAAATTATCACTGTCACTTCCTGTGACCTTCTCCTTGCGCAGGAAACATGAGCTTGTGCTCTTTTCTGAATGTTTTCTATGTATGGTTCCATGGGGGCAGCAGAGCTTTTTTTCTCGGGATACTAGTGGGCCAAAAACAGGTGGTCTTATACGGACTCTTTCTACCTGGACTTTGCTCTGTATGCCTGGCATGATGCATCCTCTTGCAATTGTGTGTTCACTCACTTCATTAGTTTGTGATTTTCATAAGAAAAGGTGACCTCTTTAGCTGATTTTAAATTGTGTATTAAAAGCGCAAGAAGAAATCTCCAATAAGTCAATTGCTATTTGGTGACATCAGTTTCATTTTACTGATAAACTTGATCGAGGCTGAAGAGTGTGTGAAGAAGTACACAGGGGAGGGGAAGAACATTGTGAAGTAGGCAGCTGTAATCCTGGATTGAAAAGTGCTCTTGACTTGACTTCTCATCGCTGCATGCCTGTTTTACTCATAAATATGTTGTATTGTCTCTTGCAGAGGCATCGTTGAAGGGCTGGCCGTTATTGCTGTGGGAGACCAAACGCTACTTCCAACTGCACCGTGTGTATCATCTGTAAAACTGCTAGTCACAGTGAGTTTCTCCTATATACTATATTTTCCCCGGTGAAGATTTATTACCTGTAATCTGTGAAAATAATCTTATTCTCTAAAATTTGTCTATTCACTTTACTACCACAAAAAAAAAAGTTTGATTTACCAGTTCCAAGCCGAATGGATATATAACACTTGTCTTCCTCAGGCTGGATTCTCAGTACTGAAAGCTCACCTTTCACGGCTACCTGCACATCTTGTACTGTGGCTTGGGGTTTCAGTGCTATTTTGGATACCAAATGAAATTTTTTACTCCATTATGTTTCTAATAATTTCTACCTAAACAAAATACTGTGAAGAAAATGCTTCCCTAGTCCTACCAGTGATATCTGAATGTCCACGTAATTTGTCTGATTCTTTTGTCAATAATTCCCTTCTGTCAGTAACTCGGTAGAGCTGATGCAGGTGATTTCTTTTGCTATTTTACACTGCTTAAAATGACAAAACAGTTGTTTGCAAAGCCGTCTCTGGTTTTGTATCTTATATGGGGAATTTATCTGCACAAGTAGAAGGGCAAGTGTAAATCTAGGCCTGTACAAATGTTTGTTCTGAGGAAAACGTGAGGACTCAATGAATGGAAAAAAAACCCAAGAACTAAGCACTTGAGGGAGCTTAGGACACTTGTGCAATTAAATACCACTGAGTATTGAGGTGACACAGATTTTTTGGTTGGGTAGGAGAGAAGTACTTGTGCTCAGAAAACTGATTTTCCTGAGAAATAATGACCACAGCAGGAGGAAACAACATTTCAAAAGGAAATGCCCCACAATCTCTGAAAGGATATGGGAAAGAGAATTGAATGCAGTATGTATTACTAGTAAATACTGCTGATGCGTAAATTACATAAGATACAGAAACTGAAAAAATGCATTTTCTAGTGAGCTTTTGTTTCTTCGGAAGGACGGAGCCCCGGTTTGCAGCATATATAGTGAAGAATAATTATCGGAAATTGAATATTGAGCGGTAGTAATCGTTTTAATCAAAAGTAGTTAGAAATTAAGCAGAGTCAAAGGAAGTGCAACTGCTCAACTGGAAGACTGCTTCTAGTGTTGCAAATGTCCTCTAAGATGCTATTTTATGTATTAGGAATATTGATCAAGGCCACGTACCTTGGTTTAGTGCTGTTTTTTCTGATCGTGATCACAAGTCAGCTCTTTAAGTTCTGCTACTTATTCTGTGATCAAGAGCAGTGAAGTTAGTGCTGGGGTGATGGGGGACTCTGGTACTGTATGAGGTGGTTAGCTTGGCTCTTCTTCTGATTTAACACAATGCAGAAATAAGTGCTTTAATTGCAAGGAATTGAAAGGTTGTAGGAAGCTCAATTTCTGTATTCTCCTCTGAGGTTGTCTAGTAAATCTGCAAATGAACTTTACCTCTGCTAAAAGAGGCATGATCTTATCACTTAGGCTGCATATGGTTTAGTTTCCTTTTTTTTTTTCCCTTTTCATGATGAAGAAAGAGGACTGTGTATGGATGGGAAGCGAAGGGAAGGTTGCATACCATGTGATGCTGAGGCATTAATATGGCATCCTGACATCCACTGTCTCCCTCTGAGCGCTGAGTGTATCTTACCTCCCCGTTATGAAAATACTCATTTCAACCCGGGACACCAGAGGATGCAAACAGCTCTTACGGTTGTGTTCATGTGGCTATGCTGGCATGCTTTGTCTTGTTGTTATGTCTCCTTAACTCAGCTCGTCTGGCTGTCATGTATTGGCTTCACATTGGATTTGTGGGAAAGACTTTCACCTTTGCTTTCCAGATGTCACCCCACTTTTCAGAGACTGATTATTTCATAGCTGCGCAGCCTACCTCAGAATAGGTGCTATCCCTGTTGTGTCAATGAGTAGGATCTTGATAGGATTGACAGCTATAAAACATTCCCTCTGAACTCTGAGGTGAAAGCAAGCCGTTTCCTTTCTCCTTCGAGATGTTTGGTTTCTCAGTGGGTTGTTTTGGTTTTTGTTTTAGTTTTTTTAATGTAACTCATATCAGATACCATAGCAGTATCTATGGCACGGTGCTGTGATGCTTCATGCTACAGGAAACTGGCAATAGGGAAATGAAAGGAAGCTCCACCAAGAGGCTTCAGTCTGCATTGCTGGGATGGTACACAGGACTCTTATGGACCCTGGTGATAAAGTGTGAAAAGGAATAAGGTGTAAAATCAAGTTAGGGCTTACATGTTGAGATTGCAAGGATGCTCCTTGGGATTTGATCTGCTTGCTTACTTACTAATGATGTGATGTACGGAACAGAATAAAGATACCTGTTTGGCTCTGTGCTGCAAAGATACACACTAGTCTTGCTTTGGCTCCCAGCCCAGGGTGAAAAGGATGGCTGATCACATGTTCTTCCAGTGTTGACAGTTATTACTGTAGGGAAGAGATGTGACTTGGGTCTAAGGCAAGGATAACAGTGTGAGTGCTTTTTAATGGGAAGATGAATTTTAGGAGATAATGTAATTTCTGTTCTACAGTAAAAGGAAACACCAGGAATTTTTTTCTTTGTGCAATTTTTCTTAATTTTTTCTTCAACTTTGACTCGTAGCAGTGTCTCTGCATCCTAAAATATGCTGGTAGTTGTTAAAAATCTTTTATTATATCTGTGGTTCATCCTGTCTTATAAGCTGTTCCTCTTCCTTCCAGAGCCAACTACCTTAGAAAATGCAAGGAAGTGGGCTGTTCTGAAAAAGTAACTCTGTATTTGACCCTTATGAAGGTGTTTGGGAGAACTGAACAAGAAAGCAGTGTAGAAACTTGGAGGGTAGATTAATTGCATTCCCATTTCAGGCTGTTTATTCATACTTTTAAGGCAAAAAGAACTATTTTTAGCTTGCCTTTTTTCCACTCCTTATTAACCCAAACAAATGTCTTCCTCAGAGGAGAGGGTGGAGTTGGGAGGAAGGAAGGGTGGAATTGCAGTGGCTTCATTAAATCAGTTTTGAGATCATCAGCGCACAATTTCATTTTCACATTACAGTTCTGAGTACACAAGAGTCACTTTCTGTTTTCCAGAGAGGGAAGCTTTGCGTGCAGAAGGGGAGAGTGAAGACCTTGGAGGCAGTGAGGCAGTTATGGAATGCTTATGACTTCTGCTGAGTTTTCGTCCTCCCTGTGTGTTCTTTTTTCTGGTTACCTCTGTTAGGCTTAATTTGTTATGTCCAAGGAAAGGTGTGGCTTGATGGTAGGTAGATCTCATAGCTCCTAGCATTGCAAGATGCAGGCCATTTAGATGTTGCTAAAGCACATGTAAAGCAGAAAGGGTTGCTGAAAGGCCTGTAGATCTGATTTGTAAGAAGTGCAAATCCTTCGATATTGACTGGCAGCCTTGCAGCTGGTGCTGTCTGGTCAGTGCGGAGCACTGCTGCTTCATTTCCTTGAGCTTTAATGCTGGTTCTTCAGTAGCTGTGAAAGTTTCCCCTCCCTTTGTTGATGAGAGATGAATGATCGTTGTAACAGAATATCTGTGAAGTCTTCCTCTGTTAGTAAGAATGGAGAGCTGCTCACGTTGTCCTGTGCAAGCATTCATACCACTCAGCACTGCATCTTAAATCATTTATTCTTGATATGTATTGACCCTGTTGTGTGTTCTGTCCTGCTGGAGAACTGGTGAAGGACAGAGGTTATTTGCGTCAATTAAAAAATACAAACCCCAAATATTTACTTTTTTAGAAATAAAAAAGTAAATCCTTTCATGTCTACTCCCTGCCCCTCCATATCAGAGGGTTCCTAGTTTTCCTACTCTTGCTAGTTCCTAGTTTTGCTACTGTTACTGAACTCTGTGTATGAGCTCAGAGCTGGAAAAGACAACCTGACTTTTCAAGCCTTAGTCCCGGGGAAGACTCCCTGCTGCTGAAGATGAACATGAGACAGAAGCCCTTTCATCAGACTGCCAGGTTCTCTCTTAGCTGCTTTTTTCTGGTGTTCTGCTTCTCACACTGGGAAGGCTGCTGCAGAGAACAACTGCTCCATACTTGGATTTTTCTGATCTCTAGCACAGAACTGTCCATGGTTACCTTATCTCACTGCTGCACCAGGATCACCCTATGGTCTTTGTTTCTTGTGTCTTCCCTCCCCTAGTTTAATTGCACTGATCCTGTCCCTTATCAGGCTGTGTTCTACCAATTTAAACAAGCCAAGCTCTCCTGAGATAGGCCTCTTATTCTTAGCGGCGCTTCTGTACACATATTCTCGTTCAGTTAATCATCTCTGATGTGTGACAAGTACCATTCTCAGTGAGTGTGTGGGAAAGGTCTGTTTTCAATACCACTAATTTCAGCATTTGAATGTCAACTGTGATTTAAGCTAGATCACATATTTGAGGAGGATCTTCTGGTCTTGCTTTGAAGACATCAGTAATGAGACTCTTTCCACTTTAGGGGAGTTTTGTCAGTGGTTACTTTGATGTTTAAATAGGTACCTTAATTTGAATAGGCTACATTTTGCCTGTGCATCTTGAAATGCCTTTCTTTGTTAGTTTTCTTGAGGCTTTCATTCAGAAATGCAATTTTCTTAAAAGTGCTCTTTTACTTGTAGACTATGTAAAGCAATTAGTAAATGATATGGATCTGAATTTTAGAATCTGAGCACTCCCTTTTCAAGAAAAGGTCCCTTTTAAGGTATCTTTCAGTATCCAAAAATGGCTCACTATCATCTGCCATCTCTGGATGACACGGGGCACTGCACCAGCAAGAGTGTATGCAAAGAATGAAAATAAAGTCCATTATTTATGACCTCTCTGAGCTTCCCTGGCTTGTGTGAGGAAAGTGAAACTACTTGGAAATACTTCGCCTCCCCCTGGATTTCTGCCTTCTTTGAAGGTTGTCTTGATCTTTGTGAATAATCTTTGGCTTATACGTTTGATTTCATGCCAGCAAACTAAATCTTTCTATAATGCGCATTCCTTCAGGGTTTGTATATCATGGAGATTTGAGGGATTTCTCCCACTGTTCTGTGTAGTGCCGTTCCCCTTCATCTGGCATGGAAGAACAGCGGGATATGGTTGTGAGCAAGGCACGGACTGCCATGTACAAAGTCAGGGTTTGTTACCTGGCTGCGCTGCAGGCTCTCTGCCTGTCTGAGAGCGAACTGCACAATTGTTTCCTGTATCTGCTTTTATATAGGGGCAATGACACTTTTCTTGGACCAGCTGAGAGACTGTGCTTTCCTAAATGCTTGTGGTGACACATTCTCTCTGACTGCTTAGCTGTTGGAGTTATAGTGATGGTAGTGCAAAGCTACCAGTGCAGATCAGCTGTTAGCCCCTAAAGCCTACCTGAAACCAGTTGTGAGATAGTACCCAGAGAAAGGTGATCAATGGTTCAAGGTCTGAGTGGAGATCATTGACAAATGGTGTCCCTTAGGGGTCAGGTCTGGGACCAGTGCTTTTTAACATCTTCATCAATGACATCAACAGTGGGATCAAGTGCACCCTCAGCAAGTGTGCAGATGGCACCAAGCTGAGGGATGGGATGCTATTCATAGACACCTAGACAGACTCCAGCGGTGAGCCCAGGTGAACCTGCAATCCCTACTATTAGTACAAGCTGGGGGATGTGTGGATGGAGCACGGCCCTGTCGAAAAGGATCTGGGGGTACTGGTGGTTGACAAGCTGGATTGGGACCAGCAATGTGCCCTTGCAGCCCAGGTAGCCAACTGTATCCTGGGCTGTATCAAAAGAAGTGTGGCCAGCAGGTTGAGGGAAGTGATCCTGTCCTTCTACTCTGTGCTGGTGAGACCTCATGTGGAGTACTTTGCATCTAGATGTAGAGTCTTCAGTACAGAAGGGACGTGGTCCTGTTGGAGAGCATCTAGAGGAGGGTCACAAAAATGAAGCAAGGGATGAAACATCTCTATGAGAACAGGCTGAGAGAGCTGGGGCTGTTCAATCTGGAGAAGACTCTGGGGAGACCTGATAGCAGACTTTCAGTATGTAAAGGGGGTAAGGAAGAAAGAAAGAAGGGGGCAGACTCTTTAGCAGGGTCAAGGAGAAATTGTTTCAAAGTGTAAGAAAAGATATTTAGATTGGATCTGAGGAAGAAGTTCTTGTGTAATAAGAGTGGTGAGGCACTGGAACAGGTTGTCTAGAGAAGTGGAAGTCCTGTTCCTGGAGACATTGAAGGTCAGACTGGATAGGGCTCTGGGCACCTGATCTAGTGTGGGTTTCCTTGTTCATTGCAGGGGAATTGAGTTAGATGGCCTTTAAGGATTCCTTGCAACTCAAATAATTCTATGATTCTATATAGCTGAGCTTAAAGTTCTTACTGTTGAGGTGCTAGTCATCAATTTGTCCTGAAATTAAGTAAATGCCCTGTGCCTCTTTATTATAATTTCAATGGGTATAAGCTGCCTTCAAGGTTTTGATGAAAAGCCTAGCGTGAAAAAATGAATTGCTTTTTCCTTATTCTTTTGGAGTTTTGGTCCACATCTAAATGACTTTGGTAAAATACTTTCAAGCATTTAACTTTTGTGATCATAATTTTATTTATAACAGAGTTCTTGGACAATTACAAGCTTTTGCCTCTAGAAAGTGCCTGTGTACCCGTCCTGCTAGATTGTTCTATCAGCCTACACATACAATTTATCTATGTATATGCTAAGAAAGCACCCATCTTTAAATGTATTCATCAAGATGGCAGCCATCCTTGTGTTCTGGGCATCCTTTGTCATAAACTCAGCCTTTAAAATAACTTGCTGTACATCCTGTTGTCCTTGAATGGTTTTTCACAGTACAATTATAAGTCCCTTCTAGCTCCTTTCTTCATACTTTTAGGGGCAGAAAAAAAATGCTCTGCTGCTTTTAAATGTGTTCTGCTGCTGCTGCTCTATCAAATGTAGTGTTAAAGTTCGTTGTGCAGTTCTCTTCTAGTCACTTGCTGTAGTCCTTTACAAGTACAATTACATAATTCATATAAATTCAGAAGGAGAAAGTTGAAGATGTCTGTATCAGCCTATTTTTTTAATCCTCTGTGGAAGGTTGGAAAAATTCAGGGAAAGTAATTGGCATTGAAAGTTGAAGTTTAGATTGGACTGTTTCTCACATACTCCAGATGTTTCTGGAGTCCTCTTGACTTTCATTGGTAGGAATAATCTCTCAGTTTTAATAATTAACTGTTTCTGGGTTATGGAGTAATGTCCCCATAGCTATTTGTCCTTGACAAAGATGGTGGTCAGTGTCTGGTTTACTTTGAATTGAGAGATTATCATAACCCCCCCTCTATATTTAATTTTGAATATGTTCAAGGAAACAGCCTCCTGTTTGCAATTCAGTCTGAATAAGATTGATTTGTTTGCACCACAGAAACATTCATGAGCTCTAAATAGCAAGCAACTCATGATATGTAGGCACTGTACAACTCCAGAACACGAAGATAGTCCCTAATTTCAGCCCAGTGAGGAATAAATGAGAGCTGCATTAACAAATACTCCTGCCTCAATAGAGATGTCGTACCAGCTGTGCTCAGCCCTTCCAGAGGAAGGGAACACAAAGTTTATACTATACGCTGGTGAGAGCTGTACTTCTGTGTATGCAGCACAGTTGGTCTCTATGTAAAGGAGATACCTAATGCTTCCAAGATGGTAGCATGCAATCAGAAGGCATCTTGTCTTGAGTAATGTGTGGAGAAGGTGGTAACCAGCAATGGGCTGCTGGTATCCTGGTGGATGTGACCTAGTTCTGGTTGTGATTTTTCCAGAGAACCCCTTGCAAGCGAACAGGGAGAGGGACTGTGGGCTACGTGGATTGCCTTTGCTACCTTCTTCCAACCAAAAGTGCTGTGTAGCCTGAGAAGAGAGTGGTAAAGGGACATCTAAGATCCTTCAACTGGGGGCCTGGTCAGTGAGAGCTGTTTGAGCTCTTCTGCTGGGGTGTAGATTTGGACACTTGCAGTCTACGTCATTAAATTATATTTTAGGACTCACTTGCCTTATTCACCTATATATATATTTAAAGTTATTCTAACAGAAGCTGGGGCTTATCTTCCCCTTTGCACCTGGAAGCTGCATTTGAACCCAGGATTAAGAGCTGAGGGACAGTCCTGCTGACATGAACTTAAGGGAGAATTTTGAAGAAGCAAAACCCTTGTCTTGAGAATTTTCCTCTGATGGCTCTTTTCATGCTTTTGAGCATCACTCAAGTGCTGCTTGTATTAATCTGCAGACTCAGGAATATAGCGTAGCTCTCATTTGCATTTTGTGTGTATTTGAAAGGCTATCTCTGTGACTGTAAAGGCTACATCTTGATTCATTTTAATTGGCAATGTAGATTGTACAGAAACTCAGGACTTTGCATTCTCTAGAGTAAAATTTCCAGTCAGCACAGAAAGTGGATTCATTTTTGCAAACCCCATGTCTGTACTTGAATCTCAAGTTAGGTGCTGCAATCAGTTTGCTCAGTGAAATGAATCCACCGTTAGCTTTAAATACCTAGAGACTAGCTGTCCACATTTGACTGAGTTATATGGGCTCATCTTCCAGTCAGTAAAGAGAAATAGATGTTCTGGGATGCAGTTCACCTGACCCCTTTTTAGACAACTGTTTTAGAATGAGATGCATTCTACCCTGGAAGTGCTTATTTCTCTGTCAGCTCTAGTGGTGGTCCAGGCAACTAGCACAGAAGTTCACATCAACATTTGCTCAAATGGATCCCTTATGAAGTGCATGCACGTTTAAATTTAACTTATTAGGTGTTTTCAGTAAAGCATTGTCCCTAACCAGCAGACATATCCTTGTACCCAGGAAGCAGGTTCTGTGCTGTAATTTCTTCTGTTTTAATTCTCCATCTCTCTATTTAGTGACTGAAATTTTTTCCACTGTGACAGGGGCACTGCCTTTAGAAAGCTCATTTATCTACACAAATACTTTCTGTGGTATTTTTCCACTAGTGTTGGCCTTTTGCTTATCTATCTTAGAGCTGGATTAACTTCAGAAAGGCAAAAGTGCCTTGTGTAGAACTCTGAGGCACATTTATTTCTTTGACCAGTAAATCAGTATCACAGTTCCCTGGGGACTGGGAAAGAGGTATATTATGCTGGAGTTGTACTTCTGAGTCTACTTTCCTAAATGCTGAATTTCCAAGGAAAGGTATAAATCTCCTTTTGTGGTGGTGAAGAATCTATATGAAACGGTTTTCAGTGGCCTTATTCTCTTTGTGTTTATGCTTGGTCTCTCTTTTCTGCCTTCCTCCCTTTCCTCAGGTGCTATGGTGTATTAGTGTCCTTTGAGGTAAGCATAACTTCTTTGTCACTGTATGGAAGACATTTGCATTCAGGGGGATTTTTTCCTTGTGTTAAAGCCAGTATTTCGTTGCTTTGTAACACTAAAACACTAACCTTCTTGGAGCTCTTCAGCTAATATTTCTCATGACCTCTGTCTTTTATTGACTGTGGTACATCGAGTATTGCTTCCCTCCCTAGTAATTTTTTCGTTTTTATTCATGACTAATACATCCATTTTAGGAAGCAACAAAACCCATTTACTAAGAAAAGCGAGGCTGGTTGTAGGGACTTGATGGAAGTGACAATAGGAGGTATGTACTCGTCATGTTTGTATTATAGATGAGGTTTAGCGTGCGGCATAGAGGCACAAATTCTGACTCAGCAGGATCATTCTGTCTGTGTTCAGGTGGTTTCTTCTACAGTTAGAGAGGTTGTGCTGAGGCTAGCTGGAGACAGTTTAGTTGAAAAGAGAAGGTAATGAACTGTGGTCCAGTTCTTCCCTCTGGTGCTAGTTTAGTGGAAATCTCAGGTGCCTTGTTGCTTCTGTGCCTCTTTTTTCCCCCCACCGTTCCTGTATGCTTGCTTTGCAAGCTCTGTCAAGAAGAAACTTCATGCCTTCAGTGCCAGTACAAAAGGTGGTGCATGAAGATTGATTTCTATTTTTGTTTTCCTCTCCTTCTGCTCCATTTTAGAGTTATTTTGAGAAGATGCTGGAGTTCCAATAGCTGAATATAGTTTTTCCCTTTCCCTTTCCTGGTCACCGTGGGCATATCATCTTGGCACAGTCTTGTTATATGTTTGTTTTAGAAGACTGTAAATGTACATGGCATGTAAGGAAGGGAGAAGGACTCACCTGCATTGCAAGTATCAACCTCTGTGTTCAAATAACATTTACTTTACAGTAGTCCCCATTTTGATGACCTTCTCTTAAATTTATAGATAATCGAAACCTTAGTTCTGCACCTCCCCATTGGCATTCTCCCAGCCTCACAAGGATGCTGTCCAACCAAAACTGGAAACAGCTGCTCTTCATGACTATTGAGCACTCAAAGTTTTGATACCCTGCTTTGAAAGTGCTGGAAACATGAATGACAAATCTGGCCACTGAGCAAATGAAGAAAAACATTGAACACTGGAATTTTTCAGAATGAAGTAGAGCTCTGATAGGTAGAGAGCAGTAGGAGAGAGTTGTTGTTGGGAAAACTTAGCAAGTTAGTATTTTTGGAGGTATTTTAATTGGATAGGCTGGGAGGAAGAGAATATGATGCTGGAAGCAAATCATGGAGTCCTGGGAAGAGGGAGGGAAAGTAATTGTAAGCATGACCAGCAAAATAATATACTTCATGAGCAAATTCTATTTAAATGTAAATTACCCAAAGTGATTTTTTTAGTGGAATTTTTAGTAGCATGGTGTGGAAAGACAGAAGTATTTTTCCTCATGTTTAAATATGTGATTCAGACATCTGTAGAGAGCTAGCACTATCCCCCTTCTCTCTACCTCCTCACACTTAACTTCTTTCCTTTAAACTCCTTAGAGCCATTCCCTGCAGCAATGCTTCCAGGTAGTGACAGCTAGGATGTTCACTTGAGTCACCATAGCGCTGTCAGGGCCAATTAGCATCCTAATGACTGGCATGTACCTTCTTGATAACATTCAGTTTGTGCTTTATACCAGGGGACCTAGCCTCTCAAGAACCTATCTTGTCTCATCTGGTCCGTACTAGTTGTATAAGTGTGGTTTTTTTTTTCCTTTCAAAAAAAAAAAGAGGAGAGGGAAGAAAATTTCCATTTCATCTCATCTTCTGCGTCCCAGGGACTTTGACACAGAGCAAATATACTGTCCTTCCCTTTAACTGGAAATGACAAATTTTGGCTGTGGGAAAGAGAGTTGAATCAAACAGCTCCTTTTACAGCTGCTGAAGAATTGAGGGTGAAGCCTCAGTTTAGGTTAAGCAAGGCAGTATTTGTTATTTAGAGCTGTGTTGCATAAGATTAAAGAAAGACTCAGCCATATTGTCTTTAAGTGCCTGGTCAGTACGGATGCTGGCTGGGCTGGTACTTTCCCAAAATTGCTGCTACCTGTTGTTTGGCTGTCTGCTGCCAAGTGTGCTTCATAGTAGGCTAGCATCTGCAGCTGAAACTGTGCTTTTGTGATTCAGTCAAAACAGGGCCGGATGCTGTGCTGAGACCTTTCCTGCAGCATAGGCTGAGACACACAGGTGAGAAGGTTTGGGGGAGGTTTCACAGCTGCAAGGTTGGAGTGGCTAAGGTGTAAGCCTATCACTCAGGCAACCTTTACAAGCATGGAGATTCTTTGTACTATGCTTTGCTGGGCTGGAGGGAGAGTGCTGCTTTGGCAGTAGCAGAGTTAAATGCTGACATATGAAATCACTCAATTTCTGTACTGTTTTATCATTTCGTGACAACCCATTTTCTCCAGAGTAACTCATGACTTCTAGTCTTACAAGTCAGTTTCTTGTTATTGTTGTCTAACCCTGCCCCATGTCTGCAGCTCTTCAGGGGTTTTAATGAAGTGCTGTGATGCCAAGGCCGGCTGGCTGGCATGCTGTTAGAGCTGGCACAGCCACACTAGATCAGCTGGAGGGGAGAGGTCAACAGTTTAATGGTCCTTAGGAGAAGTCAAGTAGCCTGTGATGTTGTCAGGAAAAAAGAGAAAGGTGGCTACAGAGCAGTGTGTGCAGTAGCTGGACTATGTCTGCAGCAGGCAGAATTTGTTTCTTTCACTAGTAGTATAACTTCTAACTTTGTAGATGTGAAAGATATTGGTAAGATCTAGAGCAGAAAGTTCTGTTCCCCATTAGAGGCAGCAGATCCCAAATGTGAACTGGAGACTGAATGAGCAAGAATTGTTGCTGTCCTTTGTAAGATCGTTAGAATTTTTGGAGAAATGCACAAATACCTCTTCCACCACCTGGCCTGGCCTATGAGGCTGAAATACAGCATGTGAACATACCCACATGGTGCATATGTTATTTTTAAGGTTGCTGTGAGAATTTTTGTATTCTCCTGATTTCTTTGTATGGTGTTTGTGTTTGCTGTAAGAGAGCTGTTGTGTCACCATGACTGCTACTTTAATTAATGTCACAGACGTGATCTGCAATATCAGAAGAACTTGATACTAAAAAGGGTGCAGGTAAAGGATAGGTGGAACACTGATGCTTCTTCAAGTATTTGCATGTACATCTTTATCTCTTTTGGATGTGTCACTCAGAGACCTAAACCTATGTCCTGAAGCGCACTTTGAGAAGTGCCACTTAGGGTGTAACAGCTACCATGGCATTCTAATTTGTATGTACTGAGACTGTTTTTTTCCTACAGTAGTCTGCTTATATACCTAATTCTGACTTAGAACTGTTCTACATCCCTCATCAAAGTAAGGAAGATAGCTAATTCTGTGGCTGGCTTAACAAGTGCACAGTGTCCTGGTGCTTTCCAGTGTGTGTACCAGAAGTGTAAGCTCTCAGGCTAGGCTTCAGGGGCTTTGCTGCAGATATTGGCAACTCTGGATGTGTCACCTAGGAGCCAGGGACTGGTTCATTTGTCTGTGCCACAGAGCCATAGCGGAGCCTGAACCAGTCCTCCTGTGGTGGTGGTTTCCCAACTTTCAGAGCCGTCTGGTTTGTGCAGTGTTGAAGCCAGAGTCTGAGAGCGGGGACTGAGACTTGAGGCTGATCTCTGGCTGCTCTGGAAAACATAAATGTAGTTCATGTGACTGGATGTATCTATTGTAGCTGAATCTGCAGAAATCTGTAACTACCACTGATCTCAAGAGGATTAAGTGCCTACATGGCTTTGTATATCTAAACTTTCTACTTCAGTTCTCCGTTTGCAAAATCAATGAAGTACTACTTCTTCTTTTCACCTCCCAGACTGCCTGTGTAAAGATGCCTAGAATTTATCTTGAGGATTTGTTTTTGAAACAGTGGGGACGTGCTCTCAGTTGGCTTTGTTGTCATCACAGGGTAACTATTGCTCTGTGTCGGAAAATGGGTCTGCTATTTGAAGGTTTTTGAGCAAACGTAGTCAAAAATCAAAGTCTGTAGCTTAAAGTAAAATCTGGTCAAATCAATACTCTGAACTCCATGGTTTTCTGTGGTATATGACAACTCTTACAGATTAATGTAAATGCAGAAGCCCTTCTAGAGAAAGCAAACCTCAGGATTTCATGATTGCATTAGACGTTTCAAATGGCTGTGTAAAGATTTGTATTTTTGGAACACGTTTGTTCTTGGTGCAGCTCACACCTTAGTTCAGTGGTGAATTACTTTAAATTTGAAAATGAACTCTCTGTCCTGGTGTCAGAATGTGTTATAATCTTAATGGTAACTTATAAAAGGAAACAAATATTTTGACTTGTGCTTTTTTCATCATCATATAATGTGTAAGGAACAGGGAGAACAGATTATTCTTGCAAGAGTCAAGACTGGCTGAAGAACTAGTACAACAGCAGCTCTTGCTAGTGTTTCCAAATATCAGATCTGTGCAATTTTGGGAAATTTAAGCTTGTTTCTAAATCAAGTTTTTTCATGTCCACCTCAGTTAACAGTCTCAGTTTCTAGAAGAAATCTGTTTCAGTGATTCAGTTTCCTTACCCTTTCTAACTAAGTTGTAGGAGCTTGAAATATCTATTCCTCAGACACTTGTGGAAGAGACTGGGAGTTGGCTTTGCTGGTTGTAAAAGAAGGCTGCTAAGGAGGCAAATGGAGAGTCTAGAATTAGTTATTTTTTCTGAATACTTGAAAGTTGATATTACCCTGCCCTTCATAAAACTTATTTTAATTGGTTTCTGAGACTAATTTTTATCTTAGTTGGTTGTGGTTAATATTCTTAGCTTTTTACTTAGTGACTGATAAAATCTTGTCCCAGCATCATTACTGTAAATTAAACTTATGAGCCATGTAATCCAGTATGATAGATGACTTTTGTCCTGAAGCAAAATATCTATTCTAGCTTTTATGCTTTTTGAGGTACGGAGTAGGATGATTCCACTCCACCTGCCTGCTCCCAACCTCAGTATGTATTGTTCTTTTCACTCATTCTTCTTGTGTATTTTGAATATTTGAGGGGTTTTTAAGATTCTGGGTGGAGTTTGTGATTATTGGAATAAACATCGTGCCATCAATCATCTTGATAATGAGTAAGCAATTAATAACCTATGCTTAGCTCTTTCAGCGATGCCCTTCAGAAACCTGGGTCTTCCTCTCGAGTGGGCAAGGCTTATGTGAGTTCCAGTGGTCCACATTGTTCCTCATGTGGCATCAGTGCAGGGTTTGAAGGCAAAGCCTTTTGGTGGAATGGAATGGTTTGTTTAACTCCAGCCTCATACATATTGTAAGCAGAGGTGTGGTATTATGAACATCTTATCTTTAAGGTAGTAGTTACATAAATCTCCTGCTGTCGTAGCAAGGCATGAGGATATGTGAAAAGCTCCTGTCAGATGCTGTGACTTAACTACTGTGCTGTAACCAGCTCATTCGCTATCATTTGGTGATGAATCTGAGACCATAACACACACGTGGCTTTTCATATCTGCTTTGTGTTGCAAGCTCTGGCACTACTCTGGAAGCTAGTGGTTTTGCATGAAGTATGAAATGGAGCACTGCATTCAGTGTTTATTAATGGAATAAGGAACAAGCACCAATGACTAAAACTCGTTTTGTATTAACATTATATTCTGTTCTGAGTATTTTAGTTGGCTACTGATTTATCATGGATCAACACAACAAGCCTATGGCTTGTAAGGAGAAGACTTCTGAGCTTGATGCTGGGAGTGGTGTGTGGACTGAAGGTCTATGTGCTGTTGTTCTGGAATAGACTTGGTAGCAGGACTGCCGTGTAACCTGTCATCTCCTGGCCTCTGAATGAATATCTGCTGAGGCAATGCAGTCATGTTGCTAATAGATAGCAGGAAAGATTTTTTTTTCCTTTTTCTACTCTCATTTTGCTTCTTGAGCTGCATTAGACTGAGTTCTTAAGCCTCACTATGCAGCCCAAGGTGTTTTTGGAAACGACGGGGGGGGGAAAGCATGGGGAAGTAGCAACCAGAACACGAGCTTTGAGATCCAGACACTATTGTTGCAAACTAGATTAAGGTAGGTTGGTTTATTTTCCGCATCCAGGAGGAACAACAAAGAGTGTGCATGCTATAACGATCTGCCTGTAAGACAGCTGTGCCGTTGTGGTCAGTTGTGGTTGGCTGGCTGCAAGCTCAGACATAACGTAAAATGCAGTCCTCCTAGGTTTTCTAAAGTTTTTTTCTAAAGACTCCAAGGCTTGGTTCTGCAACAGTGATCTGCAAAATTTCTAGCTGTGCAGTTCATTCTAGTTTGTGTGGCCCCTGAGACAGTTCATTGTCTGTCAGAGCTGCTTGCTTTCTCCCTGTTTCAAGAATGTGGTTACAAATACTGTTATTTCTTGCTTATTGCTTTGAACATCTTTTCTTCCAGCTGCCAGGACTTCCTTTTTCACCACCCAAGTGCAAAGCACTTATCGTCATTCTCAGAGCTTTTATGTCCTGTCACAGCCCTGCAGTGCTTAGACATCACTCCCATCACCTGCTCTGTCGGTCTTGAGTGCTAATTTATCATGCTTTTTCACAGAGCCTCCTTCATGTTTTCTCCCATGTCGCCTCTGCACCCAAGAGGCATCCCAGTTAAAGGTCAACAAAGCTGATGACTTTTATTCTCTTTGAAACCTTCCTTTACTATCCTCTCTGCTGTCAGCAGCAAGCAAGGAGATGGTGAGGCAACTGCAGCATAGGGAATACCTAAAAATTAAGCTTCGTGTATTGCCCTGGAAGCAGTTACCCTCAGCAGCTTCTCCCTTGAGCGACAGTAGGCATCTGCGTTTCTCATTCTTTGGCCATGGGAGGAGAGGAATGTGGAAAGTGGGAGAGCACTGCCTGCCATTGGTTCCTGTGGAGTGCCTCTCTGCTCCTGGTCCTCCAGGAGCAACAAGACTGGCTCTGTGGAATAAACTTTGAGCTGACAAGTGATGGCATCATGACTGTCTTCTTCATGCACTTTCCTCATAGCTGTCTGTTTAAATCTGTTCCTCTCCTGAGGACTTAGGTGACGGTACGCCTGTAGGGAACGGACAATGTCTCCATAAACATGTGCCCACTAGATCCGATACAGCGCTTAGCAAAATATGCAGGAACTTTGAGGTGATGCTGTGGTTTGAATGTTCAGTAATTCCTTCAGTACTTTCACTAACCGGTCACCACATGCTTGATTCAGCTCTCTCTTTATCTCTTGCCCCATAGGAGGAGTGCCTGTTCCGTGAGCAATAAGTGAAATAGTGCTCGCTGTGGTTTTGGTGCGAACAGCTATGAAGTTTTCCCTAAATGAGAATCTCTTTTTCTCTCCTCTCCTGTGACAGACAACTTTAGACTTATTTTTATCTCATTGTTTTGTGTGTCCCAGTTGTTTGTATATTTTAAAGCCTCTATAGTGGAATTATTGAATAAACACCGTAATGTTGGACTCACATGTTTCTCATGGCTGGCTTCACACAATTTTGCTTCTAATCTTTGTTTACAGGACATGGTATGTTACATTCCCCTATCCTTGCATTCCCCCAGAAGAGCCAGAATTTGCTTCTAATGCTTTTTGTTTAGCTGACCGTAGCCCTATTCTAACGTGGGGATTACTTGCTTTTAGTGTGGTAAGATGATATATCCAGCTCTGTTATTGATAGATGTGCACCAAAACTAAGGGACAGACTGAGAATCTGTGTGGAACTGTGTATCTTTCCATTGATTTTTTTCAATACATTTTGACTCTACCTCTAATTGCCTATCGTTCTCAGTGAATCTATGCTGTTCTGTTTACTTTACTTGATGAGATAAGAATTTTTCTGTTCCTTGGTGAGATGTATTCCCAAACATCTCCTTTTTTTGCCTGTACAATGATCGCTATATTTTAGCAGCCTGATGCTAAAAGTGCCGCAGCCTTAACTGTGTCTTTGAGATAAGGCCAGCACTACTGAAAAAAAGTGAAATATGCTGTACTGCAGACCCTTTGTACAGGAGCCTCCTGTGTTCATTTTGGCTGTGGTATAAAAATGGATGACAGTGACTGCCATCAGTCTGGGAGGACTGCTCCGAAAGTAGTGCCCCCTATTTTATTATGTTGGTTCATGGTGTCAAAGGCAGACGTTGGTGGTATGGCAGTAGAGTTTGAACCTTCCCAGCTGTATTCTGTTGCATTTTGTTGCTGTGTGACAGATGGCAGCATAAGGGCAGTCTGACAAAACAGTGTCTGATGTGGAAGTGTGTATGAAGCGAAGATGTGGAATTGAATTCCTCCTTCTGGGGAAAATGTCACTATTAACATTCATTGACTCTTGCTGAATATTTGAGACCAAACATTGGGTGTTGGCCGGTGAGGTGCTGAGTGGTGTGATTCAGCAGTGACAAAAGCTATGTGAAAGATAAGCCATGTTCCAGATAGCCATGCAGATTCTGATGAGCACAGCATGCAGCTCTTGCTCATCACTAGCAAAAATGCATAGCTAATGGTAGTGACTATACTGAAAAATAGCTTTCTGTAGCTGAGAACTTGCTCTACCAAATACTATGTTGTGCTCTTTGTACCTGTTGTAGTTTCCATGGAAATAAATAGGAGGCATTACTTTCAGAGCAACCAATGTACATCCAAATTCCCACAGTATCACTGTAATGAAGGTGCAACCATGACATGTCACTTCATCTTTTTCACCTTGCCTCTTAAGCTTTCTTGTCAACTCCTAGCTACTCTCTTGGTTCTTTGCTCCTCTCTTTACCTTATGTCCCCTTAATATTTCTGTAGCCTCTGTGTTTTTTTCCATTCTTCTGGTTTTTACTCAGAGCTATTTGAATGTTACCTTCTGAACTGCTCCTTGATATTTAGTGACTTGTTTTCCTCTTGTGTGGCATTAGACAGACAGCTGTCCCTTCGCTGCTGGGCTGAGTGGGTGCTTTGACTGTGAATCCAGACAAAGATCAGCAGCTCAGTTTTCCCTGTCAGATCAAACGAAAGTTACAGGAGCCAGATTTGTGGCAGGGGAGTTCACAGATTTACTCCAAATTCTGACGCTTTAGGGTGGGTGTCAACAGGAATAGGTTACAGCCTAATAAGCGTAAGGAACCGAACGGCTAGACCAAGAACAAAGGATGCCAAACCAAGATCCACTGGCATGCTTTGTGGCCTTGTTGCAAGGTCTTTGCTCCTATTTTGAGCATGGAGCACTCATGTAACCCTTTACTTCAGGTAAGCAGTTCAGGTTGCCAACTGAAAGCAGCTAACTAGTGTACTAACTTGGGCTTCCTGACTGCTTGCTGGATCTCTGAAGGTCCTCAGCAAACAAAACCAACTTTATAGGCCCTAGTGTGCTGTCTAATGTTGGAAGGGAAGTACCCATGGTCACTTGGTCTTCCAAAAATCTACATTTGATTCTTCTGTACCTGCAAATCTTCATGTTGATATCTGACTACCCCACATCATAGATGTAGCTGTAGTAATGCCCGATCCTGACTATCCTCACTGAGATTCTATTCCTGGAGGAATAAACTCCAGGAATGGCTGAACACGTATGCCTGTATATCCTTTTTCTGTGTTAGTGTCTCAGAGGACAATGCTGCATTGCTGACTGCTTGGATTCATGTCTGGAAAATATTTCTGGGCATCTTAGGGAGCAGCGCAAGTCTTTGTTATTTCTTAGGGAAGTTTAGCTTCTGCAGAATCTGAATCTCATCTCTAGCCCACGTTAATTTATTGCATTTATGTATTGAGCAGGCTGCATTCAGTGTGTCGATTGAATACAGAGATGATTTAAAAACATGAAGCGTTTTGGAGAGAGATTAAATTGTTGTTCAGCGTTTCATATCTTATTGCCGTGAAAATTGAAACTGTTAGTATTAATAAATTAATTGACATATTTGCTGGTCTCATTGTAACATTGCAGCCAATCCACAAATGAGTCATAACTTCAAAAGCAAGAGATTTCTTAAAGTTATGGGGTTATTTCACAGTGCAGTCAGGGGCAGCAGAAACTTTTGTTTTCTTTTTTAAAAGACGAGATAGTTATCCTCAAGAAAAGAGATTTATTGGAATAGTGAAAGTTGACAGATCTACAGCTTTCTCTGTGTCCTTTCGGCTGTGATTTAAATTCCTTCAAGAAACAGCTCCCTGTGACTAGCGAATGGATAATGTTATTTCAAGATTGTCAAAGCAGATCTGAGGCTGGCACTTTCTTCTTCCATCTTTTCTTCTCCCTGCCCCGTTACCCTTATATAAAACCTGGAAGTGGTTACAACAGCATTAGCCCCAGGTGTCTCTCTGTGGCCGTACAGCAGGACTACAACACTTCTGACACAAAGCTCGAGCAGGATAAGTGCAAGATGAGGTAGGTTTTGGAAATTTCTTGTGAGAGACAGTAGTATTGTGCTAGAACCTGTTGCTACTGAGATGTAATGGTGTTAAAAACTTGGAAATATCACCTCAGTGTTCAGAGGTGATAGAAAACAAAATGGAAAAAAAAATTGTTCTGTGCGTGAATTCATGGATTTCTAGGCTCATCAGCCTGGAAAAGAAGTAAATGAGAGGTCATGAGAGAAGGCTAATGAAATCATAAAGAGGGGAGAGAAGATGAAATAGGGAGTGATTGTTCACCATCTCGTAAATCTGGTATTAGAGCCATCTGATGAGGTAATATTAGGTTGTGGGTTTTTTTCTAAATTAAAACCTATTTTTCTGCAGTAAAGAATGGAAGTGTAGAACTCATTGCTACAGTATGTTACTGGGGCTAAAAGTATGCATAGGCTTAAAAATTAAAGTATTAATGAATGAGTGTTTTGTGGGTTATTGAACATGATAGTTCAGTCCCAGCCTCCAGTTGAGGAACTGTAACCCTCTGATAGTTGGCTGGAACATTTCAAGGAAGGGATGCACCAGGAGGCAGTCATGCTACCTTCTCTTGCTTTCTGATTCTTTCCGTTCTCCCTTCTACCAATTCATTACTTGGAAGTGGATGGTAGACTGATTGGACCTGTGTGTTTCCATTCACTTGCTCCGTGGGTGGTGGGGTAGGCTTGTGACTTGGCTTGTGTTACTCTGTGTATTGGAGCAACTTCACCAGGTTAATAAGAAAGCTCAGAGTCAAATGAATTCATTCCCAACATCGTCACATGCATACTTATATTTTCTGGAAGGCTTTTCTGTGCAATTAGGCTTCATCTGTTTTATTTCAATGGAATAGGATCTTTGTGCAGATTACATGGTGAAGTCTGCTAAGATGCACTTATAAAAATCTCCACTAGTTGTCACTCAATCCTTATTTTAAATCTTACTTCAAGCCCATTTCAAGCTCTTCTTAGCTTGTGTAAAATGATTCCTAGGCCCCAGACAACAAGCATCTGTGACAAATGTTGCCATTGGGTCTTTCTGAAACACATTCAGGAATGTGTTTTATATCCATGAGATGGCAGCCTCTGAGAGCGTTGTTCTGTGGGTTTTGGCTTTTTGTGCCATTATTTTAACAGCATGTTGTCCAAGAGCTGAACTAGTATGGGACCTGATGCATTGTCAGCTGCTGCTGCATGCACAGTGAGCAGCCATTGCCCTACATGGAGAGGTGAGAATCTCAATGAGCACACTCCCTCCTAGGGAAAGAGAAACTACAGAAGCATGAAAAGGCTGTGATGGTGCCTCAGTCATCTTGATTTTAGATGTTGATAAAGGTTTCCTTGAATACAAGGTAGAAGGAATTACAGGGGGTGTGCCATCAATGATGAGAAGGAAGGGGTTCCGTAGAGATGCAATGTGCCTCATTCCTAGGATTATTTCCTTCCTTTGGTTTCTTCCAGTTAAAATTACAGATGCTTCTTCGCTGTGCATGTGTTTTGCAGGTACATGTTTTGCCTAGTTTTTCTTCTTTGATGCTTACAGTCAAAGCCATGCTGAGTTCAGTAGACTTCATAAACTGGAGAAGCATCTTATTTATTTTTCCATCTTTAACTCTGCCTATTGCAGTTCCAAACTGAGAGCACACATCCTTTGTTATTTTTGTTGGATGTGGTATTTTGTTGAACAAATCATGTTCTGTACAATTTGGTGCTTCATGTTGTGAACATAGGGAGGGAGAGATGATGTTTCCTTGGAGTAGTTTGCAGCCTGAGTGAATCACAGGAAAATGCAAATGTCACAATTTAGGCTTTTAATTTCTCATCATTTTAACAAGGAACTCTCTTGTCCTTTGTTTTCATGGCTGGCAAGCCTGTCTTGCCATTTCTCTTTATCAGACTTGCTTGGCTTGCCCCACTTCACAGAGAGATGCGGACGTTAACCCAATTGATAATACCCAGGGCTGATTCGTCTTGGGAAAGCTGTGTGTTCAGACAGGAGCAGCTCTCTGTTCTCTGTGGAAGGAGATGAACAAGAGTTGCCTGATTGGCAAGCTCATAAGGAAAATGCATTTGTTTCTGTGTGCTTTGGCTTCATTAAACTTATGTTATTTGTGGTAGTAATCAATGATGTAGTTCAGTAAGCAAGAGCAACTAGAACCTAAGCTACCCTCCTCCCACAGGCTCGCTTTGCCTGTAAATACCATTACATGTTCTACCAGGTGCACTCTGGAGCGAGGATGGCATACAGTGTTAAGGCAGCCTACCCTGTGTGGGAGTTTGTTCTTACAAATCAATTACTGTTTCTAATCTCACAGTGCTTTAGTAGGAGAATTTGTAGGAGGGGGGGAACCTGTTTCTCAGGATTTAACAAATTATTTTCATAAAAATTTCTTTTAAATGAAATAAAACTGAAATGATTTGTTTTTCAGTGACTTGTAAGAGCGTTGTTCTGACTCAATTCTTGCTATGAAAGTTTCATAGAAAGTATTGTTCAAACCCTTCCTCCTATAAAAGAGGGAAGAAAATTAGCTCAAACTGGATTGCTCTCAAGATGTTTCTCCTTCAGTGTTAAGAGAATGTTTATTTCCACCTCCACCCATATTTCCTTTGAAATAATTATGTGCTGTTTTGGAAATGCTTTGAGTCTAGAGCATCAGGATGAGTGTCAGGGGAGCAAGGTATTATTTCTAAACCAATGGGCAGAATGCATGTGTTTGAATCTTAGTATTTATTATGTTTCATTTATATACTGAGATCAAGTGAGGTAGGGATTTTTATTTGCCTGAGAAACATGTGCCTTTGTCTCTATTGTATCAGTCTCTATTTTGCCTGCTTTGTAGAAACCTTTAACTGTTTGTCTTTTTTTATTCTTCCAGTTTTTAAAAGCCAAAGTAAACCATGAAGATTTGGAATTACCTTCCCTCATATCATTTTTTAAACATGGGAGAAAATGATCAGAAACTTATTGCTCTTAGTCGCCTTTTAATTATTTTACACTAACTAAATCTCAGCATTGCTCATTAAGGTATTGTGCGGGAAGTGTATTAATAATCCTGCACAAGTGGCATCTGTGAAAGCTCTTGGTAGCTGTTGCCTTGGCCAGGAGTATTTTCACTAATGTAAGCAGATAGCACATGATGAGGTTTGCTGCTCTATTGTCACCTGGACCAGCCTCAGAGGAACCGAGGGGTGAAAGATAAAAATACAGATTTATGCAACACCAAGAATACAAGCTCCTAAGGCTGGAGCAGCCCATTCTGGAGATGATTGTTTCACTCAAAGTCACCATTTTTGTTGTTTATTCTGCACGGTTCAGAATCCTTATTAGCCTACATGATGGCTTCCTTGATCCAAGCCATTTTGTAATAAAATCAGAGAGTTCCCAGACAGTAGTGACTCCTTAGGTGCTTACATCATGTCTCCCGTGGTGGCAAACAGTTTGAGGCAGGGATCAATGAGTTATAATGCATGAAACAACTTACACAAGCCAGCCTATGTGCTCGTGAGAGAGGGATGGTGCTGCTAAGACCAGTACTTGAGGAGCTGAGCTGTTGCTTGGTGTGACGTAGGTGTAGTTTGACCTTGAGGGGATCCTTCAGCTCAGTCACTGACTCTTCATTTTAACAGTTGCACAAAATTTCATTCTACCGCAACCAGACTTTGAGTTAAAAACCTCTGTGTTCCTGTAATGCAAAGAATAAAGTATGTGGTAAAACAGCTTCAGCTGTGAGGTGAATTTAAAGCTTAAGGAGAAGTTTGAGGAGCAGTTAAGTTTACCAGATGGCACCCATACAGAGACTGTGTTGGAATAACTTGGAAGCAAAACTGAAGAAGTTGTAGTAGCAGTGAGGGAGGCTTTATCTGCTTGTTCAATACGCTTGACAATTAATTAGCTTGATATGGCATCACGGTAGAGCTAGTCAAAGGAAAGTTCATCTTCACATGCTGAAGTTACACTCTCAGGAGAACGAGCCTATATCTCCTTGGTTGATATTTTTTTGCAGAGGTTAATGTTAGCCATAACACTGTCAAGTAGCTCAGCTCGAGGTGTTGCTATGAGCATGAAAGAATTTGGTCAAGTACCTCATGGTGTTCAATCTCATGTAGGGTCGGTTTCATCTCCCTTAAACAGAGCAGAAATGATACGCTGTCTTTGCATGCATGTCTCCAAGAAAACGAATAGTGTAACACACTCCAGAGTTGGAGTTATATACAACACTCCCTCAACCTTAGTTGACATTTTAGGTATTCAGCTGTGAATAAATGAGAGTCTGCCTATTGGTTCATGAGGGAATCTAGAAATGAGGAACTGAGGTAATTAAAATCTTTCTGGTGTGAAATTCTGCTGAAAATACTTAGCATCTGCCATCCAGCAATTTTAAAATACTTAACAAGCTTTCAGCTTTCTTACAGGGAGGTAAACATCAATGTTTCTCACTTTACAGAAACTGGAATTGTATATGTATATGTGCAAAGTGACTTTGTCCACTCACATGCAATGAACCAAAGTGGAGTTCTCTGAGGATTTTAACTTTAATGTCGAAGATCTTTCCGTACATGCAAGGGCAGTTACCACAAATGGCAAAGCAGTCTTGCCTACTGTAGGCTGAATATGAGTTTTAGGAACTTCTCAGTCAGAGAGAGATCAACTGGCTTGTTCTGGAAGGGCTAGAGAGCCTTCTGCTGCTGTGAAAGACAGAGTTATGACTATAAATTCACTTCTTCCTTGCACAGATTTCTTTCATAAAGAGCAAAACTGATACAAGTTGAATCTTAAGGAAAAGCATTTTCTCAATCAAAAATATAAGGGCACCTTTTGAAATAAAGCTTGGAGTCTTACTTAGCTTGTAAACCATACCAATGCGCTGTATGAAATGGCTTGTTACAGAAGCATGATACTTGAAAGCAGTCAGACCAGTAATAAAGTGTAGTTTGACCAAGATCTGGTTAAGAGGAGTTGAATTGAATAATTGCTGCACGTAGTGAAGTATTTCAAGCGGAGCATAAGGCACTCTCACCTTCATGCAAGTGTAATTGCATTTCACATAAAACCCTCGAAGTGTAACCAGCACCTACCTTTAAGCTTAGCTGGGTTACCAGGGGGAGACATTAGGAAGGGATTTGGGGATTGTATTGCACGAGCCTGTGTATTGATGGAGACTCTGGAAGACTACAGGCAAACCTTGATGAGTTTGAAAACAGAAATAAGCAATGAGAAGTACAATAAGTGTAGCATTTGTAGAGATCTCTGCTTCCTTGCATTCTGGCCTGGTGATGATGATTATTTTTATTATTACTTACAGACTTATATTTGAAAATTTCAGTGTGGCTGAGTTTTGAGATCTGTATTCTCTTTGAAATGCTCAGTATGGCAGTCGGAAAGTGTAGCAGTAATTCATCAGGTGTAGTGAGCACAAATACTTTTTTGACAGATGCAATTAAGCTGTGTGTCTTAGCAACATTTTTCTTAGCCACAGGTCAATGTTCTCTCCATTTATTCAGGCCTTTCTCTTAAGTGACAAATGATGCAAGACAGCTGTTTTAAAAACAGGACTCACTTTAGAATCAGAGGTGAGAAAACGCTTTGTGTGTAATGGAAAGGCCAATAACAGTGTTTCCACGGAGAGAGCTTTAGAAAGCTTTGTAACTTTTCACTGAGCGGGATAACTTTTTGTCTCTAAAAACAGGAGGTAGGTAGTACTGCTGTTTCTAGTGTGAACACAAAATATTGTTGGTACGTAGCATCCTGCTGGTGTTCACACAGGTGCAGGAATCTGAGTGCTCCACATCACTTGTGGGCACAGAGTCAATGTCATATAGCTCCTAGTCTCACTACTTCTAGGAGTATATCTGCTTTTTATTCTAGTATATGAGATTATGCACTGTTCTGCTCCCAGCCCCTGACTGTCTTGTTTGTGCTTGCTTTCTGATTGTTTGGTGAGCCATTGCTCTTACGACAGAGTATCTAGTGGCTGAACTTCCCAACGAGCTGCCCTGACAGCCCCAGTTCAGTTTGTCTTTTTATAGTTCCTTGCATACCAAACTGTTTCTCAAGTCGTCTCTCCTTTTTCAAGGACCTTGAACTTGAAAAAATGTTAGATTGTCTTGGGCTCAAGTCTTCTCTTGAAAAGCTGGACTGGAAGTGTATAAAGAGACGTGCACTAGATTCTCTTGTGAGCCATGGTAGCGTTTCCAAGGTTATAGAGAATTGCTTCTTGTGGGAGAAAAAAGGAAGTTCATTCTTTATCCCTTATCCTCTCAAAAGAGGATGAAATAAAACAGTTGTATCCGATGCTGTAAGAACCCTTATCAGGAGATTTTATTTCCGGAGGAGGAGGAGGAGAAAACTCTTCTTGCTTTGTATGTACTCTGCTTGCTGAGAGCTGTGTAAAGCAGATGACTTGATATCTCATGAAGACTTTCAAGCAGTCTTTTGTACTCTTTAGTAACAGGCCTGCAAAGCAGTGTGTAGGGTATGCAGAAGGTGGCAAGGAGCAGAAGAACGCCTGTCCTATCTAAGCCTTTGGGTCTCAATAGACTTTTTCAGGGGTTAGCAATTGATCGGTTGTCTCTAGTAATTATATTTGTAGCCATTTAAAGGCAAAAAATATGATGTGGTGTTGATGACTGGAGTTATTTAAAGTAACTGTTTAAAATGTGAAGCCTGTGGGAACTGTGTTGATTAAGAGAGAAAAATGCCAGATGTTTCAGGTACAGTAGACGTCGAGAAGGGATTAATTAATAGTTTGTATAAATATGTATTTACTATGACTAAAGCTCATGTACTGAGGAGAAAGTGATTAGTTTCTTTTGCTAAGGGTTAGTGAAGAAAAGTTGTTGGAAAGTGATTAATGAGGTTTGAGTATTCTGAGTTTATGAATCCCATGTGCAGTGAATTCCAACTTTGAAGGTCTCATGTTAGATATTCCCACAATTCCTTTCCTATTCTGCTACTTATCTAAGAATACACACATGTTGTACAGCCTCCTAGATGTGAATTTGTAGAACAAGATACTACTAATGCACCCAACACTCACACCTATACGTTTCAAGGATGTTTACTTTGGACTGGCTCTAGCCTGTCCTATGGACACCTTACCCATTATCAGATGAGCACATCCTCCTGTACTTTAAAACAAAGATCATTCAGTTCACGTGCTCTCAGTCCAGTTCCAGTGTGTACCAAGGCGTGCTAAGATGAGGGCAGACACTTTAACAATATACTCCTGATCCAAACTGGAATACTGATACGGTATTTGAGAATGTAAGTCTTCAGCATTTTCTGTTTTCAAAGATCTCTGGAGTTAAGTGTTCCCTTCCTTCCTCCACTTAGCAAATGAGGAGCTGGTTCAGGGAGAGGCTAAGTGCCTTGAGCACAGTCGCAGGAATGCTTGATTAAGATGCTGAAGGCACTCTGCTCCCTGCCAGTGTGATACACTGTTTTGCATGTTCTCCTGAGATTGCTTGTCAATCGGTGTAGCTGTAATCCACATCTGAATGGGACAGCGACTGCACTGGTGTGGTACTTTCGTACGGGCAACTTGCGATTATACTGATGTTTTTCTCTACAGGCATTTTATAATGCGTGTCTGGACAAAGCACAGCTCCTGAGATGCTCGTTGCTAGTTACCGTTCTAATTACTCATGAACGTTATCTCAGAGACAGACTGACTCAAACATCAATCAAAATAATTGATTTTTTGTTTTTTTTTCCAAAATTTTTCTTCTTGAATGCAGACGTCCTCATTTCACAGTTGCCAGCTTTGTATATTCTGTTATTCTGTTAAATGTGGCACTTTCCTTTGGAGCTTTTGTGGGCTGTTCAATTCCGAGAAATATATGCTCTGCCTTCTGAGCCTGGATGGCTCAAACTTAGGCATGAAATGTCTTTATAGTGTAATCTGTGAGTTCAGTCTAGACTAGATTTTCATCATTACAGTAATTCTTAGCAAGGTCATCCCAATGAAGTTGGTGTATTTCAAAATGCGGAGTGCGATGCTGGCCCTGTTGATGTTATTGACAGAACTCCAGTAAACTTTGCCCACGTGAAGTTTTTATTTGAACAATTCAAGATTTTGTATTTTCTGCTGAGCCAAAGCCTTTTGTTTTTGAGGCGTCTGATGAAACAGTTTTATCTCGGTTTGTTTAGGCTTTGTTTTAAATGCCATCTTGTCACTTCCGTTAGGTATCTTTCTTTCTATCTCATTTTTTAGGGTTTTGTTCCTTTCCTTTAGAGTCCAAATGCAACTTGTCTGTTTTGGGAGGAGACAGGGATTAAATCTGTTTTACAGTTACTTGACATGTGCCATCCCCTGACAAATCCCACCAGTTTCATTCACTTCCTCAGCATTCTGGCAGCATTAGGAGTTTGAAGCCTCTTCTAAGAAGCCCTCCTATACAGTGGCAGTCTTCAGCCTACTAGTCTGTTTTTATATAAATGCATATTGTGTATATACATTTGTGTTTTTAAGAGTGTGCACACACGCACCTTTTTTTTTCCCTGAGTGTTATTTCTGTATAGAGCTTTCCAGGAGCGGTCCTTTTCATAGGTTAACTGTTTCAATGCCTGTGGAGCCTGAATGCTAGAACCAGTCTACTGTTTCTTTATAGTTCCTGTTGTTTCTGGACTTTAAGTCATTTTAGCCTTTTGGTGCCAGCTGAGGCTCTCTGAAAGAATGTTCTCTTTTATCCTGCAGTTCATTTTTTCCCATGGATTTTACTAACAAAAAGGAGCCCTGTTTCTTCTCCTCTCTTAGGACTTTCATTGACATCAAGGGAAGCACAGAAGTAATTCTCAATGTTGTGGAGTTCAAATCACAAGTTCTGCACACAAAACTAAGCTGGCACTGGTTAAAGTACTGATGGATTTGGGATATTGGTGTGGCTGTGTTTTTACTGATGGGGATGAATATGGCCTGCAAAAAGTTGATTGCTTCCTGAGATTCTCTAGGAGCTGCATACATCACAGATCTGTGGACATGGGGGTCTGCTAGGTGAACATGCCTGCTCCCCCACTCCTGCATGATACAGCTTGTCTTAGGTGACCTGTGGAAGTTTTGCTGGCTGCAGTCTTAACACAAAAGAGAGGATTTGTGACCTTGATAGTTCTTATAGCATTTTTCCTTGAAAATATATGTATAAATTTATATACATTCTGTGCTGAAAACAGTGTTGTACAGTGTCATAATTATATACTAGAGAGCTGTTGCCTGTTGATCATGTCAAATTACACATTTTGAGTAAATGCTCATACTTGCTATCTTCTAACTCTGCTCTGTGAAGAGCCTGCTTGTAATAAATGACTTCATTGTGTTACAGAGACTTGTTTAGAAAAGTTGCATTATAAGCGTGTTGCTAAATTACATTCAGTGAGTTAAATACAGTTGCTTGGTCTTACTATCGGGGTGCACTGTTATCTGGGAACAGTTATAAGATGCTTGATTAAAATAATGTCGTTTGTATCTCCCATTCCTGCTCTCTGCAAAAGCCAGTTTCTTTTTGAAAAGTGCTGTAGCATTTCATAGCACTGCACACACAGTCTTAATGGGAATGCAAGTGAAGCTGTCTTAATGCAGCACTTATGATTAAACATAAGATGTTTGGGCAAACACCTGGACTGTACGAATAAGCTGTAAGCCGTAATTCTGTGGCTGCAAAGCACTGAAAACTGGTGATTTTACTGTCACTTTGAATTAAAGGCATTTTTCTATTATGTTTGCCATGACACAGCTTGATGGCCTTATTGCTGGTCGTCAGGATCACATTGCGTTGTGTTCCTTACTGCAAGTGATGTTGAAGAATTTACCCTTTAGATGGGTATGCAGAGAGGGAATATACTCACTTCAGAAACAGGGCTCTAAACATGGTAGGCTCAGGTCAGGTCTGTGGCAAAGTGGTAACCAGACCCAGCTGAAAGTCTTAGGCCCAGGGCTGAGGCTTGAGGTTGCATGTCCTTTGCATGGTGTTCCTGTTTGTTCTGAAACAGGCATTTCCCTGATGTGTTGTTTCAGTGGTTATTTGCTCTTTCCTCTTGTTAGATAGCTTCAGAAAGTACTCAGCCAGATGGGCTGTTTGATTTTCTGGATGTTTCACTTTTATGTTTAGTGAAGTCAATATATATATGTCGATTTTTCATCTGTAAAGCAGAGTTAAAACTTTTCTGTTTAATACTGTGCTGTGAGGATAAATTAAGAGGTTCATTTCTTTTTTGCTGTGTTAGAAAGAGAGTTAATATAGTTTGAAGATGAAAATACATATTTCAAATCCGGTCTTTCCTTCCTCCCTGTCTCCCAGTGACACACGTATACTTTGTCTCTGGGGTTTTGGCTCATGCTTATGCATGTATGATTTAAGTAATGGCACATTTTAAATATATTTTATTCCTTTTAGATTGTACAGGGTAGTGCCCTGTACACATAGGTATGTTTATTCCACCTTTCTTTGACTTTGCTTTATAGCTGTAAGGAGGTTGTTCTTCAAGGACAGCTTGTTCGTGCTACTACTTAATTATCAGGAGAGAGCATTAACTGTGTAGTTGGATGACCTAAGATCAGGAGTCAGGCTACAGTTGCCAAAGGGAGAAAATATCTTGTGGTTAAGATCGAAGGCTGCAGTTCTTGCGTTCGGTCCCTCTCTTTGCACATCCTTCAGTATCCCAATGTCATTAAGTGAGGGAGCTTAAATTTCCCTGTCTAAGCTAAGTGTTGTAAGAATAAATTAATTGGTATAGATGAGTCACTCAGATGCTCTGGGACTATGGGTTATTTAAAAACCTGAATTTATCACTGAGGCCAGACTTTTCTGAAGGGCTCAGCTTGGGTTTTTAGCTCACATCAATAGTTTTCTTACCACTATTATTTAGGATTTGTGTCTTAGGCATGCCTGGAAGCCCTCATAAACATCAATAATGTATTACACAAAGGCTTGTTATCCAGGAGCCCTTGCCCTGAATAACTTGCAGTCAAGTCAGGGGCAATGCATGGAGGGAACACGGCAATAGAGTACACAATGTGTAGAGCTACCCAACTGGCTCACTTGTTGCTGTTTAAGGTTACCTTTTGGCCTTTCTAGCTGATAACATCTCTGATGATGGGAGGACAGGAAGATACTTTTTTTTAAGGGAGGTATTCACATATACAGGTACTGGCAGGGGAGAGGAGAGGACAAAACTGGAACAGCTGGGAAACTTTACAAATGACTATGGACTGATTTTGGTGTAGTAGAGCTGGGAGGTCGAAGGGAAAGTGTGGTGGTAAGAGTCCTTGATGTTAAAATGGGTAACTGAGAGCCGGTGGAGAGAAGCATGTGAGTTATTGTGATTGTGGCTTTGCTGCCACAGAGGTTCCTTGTGGCTTATTTTAAACAAAGGTAAGTAGTACAAGATGGTATTTATCAAGAGAGGAGAGAAGGAGGTTTCAGTAGCAAATTTCCTAGTGAGATCATTGCCGTATTAGTGTGCAGTGACCGGTCTGTCTGTGTGCTGCAAGGTGTATTTCCACCTAAATTGAATTATTTCAGCTGTCAGCAAATAGTTGATAATATAGTGATCTGTGCTTGGGAGATTCACTCTTCATATTAGTGTTGTATTGCAGGCAGTGCTGAGGCTAGACAGAGCCACTCATCTTCACCTCAAGGTCCCATGTGGGCTCACTTAACTTACCCATGAGTGGGCAATTAAATAAGAAGAGAGACCTTGTCAGCTCCAGGCATTAATATAAATCTTGGTGCTTGTAATACATTTACATGGCTCCCCCAGGTCGATCCAAACTTATAATCGGCTCTCTCTTTCACAGGTCTTCTGGTATATTGACTGCTCACTTTTGCTTTGTAGTTCTCCAAATCAGAACTGAGCCCAGGAGGTAACCAGCAACTTGTTTCTCTGACAGACACTTAGTAAATGTGGATGTTTTTTCACTTTGGAGTATGTAAGCATCACCTCATGTAGTGTTAAACACTCTCTGGGGAAGCTGAGACTCGGGCTTGCAGATAGCAGATTTTGACCCTCAAATCCCTCTTGTTCAGATGGGTTTTAGCTTAAAAATGGCTTAGAGTTGTTGTTTCCCAATGGCTGGTACAAGGTTTTTGAAAATGGTTTTGGTCTTCTCTCCATTTGGTAAGAGCAAATGTCTGCATCTTTGGGCTCCAAATTAATAGTCAGTATGTTTCTGGCAAGGATTTCAAAAAGAGTTTCTCCTCAATTTCTTTACCTTAATCACATGAAGATGTGTTAAAGATATTACTAGTATCATGGTCCTAAAGTAGGCTTGATCCACTTGCTTGGGTGGCTTCTGCTATGCTTAAGCCTTTGCTGATGAGCTCCTGAAAGATTTGTGAGCTGAATGGCATAGATTATGACTTAGCTTGGAGGAACCTCTTAAGGAGTGAAAGGCAAGAAGCAGAATAGCAAAGAGGTGTCAGACTTAAATGTGTTTGTGCTGCTTTTCCTGGACAGCCAGCAGTTTTCTGTGTTTGCACTAGTAAGCTACTGCCTCTGAACACTCGCAAATAGTTTATATAAAATCACATAATATCTGGGATGGATACATGACTGGAAAGTGTTATTTTTTTTTATTTTCCCCCTTGAACCCTAGAAAATACTTTTTGCTCTCAAAATGAGGCTTTCAACTCTCTTCTGTTTCTACAAATAAATAAATAAAGGGACATAATTTTATAACCTGTCTGCACTGGGAGTGAGGACTGAGCCTTCACTTCTGTTTTTTCCTAGTAGAGGAATTTTACTGGCTTTTAATGGGAAGACTTGTCCTACTGTTGTGGAGAACTAAAGCAAAGTTCTTTGTTTCTTCCCATAGAAAGCTCCAAGGTAGTGTCCACCTGATGTGTTATTGGGTGCTTGTATTTCTAGCGCAGATGTGTTGTGAAATCCAAAGTTTAAGAGGTAAGGTTAGCAGAATCAAATACTGTCAGAGGCTGATACCTCTGTAGCTATATAAAGGGCATTCAGACTGTCAATGTTTGTTTTGAGAATAAGAGACATGAATGCTGTGACAGAGCTTTGTTAAGGTGACTCCATGATACAAAATGACTGGCATGCATTTTCTCACTTGGACTGATGAATGCTGGTGCAGAGACAGAAGCTGCCCACTCTGTATCCTCATTGATCTTCTGTTTTCAGATGTGTTTTGAGAACCAACTTGTGACAGGCTGCTGCCAGTTATAGACCAGCCGATAATGATAAGAGATGGATGGTGTCAGCTAGGTTTGAGTGGCTGTTTTCTCAAACATAGCTTTCAACTCTGAGTGACTGGGCATCTTCTTTAGGCAGCTGGCGTAGCCATTCCTTATCAATTTGAGCTCAGTTTTGTTCTTGTGCAAATGCAAACTGTTCAAAGTGAAGATGAGTTGTACGTGCAACTGCAAGGCAGAATTTCATTCTGACTCATGCAAAATCTGAATGGCAACAGTTGGTGACATATTCAAATGGCCCCAGATGCTTTGTTTTATTACGCAAACCACTGTGAGCTTGCTATGCTCTTTGCTATCTTTTTCTTGCCTCCTTTTCCTTCTGTTCATTCCAGGTGGATGCTAATACATGTACTGCACAATCTGTTAGAGCTTTGGGGGTAACAAAGAGAAACTGCAGTGTTAATTCAAGGCATAGCATTGAATGCTGGAAATGGTCCCAACTGATGAAAGATTTGTGTGTGCGCATGTTTTTGTGTGTATGAATACAGCCTGTCTGGTTGATATTTGTTTTTTTTTTTTAAATTCAATTTGGATGATGAACACAAAACATTTTCTGTTTCTGCTACTGCAGAGACAATATTTACAGTTGAAACTCTTACGGTGACAATGTCTCAGTAGTTTATGTTCCCGAGCATTGCTGAACTGCTGATTATGACCTTTCAAGTCTTTGTGGTAACAGCCACAGTAATGCTTTGCCTTCCTTAGGCTGTTTATGCTGGAGGTCAAGTATAACTGTGTCAGCAGTCAGAAATACTCTGCAAGAAATAATTAAGCCTTTACACTTTCCGTGCTCGCGTTGTATTTTGTCACTTTCTAAAAGCAGTTTTACTGCCTATATGCTGGATAGTTAGGCTCACAGCTCCTTTTCAATCACTATTTTTTTTTCCTGAATAAGTCTGAATCCCAGACAAACAATTTTGTAGAGCAGACTCTATAGCACAAGTCCAGAGGGAAGGCTCATGGCTGCTGGTCCACAGCTCCTCACTCCCTTTCCGGATGATCTCTCTATTCAGAGGTTTCAATACTGAGCCTGCAGATGTGGTTCTGTAAGAGATTGTTCTTTAGGACAAGGTATTTGTATTTTGTCTATTGCAGAATTGCTTGTTCTAAGCCCCCTAGGATTCATCTCCCCTCCCCCACCCCCAGCTAAACTTCAGTGTGGTCTGTACTGTTGAGTCTGAATTTCTATCATGAGCAGTCCCATTAATGGCCATAAGGAGTCTTGGCATTAAGCAACCACATGAATGTGTGGCTAGGACTTTGCTGTAAGCTGAAGCACTAGTGTTAATGTGCTGTTCCTCTTGGTAGGAGATGATTTCAAGTGAAGGTACTATTGTGCAGGTGCTTAGTAAATGAGATTTTTGTGCCTGATCCACGAGTGAGTTGTCCTTTAATTCAGCAGAGATGAAAGTAGAAGTGATGTAAGTCATAGCTCAAATGTGCAGACAGTATATAATGTTACTAATGTGTAATTTGATAAGGATAAACTGCTTTCAATATCGTTCAGAAGACATACAGCAAAAGGGGCTTGTTTGCCTGTTGTCCTCTGAGTGATGGACTTTGAGTACGCATCCAGCCAACCTACCTGATTGACTTGAAATTCTAGTTGGCTTCATCTGTGTTAACTGCTTTACTAGATTGCCTAGAAGCTGATGCTGGCTACTGCTATCTTCAAGTAGCCACTTGCCCTCTAGAGGGGGTTCAAATTAGTAACTTCATCTGAGATATTGTGTCTCCAGCATGTGGAACTCAAGCTGCTGTTTCTGTGAGCATTGAGCATCCCTGCAGATCAGACTGTGCATCTCAGATAATACTTGTAGAGCAGTGCTTGGCTGTCTTCAGCCCCAGACTTGCCTGTACTGTTCTTGCCATTCTTTGTCCCATTCGTGTCAGAACCACCTTGTTCTACCACAAGTAAAGCTGGCTCTACAAGTCACAGTCTGTCATTGAATTGCCAATGGCCAGCCTCAGTCCAGCTCCGGGTAGCCTTAGTGAGACTGCCCCAAGGGAAGGACGATCCAATCCTGTATTATGAGCAGAGTCGTATCACAGGCAAAGTGTGAAAACTTAAATTCTGACACCTCCCTGCTATTATGTGCCTGACTTTGTAAATCAGTGCTCTTTTCGAGGTTCTTTGTCAGCAGGTTGCATGCTAATTTGTTGACAGCTAAGGAGCAATAAGACTTGGAAAATGTTCACCCTAATTAGGAGATGGATATTCACTGGAGTTCAGGAATTGTCCATGTGCTTGTTTTTGCAAGAGTGACCTCTTTTGTTCAAAGCCTGTCTTTTCCTAAAGCAATTCCATAGCTGGTGTCAGGCCCCTTCCTCATAGCCCTGGTTCAGTCCCTGTTCCCTTGGTCACTTAGCAGCTTTTGTGTGCCTTCAACCTACATTTTCTCTCCTGGCCCCACCAAATACAGTATTTACTTATTCAGCTTCCTTCCCTTTGCCCAGCTAATTGCAGTTTCCTATTTCTCCATTGTTCTTATATCTTAGTTTGCTTTTCCTTTGATTTTCTCTGTCCTGTACAAGCTCTGAAAAATGCTCACATTGTCCTTCAGCTGCCTGCCCCTCACCATGGCTGGTGCTCAACTCCTTCCCTTGGTTCTTTTGCTGCTTTCTCTGCCTTAGTGCAGGTGAGAATTGCTCAGAGTGCTCCCTTGTGCTTCCCTCACCCCTGCAGTGTTGAGGCTTAGCTCTAACACACCCTGGAGATGCTGTTGCAGAACATCCAGTCCAGTTCCCCAGCATGGGGTGAGCTCGCTACGCTGGGAGCTTAGTAGGTTTGAGGTATCCTAAAGCCTTTGCTGAGCCTGTGCAGACTGTAGTATTTGAATTGCAGGTGTGAAGCTGCATCATAGCTGCTATTTTATTCCAGAATGTGTAAATTAGTCATGTTTGAGTGAATTCTGGCTGCGTTGTGATAAAAAATGGATAAATAAAGCAAACTATAACAAACTCTGAAATGTTATAGGTAAGTGAGATACTGTAACCCCTTCTAGTGTCATGCAGCACTCTGGGTTTATTAGCACAATGTGTTGTTAACACCAAAGTTCTTTTTCCCCCCCTTTGCTATCTGGGGACAGAGGGCCTGAGAGAGTAAAGTGATGCTCAAAATCATTTCTTCATCCATTTGTTAGGTAAGATGATGGCACAATAGCTGTGAAGGTGATGCATGTCTGAGTGAGTAATGAAACTATGCTGAAAGAAGCAAAAACATCGGAAACCAACGACCCTGCTATTCCCAAGAGAAAAAAAGGGATTTTTTCTTATCTGATGGCAGTGGAGAGGAGAGTCTTGTTGCCTCCTCACTAGCCCAATGGCAGATACAAAGAAGCAACTCTGGAGATACCAGGCTGGGATTTGCTAATGGCTAATTTAGATCAGATATACAAGTTGCTGTTGGTCCTGTCAGCTTGTGTAAGTGAAGGATATTGCTTGTACACTTTGTTCTGGAGTGAAGCATAAATCATTCAGGAGAAATCTGCAATTGAAGGGCAGCTGCAAACAGCCAGCATCCTATGCTAGTGGTTGCATGCTGCAGTCAGGGCTACTGTCTGGGAAGCTCTCATGGAAGAGTATCAGGCATTGATAGATGTGGTAGGAATTAGAGGACCTTCTCAGATGAAGCCTATGTCATGTTACAATTAGTACTTTTCCCACTGTTTTCTTGGCTGAGTGAATCAACACTGACCCTTGGTGGTTAGAATGACTCGGTGTCTGCTGGTCTGCCATGAATGGCCTTTCCTTATTTCAACCTGTATATCTGAATCCTGAGAACCTGAGTTACATAGGTGTTGGCTAAAGCATTGGGTATATTATTCTATAGCTGATCAGGCTGATGTTTTAAGATGAAAATGTTTTCTAGCTGGTCTAGCTTGCATGGAACCTTATTTTTTCAAATGGTGGATTTAAGTGGGACTCTTAAATCTCATCCTTGGATGAGGCACTGTTGTGTCAGGGTGCAAAACAAAGGTTCCTGGTGAGCCGTTCTTCTGTGATGTTGCTGTGTTTTTAGAGATTGCTTCAGTTCATTATTGAACCTAGGTTGTGCTTAAAAATAGAATGTAAGTAGTTACCACCTGTTCACTCTTCAGCCAGACAATTTTTATTTATTTTTTAATGTTTTATGAAAATACTCAGCAGAAGTCAATTTGTTTCCCTGGCTGCCATCTGATTTCTGGCTCATTTTCTGGCCAAGTGGTATCTTTTTCTCTTGTTCCTCTTTGTATCTTTGCTTCCAGTTGCTCAGCATAATGTCTGACATATGATCTGGCATCGCTAGAATCTGTGTTTAAACTCTGTGAATACTGCCATAATAGAGTGCAGGTGAGGGTATGGTCTTGCAAGAAAATTATCTGAGCTGGGAAAAGATATTTCAATTAAACTTTCAACCTGTTCCTTTTATTCAGTACAATGTTTCACTGATATATATTAGGCATCTGTCTATTGCTGGTGATTATACTTAACATATACATAAAAAGCACAGATGCATTGAGTGCATATAATGGTGACTTCTGGGGCCCAAATTCAGACACCAAAGGGAACTACAGAAGGGGACTTGAAGTTCCTTGAAGGTGTTTCAAGAAAATAATTTGCTGCTTTGTCTGAAAGTACAATTTGAGTATATAGTCTCACATACCTATGTTTACATTGGCCAGGAGCTGTACAGGAACTGTTTTCAAACCCCTCACCTTCAGTAATGCTTTGAGGATGCATGCATGTGTGCAAGCTCTGTACTGATACAAAAACTGTGGGGAGTCTTGAATAGCTGTGTTTTCCCGTGCTTTTCTCAATTGCTACTGCTAACTGGTTTTGGATGTAATACAACTTAGGAGGTCATGGAGTTGGCCTGCATACGTCTGGTCTTACTTAACTGCATTTAAGAGGGCTGTGAGACAAGTGAGTGGTTAACAAACTGCTGCCTTTTGGACTGGTGGCTACATAAATGATATGCTGCAGAACTTTCCTGAGAGACTTAAAGCGCAGAGGTCTTACCACTTTACGCTTTGCTGCTGGATTTTATTATTTCCATTGCTAAAGTTTGTTTAAATTTCATTCTAAACTCTCTGCTGGAGCTGGCTGCAGCACTTTGATTGTGAAAGAAAATTAGGAGTTTGGGGGCTGAGATTTATATTGCAAGCTGCTGGTTTTGTTATTCCATAAAATACGTGGCTATTTGCTGTGGCTCCAGTACAGGGGTCTGCGGAGACCTGTTAGGATGTCCTGCACTCTGTTTCGAACTGTGACTTCCACTTGGATCATTTGGAATTTTGTTTTGGTTTTGGTTGCATGAATTAAGCTGCTGTATGGCAGGGAGCCACTTAACTTTCAAATCTATCACATCTCAGAAATAACATTTAAACCATAACTGAAATTAAATAGAGAATGGGCGTGGGAGGAGTGCTTTCACTTGAAATTAATATAACATTTTAACCCTAAAAACTCTATAATGATGTAAAAATAATTGTACAGGTGTACTATTTAGGATTTGAGAGTAGTGAGAAGCTTTTGTAGGACAGTGCATATGCAGACAGTAGAACAAATTCTTCACGTTTACGTAATGTCTGTTGTGTAAGGCAAAAGGTGATCGAGTCTTTTCCTATTTAATCAAGAGGTCACAGAGCATGTCAGCCAGGGGTGACTTTTCCTTGGAGACATGTGGTCCATCCCCACCACAATTGATAACCCTAAGTAAAATTTCCCTGGGTCTTACGTCCTTGCTGTGCTGAGGACAAATGACACATGCCAGCGCTGCTCCAAGCACTCGAACACAGTGTAAAAAGAAATCATGCACCTGGATTGTAGCTCTCAGTGGCGATTCCTACCTCCTAAACAACGTTTGAGCTCCCTGGTTTTCAGCGTTGCTCTGAACTGTTTTGACGTTGATTTAAAAACATAAATGTTTTCGGTGATGGAATGATCTAGAACTTCTGAACCACAAACCTTATCAGTTCAGGAGCTCAGGTCAAATGTGAGCCAGCGATGTGACATCTACCAAATGGGGTGTTTCACCTGCAGCTGCTTGTGTGCTGGAAATAACCCTTTGAATCTTAGTTTTCAAAGAAACAGAGAAATGATGAGATACTGTAGCCTTGAGAGTCATGTCACTTTGAGGAAACCTCACCATTTGGCCTCATGCAGACAAATTGAAATGCAGGCTTTCATAAAATTGATGGGGTGCCCTTGTAAGCCTGTTCTTCTTGAGGAAGTTTCTACAGTGTCTCACCATCTTCAGAAAGAACGTGTCTGGAAGAAATGTCGATTTAACAGAAGCCCCCCTCCAGGACACAGCTTTTGTTTATTAGGAAGCACTGATGTATGAAATAACAGTGCTATAATCATCTGTAAATGAACCACAAACCAGGAGTACATCCACCCACGAGCGTTTTATAATGAGATGTGTTCTCTAAAGTTGCAGTTGGCTGGAATAAATCAATAGCCCATGGAGTGCAGTTTTATTTTAGCCCTAAATGTGTGAAAGGCAGTTTTAAGTGGCTCAGTGTTTGAGAGCACGCTATGAAGGACTTTAAAACTTCCTGACTCTAGCCATTTTCTATGCCTTAAGTTGTGTGCTAACTAAGTAGTAATAAATTTCCTGAAAATATAGTAGGTCTTTCATCTTTATCTTCTGTGACTTATTCAAAGGAGAAAAATAATTACGGCTTCTTGTTTCAAGGAGCATTGTTCAGTGTACCAATGTTTAATGACTCCTCAGTTAAATACCGTTCCCAGCTCATCACTTTTGAGCCATTTGTTGTTTGTCCAAGGTGCTTAAACAGAAAAAGGGAAGAACAGGAGAAAGCAGATGAAGCTCTAAAGTGCACGTTGATGTTTCAGCAAAAAGGTTGAACAGTAGAGGAATTGTTAGTTTTGTTGTTTAGACATCTGCAAAGTAATAGTCATATCATCAAGATTATAGAAGCAAAGAATGTCCCAAACACTCTCTTGGGCAGCGTTTTCTTCCAGTATAAAGGTGCGCAGTGTTTGCTGCGGAGGTGGTGGTGGGTTGCTTCTCATTTAAACAAGTGAATTCCCTATATGACATGGATTTGTTACTGCTGGGTCCTCACTGGGAGAATGCAAGTCAGAGCAAGGTTGCTAAAGAAAAATAAATCAGCTGATGACAGAGGAATTTATAGTCCATCACAGAAAACAGAATAAGAGCTGTGATTTATATGTTTGTTTGCTTTAACAAATATGAAAAAATAAAGCACGATATTATTCATGGGAGCCCTGATGTGAATGATGATAGTTCAGTCTGTACCTGTCTGCCCAGTGGATGAGTCTTTTCTGGGAAGAAATTCTTGGGCAATAGACAGCATTTTAAATGTACAGGTTTTTTGTTTGTATTTTTAAGTCTGTGTGTGGGAAGCATAGAGTTTATCTGATAGTATGCTTTGTCAGTAAGTGTATGTATGTATGAGTGGGAGATGCATCACCCATTTCTCCCTAAGACTTGTCATCCTATTTTTTCATTTTTTTGCTTGGCTGTTGATTTAAGCCAGTGCACTGTTCTGTTCTATGCCAGTTCTGTCATTCCTAAGATAGAGTCTCACTCATACAACATACTTTGACATATAAACATTGACAAGAAATTGGGTTTTTTTTTGCCTTTTTCCTTTCTTTCAAAGGGCAGGTTCTCAGAGGATAGTGAACATTCTAATGGTTGTCTTTGGACTTTTTTGAGTTGCCTTCAATAACATTTCAGGTAATGAGCCTTGGAAATTCCCTATGAGCTTCTGCAGTTTTTTGAGAGCTGCCCATCACAGCTATTTCTTCTTGGAGTGTCTTTAGCCAGATACATTAAGCGAAGTAACACATGTTGAGACTTAGCAATCCTCCAGGTGCTACTGCGGTGCTGGGATGACTTAGCAGCAGCACTGAGATTTTACCTTGCCTTGTTTCTCACTGGGAGGATGTGTAATCAGAGAAATGAACTCATTAAATAACAAAGCAAGGGAAGGAGGCTGGTACTTGGAGAGCAAACCAGGGGACAAACCACCTACTTGTGACAGGCTCTCAGCACTTGGGTACTGCATCAGCCATAGCTCTATCACACAGGTGGGACCAACACATCTGGACCCTCTCCCTGTGTTTTTCCTGCGTTACATTCTGGCATTCATTGTCTTTATGCCTGGCACCATTTACTACCCTACTGTCTCCTGGGCTTAGAAGAATTGGGTTTACCATCCTTCTGGCATAAAACAACATGTAACAGAGTTGGTTTTACTGCTGATGTGTCATTTTATCATCGGCTATGCAGTTGAATATGGGAAGAGTGAATACTGTTTTCAGTTCTGGATTTGCAACCATTCTGAACGCTTACAACTTATATGATACATTTAACATGCGTCTATTACAAAAATAGTGAAGATATCCAGCTGTTCCTTCTGTGCACAAACCTCAGACTGGCTGCTCTTTCCTGAAGCACTTATTTCCTGGGGAATGGTTTCTGTTATTTCCACGGTTAATAAAATAATTGTGCATACTGCGTGTGGAAAATATGAGTCTGGAGTTTTGAAAGGCCAAAACTGAGGAGTCCATATGAAGCTAACAATTTCTTGTGGCGTAGAGCAAGTGTCTGAAATGCCTGTAAGGGCCTCTCAAGTTGGGCACTATAAGTCACCACAAACCTTCATATATCTTAAGTGAAGTTTTGTCTTATACACATTAAAGTGCACTCTAACATGTGCTCTAAACTTGACCTGTTCAAGATGTCCCTGAACAACTCCAGGAAGGAGAGCAATCGGTGAACTTGAGGACAGGCAAGCCAGGGCTCGTGCTTCACATGTGCTGTTTTATGGAGAAATGCTTCCCCACTTGCTATATCAAAGCTTTGAAATGGTGGTGTGGGCTCAGCCGGCTCCTATCTTCTGTATTAATTGAAGAGGCAGCTTCTGAATTGCATTACCTTTTGCAATAACATTTGTAAAGTACTTAAATGACACTTTTACAACTGCTCTCTTTTTTAAATTTAAATCTTCCTCGTTCAGGTAGTCACAGCTCAAAAGTCTTGCTCAAGGCAATAGCATGCCATAAAAACCTAATGCAAGATAAATGGGCCCTTCCAGCTGCTGAGCGATGAGAACTGGATCTATTTGAATAGTTAATACAGACTGAGTTTTTTTTATTGCCTTTAGCCACCTCTTATAGATCTTACATTCTCTTTTTTATGTTGGTCCTAATTGTTATTATTATAGTCCAAAAGATTTAACCAGTGCTTATCTAAGATGAAGGTAGATGAGGCAGTTAAGGATTTCATTGTTTCACCTACATAGGCGGTTTTGTAGCTCAGATTTGGAAATTGATGCCAGTTAGTCTAACGAAGCTCCTCAGGATAAGAGATATCAGTAGCATAAAGATAAGTGTTGCAAGTGTACCTCTCTTTATAGCGAGTATCGTCCGGGAGATGAATGGCAGTCGGTTGACTGCCTGACTTTGCATAGCTCCTCAAATCCTCTAGGATGGGAAGGTGAAGAAAGTCCATATTGGGAGGAGCCACCTAATCAGTGCTTCCCAAGCAGTGGAGAGCTCTGTGAACGTTTAATCTCTTTCCCTCCATTAAATCTCATTTCATGCCAATATTAAGGGGGAAAGGTTTTTGGAACTTAGTGTGAGGGACTCCTTTATGATTTTGTGACAACTCTAAAGGGTTTAAATACTCATCACTGGTGAAAAATGTGACCTGCAGTTTGTAACCTTAACCATCATGTTTTCCCAGACTTTGTGCTCATAAGATAATGTTACAAAAACCAATGTGCTATACTTAACAGATCTTTTTCATGCACTTTTGTTTTATAAATAAGTGGCTTTTCATATTCTTAGTGCACACGTGGGCACTTCTTATGTAGCAGACAGAGGAAATAATGTAGCAGATGCATGGCACTGCTACTCATTGGCTCAGTGGAAGGCATCTCTCCTGTGTAGAATAAATCAGAAGACTTTAGGAGCGAAAGTACAGTGCTACACTTCTCGTTTCCTCATTCATCTTTGCCATGTTGTACCCCCTTGGGGGGGAATAATATTTTGATGGGTGAATGAAATACCATTAACTTTACCATTATCATCCATCATTATGACAAAGGAGGACAAGAGTAGGCTTTGAACTAGGTCTTGCTACTTGTTTAGTCACTGAAGCCTTTGCAAAATACATGTAAAACTGTTTTATTAAGGCTATGATTCTGTGATACAGGCTTTTTTGCAACAGTACCTGTTGTAGATACTTCTACTATTCACTTGTACCTGTAAGGTATAGCAGCATCTCCATCCATTGCTCTGGTGCAATTGCAGCCTCTCTGCTCAGGGAACCAACCAGTCTGGCTCACCTTTCTAGAGAAAAAAAAACAACAGAAAACATGTTTTTGGGGGAGCTTTTCTAAAGCTGCTTCCATTCCCTGGTCTGCTCATCACCTGGCTTTGTGGGGAGCTGAGCTGGCACTGAGAGGAGTGAGCTGTGCTGAGGGACAGGCATGGCTGTTGTGGGGTGAGGGAAGAGGTAGAACAGTTTTGTGCCTTTCTTAAGATACATAAAACTTTAAAAATTAAACAGCATAAGAAGAAGTAGTGAATTGTATTGGGAACCTAAAGCCTAATCTGATAACCTGTGCAGGTGTTGGTAATGCCTCAGAGTCAAAGATGTAGAATAGGCAGGATCCTTTGGAAGCTTTTTTTTTATGATCTTTTCTTTTTTTCTTTTTCCTTATGAGTTTTCCTTATGAGGTTTCTTTGAGATAAATAACTCAGAAGAAAGGAGGGTGTGTTGCGCAGCAGCAGGGGCCGGTATAAGGATGTGGACCAGGGCTGTTAGGGGATTGTGAAGCTTGGGACTTCCTCTGGGTCTGCTGCACAGGTGGGAATTGAGGCTGCACCAACTATTGTCTATCAAGTATCTGTTTCAACAGCAGCCGCTTGTGATGGTGTACAGCAAAGAATTCTTCAAATATCTTTTCTCTACATTTTGTTCTCAGAAAGTCACTGTGGATGTGTCAGATCTCAGCTATCTTTTTGAAAGGAACTGCTGTACCTTGAAAGAAGAATGGTTATGTATGCCCTGTCTCTCAGCCTCGGGTTTTTATGTGTTTTTTCCTGTGAACCATCATCCTGCCTCTTCCTTGGTGTGGCTTACATCTCTGAAACTGAGGCAAATGGCATTAACTGATCTACTCATTTGAGGGAGTTCTCTTGGTTGCTCCTCTGGTGAACATGGTAGGATCATACTCTTCAGTCTGGTAGAAGATCAAAATGTTGTGCATCCTCAGATTTCCTCCTGGGTAAGCATTACTTTGTTCTTGTTTGTGCTGTCAATGTGTGTGAACACATAGGAGTCTGTGAAGTAGAAAGACTTCAAAAGAAAAAATCATCTCCTTTTTAATGTGTAAAGCATTTAGATCAGGATTTGGCAACTAATTTCATAGAATCATAGTCATATATGTTGGAAGATGGAAGTCCAGCCATCAACCTGACCTTGATTTCCAGGAGGCCATAGACTTTGCTCGGTGAAGCAACACTATTTACTTAGCTATATGCTTAGTTTATGTTGCTTACAAAGCTCATGCTTGCACTAAAAAAGCAGCCAAGGAAAGAAAGAATTCTGTGGTAGACTCAGAGGACCTTCCTTATGAGCAAGTAATCCCTGTCCAGAGGGATTTTTGGTCAATTATTTCATGTGCAAAGGAGGTCCACACTGACTACTTTCTATGGGAGGAAAAAGGTCTTTTAAATTTTTTGTCTCCTTTCAGTTTTATGCACTGTTCAAATATTTTCACGCTGTTTGGTTCAACTCTTTTACTGACCTTTTGTTACTGAACATGTGTTTCAGTAATATTTGGAGATAGCCAAACCCTGTCTTTGTGCTGCAGGGTAATAAGCGTGTAGGAGTTTCCACTTTTTGCTTTTCATATGCAATTAGTAAGCATTCTTTTTAACTGGGGATAAGTCAAGCAGGAAAGTCGAGGAGGAAGAGGCTTGGTAGAAAAACACAACAACAACAAGGTGATGTGATCCAGCTGGATCTGCTTTGAGAAAGGAGTTGAACTAGTTAAGGTTCAGAGGTCCCTTCAAACCTAGGTTATTTCATATATCTGAGCCTGAAAGAAACCACAGTACCTTGGAAACACTGTAGTTCTACTGTTTACTTGTTGAGTGGGTTTGGTTGTGGGTTTTTTTTTTTTTGCTCTTTTGAGAGTCATCTAACTTTGATCACTGAGGTTAATCAGGCAAGTTAGCCACAACTCCTCTTTGTCTCCCATTATCATCAAGGGAGGAGGGCTCCTTCATCCAAAGCTGGAGGCATCCTGTCCTGGATCTCTGTTCTCTGTGATGGTGATAGAGGGCATCTGAGGAAGGGAAAGAGCTAGCAAGGAGGCCTCATCTTCTCCTCCTCCTTTGCAGCCTCTGGAAGGACCCTATAGTCTGGAGCAAGTTGTGTAGCAAGTTGATCCCATGCTCTCAGCATATGACATAACTGAGCATTTTGCTGTTGTGAATCACTATAGTCAGCACTGCAGTATCCTGCTTCCTTCCTGTTCAGTACAGTTTAGTATACAGCAGAAAAGAGTTAGCTTCTCAGTGAAGATCTGGAAGAAAAGCATTGACCTTGCTACATGGGCAATGATCACACGTGCCCCTTAGCCTGAGTATTTCCTTGATCCTTTCTGCTCATGAACAAGGGGAAAACTTAGCAGTGTTTTGCCTTGCATTGAGATTCTGAACCAGACTCACAGTCACTGCGAATGATGAGATGATCGCATCTCAGGCTGTGCTGGCAATGATGAATTAAAGCCCTTGAGATACAAGAGTGAGCAGATGCAAGTGACCTTAACTGACACAGAAGTGAAGCTGTATTTGCATCAGGGGTGTGGGGGGTTTAGCTCATTGTGTAGATGAAACTAGACACTAGCCTAGGTAAAGTTTACCAAAAGAAGCCTGGCCAGCTTTTGTTTTGTCTGATAACCAAAATGCTAATAAACATTTAAGATGTTTTACTCTAAAGTGTTTTTTTATTCATTAGCTGTTCATTCTCCAAACGCTCTTTCCCAGAGATGGTCTTTGCTTAGTGCCTCATTGGGTTTTGCGCTTTTTCTGTTTTCTTTCTGCCCTCTTTCTACTTTTCAGCATCTACGTGGGCAGATTGTGATAGGACAAGGGGGAATGGCTTTGAACTAGGAGGGGTGATTTAGGTTAGATGCTAGAAATTCTTCACTCAGAGTGTGATGAGGCACTGGAACAGTGTGCCTGGAGAAGCTGCAGGTGCCCCATTCCTGGAGGTGATCAAGGCCAGGCTGGAGGATGGGGCCCTGATCTAGTGGATGCCAACCCTGCCCATCAAAGAGGGGTTGGAACTGAATGACCTTTAAGGTCTCTTCCAATCCAAACCATTCTATGATTCTTTTTGCCCTGAAGCCTTTAGGGCCTGCTTCTGTGTACAGGTGGACCAGATTAACAGGCTTGTCAGTCGACACTGAACATTGCTTGTTCACAGAGCTAATACTCCTTGTAGCTGTTGGAGACTGGTGCTTCTTTCCCTGGTACCAGTGGCGCAAGCAGTGATTTCCTTCCTTGATTGATTGGCTTGCTGGCTAAAGCTGTGTGGGATAGGAGGTCACTGTGAAATGGGGGTTCTTTCTTTACTATCATCAAAAAAAGCTGTACCTCAATAGAGAAAGAGAGGAAAAAAAGAACTGCAATTAACTGAGAATAGGAGTGCATTTGAAGCTGAAAATGTGAAGGACAGAATAGTCCTTCACACAATGAGTGATTCCTCTTCAGTACATGGTCCCATGCAAGAGCATATCTATTAAAAAAAAAAAAAGGCACTGTTTTCCAGTACTCTACATCTGAAGACCTCGAAGGGTGCTGAGAGTTAAATCTGACATTTCTGTGACAGAGGTGAAATCACCTCTGTTTCGCAAATGAAACTGAGAAGTTCAGGTGCTACTTAGGATTATTAAGTCATTAACAGAGATAGAAACATAATGGGAGCCCTGACTCTTAGTCAAGCTTGTAGAAAGAAATTAGCTGCGATGAAGCTATTAAGCTAGGCTCAGACTTTATGTAGTCGAACTAATAACTGTTGTTTTTTTTCTGAAGCATTGAGCAGCCACCATCTCTCAGAGGAATTTGCTGAAGTGTTGGGAGCTCAGAGGTTCTGCAGATCAGACTCATGAAGAGCAAGGAATGTTGTACAATTGTTTACATTAGACCTATTGATCCCTCTTAAATGAAAAGTTGTGTTATGCACAGTATGACACAAGAAAAAAATAGCCTCAAGATTATTGGCAAGCGTTCTGAGGTCATTTGGAGTGCATGGAGCAGTGTAGAATCAAAATTGGATAGGCTGGAAAAAAATAATGAAATATGTGGGCAGAAGATGAGAAAGAGGAATGAGAAATATTGGAGGGTAGTAACAAAAGAGGACAAGGTTGGTCTCAGTGCAGAAGAGAATGGGAAAGTGTGTGCACGATAGCAGAAACTACATGGATTTCTTAGTGGAATGGAGTATTTTGGGCAAGCAGCACAGCTCTGAAGACAGAGTGTATTCAGGACCTTGCATTCTTTGTCTCTTCTTGCAGTGCAGTGCCAACCTTGTGTCCTGCCTGTGTGATGGTGCTCTGATTTTGGCTGTCTTCCAGGTGCTGCTCTGGTATTAAGCAGAACAGTGATTTCCCAAAATCAGCAAGCAGCAGATTGGAAAAAGAAGAACGAAGAGTTAGAGATGTGTGAGAACTGCATAGCTTTAGTTGTAAAACTGAAGCTTTGCTCTAAAAGTTCTCTAGAAATGAATCCACGTCAGCAGACTTACAACTCAAAAACATCTCTCCCTTCGCTTTACCCTGCATCACTAATGTGTTAAAGATGTAAAAAGAAGTCAGAATTGTAGTGTTTTGTGTTATACAGGGGAAATAAGTGTTAGGTAGTGTATGGGAGCTGTTAGGTCATGGCCTGAACCAGTGATTAAGCACCTGGTGAAGGGGTGTGCCAGCCCTGGGAGCACAGGTGTGAGCAATTCACCAGTGCAACCAGAAGGGGTGGACCCTGGATCCCCTCCTCCCTAACCTCATTTAAGGGTTGGCAACTGAAGGGGGAGAGTCTCTATTTGGAGACTGCCTACTTTGGAGTGTTTGGCAAGCCCTAATCCTTGGAAATTCCTTCTTTATTTACTGGATTGTGGCTGCTACCTTTCTTGGGTGATCTGAAGCTGATTTAAAGCAGCTGTATCTGCTGTCTCCTATTCTTACAGGCGGTTACAGGCTCTGCTTTGCCATGACCTGGGGTGAGTAGCATAAGTGTCCTTGGGGAAGGTAGTGAGTTAGATTTTTTTGCATTCACTGAAATAAAAGTTAATGAGTGTTGTGTGAGAGGGAGAATGGGTGAATGTGTATGTGAGAAGTGGGGGAACAGAAATGCTGCCAAGGGCAGGCTCCTGGACGGTGGTGGGAATCCTGGATAAACCTCCTTTGAGGACTCCTAGTGGAAAACACACATCATCCTCTCATTGGAAATCTATTACTTGTATGGAAGTTCTGTTTTTCTGCTTCACTTTTAAGTAGAAAAGGCTATCTGTTTCAATAGAGCTTTATTACCAGGGACTTTCTTTGTGGGAATTACTTAAAAGAGAAAACAGTCTCTGGAGAACAATTTCAGTGCTCGTGATGTGAGAACTCTGGTCTAACATTATGTTGTCTTAGGTTTTCCTGTATGTCCTTGGGTAAGTCAAATAGCCTCTCTATGCCTTAAGTTCCCAGGCATAACATGAGGTAAGTGGTACTACCAGACTTGATAGGCATAGGATGATAAAGGTGTTAAAACTGGGGAAGCAAACAAAGATAGAGTGTGAGTTAATAGATATGTCTGCCCACTCTGAGGCTGATTTTGTAAACCAGCCCCTATGACCTATGGAAAACCCCTGCAAGAAAATAGAAAGCTACTGATTTTCCCTCCAGCATTCATTTCTAGCATTGGAAAACCCCAGTGGATTTCTGGTGTCGTGACTTCTTTTCTTGGCTCTTTAAGTATGAGCATACAAGTAAGTGTCTGGTGTAGTCCTGGCTTTTTGGCCATGTCTCAGAAAGCAGTTGGCAGCATCAGTCATGACTTACAAAAGAGTAGTAGAGTCAGCTTTTTTCTCTTTTTCACTTGTTTGCTGGCAGTAGGTCACTGAGGCTTTGAATGGCAACACACGGTTCCGTGTTTATCCATGGTTAGTACTAAGAGTGAATCTCTAAGCATTGGGATTCAATTCTGGGTGATTCTGGCAAGTCTGTAGTGAAATGCATGCGTTGCACTGCACGACTAACCCAGGAATGGGGGAGCAGGCACTTGTGTAGATCAGCTCTGGCCTGATTTCATCACTTTGTGTTGGGAATACTCTAGCTCTTACATGCATTGAGTCTGATGAGTTCTGTGATCTGCTCAGTTATTAGAGATCTGACAAAAATGGTAAGCTAACATTTTAAGGTAATGAAAGGAAGATCTGCCCTCCTGAAATTTGTTCAGGAGATAAATTAGCTTCTGGTTGACTGCTTTGCTCAGCTCTGGTAAGTTGATTTTCATAAAATATGGGCAGATATAATCTTTCTAAGTTTTGCTTCTTCCTGAGCAGAACATAAGCCTAAACAGGGATGTCCCTGGGGAATGAACCTAGGAAGTCTGGATCAAAAGGAACAAATCTGCATTTCTTGTTCTAAATGATTATGCATGTATTAGCTGGAAGCTTTCAGGTATCTGCGTTCAGCCTATCCTCTAGAGAAGAAAAAGGAGCCATGATATGGTAGTTCATCTGTGCTCAGCTGTACCACAGTCTTTCAAATCCTCACCAGCCTGTAGACCACCGCCTTGTGCTGGAGCAAATGCTGATTGAAACTCTTGGAGCTGGAAGTGAGAAATTATTTCTGTTCATGTCAAAGCATAGCTGGTATGGTGTTGACTTGTTCCTTAGCCGTAATGTGTGCTTTGACTGTGTACAGTAAGTGTGGAGCAGTGGTGTTGGACCTACAAGGGACAGTAGGATCTTTATGGGCCCTGAAATGGTAGAAGACGCATTTCAGAATTGCGAAGCTTTCCATGGGGATTAGAAATGCTTAATGCCTATTAGTGTTGCTTGTGGAAGTATGCTCCCCTCAGAATGCTTGGTGGCCAGTTAAATGTCTGGTGAAAGGTTTAAGTAAGCCCTGAGGAGGGGGGTTGAATTCATTTTGTAAATGAAAGCTGAGTCTGCCATGTCTTTTTTTTCTATGGAGGAGTTGAGGAACATAACCTGAATTCACAGTGCATCCCTGTTCCTTGCTGCTGCCTGGTCTTCTGTGTTCTCAGGAGCTTGGCAGCCTTTGTGGGGGAGGAGATGAGACAGCTAATGGAGATACGGCACAGAGTGTCTCACAGCTACAACATCAAGGCATATATGGGAAATCGGGATTTCCCGTGGTTGTGGCTATGAGTTCTGGCTCTGCTGCAGATCAGTCATGCCACCTGAGGCACTTCATCCCCCTGGATGTTTCTTTTCTCTTTTGTTCCCATCTTACTGCTGGGAGGGGACTGTATTGTGCCCTTTGTATAGCATCTGACTATACAGGAGCTGAGGTTTCCTGACACATCTATCATACTAATAATGATAGGAAGGAAGGAGGGCACCTGTCAGAAACTTCTCCATACCTTTTAGCTATTGGCACATTTTCCTTTCTCTGTGTTTTTTTTTTTTTTTTGTTGCTTGAAGGGGAATGATAAGTCCGTTATCTTTTATTCCTTCTAAAAGTGATGAGTCTTGACAGGTCTGGAAATGCGTTTCCTACCGTTACTCTGAGCACACAAGGGCTATGGTGGCTCATTTATACACCCACATAGTACAGCCCAGACATTTCATTAGCTTGGCATGTATCTTTTGTTTGCAGTGACAGACATGTGAAAATACAACAGGAATAGGTCTCGAGGAGAGAGGAGGGGAGGGAAGGGGGTGCATCACTGCCTGAAAATTGCTGTCTCAATGTGTTACTCCATGCATATGCTGGGCAATAAAAAAAGTCATCTTTTTATACTTATTGTTTACTAGTAGTGCTTTCTATGTATAGGAGCTGACATGGACTCAGATAAACAGGCTGGCCTGGATGGCTGCATGTGCCACTCAGACACTATTGTGCTGTGATCTTTGCTGGCAGAGGAAGGGAGAAAGGGCATATAAGGATTTTCCAATTGGTTGGGATTGAGGAAGTATCTCGGAGATAGGAGCATAAGGCAGATGTGTGGCCAACCCTCTCTCTTTTTCCAGCCTTATCTCTGATCACTCTGCTCCTGGATGTCTCGTCTAGCAGGAGCCAATGTATGCTGGACCCTTCAAGGTGAATGACAGCAGTAGAGTGACGGACAGGGGAGGAGGTTGTGGGGACAGTGCTGCTGTCTGGCTCGTGCCCATGGCAAGGGTTGTCTTTGGCTGAGCATGTTCAGGCTGTGAGAACTGAAGTGCGGTTGAGGCTGTGAGATCAGCACAAGTCTAATTTTAAATCCCGGATACACTGCCACTCTTGCACTGCATAGCTCCAGCCATCCTGCTCTCTGTCATCTTGTCGCTGATTCATCTTTCCCATTTGGAGTTGTCCTCACTATTTCTCTGTGCAATTCCTGGGTGGATGGTTTTTGTCCTTAAGCTTGCTGGTGTGCTTGCAGCTAGTGTCCTGGAAATGTTTGTCCTTGTCAGATCTGTCCCTCTCATTCAGCCAGCTACAGAGCCTGGCAGATCTAGGCCTATTGCCAATGCTTTTGCACTGCTCTGGTCTCTCAAGCAAAAAGCCACTCTTTGCTGTAGGTAGTAGAGGCTGACAGATGTTTTGACTTCTGGTTTTGTCCCTACCCGGCTGTCCTGGAGACAGAAAAGGCACATTGAATCCAGTGCAGATGGGAGAGATGTCTGGTGGGATCTACCAAAGGTCAAATGAAAACTGTGGAAGGAATATATGAGTGCCATCCTTATTCCATCCCCTTCTTCATCCTGAATTTGAACTGCTGCAGGGAAGAGCAGCTCTTGGTACGTCATCCAGATCTTTGTAATATAATCTAGCTTTGTTCCAGCCTAGCTCTCCTCTCTGGAAGGCTACCTCAGTGCTCACATCCTCAATGCCTGCATTTAAATAGTAATTCTAACGAGCTGCTCCAAAGGGCTGCGATGTTCACACTTCTCATTGCTCGCTGAATGACTATCTATGTGGCTGCCACCAGAGCTCGAATTCCAGTGTGGAGTGAGAGCCTCTGTGGTTTAAGCTAAAAGGAATGTTTTGGAGATATTTCTTTGATGGAGGAAAAAAACAACAAATACCTGAACATCCACGAACTACAAGAGTTGTAATGACTTTGTGTCTTCTGTAAACCTGAGGGAACCTAAAATGCATTCTGAAGAGCAGGGCTTCAGGGTTGCTCTGGTCTAGTTGCCTCAGCTTGTGCTGGTTCGCAATTTGAAGGCAGTTTGGAATCTAAGCTCTTTGCTTTGCTGAATAGAGGCAAGATGTTGTAGATCCTTTTTCTGGGGTCATCAATGGGATCTACTACAGAAAGCCACTTTCATGCTGTTGTGTATGACGCATGAAATACTGACTGTAAAATAAACTTGATGCTTATTGCTGTTTTTTTCCTTAGGCTTGCGCCAAAGCAAGAAAATTAATAGTAGCATTTTGTGTGCAGCGCTACATATTATTTATGATGCTAATGCCTATTTAAAGCCATTAGTTAATTGAACATCGAAGAATTATAGGCCTGATCTGCCAAATTCATGCAGTGTTATGGTTTTTATTTCGTGTTTAAATTCTGAGCTTTGGTCATGTTTATTGACTGAGCAGCAGCTCTGGGCTCAGGGGTTTTTTAAGTTTTTTATTTGACAGTAAATTCCCAGCGTTACGCTGAGTAAAAGAAGAACGAGTAGGATTTTTAAAATACCTCTTAGTTGTGTCCTCATCATTTTGTGCTCTGAAGGCATTGGCTCATTCACTGAATTGTTATTGCTGCTTGGAAAGTGTGCTTTTTGCAGGTGTCTAAGCAGTGTTAAATTGTAGCAGGTCCATCGCTCTTTGTTACTGTTTCTTCTTTTAAGTGAAAGACAAATGGTGCTTAAACCTTTTGAATCAAGGGGTGGTTTTCAGGGGTGCTTAAATGATTTAAGAGCCAGGTTCCCCTTGGCTTAGAGTCAGACTTGGCGCTCTTTAATCTTTTTAGGTATTTAAAAAGACATGCTTTCTTCCCCGAGGGTTTGCTGAATCTGTCTCTTCTAAGTACTAACAGGGCCCCTTCATCTGTGTCAGTATGTTGTCACAGCAGCATAGTGGTGGAGAGGAGATCTGTGTCTCCGTTTTATGGCTGGGGTACTAAGGCTGGAGGACACCGAGTGACTTCCTCTAGCCAGACAGGGTTTTGGAAGCCCAGGCACCCAAGTCCTGCACTAATCACTAGGCAGGAGGCTGCTCTGCTCTGTTATGGGCTTGTGCATAGTGTGCTCTGACATGCTTTGCTCAGCCAGGGCCTTGGGCTTTTCCTGGCGTGTTCTCTTTGGTCATGTGTACAGGTAGTTACTGGATCTGCTGAGGTTTTGTGATAAATGAAAATACTGGCAACAAAACCTTTCAGGGTTGTGTTCTGATGAATTCTTCTCTGTGCTAAGGAAAGAAAGATGAAGATTGTGTAGAGGAAAATGCATTTAAACGCGCTACTCTGCTTACATTGTTCCTAGTTTCACTCATGATGTCCCACAGCATAAGAGTATACCCAATAAAAGCTTTCTGGTGTTGGCCATTTTCTCTAGGTAGTTAGGTGCACATTGAACCTCTCTGTAAGGCTCACCTATACAGTGTCCAGCTCAGGCATTGGATGAGGATCAGAAGGAACTTAATCAGGTGAAGCTGGAGTGAGTTTGAAAAGATGCTTGCTTTGAATTCTCATAAGGTGCTGCTGCTTTGGGATCCAGCAGTGGCTTAGAATTGCTGGGAGCAGCTGGAGTCTTGTTTTTGGGGGAGAATTGGGGTTTCTGTGGAGAATGCCCTTTCTGTGCAGCCTCGTAGGCACTCTTCATAGACAGTGAACCATCTACAGCTATTACAGTTATGCTAGGAGCAGTCATCCCCTGGGAAGAAGAGCTAGGTGGAGAGCAGGAATATATTTTCAAATGAGAACTTAATTAAAAACGCTTAGGAAAAAAATTGTGATTCTGTGAGTTAATTATTTCTGGGCAGTTTTTAACAATGCATCTTGGCTTTTGTGTACCTCTTAGTATTTGTTTTGAGGTTTTTGTTGCTGCTGCTGCAGTTTCTTTTTCTTTGCGTTGACTGCTCCTTGGTTATCCGCGGTGTTTTGTGTTGGCTTGGCAATGTTGTATGTCCCAGGGCCCGTGTGTTGCAGTTATCTGGTCTGAGCCAATTGAGCAGCTGTAGTCCTCTGGCAGGCTGTTCTCCTGAATTGAAAAATGTGGTTCTGATTTATTTTTGTTTGCTTTAAATCCTGTTTGGCAGTCAGCGCTTTATACTTACTATGTTCTGATTATTGACAATGGCAAACTAGTTTGTTTGAAGTTTAAAAACCTGAAAAGGGGCTTTTTTTTTAATGAGAACAATTCAGCGGTTTTGGGATCTCTTAAAATGCCTTTTGATTATCTTTATGTAGATTTTTATCTGAGATTATCAAATTTTCTCTCCGCAGATGATCAGGGGAACACTCAACACACAAAGCTGAGCCAATCAGCCATTTGGTCATGTACATGAATAAGTTAATATATTTAAGAAAGGGCAAAAAACACATAGAGGATGAGGATGACAAAGTGAGAAACAGCAGAGGAGGGAGCACCAAGGTTGAAGCAAGTTTTCTGATGGTGATGCAGATGTTTCCTGGGCTTATGGAGGACATGCACTGAAACAGGTGCATATTCCCAAAGGAAGTGATGACGGTGGAGATCTCATGCCATGCAATCTCCTCTGGAGTCAGAGGAAAGGTTTAAGAAGGAGGAGGGAGTGACAGAGAGGAGCTCTTATGTACTGATGGTAAACCCATCCACCTGTGCTGCACTCTAGAGTGATAAAGCTGAGTCTTGGAAAGAAGACACATTGAAAACAATGTTTGTATTTTGTTTCTCACTAACTGAATGTATTTTAATTAGCAATAGGTTATTTTACTCAAGTCATCTCTGTTTTGCCTTTGATGATAACTGGTAAGCAAAATCTCCCTGTCTTCATCTCATCAATTTCTTATTCCTGTTCTTGCCACTTTCTCCCTGTCCTTGGTCCCCAAATTGATGAGTGAATGAATGGCTGGGTGGATACTGACACTTAGCTAGAGCTAGCCTGGCACATAATACAAGAGATTTCATATCAAACTAAGCAACTCTCACCCTTGTATGCCATTCTGCACTGCAACTGGAAGCTGCAACAGCAGCTAAGCTGCATTATTGAGATGTGCAAATAAGTGCAGCAACAGGGAGCTAAGTGCTGGCATTGTGTCTTCACCCCATTGTTTGTCCACCTTTGTAAGAGCACTATGGCCATGCAGAGTTCTATGCAGCTGTGAATGTGGTCCCGAGAATTGAGCTAGTTTAAACCCATTGCAACCATGTAAGAGCAGGAATCTTGTAATCCAGGTAAGATGATCGGGTTGTGTGCTGAGAGTATTTGGTGATGTGAGATGAAGGTGATATGAGAGGGAAATGGGAATCAGGAGTCTGAGCCTTGCGTTTGTTGCCTGCGATCCAGCTAGTCAAAGTAGAGCCACCTGTAACTGTATGTAAACTCAGAGTCCTTTTTCTCACTGACATACCCAGTCTGTGAATTTCTATCTAACACATTGCAAGTGTGGGCTACTGTAGCAACTGTGACTGCTGATAAAATCACTAAGGTAAAGACAGAAAGCAGTAAGTGGATGTAATAGGTGAGAATGGGAAAAGAGAAACAATGTGAAAATTAAACAGACTGGAAGTGCAGGGTTATGGCTGAAACTGTGTTGATGCTGACTTTACTGGAAATGGCATGCCTTCTCTGAGAAGTCTTGGCTTGAACTATGCCATCGGAATAGCACCTCCCTGCTATTAGCTGCAATCTCAGTGAAGCGTCTCTTTGAATTTTAAGGTCTTAAAGCATTACTTTGCCTACAAATTCATCAGTTGTACGTGTGATGTGGAAATGCCAACCACTGAGCTTGTCTTCAACTTTTTTTTTAGTACTGTAAAGCAAAAATGACATCAAGTTGTTTTTATTCTTCTTAAACATAGAAAACTGATTATGTGAAGAGGAAAGTATTTTCAGAGTATTTGGGTTTAATTTTTGTTACTGCTACTGGAAGTTTTTAGTCACTTGGAAATAAGTATTTCTAGTTTTTCCGAGGTGTCAGATAAAACAATGTACATGACAGAAAACAGTCCCTGTTGGGCACATGTGTTCAGATCTGGAGGCCTGGGCTTCCTGTTATGGAAGTATGTCACAGATTTTATTTATGTAAAAATGGTGAGGTGAAAGGCTGGGTGCAGCAAATTCAGATGAGCACATCTCTCCTTTCACGTTTGCATCAATGCTGACCAAAATCAGAGCCTGCCTGGAGGCTCTTGCCTGGTGTTAGGTATTTAGTCCCTCTGTAGAAGAAGTGAGGCAGATTTACTATTTATATCTGTGCTGAACTTTGTGGGGTTTCCAGTGTCTCAGCAATAGTGATTGGAGGAAACATAATAACTTTGCAAGCAAGGAGTTTCGCTTTGGATAAGATGTGTTAGGTTCACTTAGCTAGGCTGCTTTGGACACCTAAACTCATCACTGTACAACACCATGAGGCTTTTCTTTTATGGTATTCTCCCATGAACTTGCAATTGATGTATTACTTGTAAAGGTCTTATGCTGGATACAAGCAAAAGACTCAGTATTATTATGGGGAACTGGCTTCAGTGCAGTCTTCCTGATTATAACTTTCTCGCAGGTAGATATTCCAGCAAGATGCCACCCATGGTTATGAAGGGCGGGTAGAGGCTGTCGTAAGCTACATGAAGATGGGTGTTGAGCTCCATCATCAGATTCTTCACAGAAGTAATTAAATTCTTGAAAGATCAAACAAGTTTATCTTGAATTTAATTTCTCGGTTGACTTTTATCTTGTATTTGCAGAAGAGGGAAGGTCGAAAAAGGTATTTGTGAGTGTACATAAAAATGCATTCACCTTCATAGATATGTCCCTATGTGCTGAGATATTGACTTTGTTATTCTTTCATCATCTCTAAAATAAGCAAACCACCTGCTTTGCTTATGGTCTTGAATTTTTCCTGTCCTCCATTTGCATACTTTTTCACTGTCTGTATACATGTGTGTACATGTGTGTGCATATATTCCCCTTGATATATACATCAAGGACTCTTGCAATGGTCTGTAGGCACAGATTCTGTGATTTAGTTGTGAGAGTTAGCAATGCAGTTACTTGATTATATCAATCACTGTCTCTGTACTTCCCATCAAGCCTTCCATCTGTGACCCTGCTGTTGGGAGAAGGTAACCATGTATATAATCCACATCCAAACAGAGCATTGTTTTTTTTTTTTTCCTGGTGATTTATACTGTTTTTACAAATATGCACTCAATGCTGTTTATTAGTACTAAAAAATGCTTATTTAGCTGAGTTTATCATTGTTAATAATGCCTACAGCGCGACACTATGCTTGGAGTTGGGTGACCTTTGATATTGTTTGCAGAATATAAATTAGAACTGTTGCAGGCTGTTCCTCATTTTCTGTCTGTCAGGACAGCTCTTTTGTCCTCATAATACTAAACTGATTTACACTGGTAAGATTTGCTTCTCTTAAAGGAATTAGACTGTGTTTATCATTTAATAAATAAAAGCAAGCTTAATGGATGTCCGAGAGGAACTGTTATGATCTGCTTCTGCTTAGCTTGAGCTGAAGACCCTCATTCAGCAGTTCATGTGTTCAGCCTTTAATTTTGATTGAGGAGTTGAAGTAACAGAGAAAGTATCATGCACTTCATTAGTTTGTGGCAGTGGTTAATTACTCTTCGTATTAAATTATTCATCTTTTCTCCAGGTTGTGTCTTGCCCTGCTTTAGCTTAAATGAATTTCAGTGTATCCTTTCTGCTATGTTAATAGTTTCTATTGCCAGGAACCATCTGCCTGTTCAGGTGGTCATTCCTGATAAGTCAGACAATTTAAAATTTCTGATAATAAGGTTTGTACGCAGGAGAACGTGTTCTATAAACTTCGAGGAGGACTGATGAACCTCGGCTTTTTTTTTTTAATGTTGAATATGTTGTCTTTCACATGCGGTGGCATACCATCTGAGTTTCCTTTCAGCATGCTTCTGTGCTCCTCATCCTCTTGGGTTGGTTGACTGACTACAAGAGCTAGGAAGGCCTGATTGTCGTGAAACCTTATTTGCATCCAAACGTTACAGATCTGTTTTTCTGTGAGACAAATAAAAATGGAATGAAGTTCTGTGTATGGAAGTGAATAGTTGATATGATAAGTTTTTTATTAAGCACGGAACAGGTTCCCCAGGGAGGTGGTTGAGTCACCATCTTTGAATGTGTTTAAAAACTGTCTGGATGTGGTGCTCAGGGACATGATTAAGCAGTGGGTTGTTAGAATTAAGGTGGTATGGTTTGGTTGTGGTTGGGCTTGATGATCTTGAAGGTCTTTTCCAACCTGAGCAGTTCTATAATTCTGTAAATCTTTTTGGATTCCGCATCCTCATTTTCTATAGTGTAGCTACCTTTGTTCTTTAAGGACATATGTAATGAGCTGTCAGACATTTAATATAGCCTTGCTGTATACATAGAGAAATAAAATATTTTGTCTTTTGACATTTGGTAAGTATTACCTTTCCTGGAGACCAAGCAAATGGTGTTAGCTTCCTTGATTTGTTCTCTGTTAGCAGCCAATGCTATGTGATCTCACAGAGTTTAATAGTCTATTCCAGAAGGAATATCAAGACCTCCTGTTTTAACATCTTTACTTTTCTAACAAAAGTAGAACAAGTGGAGATGTTCATGTTCTATTGTAAAACTACTCCAAAAGAGGTTACGGATGGAGAGGGCTTCAATATTGTATGTCCGGGGAGCAGAAATTGCTGCTGTGAGCCTGTTGGCTGTGCTGCAAGATGAGCAGAGCTGAGGGCACACTTGGAACATGGCACAGGGGGTGGAATAGAAGGTCTCTCTGTTGCAGCTGGGCATGTGAGCTTACAAGTGAGTTTGGATGAGACATCAACCCTGAACATGTATTCATATTTTTTCTGTGAATACTGAGAATAAGAAAAGAATGGCCGAAGATTGGAGCTGATTAAAAGAGAGGAAGAACATAGTTGTTTAAATAGCCAGAGGTACTCAACAAACTCATTTACTGGAGTTAGTTGTGTCCAGACTGAAGTTTGTGCTGTCAGCAAAATGAAAGGATCCTTTCAAAGGATGCAGGATCTACTTGACTGTACCTAGTGTGGGAGCAGGAAGGGCAGGAAACCACGTTTAATATGGTTGGGTGTACCCATACTCTTCTAGAGTGGCTGTTGTCCTTTGTAATGCTGCAGAACTGATGCGTTATAAAAAATGTTGTGGTCATTTGGGTGTCTGTGGCTCTTCAACACTTCTAAAATATAGGTAGAAACAGCTACACGTGTTGTTGAAATTCACTGAAATTGAAATGTCATAATACATTTCAAAACAAATTTGGAAAGGAAACTTAAGTTTGTTGAAGTGGAATTCATCCTGTCTGTCTCTAGTTGTTAAGCATCTAGTCCAGGAAGTGCTCCAGCACAGCTATTTTGGATGCCTGTTTTTGAGTGGGTAGGTCGTGCCCAGGTGATGCCTGTCTCCATTGGCTGCACAGAGAACTGGTTTTGTTGCTGTGCCTGAGGCAGCCCTACTGTTCAGGAGAACTTGCAGCCTCGTGGTGTCATTTAAGACAGAATTTGTGTGCTCGGTTGATACAATTTCTGCTCAGAATGGCTCTTGGGCACCTCCTTCTCTTCCCCCTGAGCAGGCATGTTTTCCTGGAATGGGGCCTCCGGCTCTTGCCAGATGTCCCCCTCTGGCTCCAGCTGTGGCCACTAGGATGTTACTACCCTTCATTATTTCTCAGGGCTGCTGCTGATCCCGCATGGATCTGACAGTAGAGCAGTCTGTGGGAAGCTGAGTAGATCAGTTAAGTGTAAACAATTTGTGGCTTTTGCTCTGATCTGTTCTGATGGATTTTACCCAAAGATGACCCAGCAGTGCTTTGCATAAATGCTTCTACCAGCAGGGAGACAGCAGCAACCACAGGCTGTAGTGCCACTGAAATTACTGCCCTATAAGAGGAACGTATTTCTGTGGTATGAACAGAAGAGACAGGGTGTCTCAGCCAGGTTTCCGTCTGCTGGACCATGCTGTTCTCTAGCTCTCACCTCATTCAAGCCTGAGCAAGCTGAACCGTTGGGGATGTGGTATGCTTGGAGACAAATGTGATAAGTACCAAGGGGGGGATTTCAGCAGCATAGTGCTGAGGAGGTCGGCCTCTCTGAAATGTTGTGAGCACATGTAGATAACAAAAGCTGGTTGTACCAGGGGATTTGTGAGATCAAACTACCAAGTTTAGTATGGAGGTTAGCAGATGATTTCTATGTCAGCATGTATTCTTACAGAGTCATTTTGTTTTCTCAGGCTTTACTGTCACAGATATGATGAGACTATAAATGTTCTAATCTCGCTCCTTCTTAATTCTGATTTTGAAATCTTCCCTGCTCCGTTGAAGACCACATTTAGCTTTATTTGAAGTGTTTCAGTCATAGTGCGTTGGGGATGGAAATGGTACATTTAGTTCTGCTGAATGGATGTAGTATTAGATTGACAGTCCCTGTCAGTGTGTAATTGCAGATTAATGGGAGGTAGTATGTCATTATGGCAGCTCAATAGCACGAGTTTTGGAACTGTGCACAAGTCCAGTCTTTCATTTCTTGTTATGGGGGGCTATTCTTATCTACCTTGCACTAGTTTCTTCCTGATCTCCTGTGGCAGAGAATCAGTAGCGTATAATATATATGATTATTTACATATATATATATGTATATGTATCATGTGTATATATATGTGTGTATATAATCAGTTTCTGGTAAAACAAACAAACAGTGGTATAATTTAAATGATACAGGAGCATGGGAAAGAATTGGTACAAAACTGGAATCCAACAGTAGGCTATAAGGAATGAGATGTGTATGAAAAGCTATATGTTGTGAAATGAGCAGCCTTCTCTTGCACATCTACCAGGAGATGCGATAGTTACTACGTCTATCCAGAGTTAATGAGAGTTGCTGAGCTTTACTAACCACATCACAAAGCCAAGCCAGGGATCATATTCATGGATTGGAAAATGAGGGCGTTCTGTGAATGGATTATTCAAGTAGTGTTCCCAATTATTGCTGAGTAGAGAGTCTGTTGGCCAGTAGTTTAATACTTCATATCCTGCAGCAAATGCTTTATGCTGAGCTGGCTGACTTGAAGGTATTCTGACTGAGGACTACCTTGAGACATTTATCCACCTAAAAAGTACTTTACACCATAAACAGCTCTCCTTATATCAGCAAAATTAAATGATACTGTTTGAGAATAGAAGAGATTGTAATTTGGCTCTAAGTCAGAAGCAGAGTAAGGAAGCAGACAGATGCTAGAAGCAGCTCCATCACTTAGAGATGTAACAGAGCCCATTCAATGTTTCTTTCCTTGTAAGCGAGCCTGCCAGTGTTGCTGTGCTGAGTGCTGATCCAGGTGCCTTACCAGAGCCACATGTTCTTGGACCCCACAGCTGACACAGTCTTGCTTATGCAGGCATGAAGTAGTTGCTGATTGTGTCCATGTGCCTGGAGAAGAAAAAAGATCAGTTAGGTCTGCAGCTACAGCATCCTTGTTGCTGCTGGGTACCAGTGGAAATGCCAGCCAATATGGACTGTGAGTTTGTGTCCATAGCCATCACTCACAGCTACTGTCAAGTTTCATCTCCCAGTCTTCTTGATTTTATTACGTTTATGTGGTAAAAAAAAAAAAAAAAACACGTGGTTATCTGCTGCTTTCTGCTTGCTCACAATTCTGAGTTCAGAAAAACGAGGAGAGTTGAGGAATTGGAGCGATGTTTTCCAAGGCCCATTTTACTGTTTGCTTTTACACTGTTTCTTAATGGATGTATCCCCCTTCTCTAGGGTTCTTTGGCTGTATCCCAGCTTTCAAATATACTTGTGCTCCTATTAGATTGTCTTCCCAGAAGAAAACTCTGGGTTAAAATCCATGCGATGACTAGCCTAGCTATAGTCCTTCCTTAGAACCTGTTTTGTTGCAACACATTGATTTGAGATGTTTTTTTTTTATTTCTACATTTGTAAATTAGATGTGCCAGTAGAAACGTGCGGCGCAAGGATTGTTGCCTTGGGCAGATGAGAGACCACAGGGAAGATTCCCCTCATGTCTGGGGCTCAGCTCTTCCTGTGCTCTGCTGCACGTCATTCAAATGCACCTGTGTGCTTTGGTACCCGTGCTGTAGGTTGCTAACCAGAACAAAGTGAGAACAGAAAGAAATCTGCATCTCTAATCAGTGAAATGTTTCAATATAGATTTACTCACACTAGATGTATTGAAAATGTGGTCATGTAGACTAACATAAAATAGAATGTTTTTTTTCTCTAATGAGGTAGGGTGAAAGCTTTATTCTTGTGTGGGACTGGGCAGGAGGTACGAATATCCCCAATCTGGCTAGAGTCGTGTGAAGGTGACACCAACCTTCCCAAGGTGAAAGAAAATGACAAGCACAGAACTGCTTTCTCTGTGGCAGACTTGAGAACAACAGCTGTAGCACCAATGAAAGGACCCTGAGGAGGTGAGAGCCCACAGCTGGGAGTTTCAGACAAATGGGACAGATCCTCTGGGCATTTGTCCTCATGCTGTAAAAGTATGGCTTTCACCACTGTGCTTGTGATATACCGTTTGCTTCTGCTTCCTTCCTGTTTTACATATCCAGTTTGTTCTGTCCCGTTGTATAAGTGGATGCTGGTGGAGCTTAGTAAGTCCTTTACTTAGAGCAGACCCAGTCTGTCATTGATGCTGCTGCCTCAGAGCTGCCAGGGATGCTTTTAGGCAGAAGCAGTGAATCTCTCAAGTCTGATGTAGTATGACTTGAGAGTATGCTTCTACCTGAGAGCATCAGGGACTTGTAAAGAGCTCTCCCATGCACAGAACAACGTACGAAACCATGGCCAACTGCTGTGTCGGAGTAGTTTTACATGGAGAGCACCATTGGAGCTGCTATTGCTTTGTATTCCCAAGAAATAGTGAGAATGCAACAGAGGCAGCAGAAAACAGTACAGAAACTAGGCTCTTCTCTCCTTGTCTGCCTACACATCTGAATCTTATCTGGGGAAGGGATTGTGAGCAAGCTGTCAGGGCTAGCTGTTGTGCCACTCTTTTGGGAGGAGGGGAAGGGTGCAGACTGTGACTCCTCCAGGACGTGGATGTGCTCCTCTGGCCGAGCTGTGCTAAGAAAGTAGGGAACTGACTCAGGCCAACAACTTGAACTGGTTTATACCAACACTGATGATTTTTTTTTTTCCTAAAGACAATAAGCAATTTTTGTAAAAATACCTTTTCAAGCACTAGTGTTGAGTGATAGCATCCTGAGAAGGTTTGCAGTGGGAAGCTGGGAGGTGTGAAACTTCTAAAGAGACATGGAAACGTGGGAAGGATGTCGGCAATGGCCTCAGATTCATAATTGTCTGCCCTTTGCTCAGGGCTTGTCAGACAGCAATGGGTGAATTAAATATTTGTGTGTTTACAGTTCATAGAAGAAAAGTGAGTTCTTACAAATAACAAACACGTGGATAATACTGCAGACTCATCAGCCTACTTCAAAAGAGTAGCAAGATCCTAATAATGCTTTTGTTTAAAAGGGCTGAGACACTAATTCACCCCTAGAATTGAGCTAAGTATTTATCATTAGTACCATACTGCCAGATTTAGTAGTGTGAAAATAATGCAGTCGTCTGTAATGCAAATGTTGACGTCTGATTAATAGAGAAAATAACATGAGCAATTAATTCACAGGGGAATAGATCATTATAAATGTAAATTAGATCATCAAAGGATAAGCCACACAGAAATAAAACTACCCTGAAAATGATTAATTATTGAAATTCTAGTAAAAAAAAAAAAAAAGCCTTCTGTAACAGTGGAGTCCATGGAATATGTGTCATGTGATTCATCAAAATTCTGGACAAGGTTATTTTATAATCCTAAAATTGATTAGCTTCATTATAAATATAATAGGACATTTATTCCACCCATGATAGTGTTCTCTCTTAGGGACAGAGCGCAGCCATAGCACTAAGCTGACTCAGTTCTGATTTATGCACGTGCTTTTTTTTCTATGGTATATAGTTGCTTGAGTAAGTCATGAGATATATCTGCATACATTTTTCAGGAAGGAAGGCAGATTTTACATTAATACATATTACCTTAATCAATCCAAGACATGATATTGGAGGTCTTGCTGGTCAGGGCATAGAGTTGTGCCAGAAATGAGTTTCTCTTCTTGCCTCTCAGAAGAAAAAAAAGGGTGACCTTGGGCAAATCATTTCATCTCTCTGTGCTTTATTCGTCATCTTGGTTTAGAATGCTTCAGTTTAATGATGTGTAATGTGACATTATTTAAAAGATAGGCTTTTTTTTTCAAGAAGAACTAGGAATCTACCCCTGTAAATTCCTGGTCACTTTTTAAAAGCTTAAGTAGAAAAGCTTTTTTTTCCTAACAAAACAGGGCTTACTGGTCACCAATTACTGTTAAATACTTGAGTTCATACTTTAAAGGTAATCAGGTAATGCAGTATTTTCACACTGTAACATTAAAGGTTTGATTCATAATTTGCATCTTTCTGAGGTTTAGTTTTGCATCTCACAAATATTAGAGACCTGCTTAGAACTTTGACATTTATTTTCTCCTTTCTATCAGTTTCGGTGTACTTTACTTCAGCAATTTCAGTGCATTTCATATGGTGTTGGGCATAACACCGTACGGAACCGACCTCATGCAAAACCATATGCAATTGATATTGTGTGACACTTCCCTCCTGGTGATAATAAGTAGTTGGATTGTCACCTCGCTTGAACTCTTTCATGTTGCTTGGCTCCTTACGTTTTATTTCTGCTCTGTTAGAGTTTTTTCCCTGTTTTGAATGGGGTTCAACCTTGACAGTGAAGTTGAAATAGCTGTAAAAGATGAATTTCCTGAAATCCACCCGGATGTTAGCAAGCTCTGAGTGATGTCTGGTTCCATACAGGAGTCAGCCTCTCAGCCATGGCTTGAAGTTGTTCTGCTAAGTGTTTGCTTCACTATGAGCCACAGTGTGGTAGTTTTTTCTTGGTCCAGAATATTATTTCTACCCTGGCAGGCTTACCTTTTGCCAGTAGCTCTAGAGTGCTGGTGCTTGTGGTGCAAATTTCTGTAACTGAGAGCTCAGGCCACTCTGGTGGTAAATGTTTCTGTTTCTTCATGACATCAAATGGCCTTGAGGCATTTCTTATGGGAATTGTATTAGGCACCTCCGTGCTTTTGAAGCTTCAACAGCTAGATTTAAATGCTGTAAAGCATATAAAGAAAACTCAGGGAATTAGAAACAAATGCCTGCCAGGAAATAAACACTTTTGCATCCTTATACTGTCATTATCTCTTAATAACCAGTCTTCCTGGCCTCATTCCTATGTACAGCACTACTGTATGGTGGAAAGAAAAATTGGCTTTGACTAACCTTTTGTCTTGTATGCTTGAACCGTTGGTGGTACAAGCAAGTCACTTATATTACTATAAGCTTCCAAGTTTAAATAGCAGGTTTTTTAGTCTTTAATGGAGAGTGTTCCACTTGGTCATCTTCAGCCTGAAGGATAAGTGTAGTACCTTGTCCTAAGGACTTGGTACCATAAACAGAAAAGATAGAATGTGCATTTTTTTCTTGAGTTCTCACTGGGCTGTAAACAGAGCCCTGAAGTGAGAAAGGCAGCGGAGCAGAAATGAATCTTGGTAAATGGTATTAAAAGCTAGCAGGGAGGGAGATATATGAATGCAGGAGACATAGGGCTGTTAAGTGAGGGAGCAGGCTGTGAACCCAATTTATGCCAGTGGCATGAGGAATGAAATGAGAAAGGTGGCACTCAGTAGATTCCCTTGGCTCCTCATAAATTTGAAAGTGGCTGCCTTTCCTTTTTTAGTAGCTTGTAAAATGCAACCCTGGCACTGTTAGAAGATGCACTGGTGAAGGTGATAGAAATGAGAGAAAAAATTCCCTCATCCTGGCCTTCGTTTCCCAGATCTGTAATAATTTGTCAGTCAGTTAACTGGAGGTCGCATATATCTGTAGTCTGTTAAAGAATTACACTTCCGTAGTGTGTTGTTCAGCTTGTCTGCGTTTTCAGAAGCACACTTGGTGTGACGATATTCTGGGTGCACAATGTCAAAGAAAGGAATTTTGTTTTTTCACTACCCTCACTGCTCTGTGCAGATCAACACTTTTTGTATATTCCTGTACTTTTAATAGGAGTGTAAAGAAGTTGGTGTTTAGAGCAAACATTTGGAGAGCAATTCCCAGAAATCATTTCAATTAAGTGGAAGAGGAGAGAAGGCAGCCTTTTGGTGTTCTGGTTGTGGATTAGTTGGCTTAAGTCTGGTGGGCCAATGTTCTTCTGATGTACCTCATCAGGATCCTATTCCTCTCCCTCACTATCTAGCGCTTCCTCTGTCTGGAGACTCCACTGGTGTTGTCACTTAGTCAGACTATGGACCCTTGGGGCCTGAAACAACTTTAGCTTTGGAACCAGCATATGTGCAATGAGTGCTGGCCCTGTGCTCCCAGAGGGTGAGCACCAAGTGCTAATGAGATGCTACCAGTGAGATGTAAGGAGCTGCTTTGCAAAGTGAACTGTATGAATTGTGTTTTAAGCTTTGGCAGTCCTTCCTCACTTCATCCCCCTGCTGATGTGCAGCCCTCTAAAAGCTGAGGCCAGGGCTCACTTGTCATTGATTTCTCAAGTCACCCAGGGGACCTGTTACAGCTCTGTGCTGTTGTGTGCTGTAATTCATCCCTGTTAGGGAGGTGATGGGAGGACCGACATAATGTGTGGATTTGTTGCACTTGTACGTAAGGGAAGTTTGTGTCTTTTTGATCTATTTATAAATTCCTTAGAGTTCCCAAGGTATGAGAAGATAAACTTCTTGGCCTCTCCTCATGGCCAATGCCTCATTTGAAGTAGGCTTGTTTTTTTCAAAACAAATTCTTCATGATTCTTAAGAGTGGCTATTCTGTTTCCCGGCAGTCTGAACACCGGCAAGATCGGGTCTCAACTTTTCCTAGTCCTCTGTTCCTCGGGCAAGGTAGTTTTTTTTTCAAGGGGGTGCTTTTATTAAGTGTTTGACTACACAAACCTCTCGACACAGAGGGTAGGAGAAATCAGATTTGGACTGCATTTCAAATTTGAATGAGAAATAGCGATGCTGTGGAGTTTTTTGGCATGAATCTGGGGTGTCCTGTGGTCATGGCTTAGGTTAAAGATAGGTGCTTACACTGGCTTTCTTACTCTTGCCTTTTGTGCAAGTCATTTATTAGTGAATGTGTAAGAATAAGTGTGTGCGTGGGTTAAGGTAGTCAGCATACATGGAGGTGGGCCCAGTACTTTTCCCGTAATTGTGATAATCCTGGTAATAGTGCTGGTGGGGGAGATGTGAATTGTCTTATTGGTTCATAAAATAAACTCTTTTAATGTTGGTAAAGCTATTTCAAAGCTCTAAGTGGTAACCTGGTCAGCCTCGCGCCGCTGACGTCACAGCTTTCTGAAAATAAAAACTTTGCACTGTCTAGGGAGTTATCTGCTGAACTTTTAGTGGTTTTGTGATGAGGTGCTGTACTATTCAGCAAGTCGTTGGCCTGCGTATAACCTAAAATGTTCCTATTAGAGTATGTAGGTGAATGACAGTTGGTACTAATTAGATAATGGCTTCAATTTACCTAGATAATAGGGGAAGGTAAATTAATAATCTAACCTGTGGGCTTGGGGTGGAGTTTTTGGTGATTTATGTTGTGACGAAGAAGGTGGTGTTGGGAAATATTGCTACAGAGCATCTCACATGAAAGGAATCATCTAGCAATGTGTATAGCTTCAACTTAATTTGTAATGAAAGCTCTTCATACTTGTTCAGGGTTGAAAGGTGGATTCGAGTTGGAACTGGGTGAGAGTAGTTTGCTGTTTCACAGCAGTCCGGTCTCAAGTTGCGGTTGCATTGTTCCAGAGCTGGACTTGAGCATGGGCAGCCAGGCCCACAGGAGAGAAAGAGATGTTGCAGAGCCTCTGCTGAACTCGACACACTCAACTCTGTTAAACTCAAACACACCGAAGACTTCTGTGCACACAGAGCTGCAGCCTGTTCACCTGGTATTGCCAATTGCATGATGCCCAGGACAATTTCTGGGAGCGGGATAATCAAATTTTGAGACTTTTCTCACTTTCCTCACAGACTACAGCTTGAACCTGTCATCTTCTACTCTGATCTCAGTTATCAGGGCTTCTTGGCTCTTCTTGGCAGGGATTGCTTTGCTTTTCTTCTATTTCCTGTCTCCATTTTTTTCTTCCCCTTCTCTCTTGAAATTTAAGCTTGCAGCTACAAAAAATGTGAATGACAAAACTTTACTTTTATTTGCCCAGTGTTTTTTATTGTGCAAATGGTGATAAGAAACAGAGGCTCCAATAAGATAGCGTAGGTTTTAGTCAATGTAGCATCATGCTATAGATGACGTAAGTTGTGCTTTCCACAGTTTTCCTCCTTGTTCTCACCTGTTATCTGTTCCTGCTCTCTGAGGTCTGATGCCAGGTGCTGGAGTGGGATTCACCTGTCTTGTCTTGTTATTTTAATGTCTTCTAAACATCAGCTAAGATTATAAAACCTCGAGTGTTCCTTAGATAAATCACTTGCTCTGTGTAAGCAAAAGATTGATTTGTCTTGACATTTTATAATCTTTGTTTTCACTCATTGAAGCTTAAAATGTATTGCGAAGGACCCCTGTCATTTTTCTGGTGACTGCTGGGTCACTGCAGACAGGAGTAATATCCCCACCTCCTTGCAGTCTTGTTTCTGTGACCTTCAGAAGCCTGATGCAAGGTTTTGTTTTCCTCAGGACCGTTCTGGCTTCTGGACGGTTTAAACGTATCTGTTACTAAATTATATCTGATGAGGAAATAAGAAAAGGTGAAATGTGGTTTTATTCTCCAGAATTCCTCATCTATGTAAGTTTCTTGATGGGAGCTGGGTGAATTCTTATCAATCGGGACTGTCCTGTTCCCCATGATGCTACACCTCTTGTTGAGCTGCTGGCATTTATTATTTGTGTAATGTATTTACTAGCCTCAGCTTTAATCTTACTTAGTTGTGAACAACCTCTATACAGTTCTGATACAAGTCATTCCTTTGTGAAGCTGATACGCAGTACAAGGGAAAACACGTAGGTGGCCACGTTAGATTTGGGAGCCTACGAAGCTTCTTGTTCCTGTCTTTTCTTATGAAATAGTAGACTGCAGCATCCTGGTACCATCAGGAGTAGATGTATTTCTGCTGAGGAGAAAGAAAGAAAACTCAGTCCCGTTCTCTTTCTGCTCTGGTGTTCCAGGAGATGCAGAGAAATGTGATCCCTGAGGCTCCTTGCAGATAATCAGGAAAGGATATATGGTGAAAGTGAACGTCAGCTGCAGGATTGTGTACCTGAAGGAATTCCAGATTCCACTGACTTTTCATACCCCAGGCTTTAAGCTGTCTTACGGTAGTAGGTATTGTATATGTTGCTGCTTTCACGCAGAAGACAGCACCGTGTGACCTGCTCAAAGAATACTTCGCAGCAGGAATGCCAGTGAGCAGTCAGGTTCTTGAATCAAAATGAGTTTGGTGGTCTCTTTTTCCACAGAAATGTCGGAATTGATGATTCTTCATTGATGGTGGAAGTATTTTGTCAATAGCTCTCCCCTTGAAATGAAAACAGTCCAATTAATGATGCTGAACGGAAATCTTTCACAGACTTAGAAAATGTACCCATTTTAAATCCTCCTGAAAAACAGAGCCTTCAGTGTGCCAGTACATTTCTTGTTTTTGAAATACGTTGTTTTATGACAAGCTCTTCCCTTGGTTAGGGAGTCTCATATGTCGTGCTTCTCTGTGCTTCTCTGCAGGAGCTGCTCCAGCTGCAAGGGCTGTGGCTTGCGTTGCTCTTGGTCAGGTATTGCCTAATCCAGGTTTGGAGCATTCACCGCTCCTTTTTTGTTGTGGTGTTTTGTTTTGTTTTTACCTAGTTGTCCCAGTCAGCTAGGTCAGACCTGCTCTTACTTCTAGGCTCAGCCAAGGCTCAGCCTTTGGGAGCAGGGCAAAGAGGCTTTGTGCTAGAGACATCTTTCCTCCCAGGAGACACTCAGTTCCCTGTTAGTTGCCCTTAGGGCATGGTGGAAATCTCATTCATATCATTTGTGTTTAAAGCTTGGTTCTACTGCCACCGCCCTTCAGATTTCTGGTTTGCATTTTTGATACTTCTTTCTTCTATTTTTTTCTTCCATCACTTCAGTGGCTGCTGAAATGACCATATTCTGCCAGGATTTTTAAGAAATGATTTATGATTCTATAATGGTTGGGTATGTTTCAGTGTCAAAAGTGAATATGCGTTTGTAAGAATGCTATTGAGACACTCATCCAAAAAATCAGCTAAGCATGTTTCTGGGATATTATTTATAGTCTTAAGGAAAACATTGAGTGAGGTAATATTAAATAAAAACTTTGAAATAATTTAGCCAAACGTTTTCAGCATTTTCTTCCTTTTAGGAGGACAAGTAGAATTTAGACTCTGAGCAAAGGGACAGAAACACTTTTTTGACTTTATATTCATACTTGTTTTGCTTTTGCTGCTGGTAAAGCTGAATACGTAGTTGTAAGCTTAGAGCCTTAATTTTAGTTGAAGGGAACTTCTATTGCGGAAGTTTGAAAAGTCACTGTGTAATTGATGTCAAGTAAGCCTGAAGTTGTGTGGGCTTTTAGCTTATTATCTGTAATAATGTGAGCTACTCTCGGTGGATGGTCAACAGCGGTAGCTATATGCTAGCAGAGCAAGCAGTTGTAACAAAATGTAGTTGATGGTAGTAAAGAGATCCTTCATTTAACATCCAAGGGCTAAAAATCCCAAAAGTTTAGAGAACTTTTATGGTTAATATGTAGATGCTGAAAGTATGGTTTTAAAAATGTTCAGCAAAATGGATACTGACGTTTGCTATTAGTCTGCTGTTCTGGCAGACACAAAAAAATAAGTTCATAAAACAAATGATTAAAATGATGTAAAGGGGAAGAAGCCATTTTGGTAATGTGGACTTACAGTTATGATTCATTAGGTGGGCAGCAGAGCTTCTCCTTGGCTTCATCAGAAGTCCAGAATTTATTCTAAGCTATCAGCCCAGTCAGTTGTATCGTTGTATGTAGATTGCTGTGCTAAAGTACAAAAGGGATTTACAACAGAAGAATTACAATTGTGTTGGTCTCTAAAAATGAGCCAAGGAAATTCTGTAGAGAGATATATATTCTGCCAGATCAAGTGATAAACAGGGCACAAAATCACTTTTCTTGGAACAGAAACAAAGCAGAAACTTTGGCTAAGTATGTTGTGGAAAAAGTTATTCCAAGTTTAATGTTACTCAGTGTTTTCTCCCATTGAGGTTCTTTTTGTTTGGAGAATTTTCCCGATGTGCTCTCCTGTTCATGCCTCACTTCTACAAAGTCTTCTGTTGAGAACAGCCGGAAAATCTGACTTGAGACACATTCTCCAGTTGTGAATATCCTACTCCTTTACGTGAATGCATCTTAGATTGAAGAGGCTGTTGAAGGAACGCAGAGTTTGAATCTTGCATGGCACCTTAAGTTCTGAGCTTGATGCAGTAATACTATTTTAAAGTAGCAGAAGTGTCCAAAAGTGGATAAGGACCCATCAGTGCAATCAATGGTTCATAGTCTCCTTCCCTCTTACAGGGCTACTTCTTATCTGAAAGATATTATAATACTGTACTTGAATTGTATAATTTATGCAGAAGATATTTTTTCCTTCTCAGTACTCATCCATATCTAAGAATGTGCTTAAATAGGAAGGCATGGCCCTATTTCTTCTGTCTGTCTAACCTAATTAATCCATCTCATTTTTTCAGTAATTAAAGTGTACAGATTTTTTTTTCTTACCCCCAAGTAGAAGGTAGGAGTGCTGAGCATCTGTGTTTGTTCTTGTAGAATCTGTTTGGTTGAATAAAACACCCTCTGGTGCCATCCTCTTCAGCTGAAACAGGTGTTTGAAGTTCACTCTTTTCAATGGCTTTGAACTGAAGGCAAGGAAAGCCTGCAGGGAAAACGAGTGTCAAAGGCCTTGTAGGCCTTCTGGAGAAGTTAAATCACTCTCTGATCTCATTCTTTTCAGTCAGCTATTAGGTCCTTTAGCATCTTGTCTTTGAGGATTAGTCTGAACTCTTAATCATCCAATCCGGATGGTTTCTGTCACCTACAGTGGACTAATCCCAGCTTAGATAATAACTGCCATCATTGCATTGGTCTCAATCCTCCTGTTGTTCTGTTTGTAACATTTTCCACTTAAGTTTTCCCTTCAGAGAATTCCAGCCAGTCTGTAACTGGGGTGACGGGAGCTGAGGAGGTGGGCAAAGCTGAGGCAAGCATCAGCACTTGATAAATCTCTCATTCTCAAATACTCTGGGTTCTTGGAGTAAGGGAGGCATCACCAAGCTGCCTCCTTACTAAAACCTGCTGGTATCCACAGGCCTCTTGCATCAGAATGGGATCTAACGTCTGCACCTGCTGAATGTCTAAAGGGTTTTTGACAAGACTGTTTTTGGTGTTTGGAAGCATCATGTGTTCGTACCAGTAGCAACTGAGAATGTGATTTTATCGTGATGGAAGTGAAGAGGCTAAATCTCATTACAGAGTGTTGTGTGGGCAATGACTTGACCTGGGATGGAGGTTTTCTTTTTCTACACCGTTGGGACTGAAACCGTGGATAAATCATTCATTGTATGTGTGTTTGAGTACTGTATTTATGAGCTCCACCTGCACTGATAGCTCATTTTGTATTGGCTGTTTAAAGAAGCATTTCTAACATCCAGCTTTCCTGCAGTTAGTTTGGCATGGAGTCCTGTTGTCAGGTGTTTTCTCACCCCACAGTGCTACATGCAGTCATCTCTCTTCTGTACAGCATGCTCCCACTAATGGAAACATTTTGATTTTAGGAAGCTGATCTGTGCTTTTTCATTTTAGTAACTTGGCTGTGTTATTTTCTTGTACTTTCAGTTATTCAGATTTTTTCCCTAAAATAGTGGATTACATATTCTGGATGTGTAGAATTCATGTACATGTTTTTTTCAGTCTCAAGCCCATAACGTGCTCATATCTGATCCAATATTTAATATGATTCAGATTATGCAGAGAAGTAATGATGTCTGTTTTAATTAAGTGCTTGAACATGTTTCTGAGTGAAGATGTTCTGTGTGGGACATTCAGAAGTGCCTGTGGTTGAAAGGAGCTCAAGTCCCATTGAAAGTGAAGAGCTTGCTCACACCGGAATGAGAACATGATGCTCTGCTGCCATCGCTGACAGTTGTAGACAGTTTGATTGCATGAATGAAACTAAGGGTTTCATCCACCATCACATTATGCTAATGAGATCTTAGCCCTTGCTGGGATATTTTTTATTATTATTAGGTCTAAATCCAGTGACTTTAGCCAGCTGGTGTGGGTCTGTTTTGGGCTGGGCTTCTTTCATCCTTCCCAAGAGACATGGTTGGAGGGAGCTGTTTTCCTTGCATTTTGCAAAAGACATTTGTGGCTTCTGATACACAGACTCCTGTTTTGCAGATCCCTTCTTTGCCAACTGCACAGAGGCCACCTTGTGAGCAGGAATCCTGTTGGGAACTCTGAATTCCCATTCCTGCATCAGGTATGTAGATGACTGCTATTGATTTATTGATCTATAATAAAATTCTGAGCAGTTAATTGCATTTCAATTTCAGACCTTCAACACGTGACTTTTTAGAGTGGAAAAGACCAGTTCCTGGTGGCCTATATGTAATGTAATGGATTGGGCTGGTGGCAGGGGTGTTGCTTAGTGCTGTACAAGATGGACTGGTGTGTGTACGGTTTTCTTTTTTCCTTTGAAGCGGGACGGACTGCAAAGCTGTTGTGCTGAGCCTTTTGGGTGAGGGGAATAGTGGGCACTGAATTATTATCCCAGGTTCCTCTCCTCATAGTACTACTGGTGAACTAACCAAAGTTCTAGTGATGCAGGCGCCGTTTACCAAGAACAAGTCTGTTCTTCCCACGCCGTATCTACTTTTTCCCTTTGTGGTGAAGGCTGACATATTATGAGACTTCACAGTTTTTCTTCTGTTTTTGTTGATGTGGTTTGTTTTTAAAAACACTAATCCTGTCTACTGAAATAATGCATGCAATCTGTCCATCTTCATTCTTTCCCGCTCCCTCTTCCCAAGGTGCATCTTTTTTTGAATAGTGTCTGTACTTTTAGCAGGGGAAAAAAAAAACAGTCCAGTCCATCCAATCCAGTTATAAAAATGGTGGTGATGGTGATAAGCATGCTGTAGTATTAGAAGCACAGATAAACAGATGGGGAAAAAAAAGTGCTGCAGCTTATAGCACTGTCCCTGTAAACATACGGTTGATCACCCAGCAACAAATGATTAACACAACTACATCTATTTGGGATAATCTCACAGATTATCAGACCCTGAAGCAGAGGGGTACACTGGATTTCAGTGCTGACACTCAGGAAAGCAATCACTACAGCACTGTGTGTTTTAACTGGGAATTGCAGGCACATATTTAAATCAGCATAAGTCTGCGGACTTCTGCAGCTCATGCTCACTGAGAATCTTACCAAGGCCTGTGGTGTGACGTGGAACTGAAGTCCTGCACCTGATGTTAATGGGGTTATCTTTTGACTCGGGTATTCTCACACTGGTGTTAATCTTGTGTTGCTTGACTTTCAGTGTCCAGCCTCTTTGAGCTCTCGCTCTCTGGTTCTTTGAGAGAAAAGCTATTTTCTTTGCTTCTATATATCTTTGAGTTCTGTATTAGTTCTGTATTAGATTGAACTGGAATTAAGGTTCTTAAGACCTGTTATGTAGTTACTCTGTGACAATTATATCAATCATTTTTTCATGCTTTGTGTTGTCCATGAGGAAGGACTACATGGCTGCAGTTGTCACTGTACCTCAGGAGGGCTATTTTGTTTCTATAGGCTTCAGGGTTAGACAAGGCCGGTTAATTCTGCAGAGTGGCCATGGGATTGATTTGCTTTCTGAATTACTGTGTCAATACTTGAGAAACTTTTCTTTCACTTCCTCAAATGAATTATAGATCTAAGTCAAAGGGGTGCTGCAGACAGAAAGCAGGCTTTCAGTGGCTGAGCTGACCCAAGTCTCTGCATTGCTGCTGACAATTCTGCTGTTTTTAAATGATTGCATATTTAAGTCCAGCAGAGCTTTCAGTAGGCAAGGATTGGAGAAGAGTAGGAGGCTTCTTTGTTTGCTTTGTTACTAAAATCATTTAGGGTCACTGTGTAATTCAGAGGATACAGCTTTTAGGAACTTAAGGCCATATTTACTGCTTCGTCCTTAGCACTGTGCACAGCACAGCTCTGTAATACCACAAGAAAAGAAAATGTTTCTCTGCAGAAAGTTTTTGTATCGAGTCTTCATAGGCTAAAGACAAACTCTCTTAGTGTCTTCTAGAGAATCAGAAGGTGCTGTGGGCCCCTGTTTGGGCTGATAGTGAATGTAATCGATTGTGGCTATAGCGTTTGTAGTTTGAATCATATGAAAGAACTGTGAGCTTCCAAAGTAATATGTAACTGTTGAAATCATGCAGTATACGTTTAGCCAAGATGGTGTTCTGACCAGGAGAGCCCACATAGAAGTGCAGAAAATTGGCACGCCAACATCTTTGCCTCACTGACAGAGAGGGACGGAAATGTCTGCCCATGTCTGTGCAATACTTGCACATAGATGAGGAGCACAGATGACAAGCTGTCAGGTTGCAGACTATCTGATGGATCTAAAATGATCTTTTGACCATCAGAAAACATTTTGCCCATGTGCCTGATGCTAGGAATGAAGTCATTGTGGAGGGGAGTAATGCTTTGTTCTCCCCACTGGCTTTTGGTTTTTGTCAGCTTTTCTTTCTTCATGGCTCACTGCTGACAAGGAGACTGGTTTGCCATGCTAAATACCTTGGGACTGACAGGATGGAGGAAGTTTGCAGGCTCTTTTGACAGCTGTAATCAATAAGAAGTGAAAATCTCACTTGAGAAGCCCTTTTCCAACTATAAATGGCAACAGAAGTCATGAAGGTGAAATCTTGATTTTAGACTATAATGTGAAAACAGCATCAGAAATCTGAGCCCAAGGAAAAGATTTGCAAACCAAGAGCTTCTCTGTGCTTGTCTGTGTGCACCTCAGTCAAGGAATGGACCACTCTTGGTGGAATGGACTGCCAGACAGTCCTTAAAAATCCTGTAGACGGTTCATAAATGGGAGTTTTGCTTAGCACATCCGTATGTTCTCAAGGCAGAAGCGAGGCTTGCCGCAGGAGCTTTCATTATCATATTGCAATCTTCTCTGAAAGTCCTGATTACCTTCTAAGAGATACAGAGTTTCTCCAAATCTTGTGAGGGTCACTGGGAGATGAGAAAACATCTATACAAAGGACAGGATGAGGATTAACTTTTGAACTTAACAGGCCTACTTTATTTTTAATAACAAATCATTTCTTTGGAGGAAAAAAGTTATTATTTTCCAAATAGATTTAATTGCCAGCAAGCGTGCGTTGGAAATGGGAATAACAACTTTTAATTATGACTGAGGATAGACAGGAATTCCCAGAGCACCCGGTTAATCAAAAATAGAGGCTGAGCAGTGCAGTATTTCCATGCTGTGCTATGGTGACAATGCCAAGTCATTCAGAAAACGTAATAGGAAAAGTTTAGTCTGAGATATGCTCTTGTTTTGTGATGCTGAGTAACTATTTGTGTGGGCTCTTACTGTCATCTTTGCTTTGCAGGATGCAATGCAAGGGAACAAATGGCTGTAGTCTATTTTGCTGTACTCATACCATAGCTGCTAATTTGGTCAGTGTGGAGATTTATTCCCTTTATGAGTGTTGCTTGGGAGTTTGTTATTAATAAAAATACAGAGCTTTTGCAAAGGGCTTTGCACTGATGGACCTCAATGTTTTGTGGAGTGTGATTAACCTTGCACTGGAGAAAGGAAGATCTGTATAACAGAAGCAAGTTTGCCCCCATGATGACTTGGCAGACTGGAGGAAAGAGGATCCCAGCCGTGGAGCCTTGGCGCAGGGCTCCCTCTGTCTGGCCATGCAGCCTCTGCTACTGCTGGTTAATAGAACTGTCAGTGGTAGCACTTCTCCTGAGGATGTGTGGAAGGTTTTCATTTCCCCAGATATTAATCAGGTACCTTTTTGTCAGCACTAAATTTACTTTAAAGAAGAGATACAAAAATAGAGCATCTTTTTGTATTAGTTATCATACATCCTCTGGCAGCATCTTTGCCAAATGCATAAAGGAATGCAATTAATGGCTACCCAAGAGATTTATTCTATTATCCTGACTAGCTTATTTCTAAAGTAGCTTGACATTTTATTTGTCTGACTTATCTGTTGTTGTAGGGAGATTTTGTTTTATTACCCTTGAGAAGACTGAAATGTTAAACAGGAAATACAGGAGCTCCTTTCATTACTCTGTGTTTTTCCCCTATAAAGTGTGAACTCAGGCTGGAGCGTTGGATCTGCAGTAAAGGAGAAATCTGGGATCGTGGCTGGGACAAAATGGTGCTCAGGAGGTTTAAATTTGTTTACAGACAATATCCCAGACTCTCCATGGTAAGCTGCTTATACCTCAATCCTACAAAACAGTTTTAAGGCCTGCACACCTCTCAGACGTGAAATTCAAACTGCGCTTTGTTTTTCTCTGGCCCTGCCAACATCTCAGCTTCTGCAGTCTCTGAATGGGCGGCACCGCTGAGAAGGGGCACAGTAGAGATGAAGTTTGGTTTTGCTCCCAGAACAGATTTAGCTGTAACGCTGTAGGGCAGATGTAATTTGAAGTACCCACTGGTGTTCCCGCTATATATGTACTGTTGGTAAAGGGAAATGCAATGGTACCCAATATGTTAAGAATGACTCTTACTCCTTCAGGTAAATTGACTCGTTTGTATGTGATGGTCTTTTAAACTGAAATAAAGACTTGATGACCTTTCAGAATAAACACATCTTGCTGACTGTCAAAAACATATTTCATCTTCAGTCCAGATGACCGTGACGTCAGCTGCGCTCTCTTTAATTTCTTTGGGATGTTTATGGAATGGTATTATGGTGTCCAGTCCTCTCTGCTGCATTTGGTCATTTCTTGGCTCCACCTTCATGCATGCATGCACACTCTCCATTTGGGAACATGAGTGAAATATTTGATGTGATTATGATGTATGAGAGGCACTACGAGTGGGAAGTGTTTTTGAGCAGCTAGGAGAAAGCTAGAGAGTGTCAGATTAGGAGCAAAGAAACCAGTTGTGACTGGTTTATTTTTTTTTTCTGTGAGAGCACTGTTTTGTTTTGCATTGCCATTTTGGATCAAAGAAGGTTAAATGGGTCTGATTAATAAAAGCCAGGATAAAGAGATGCACTCTTATAGTGGTTTTGGAGCCCTGTGAGTCTTGAGCTTGATACCCAGAAGTCCTGTACCCTTATGAGGGAGCTTTCATCCTTACTAGAGAAGACTGTAAGGTAAATGAAACGAGCGGGCTTTTAAGTATATTTTCCTGTAAGTAAATGAATATCTACAGGTCCTAAAGGAGCCTAAAACTGAGCTCTGCAAATATAGGTTCTTTATCTTAATAATATGCAGCACCCAAAAAAAGCTCTGCTTTTTGAGAAAAATGATAGAAAGCTTTAAACCTTTCTGTAACAAAGGATAATTGAACTTTTGCTTATTTTAATTACCTTATCTTAAGTAGGTCACTCGCATGCTTAAAACTGTGGAAAGTTGAGGAAAGTTTAGGAGCCTGAAATAAGTGCAGAATGGGAGATCTCTGTTTTCAGATCAGTTCCTGTATTACTACAGCTCTTTAGTATGGCTGCTTACAGTCTAAGAGACATTTTGTTTGTGTTTGTTTTTTAATCCAGCCTGATGTTAGTATTTCTTTTCTCGGTCAACTGATTCCATGTTTGTTGAAGTCAAGTCATCTTGTAAGAGCAGCGCTAAAAAGATAGAGTCAGGCTTCTGAAAAGCAATGGTGACAAGATTGGCTTGTAGTAGATAAAAGGACTGAAAACAGAGAACTTCTGTTTCTTTTATTCCAAATGATTGACTATTTGCATGATGATACTGAATATTTGCTTTCTGATTTAGGAGGTGGTTTTTTTGTCTTGAAAAACAAGGCAAAATTGATCAGCTCAGTTCATAACTGATTTTTAGGGTTTTCATTATTCCCTAATTAGTTTCTTAAATGAGTGGCCACATCTTCCAGGTTCTTAGGATGCTGCACATCCCTGGGGTCTGTTTGGCCTCACCTCAGGAAAAACAGAACTCCGGGTATATTCATGAACCACTCTTCTCTTCAGCTGCCCAAATGGTATAGCAGATCTCTGAAAACTTGATATGAGTCGAGCTGAGTGGAGAGCACTGAAAGGAGGACTTCTGTCTGAGCTGGCTTTGCCTTACTTCGCTAGCAGTAGATAAAAGCTGGCCTTTAAACTCCTTGGAGACTCTCATGAACTATGTTTATGGTGGTGATGCTAATGGATGTAATGCATCTGGAAAATGCTACTGTTTTTGAGGTGATAGGTTTTCAGGCCTGGCCTGTGTCACAAAAAAGCAGTTAAGTGGGATTGCAGTATGTGGGGGGAAAAAAAAAATCTCTTGCCTTTGCTTTTTATGCGTTTTCTGTTGCTGTTGTACTTGGTGGACAGCTTTTGGACAGCACGACTCTACATTTAATGGACAGTTTATCATGAGAACTTCCTTTAAGCAAAGGAGTTGTGAGAGGCTTCTCTGAATGATCAGGTGCTTGCTGACTGGAGTTCTGCCAACGTAAGCTGGGGTGTTTGCAATGGTGGAAAAGATGAGGGAAGAACTCTGTGCTGCGGGCAGAGAAGTGTGCATGAAGAACTTTGGAAACCAGTCATACGATGTGTTGAGCAGATCAATTAATCCTTCTCTTGGCTATCTTGCACAGCCTGTACACCTCTTTAAAAGCAAGTGCATTTTACTGGCAGTTACTTTGGTTTGAACTTCTCTACTACTCTACTTTGGAGTAGTAGAATTTTGTAATGTGAGATGGTGTTTTACTTCTGGAACATTTTTTTTTCTCCCTCAGTTTAGCTAGGACATTGCTAGAGGAATGAGAGAGGAGGGAGTGAGGCAGTAGAGAGGCAGAACCTCTTTTTTCTCTGCTGCTGAGTTTAGACTCACAGTGAGGGATGGGAGCCTAACTTAAGTCCTTACCTGCAGCCTTTTTACCCATATATTCTGACAGAGCTGACGTAATCTGAGCCTGTTTCCTTTAACCCAAATTATATTATTATTGGCTTGCCAAACCAGAATATAAGATTTATTAGTAAAATAATATTGTGGAGCATGCTCCTTTAGAGATGCATACTTATATTCTGCTTGACTTGGTTGAGCAACACCAAGTTGCAGCTGTGTTCACCAGCTCCTTGCCTAGTGAAAAGATTTCTGTGTGGTAAGTTAACCCTAAGATCAGTCTACCTCTGGACTTTTCCCTGGGTCAACTACTCTAGGTTAATTATACAGATATAAAGCCCTGTGAGGACACATGTTCTGGGAGAAAAGTAAAAACTGAAGTCAAGTAACCACTTGGAAGTAGCTACTTTGATTAATTTCTAAGCATACCAGGACCTACAGTGATTACATCTGGCATTGCTTCTGTAGCTCACAGCTTGCTTACAGTAGCTCAGAGAGTATTGCTGACAACGAGTCAGGTTCAAAATTGCATCCTTTCATTTTATTTAAACTAACAGAAGCAAACAATTTTCTCACCTCTTTATCTAAAGCTGTGCACCTCAGATTGAAATGCTGTACTGCATACCTGCATGCTGACTCCAGGAAACTCCCGCCCTCTGATCCACCTCTTTGTAACAGTAGGGTTTAAATGTGGAAACATCTCTTGAGTCTGACCAAGATACTTGGTTCAGAAAATAGGAGGTGGTCAGTGTGTCACATGAAGGAAGATTTGAGGGGTTGAGATGTGTCTAATGGAAAAGACTCAAGAAAGGCAATGGAAAGAATATTGAGGGAAAGAAAAGCGTTAGTAAGGGAAGGGGATACAGGAGAAAAGTGTAGAGGGAAACTGCAAGATCCTGGTGAAATAAGAATGAGTTGCTGATGCACAGAAAATACTCAGTTGCTTGGGATGGGCCAGGCTCCCTGCTCTCCAGAGCTGGAGCTTTGCTGACTTTAGCTGTCATGCTGTCCCCATTTGCTTCAGTGGAGAACTTAGCCTTCATTGCTCAGACGTTGCTGTCTGCCATGGCCACCCACTGGCCTGTGAATTATTTGTGCCTGTCCAAAAGCACTAACTGTTGAGCACGTCAGTTCTGCTGTCTCTCTAGGATTGATGCTGTAGCTCAGCTGGGGTGAAATGCTAGAGGCTCAGCCCTGAAGCAGCTCCCACAGCTCTGTCCAAGGTCAGTGAAAGAAAAGGGCAGCCCTCAGCTGCATTGTAGCTAAGGCTGTGGACAGAATAGCAATATTTAAAACTGAAAAAAATAAATTCTTTGCCTTTCGGGTATCATTCATCTAAACGCCTTACACTTTCATGGCTGTCTGAATGAGACTTCACAGAAATCTGGTGAGATAACACATCTATTTCCAATTAATGGGAGGGAGGGGGAGAAGAAGCCACAGGGAAATGTCCACTAAATAAACAACAGCTGGGAATAACTTTCAGGTTGCCTGAGAACACAGCTCCTGCCTCTGGGCAGTGCATTTCTGCATACAAAAAGTCTTTACCTGCATGGGGCTGATAAACAACCTTGTGTTCTTTGTGTGTTTGACCACCACTTCTTATGTTCTTGATATTCTGCTTTCTTTTTCTCCATTACCTGTAGTTCTGGTGAACCCATTTTTGGCCAAGAACTGACTGTGTGGAGCTCTTTTTTGCTTGTGTGCAAATGCCTGTATTTAGATTACAGGGGATCTGATTTGACACTGGCTGGAATATGAAGGTCTTAGTGTCTCACTTATCTCTGATTTACATCAGCTCCAAGAGTGTGATATTGGTCTCTTTTCTGGAGGAAGTGGAAATTAGCCTTTCTGTGGTCCTGATTGCTTTGAAAGGTTGCCCTAGTCCAAGATCGTTTGTTTGGATTGGAGATAGTTAAAACTAATTGCCTGCACGTACATGAGAGTTCACCCTCAACTTTCATTTATGCTAAGGGGGAAATATGATACACATACTGGAGTGTAACACCAACCAAAATAACTGCAGCACTTTGCACTGAGAGAGCAACTGATGAACGTGGTGGTCTATTCAGATGTCACTGTCTCCCTGCAGTCACCACTTGGACCCGAATGACAAACAGATTCCTAAAATCAAGAGGTTATTATAAGCCATGATCAACGCAGGGCCAGATTCAAAAACCGGTGAAAGTTCTCATTGCTTCATTAAAGTTACCTTTATTTATGTTTGCATTACTTTTGCTGCATGATTTCACAGCTCTAATTTACAGTGTGGCAATGCAAATAACTGAATCAGCTTAAGTAAGGCAGCAGTGGACTCTGCTGTGAGGAGAGCAGGCATGCACTAGGGGAGGGAGAGGTAGCCCTCTTAAATCACATGTGCCGTTGGTAAAAAATAATTATGTGGAACTACAGCCTTAATTGTGATGCAGTTTCTTCCAAGCTCCTGATGTGAAGCTAAACTTGAATTTATTTGTTCCCCATCTCTTCATGCTGAGTATCATAATCACTAAAGCTTCTCTCATCTTAAAATGGTCTTAGGAGTTATCAGTATGAGAGTAGTGAAGGTAAACCACGAGCAAGTGATGTGCTCCATACCATGAATTTCCAAGCTAGTTATCTCCTGCTAAGAAAGTTAGCTTTGTGGAACTCCTTTTCTGTAGTGCAAATGCATATTGCGTTGCTATTTAATTATTGTTCCCAGTGGGGTCTAACTTTTCTAGAAGTGCAGAGATATTTACAAAGGTTTTGAAAGATTCAAGGTCTGTTTACAGTCTCAATCTCGACATCACTTTCGTTGTTGTCGTGCTGATTCAGATTTAGTTTGGGATGAAGTCTATACAATTCTTTGTGAAATCAACAGAGTTTCCGTAACCTGAATAATGCTTCTGGAGTGTCTGAGCCATAGGTTTTCTGGTTTTGGTTTTTAATTTGGCTGGATTTGATCATACAAACTTCCTGAAAAACTGAAGGGAGCTTTGGGTAACAGCAGTGTTATGTTTTGTTTCCTTTTTTTTCCAGTAACTTTTACTTTTGATAACGTGCGAATGTGAGATACTTCACCTGAGATGAGGAGTTGTCCTGGTTTTCTGTGTTGAGTCAGCTCTTAGTTAGGATTTCTGGACGTGTGTGTGACAAAGATTTAGATCTCCTTTGCCATTCTGAATTTCTTTAAGTTTCTTTTTGACTTCAGCAGGTACTAAATCTAATAAGGGCAGGCATGTCGCTATAAAATTGAAGCAGAGACAGGAAATAAGCATTTGTCATGGATGAATTTCAACAAGCTTGATTTCTTATCGCTGTTTGAAATGCAGCCTAGTATGATAAATGACAGCAGATGAAATTCTGTTTAACAGTTGCTGACCTTTTTTTTGTAGTATTCCCGCAGAAGGCATAATATTTAAACCTAAAACAGGAAATAAGCTGCGAGTGTGTTATGAAGTTACCTGAGTGTATAGCATTCTCCAAAGCTCTTTGAGTAACAAGGTCCAGATAAGCACAAGTGTTTTTGCTAATGTAAAATTCTGTCATGAATGTGGAGTGATAGCAAAAAAGATTCCCATGTGACGGATGTTAGCCATAGCACTTGATGCGTATCTGGAAAGACTGTGGGCATTGCATTGTCTTAAAGTCCTAGAAGACTTTATGAAGAACTAGAAGAACATATGTTAGTTGGCCACTGATTCTCTGACCCCTCTCTTCCCAAACACATAATGATGCTCCTCTCCTTAATGTAGAGGGTAATCTTTATAATTGTAGCAGCACTCAGTGTCAGGGTTGGTCTGAAGTGACCTGCTGGCAAAGCTGAAGGAGAAAAATAGCTCTTCTCTTAAAAGAGGGAAAAGGGATAGCTAGATCATTTATCAGGGAGCATTCATTGTAGGCTGTCTTCATACCAAGCCTGACGTGGTATAAAGTTCATGAAAGAGAAGACTTTCACTGCTAGGAAAATCTTCCCAATCATGAGAGAGCTCCCTCAAACTCCATGGGTGAAACCCACAGGATGTAGCATGTATGGAAGAGTATAGGTTCTCATCTCATCAAGTGCACGTGGACAATGGAATCTTAAATGGTAATATGTATGGAGCTGCTGCTCCTAGCTGAGCCACCTTTGCTGAATTCTCCTTGAGGCACATTTTCACGTGCATGCTAGCAGAGGTATTCCTTTTAGTCCAGAGACTTAAAACCTTTTGAAAATATATTTATCAAGATTGTTCATTCTGTACAGGGAAAAATGCAGGTATTCCCTCTGTCTCCTTGTTCTGTAGGAAGTCTGTGATAAAGCAAACTGAGTAAAGCAAATCTTGAACCAAGATATTTGATATTTGTTTGATATTGCATCTGGAAAAAAGACACCTATCATGCTTTATTGGCAGTCAAGCAAGTATCGTGCAAAAAAAGTTTTCCTTCTTGGTTACCTGTTATTGCTCTGTAGTGCCTGTATCCCATTCAAAGGCAGCGTCATCACTTTCTTTTGCTATACAGTACGTTATTTCTTTTTTTCCTCTTACTTTTGTGTCTCCAAAGAGGAGGAGCAAAGGCCAGCTTTGGCAGGAACTGTTTTCCTTTAAAGACCCTCTGTTTCTTGCTGCATGTGAGACAGTGTTACAGGATACTTTCTAAAACAGATTTTTTGAGATAAAAGTACAAAATGTTGTAGAAGCTGTAAATTTACATCGTAAGGCTACTTTTTAAACAGTTTGGTTTTGCGGGAGATGTTCTTTTTGGCACAATCTTGTGTCAAAAAGAGTTCAAACTCCAACCTGAAGATGTGATAGGATGGTTTGTGTTTTCTCTCCCTTTTGGAAGAATTGCTTTCCACGTGGGAAGACTTGTACATCACAGTGTCATGAAGAACACAACATGTGCGAAGATGCTTTGGAGTAATTGCTTACAAGAGGTCTGATGAAACCTGAATTTCAAGATGGCTGAGCAAGCTGAGGCCTCCCTTTTAAGAAATACCTCTCAAGATTGGGCCTACAAGGAGCGGCCATTCTGCTGTTAATCCAATTTATTAACAAGAGAACAAAGTTAGCTAGTGTGGCATGTGATTTCTTCGCAAATGTTGGTCTCCTGTCCAGTAATGGATTCCTTTTGCAAAAGCCCTGAGTATGAAGGAAAATACAATTCTGGATAGCACATACTGGCTGCTTAATTCTTTCCCTTGGAAAAAGCGAGCTGCAGAGTCACTTGGTTTGTGTATAGTATTGATTCCTTCCTCTTGCTTGGAGTGGGATTTAGATCCCTCCAAGTGTGCATCTTCTATTCATCTCTGTCCACCTACGGCTGTCAGGTGTGATGAGGCATTTGGGTATAGTTGGCCTTGCTGAAGGAGGAAATAAAGCATCCCACGCGTGTTGTCAGTCTCTCATGTACCCCCCAAAAGATAACTGCTCACTTGACTTACTGTTCTTTGCTCTCCAGAAAATTTTAAATCTGTGTGGCTTCATTTCTGGCTTTCAGTAAAGCTGTATGTGCCATTTTTATATTTTGAGCTGATGTTTAAGCTTGTACTTCCTGAACAGAGCAAAAAAAATAAGCACTTTATGAACCTACTTCTAGGCTTGAGTGCTGTAGCAAACCAGATTGAGTACTGTGTCAATTTTAGGAAGATTTAAAGGGCAGATTCTTATTTACTTTCTTTTTAACAAAAAATCAATATCTTGAAAGTACAAGACTTCTTACTGCCATTAAGGAAAAGTCATACTTTTCCAAGAGCTTGCTGTCTTGAAAGAATTGTGGTGGGATGGGGGGAGACTTGGGGGTGGTATTTGGTTGCTTTTAGTTTTGCTTCTTAACTTGCATCTTCTGCTGTAGGCTGCTTGAAAAGTCCTTCAGTCGTAACAAATTATTGGCAGGCCCCAGTTCTTGCATTGCCTCATGTATTGTTGTGTTTGGTGCCCTGGATAATTGCAAGAGCTGCTGTGTAAATCCTTGGCTTGGCAACAAAAATGCCATCCAGTTGTCTCACTGACTGCTCTTTGTTATGCTTTATTTACTTCTCTGATTCCATTTCAGATTTATTGTGTTCTCTGCAGGTGGTAATGACAGCCAGTGGTGTTTATAGACATACAGTTCCATGTGTGTTTGAACTGCATGTATGTATATGTACTAAATGATTTCACAAATATGTTACGTTGTGAGTTACTAACATCTGTAGGTGTTACCAGTGTAGTCTTTCAATTGCATAAATTCTCAAGGTGCCTTAAATAAATGAATGGAAATGGATTGACTCAGAAAGCATACCTTCCAGAGAGTGTTCATAAGTGAACTGGTTGACTTGACAAGATCAATTTTGAAAGCAATCTTTTTCGGGGCACTGAAAGATAAAGAGTCAGAAATCCTGCCTGGGAAACAAGAGGCTCAATTTGCATACTGACAGGCATGTGGCATTAACTCCAAGCTAAACGATCACCAGATTTTCTGGTGCTTGACACTTTGGTGTAGCCCGAGAGTCAGGTGCATGTATTTCAATGGTGCAGAGGAGTGGCTTTTTTGTGGTAAGGCTGTTTTTATCTCTTAAAGTAAAAGTAACGTCGTCTATAAAGTTGACTTTCCTAAAGGGAAGCCTTGCAGCCTAGGTGTTGAAACAAGTATCTTAAAAGGTATGGAGAGGAATGAATTTTACCTGATAGCATTCCTCTTTTCTCTGACAATCTCCTCCCAGACTTCATAGCGTGTATCAGTTAAAATGCTGATCCTATTAAAGAGTTTGCAATTTCACTTGAAAAAAAAAGTGAGTGTTGAGAAAGATGTATTGAGGTGTAATGCTCTCTCTTGTAGTCTTAGTAGTGTGTTTAATATTAGAATAAAAAATCCACGAGTTTGGAATGGTTGAATCAGAACAAACACTTTAAGAGTTTCTTGGATAAGCTGATGTATTATGCATCCCGACTTGAAAGTCGTCTGTACAGTTTTAACTATTGTATTTTGAAGAAAGTTCTGTGCAGTTACTTTGCAAAGAAGCAAGACCTTGACAGCTGCAGGGAATGATGTGCTGCAGTCTAGAAGGACTGCAGAGTAGCCCTTTGGATGTGTTCCTACCTGTTCTGCCCAGCAGATGTGGCACAATGGCATTGCTTGCAGACTCTGTGTTAGCTGAGTGTGAGACTAAAATCTGGGCAGGAGCGGGGTGAATGGTCACAGTCTGCCTTAAAAAATGAATGAATAAGTTCAAATGTGCTAACTTTGCCAATCACATTCCCTAAGGTGTTCTGCATCACATGACTTGAAGTGACTTCTGCAAAGAAGTGAAAGATTTCCCTTCAGAAAACCAAACTAGCCACTACGCAGCTGCATGGAGAACAATGACTCTGAACTACTGTGTTTCTTGGAGGTCTTGTTCTAGGTGATATCCATGCGTTTAAGTAGGAAGTAATTAAATGCAATGTAGGCAGTTTCATTTTGAATTCTGTTAATGCTCTGAAAATGACATTTTACAAGATTAGATTTTAATTAAAAATAAAAACAAAGCAGTCAAATACAAAGGGAGAGAAGTGGAAAGAAAACAGTATTCGGTGGAAGTTCAGATTTTGTTTTGATTTTGATACAGTCCTCTGTTTTCTGCAGGAAAATCCTCCTACTCACTATTCGGGAAGCTGTTTTTCATGTCTTGTCTTGCAAATTGGAAGTATGAATGCCGCATCATTGTGGGTGCAGATGACGCTGAAGGAGTGAAGCAGAGCTTAAACCATGGGTACAAGAAACTCATAATGAAGTAGGTGTAGGTGAAAGTAAGGCTTCAGTCCTGTATGCTGCCACTTCAATCTTCCTTCTGAGGAGATTACACTCAAGGAAATGTAATGTCACGATCAGATTATAACCTATGGGGTTTAGTTTACTGTTTAACAGGTTGTGCATCCTCTTGAGCATGGTTAACTTGTTCTCTTCTTAATGTGTGCATAGGAGGTGCAGAGTGAGTTTTTTGTTTGTATACTAACAATACAGGAGGAGAGGGGAGAGGTGAAGAGCTATTAATTTGTGATACACAGAAGTATACTTGAAAGAGGATTACAGGGGTTTAAAAAGTGACACATTTTTTTCTGCTGCTTTCCTAAGAGAGCTGGTATTTGTTTAGAAGGTGTGGTATAGGCACCGATCAGTAGAAAATTCACTTTAGCAATAAGAAAACATCAGGTTAAAATATTTGGTGTTTCCATTTCTCTGAGGATGGGTTTGTATAGAAGTATTGTGGTAAATGGCTGTACTGAAGCCTGGTGTTATGGATTCCCATAGGTAGCTTTTCATACAATCATAGAATTGCTCAGGTTGGAAAAGACCTTCAAGATCACCAAGTCCAATCACAACCAAACCATACTATGCTAACTCTAACAACCCACTGCTAAATCATGTCCCTGAGCACTACACCAGGTGGTTTTTAAACACCTTCAGGGATGGTGACTCAACCACCTACCTGGGAAACATGTTCCAGTGCTTAACAACTCTTTCTTTACAGAAGTTTAGGTTCAGTGTAAGGAAAAACCTCGCCTGGCACAACTTGAGGCCATTTCCCTTTGTCCTGTCACCAGTGAGAAGAGACCAACCCCACTCTCACTGCAATCACTTTTCAGGTATTTGAAGAGAGCAGTAAAGTCTCCCCTCATCCTCCTCTTCCTGAGACTGAACAACCCCAGTTCCTTCATGTGCTATGTTGAAGAATCATTCCTCTTGCCCAGGGGCTGAAATCTGGGAATGCTGCTGAGAGCATGGCCTATGCAGAGTGGATCTGAAGGAAGTGGCTAAGTAAATAGATGTTTCTTCTGCAATCCCTGTCTTTTCTCCTAACATAAGCTCTAAAGAGAGTCAGGGCATTGGAATGCTAATGAGATAAGAAACATTTTATTTTCTAGGATTAAACATATATGATTCCATATGAAACACATCTCACTGCGTTCTGGAGTCTATTTGCGAATCTGTCAATTTTTTACCCTTTGATCCTGTAGGCTACAAAGACAACTGTAGCTCCCAACTGTGCGTGGCTGTATTATGCCAGGGAACTGTATAGGCATACAGTTATGGAAGAGTCTTGATTCAGAGATCTCACTCTCTGAACACATTAAGGCATTCACAAAATGAGTAAATGCAATTGATATCTCATGCTTTGATCTCCTGGATGCCTCTGTCATTTTGAACAAGGATCTTGTGTTCATGGATCAATGGGATGGAATTCATCCGAGCCATCTGTCTAGCCTCTGCCAAAGGAAGTAAGCACCCCTAGGATGTTATCTCTCTCCTCTTACACAGTATCAAGAACAGATTGGATTGATTGTCTGAGAAGAGCTTATTTCTCAGTGCTTACGAAAGGGAAGGATATAGCAGGGAAAAGGCTTAGACTGGACATCAGATGTTGGATGACAGAAGTTTCATCCTGTCTATTTTTTTAAATGCTTTTAGGATGGTTGAAAATGGAAAAAGAAAACAAAAGCACTGAGAAGTGAGGTAACGTGCACAGTCAATAGATGAGCAGTGGATTGAGAGAATCCTGTTTAGCACTTTAATCCCTGAAGCATACTTTTAGTCTGGAGTCACCCAAATCCCTTACAGCAGCTGGGCAATTCAAACAACAAGTGTGTGTGAAGGCTAGGCCAGAGAAAGCAGTAAATGAATTGCTCATACCTGTGTCCTGGTGGAGTGTAATGCAGTGACGCGAGAGGTCAAGGTTTCTTGGAGGAAGGTATCTTGTGAGCCATCTTTCTCCTATATTGTTCAGGAAATGTTTCTCAGAAAATCCAGCTCTCTCCTCTTTTTGCCTCTGGCACCATTTGTTTTCATATGCGCTTTCTAGAGTTGGAGTTCATTTTTTGCTCCTCTGTATGTCTTAGCGCTGGCTGAAAATCCAGTGATTTAGTGCAATGACAAAGGTGAAGGAAGATCTGTATAAAGATCTCCCAGAACGGGACTGAATTTTATAAAATCCTCCATACCTTGCAAACCCCATCTTACTGATGCATGGAGGAGTCTGATATAGATGGTGTCAGCGGGGCACTTGGAGAGTCATTGCACCTTCATCTTTCTTGTGCTTCTGTTCTCCAACAAAAGCAATCCTTAACTTGTCATTAGCTTTGTTTACCAGTTTATTTTAAAGAAAAACGGGCAAACCAAAAGAGGTCCAAAAGTGAGGGAAAAATAAGAGTTCTCAGGGTTATTCAGACTTTTTTTTTCTGGTTAGTAGTATTGTAGAAATAAATCTGAGAAAAAAATCATTAGCACAATGACATTGAGGAGGGAGATGCATTTATATGATACGGCTCAGGATCATCTTTTTGCTTATGGACTAAATAATCTCCTCTTCTATTAAATGAATATGGATAGTGTATGACAACTATGACATTGTTTTTTGAAATATAGCCCTTAGACAGCTTTGTGAAGGGAGAAAAAAATCCTGCTTGATTTATGGGGAAAAAGCCTTAAGCTGTAGGTGACATTAACAATGAAAATGTCAGGCTCTGTAGTGTGTAATACATGACTGTACTGTGATTTCACTGTATTTAATGCTATGGGACAATAACCAGGACTTCTGCACTTCTGATTACTCATTTTGAATGCAGCTTTTTCTAAAGAGAGTGACAGTTTGATATTCCTAGGGAACAAAGTGCAGATATCTTAACTACAGTGAACTTCAGCCTTCCTCTACACAAGTCAGTAGGATTTACTCATCTCCTGTGGAAGAAAGATAAAACATTAATAACATGTGTAAAGAGTGAACTTATGGGATAGAACTTATTTTATTGGCATCAGCTTAGCTACCAGGTATCCGTTCCTGTTTGCAAGGGATATATTTCATTTTAATTCTAAATTTGTTTATGCCCTTCATAAATGCTTTGTCCTTTCACTTCTATATATATGCTTTATATATAAAAGTTTAAATGCAGTGGTAACAACAAGAGTAGTTTACACTGAAGGAAGGCTTTATCACTTGTCTTGTGCCATCGAGTTTTTTGCACTGCATGTTTTGACTTTTCAACCCCTTACCTGATGGTTGAAAGAAATACTGCTAGATATCACTGTTCCTGTTCTCCAACAAACAGTGAATAAACCAAAAATTGTTTCCCCTGGGAGGAAATCTCCTTGGTCTTCAGCAAGGGTTGGGATGACTGATTCAGATTGAGTCATTTCAGGACCTCACATTAGGTTAATGGAAGATATTGGAAGTGGCTTGAACATTCAGCTCTGTAATTCTAGTAATAAAACTGCTGACGTGTTAACAGCAGGACAAGATCATCACAGTTGTGCGTTCTGCTTCTGCATCTGCTCTGTGTGACAGAGCGCAGGAACAGGAAAAGCTACAAATGGATATGCCAGAATTTGAGAGATGATACAGACCCAGGCAAGTGACAAAAATAAGCACAAAAAGTAATGGCTAGAATGATGTTTTGGAGACACTTCTGACTCTCAGCAGTTGACTTCACTGAGGCTAAACCCATGTAATGAATGCCAAGTTACTTCCAACTGACTGCTTTACTAACTGGCCTTGCTGCTTTAATTTTTAGCTTTCCCCGGTGTCCTGCATGGCTACATAACTATCGCATGAAATCTAGTTCAGTTGGTTCAATACTTTTGGATAAGGTAGCGCACAGAATTGCCATTAAATCTGTTTTTATTCCTGCTTTTTATTTTGGTATTAAAATACTGCTTCAATTCTGCTTGTTTGTTAAACCCTGTTGTGATAGAGGAGCTGAGTTCTAATGAGCAACTTGGCTGAGGCACTCATGGGCACCTTTTATGGGGGGAATTTTTCAGTTGGAAATAAAAATTCAGTGTCAGGATGCCAAGAGCCTGTCATAAATCAGATAGTTAAATAATAAACATTCAGGTAGTTTAAAAAAAAACATTCTTATGTAACTCATTCGAAACTTTTAACAGGCAAATTAAAAGTCTTTATGCTGGGTTTCCAAAGTCACTTTGGATGAGTTTCATGGCAACGCTGCAGTATGTAGAGTTTTGAGTGGTCATATTATGGAATTAACGAGTTTACATGTAATTCAGGGCCTCAAAGGTAACATTTAAAATAAATAAATAGAAATCTGTTTACTTCAGTGCTCCACCTGAATCTTTTTAAGGAGGCACAACTTTCCTGGTGAAAGGAAATACCATTTTAGGACGTTGAGCCCTTTAAACTGTTTGCAACTGTACACGAAAAACTGAGCAATGTATTACTACTGCAATTGTTTATGAAAACTATACTTCTAAGTTACTTCTGAAAAGGAAAAGAGGAAGTTGTATCCAGTTAAAAATAATAGTGGTGTGTTTGAGACCAAGGGGAAAACTGCCTTTGACATAATGAGAATTAGTGATAGGGTCTGTGAAGCTGTGTGTAGATGAGATTTCTGTATTTCTTTGCCTAAAACAAACGTTTGGATTTCTTCCTTTCTGGCTGATATGAGAAAATGAAGAAACCTCGCTTTTTGCATTTCAACTCAAACCGTGTAGCACAGCTTCCGAATAGAGAATAGAATAATATAAATGAAAGAGGGCTAAAAATAAAGTGAAAAAGTCATTTCCAGCTAGCTCCGTGTAAGCACTGAAACAGAAATAAAGAGATTTCATAGTTTCACTGTAGCATCCAGCAATGAACATCAATCAGTTTGAACCAGGTTCATAGCATAAAAACAAACCATCGAATCATAGTAGGAAGTAAAGCAAGAGCTGCAACATTTGGAATAAGGTGGAGAGAAGGAAAGAGCAAGCAGATTTATGGGGATATTTATAATACATTTTTGTGTGCGTTTCCTTGCTCTTTTACTGCAAGAAAAGATCCAGTCTATTAAATTTAAATTTATATCGTCCAATGTAGTCCAATCACATAGCACGTGGTGGGAATGTGTGGCAGGCTGACCATGGCCAGCAGCTAAGCACCCATCAACTGCTTGCTTGCTGCCCCTGCTGTGGTACGGGGATTGGAAGAAGCAAAACTTGTAGGTTCAGATGAAGGTAGTTTGAAAAGTGAAGCAAAGCTGCATGTGCAAGTGAGGCAAAATATTTATTCACTACTTCTCATCTGTAGGCAGATTTCTTAGCTGCTTTCTAAGGCATGAGGGCCTCGGAGTGTGGAACAGTTATTTGGGAAAATAAATGCCATAACCACTAATGATACCTTCTTCCTCTTTTCTCTGAAGTTTTATTGCTGAGCACAATGTGATAGTAGGAATTGTTAGAAAGAGAAGAAGGATGCTGGCATCTTTGAATCTTGCATACACAAGATTCCCTTCCTACAGTATGCTTGCAGCAGACAAACTGTTTCAGCTGTAATTCACGGTATCAGGGGCATTGTGAGAAGCATAATGTCTGGACTAGTATCTAAAATCCTCACCTAGATACCTTAACTAGGATTTAGTCATACGTACTTAAAAATATCTAGTGGTAGTTTTATGTTTCTGTTTTAAGCTCCCGTATCAATGGTGATGACGTTACTCGGTGTTACCCTGAAGCCTGCAATAGTCCATAGAGGTCAGTGGCTTGAGGTACATATCTTCTTACAAGATTGTTAATGATTTAATTTTTCTGAAGAACTCCAAGAACTTCAAATGAAAGGGATTAAATAGAGAATTGCTTATTAGTTTCTCATTAATTATACAGAAGTTCCAAACTCCTTGCTTTGGCTGCTACAAAGCAGTCGTTACTGAATCCATGCCAAGTCTGTGATCTCCTGACAGGGTCCAACATGGCAGAACAAGCAGCCTGAACCAGAGCCCCTTGCTGAAAAGTCTCAGTGGTAGCGTTCTGTTCCAGCCTACTTTTGCCTGGCTTTACTCTGAAGTGGTTAGTGCCTGCTGGTTGTGCAGTGCGTAGTGGTGGCCATCTCTGTTAGAAGGAGGTGCTGCTAATGGCTGTAGCTGCTGGTGGTTTCTGCTGCATTGTATTATTCAGAAGATCTCCAAGGTTTCAGTTGGCCATTTTGTCGGGCTTGAGATTTCACCGCTTTCTCAAATTGACTGAATACTGGAGTAAATCCATCAAAACACGTAATTCTCTGCTCACAATTGAAGATGCTTTGTCTTTATTGCTGGAGAGGTTTGGTTTTGGTTGTTCCAGAAGGTTTTGGAGTTTTGTTACAAACTGATTTCTAGTGTTTATATTGCTGGTATGAGATTGCATATTCATCCCTTTAGCTATCAACAGAGGCCATCTGGCTGGACTTGAAGTCATTTTAGCCTGTTTCATTTGCAGCAAAGAACTTGTAAAATCCTTAGCATTGTTGCCTTCATTTGAACATGCTGAATTCCACATACATGTGAATGCCATGTTTTAGAGTAGCTTAATTTTTTGCAGAGATCCTGACTTCCAGAAGATAATTGCTTGTTAAGATAGGTCTGGACACTGTTGCTGGGTGCTTTTAGCTCTAATGCATTAGGCTGTAGCTGTGTTCAAAGCACAGAAGTTAGGGCTTTTGATCCACATTGGAAATATCCATGAGGCAGCTCACTGAGTTGCACAGTGACACTGCATTTCAATGAGGCATTTGCTGATTTTCCCAATACTACTAAAAAGCTCAACTATGACCAAAACTTTGTTTTTTATTGTTTTGACTTTTTCTCCAGTAATTACACAGTTCTGTGTATATAAATAAATACATATTTTTAACTTGAGCTGTCTTCTATGCCTACATTTAGCTTATTTCTTCCTGAAAACACTTGTTTTGGAATATAAGTGTATAATAAATAACTATTGTTCTTAATTGGTACAGAACCTCTCTCAGAATACCAGCATTATGAATCTCTTGAGAGCTGAATCTTTGCACCGTATCCTTATTAATGTTTTCCCCCTGCCCACAGTCTTACCGGAGATGATCTGCTTAAAGTTGCTATTTCAGTGTACGTTTTTATGTTTTCCTTTGCCTGAAGGAACTGATGCTCCTTTGAATCCTGAACAGGATAGCTGTCTATGATATTGAAGAAGCATGATGGCTCTGCCTATGTAAACAATTCCAGTTGCTTCTGAATAGCCTATCAATGTGTCAGAGTTAGGTAAACAAACTAACTACATTAATTGCTCCTATGTTCCTTGAGTGCTTCCGCTTTGGGTTTTACAGTAATGTTAATGTATTGTAATCCACTATTATCTCCAAAATTAAAATTTTCATCCTTTGCATGCATCTGCCACTGTTAATTCAGAAACTCTAATAAATGCATTAGAAAGAGAGAAGTAATAAGCAACAGAGGGATCCCTCTGGGATTTCACCTTTACTCATGGCTCTTCATACTGGGTTGGGTGAAAATAGTGTAAATATGCATGCAACTAAAGCGAGACTACAAAGGAAAGTTGTAAAACCTTTTTGTAGCTGTTACACTTCTATTTGTTATAGTAATAGAAAGAATGAGACTAGATAAATGCAGTAATGAGCTTGCAAGCAGGTTTCAAACATGTGTATAGAACTGGGTCTCATGTGGGAGCTCTGAGCGGTGTTGTACTCTGGAAGTGGAAACTATGCAGTGGGGCACACTGACAGAAGGCTGAGGCTTCTTAAGGAAAGAAAGGCTCAGTTGTACTAGCGCATCTTACACAGCAGAAAGAAAAAAAGTAACTCTGTGAGCACGTGAAGCTTTACTTTTTTAATGAAGACAGTAAGTTTGTTGTGAACACAGTCGCTTTATTACTGTTTGGGAGCTGGCCCATACTAGATGTGCATTTCTCCTGCTGATTTTAAGTGCCGAAAAGCATTAGGTGGTGACAGCCTTGTGTATGTGGTTTAACGGCGGCCTAACTTCGAAGGAGTAGAGTGACGCATGACAAGAGGAGTTACTGGGATAAGCTGGTGAAAGATTCACAGAGATCCAAGTAGAGTCAAGGAAAAAAAAAAATCAGGATGAGAACAAGACAGTGGAAAAGAAGGAAGAGGAACAGGTGTATTGGGAAGCATTGCATTCAACAGCTTTCTGCAAGTCTTAGTTCAAGCAGAAACAGAGGCTGAACTGCCTGAAGTGGAAGAAATATCTGCCAGGAAAGCAGCTGCAGGAATCCTGGCAGGCAGAAGTACCGATGTGTAAAGGATGTAGGGCAGGTAGGAAGTGGGCCTTTCCCCCCTGTGGAGAATGTGACAAATGTCCTGTTTTTTCAATGCAATAATTGTCTGCCATTAGTCTAATCACTTTCATTAGTTATGCTGTGCTTTCTGACGTTGACCCCTGGGACATGCTTTAAAATTTTCCTCCTGCTATATGCCTGGAGAGTGCCACGTTTGGGAGCAAGGAACAAAGATGCTATTTTTGTTGTCCACAGTGACAGGAGATCTCAGCAAGAGAGGCAGTTGTGGAGCATGACTTTCAGTAGCCCCAATAAAAAGAAATGCATGCAGAAATGTGGGTGAAGGTTATGAAAGGAATAAACTTTATCGTATAGGACTGGATGGATATAGTTATATTGGATTAAGTTATTCCCTGTTGGGTTGTTTGCCTAAGGATTTCTGCCTTTAGCAGAGGAAGAGCTGGAGTCTATAGCTGCTAGAATGCTTAAAATCCAGGAATGGGCATGTCAGGTGCAGTGATATAGTTTTTATGCAGACGTAAAGCAATTGCAATGAAATGAAGGTTTTCTGTAACATCATGAGGCTTAAAAATGTGTATGGCCCACACGGCCTTACAAATCCTTCCCAATTTTCTAAAAGGCAGCAGTATTGGACTGTAGAATAAATGGAGCTAATAACTTCTGGAATATGGTCTGATCCATTGCTTGAGAAGCTGAAAGATAGGGCTTGTTCCCTTGAGTCAATTGTAACTCCTTTCTTCTGTCTTAAAATGTTAATAAATAGAGCTGTGGAATTTCATGGGTGTCTGTAAAGCTTTGTGAATTGCTGCAGTGAAAGATTGTTCTCTATAAAGTACACAGTGTAATTCCTAGAATCCTGTGGGGTAGAGTGCACTCCTTTTGTGTGTATTGAACTTGAGGACTGAATAGTAACTATCAAAGTCCTGAATATTTACAATGGGTTGTGGGAGAAGAATAGTAGAATAGATAAGTTTTTCATTAGTGTAGGTTAAGAAACAGATGTGCATTTAGCAAACGTAAATGTGTATTTTTCAGTCTTTGATAATAAAGAAAAATGCTATTAAAGTAGAACAAAGCAACTTTGCTAATGTTAAATAGAGCTTTTCTGTAGGAGTAAGATATGGAGCCCTTCAGAAAAAGCCATGGTGTGGAAACATGCGTACGCATCGCCTCACATGTCCTACATTCATTAATAAATATCAAATGTTGGTAATATGCTATCAGCAGCATCTGTTTCCTAAACTCTCATTAGTAGATGCTGATCTAGATTTAGTTACAATATTACTTCACTTCCTCAGTCTTCTGCTCCTCTGAAGAGTATACTGGCTGTGTTTTTTTTTGTTTCAAAGCGGTACGACATCAATTTGTAGATTCTCTGCCCCTCCCTCTTCATTGTAAGTACCATACAAAATGTTTCCTGTGTGTCCAATGGCTAGATGTGCAGACTGAATATTTGAGCGAGCAGATAAAGTGCTTTTAAAAAGGAGCTCTAATTTTTTAAAAGCAACTGCAAAAATTACAGCAAGGTGATATATTCTCATTGTCTCCTAACGTTTACTTGTTTTAATCAGAAAAAAATAATTATATTCTTATCTTTTATTGCATTAGTCAACTTTGGTACTAACCAAATTGTTAGCAATACAGTGCTGTAGTAAAGTAAAACGTAGTGGAAACAAGTGTAGTGGTCTTGCTTACCAATTCAAAGAGCTAAACTTTTAGTGTGAGCAATAAGTTTGGTATTTTTGTTCCATCACTGACAATGTTTTCTATTTAAAACTTTAGCGTGTGATTTCTTTTCAAACCCTTGACATTGCAGAGATCTAATGCTGGTTTCTAATTGAGAGTGTAAACGCCTCTTTATCTTCATTACATATATACTATCACTAGTGCCATAGCTGTAAGAGTAATTTTGAGAATAAGCATTAAATCATGTCATTACTCTTCCACATAGTCTCAGGAGAAGCCAAAAGATGATGTCATGTCTAAGTAGATCTCCTCTAATCCTCAATGTATATTTAATGTCGTGATTTGCCTATGTTTCTCTAATAGCGTGAAGAATCATAGTCTACTGTGAAGCTCTTTTTTTCTCTTGGGCTGTCAACTTTTAAATTTCAGCAGTAGAAATAAGTATGCTTTAAGGAAAGAATATACATTCTTTAGTTTGATCTGTGTATCTGTATCCATACGTAGATTCATACCTATGTAAACATGTATGTATGCATGGTTTAGTTTTTATCACTTGAGTGTTCTATATATGTGTGTCCCAGTCATAAGGGAAAAAAAAAAAGACTAGGTTATGTCAGAAAAGTTTCTTGAATGGTGTTTCTTGTGTTAATACTGATGCACGTGGGGACTAGTTGAATGGTGTTGTGAGTGATTTCAGCTAATAAGCACGTGTTTTTCTGATCCATTTTGTTTTATCAGAGTGAATGCAGTAATATCAGTACTGCCCTGCAGTACAACACTTCAGTTGTAGCTTTCTCATTCCCCAAGAGGCCTCCTGCATTGCTCAGTTCCTTGTGTTTCCCTGACACTTCTCTGATACAGTCTCTGAGCACAGAACAGCAAAGCATGGATTCCTAGTACAAGGTCTTGCTTACAAGCACCACATTTTTAGGGCTGCAGAATCAGTCCATGTGATGGTAGGGGTAGTCCGTGGTGAGTGATCAGAGAGAGTCATGTGATTGTTCTGCTGCTGCTTCTTCATAAATAAGATGTCTCCAGAATATTTGGTCAGGAATTTCTTTGAGTGGCATGTGGCAATGACATTACTGTTCACAAATGTGTGTACTGTGGGTTCCTTTGGAACTGCACTTTGAAGGAATCATCTAAGGATGTTCTGCCCTGAAGTACGCTAGGAGACCGGTAGGTTATGGCGTTTGCTGCTTCATGGTGATCTGATGGCCTTTTTCTGCAGTTGCTAGCCTCACCTTTGCATGCTATTTCTTCTGTCCCCGTGAAAGCTGTATGTGGGAGGGATTCCTTTTTAATGTAAGATGTGTTGCTGTGGAGTTGCTACTTCTTACCGAAGCCTCCAGATGGTTCCTCAGGTGAAGGACTACCAAGAATGGACTGTCCTTTGTAGGCCTGTATCTTGCCTCTTGTGTTTTAATTGTATATTTCTGAGAAATGCCTGCAGTTTTTTTTTTGTTTGGAGCTCGACATGAACAAGCCAAATCAGTGAGTCTGCAAGGGTACAGCTGGCCCATTAGTAATGCTATGTGGAAAATGTCTGTGAGGCTGAGCTACAACATAGATATAAGATGTGAGAACATAGAGTGTGCTCCAAGATGAAAATGGCACTTAAGTTAGGGGCTGATACAGCAGGAGGATGCTGTTACTGTTTACAAGTATTTAGGAAAAGATAACGGGCAGGAGAGATTTGAGAAGAAAAAAATGAAGATATCATCTTCAGCCATGATGATTTTGTGGTAATTGCAAAACATACACATAGAAGTACAAGAAAACAAGCTGAGCTTCCAATTTGAACAGGAGGTGTGGTATTTTTGTCATGAGAAGAGGTGAAATTTATGTGCAACTCAGATGAAGCAACTTAGATGAAATGTGAAAGAGGAAGAGAAGAAACAAGAAGAGACCAATGGAGCTACAGAAGAAAGTTGAAAGGTATGGAGCTTGAGGAGATTTCAGCAGAGTGCACGCTGAGGGAGCGCTTAGAGAACTGGAAGGATTTGGGAAGGGGAAGGGTGTCTCAGAAGGTATGAAGAGAGGGAGCTCAAGAGCACGTCCAAAGCTACTGAAGGGCCTAACTGAGGAGTCATAAAGTCAATGGCAGAAGCGGTTTCTGTTTCCTGAGAGCATAAACAAGATATTTCTGGGTGGGATTTGTTGGGAAAGAAAACTGAGTTGTAGTGATCTCAGCGTGGCTTATGTATTTTGGCACAGATTTTTGCAAGGTGTGAGGAACTGAAGCGTCTTTGCATTGTGAAGGGCAGTGAAGAAGAGCAAGTTGGTTGCAGGGAGGTTTGAGATCACGGTGATATTCAGAGTTGGGTTGAGGTGGAGACCCTTCTCATGCAATTGTCAGTGAATGGTCCATGGGGCGGTAAAACTAATGATTCAGCTGTAAACTAGATTTTCCCATGGGCTACTGATTTAACACTGTGGTCTACAGTCAGTCTCTGAGGAGAACGTGTCCCTGTGAGTTTGTCTATTTTTTTGTGATCTGCTGGAGGGCCCGTAGCTGTAAGTGGGTGCACGTAGCAGCTTTTATTCTGGCATTTAGAAGCCATGATGACCATGTATGTGAGGTCATGGGGTCTGAAGCTGTCTTCCCAATGTCATCTATTCAGGTATTGCATGGGACTGGCAGAGCTGCTGTAAATGCCCCATGAAGCTCTTAAGCCTGTTGAAATTATTCCATCCCTTCCTAGTATCATGGGTATGTGTTCATGTCTTAGATGGGAATGAGACATTGCATTAATAGTGATCCACTTGGGGACTTGTTGAATGGTACTGAGAGTGGTTTCAGCTAATTAGCATGCGTGTTTCTGATCCATTTTGTTTTCTCTAAGTGAATGCAGTAATAGACTGCCCTCCACTGTCAGAAGTGTAGTAGTTTGCAAGTGCTTGCTGCCTGTATGCACCTCTTTGAACATGCAGCAACTGTGTTCTTCTCTGGCTGAGCATACTCTCTACCCGATGGTCTTAACGGGGCATGTGCCTGTGCTCAGAGTACAATGTGTCCTGTAGTCTCTGGGTAGTAATAGACACCCTTATCTTGCATTTCCGTATGGCTGTGTGGAACAAAAGCCACTGTACAAACAAATCCACCCCATCCCCATCTTGCTTCTCTCTTCATGAGATGTGATTTGCAACGAGACAACCCAAGGCTGACAAAAGAGATTTGTTGCTTTCCGTTGGCTTAAAGAGAGAGAAGCAGAGGCTTCTTGATACGCTGTCGTTGTATGGGCCTCGTCTTCTCCAGCGGCAGTCCTCGCAGGTAAAAGTCACATTTCCTGAGAATGCCGTATGGTTTCCATAGAGTGGGATCTCTGCCCGTGTGTTTGTCTGCGGCTCCTGATTTACAGAAATGTCAGTGTGTCCGAGTGCCTTCAGACAGTTCTGAATTGTGATGAGCTGTGATAAGTACTGGTATCAGTACCAACCTGTGCACTTATCATCTCTTCACATGTGTTTGCTGCTCCACCACTTGTATGGGGATGGCTGTCAGATGGGCACCATGAAATTGGAACAGGAAAATGCTGGAGGTTCCAAAGCATAGCAGAAAATATCCCCTTCCCTGAGAGAATGGAGATCTTTTGATCCGTAAGTGACCCTGTCTATAACATGGCTCCATGGGCCAATACATGGGCTTAATTGAAGTGCTAGGGTGCAGCACAGCAAAGATAATGAAGGAGCATGGATTTAGGACCCTGGTGTAGTACCCTTAGACAAAGAGTGAAAGAAGAGACAGTTGAATTTACCATAACACTATTTAATTCCTTTGTGGGGGTTCTGCCAGCATGGTAAGCTTTACGACCCTCTCTATTCAGGAGTCAGCTTATTGCAAGTCCTGCTGCATGTGTTTAAAACTGTAATCCCTTTGCCTGTCTTGTACTGTGAAGCTCAGACTCTCCTTTTGTCAAACAATGCAAGGTGTAAACATCTGCACATGTCTTATGTTCAGAAAACATAGAGGTCCCTGTGACAAAAACTTTGTACTTCAAGGATGAGGCTGCAGAGTTAGCCGATGTCTAAAAGTTCTTGTAGGGAATTGTTCTGGAGGAAGTCTCTTTTCCTTCTATGGGCAAGTCTACCACTACGTGATTACGTTCTTGGTGTGCATGGGATTCCTCGCCTTTCTTCTGTATTTTGACATGCTTTGGTCTGAAAGGTTTCCTTTTTGGAATCAAGCTGTGCATCACACTGACCATTGGTTTTCAGTATGGTGTTGGGTTTGGAGGGGGAGGGAAGGAAATGTCTCTCTCATAGGTGTTGCTATGGAAAAGAGCCGTTATGAATGCCGTAAGAAATCATAAATAGGCAAAATGTGGTAGCTTGCATTTTCTTTTTTTTTTGTTTTTGTTTATTGTGTTTTTCTCTTTACTGCATCCTTGACAGAAAACTATCCTCTCTTCTGCTGCTGTTGTTTTCCTTTTTTCCTTGGGGGCAGCCCTGGTGTTCATACTCTGTTTTCCAAGGGCATCTTGTTTGTACTGTACTTCTTGAAACAGCATAATGTAAAATACTCCTTTAAGTAACAGCTTTCTCTTGGTCCTCATCCTCATATGTCCGTTACTGGTAATGCCCATTTTTGGTAAACAATGTAAGTGGTGTAAAAGACATAAGGAAGGAACTTGAGGAGAGAGCAGAAGGAGGGAGCAGATATTTTTCTGTCTTTCCACCACTTATAAAGAACAGAAAAAAGGGGAGGAAGGGCTGAACTGTAGTTGCATTCCCCTCCTTTTACTCTGTTATGCAGCATGTAACCTTAGAGACTGTTTGCACTTCCCCCAGTAGCTAATCTGCTACAGGAGAGGATGCCTGCTGATAGCTTTGGCTGCAGCCAGCAGTGTTTACCTCCTTCCTGTCATCAGGATAGGAATGGTCCATAGCTTGTAATGTTCTGCAGTTGTTGTCTTTTGGGCAAATGGTAACTACCGTTGCCAGTCATGGTCTTCTTGCAACTCCAGAGTCAAGGGATTATCAGTGTGCTTTTCAGATGTTTGTCTTACCATCCTCTCACCAGATGCGTGTCATACTTGTGATTTAAGAATTGTGGTTGTAATGTATGGTCTCATGTGATTCCTCCTCCGTCTTTAATTGTTGTAGAACGTACCTTGGAAGAAAGGTCCACAATGTTCTTGTACAGAAGATTTAATACAGATTTGGTGAGGATATTAACATGAACACTGATAACGCTAAAGCTTGTAGATATCCATTTCTGATGGTCAACTTAGTAGGTGATAGGAATGAGCATCGCTAGAAGTCTACAGAAGCACAGGCGGCTTCAAAAATGTCAATTACTCTTTGTGCTCAGTGAAATTAGATTCCACAGAGCTATATGCTGTGCAGGACTATTTCTGGTATCCCAGCTATGCAACCCCATTTGTAAAGCACAACAGAAAGTAAATAGGATTCTATTGACTCTGCAGATTAGATTGGAAGCAGAGAAGAGTACCAGTTAAATGATTCAGCCAAAGCTAGAGGAGTGGCTGTAGTCAGAGCCAAGATTTGAATCATAATCATCTGAATCTGAGCCTGGTGCTTTAGGCACTTTAGTAGACTGTAGCTCTGGTGAAGAGAAGCCTGCAGTCAGAGTGGAGTGGCATCAGTCCCAGTTGTTGGTTTGGGGAAGTGTCTGGCCGAAGAAATGAGTGCTAGCCAAATGTTTCTCATTCTTGTGTTTGTGTGAGAGAAGCAATGCATGCTCTGATTTGGTAAAAATTCAATTTCATTTCTTAATTAGAAGTTGCTGTTATCTAAAAACTTTGCTACACTCCCACATGTTTCCCAGCAGCTTGGGTTTTGTGACACAGCTAACGAGGATGGCTTTAAATGTCAAAATACGCTTTTCATTCTTGTGTGTATATATATATCAGCACGTTATCACATAAAATAAAACCCTGTAGAGTGACAGATTACGTTTCTTTAATTGCCATCACACTTCAGATGAATTTATGGCTGTCAAGAGAAATTTGCACTTCTAGAAATGTTGGAAACCTGAATTATCTAGAGTGAAAAGAAGGTCAGGCTTTGCTCTGCGTACCTCTTGCTGGAGGTGGTTGAGCTGATTTGAATACATTTGGTTTTGAAGGCTTTCTCTTGCTTTGTTAATTATATACCAAAGTGTATGTCATGTAGATGTCTGACCATCTTCCTCACCTTTATCAGTGACTTCAATTGTGGAAATAAAGGAACGGAAAGTTTCTCAATAATACTGGTTTAGTGTTCAGTTCTGGGCTCCTCATTGCAAGAAAGACAGGGAACTTCTTGAGAGAGTCCAGTAGAGGGCTGTAAAGATGATTGGCGCCTGCCTGGAGTATCTTCTGTATGAGGAAATGCTGAGAGACCTGGGACTGTTCAGACTGGAGAAGACAAGACTGGGGGGGTGGGGAGAGGGGCAGGGGGAGGAAATCTTATCAATGCTCATAAATATCTAATGGACAGGAGTCAAGTGGATGGGACCAGGTTCTTTTTAGCAGTGCTGAGTGACAGGACAAGGGGCAATGGGTAGGGACTGGAACATAGGAAGCTCAATCTGAACGTGAGAGAGAAATTGTATACTGTGAAGGTGATAGAGCACTGGAACAGGCTGTACAGAAAGGTTGTGCAGTCTCCTTCTTTGGAGATATTCAAGAACTGTCTGGATGCTTTCCTGTGTAACCTACTGTAGGGAACCTGTTTTATCAAGAAGTTGATCTCCACAGGTCCCTTCCAATCCCTGCAATTCTGTGATTGGTGTTTTTTCTGCTGAGTGGCCCCTGCTGATATGGCATTTATGGAGCAAGAAGCCCATTCACCCTGACAAGCAAGGGAAGACTTGATTTCCTTATTCAGAAGTGCAGGTGAGAGCAACAGGATGGAGCTGGGATTCTGTTAGCTAATCTGTGCTTCACTTGGAGAAGTTCAGCAGAACCTGGAAGTGCAGTGACTTCTCCAGGATGCCACTCCTATGCATTCTTCGCCGTCTTTCAGACTGCAAGTACAAAAATGGACAGGGTCTGGACAGCAGTCAGGCAGGAGGAGATGTGTATTACGGACCAGGATCCTATGGATGTTAGATTTGTATAATTCGTGGTAGGTAACAGGATGCTTGTATTTAGTCTCTAGTTGTTCAGTACAAGGAAAGTTGCTGTTTTCCAGCTCCAAAATTTGTTCTGGTTCTATGATAGATCTAAGATGCATCCAAAGGTAATTTGTTTGTAATGTCTTCTTGCTGATGGTGATTTTTGAACAAACGTTACATTTAAGAAGTTCAAAATGAAAACAGTATTCTCTGCTTAAGTCAAACCCTTATAGTGCTAATATAATTACTAGAAAATGTAGTCCATACGGGCAAATAAGTGTGTGTTTTTGGGTATAGAAGCATGCAACCAGTATGGTAGTATGTCTGTCTTGCTTATGAATGAGAATGTATAAACAATTTGAAAAATCAGCGTCTCTTTAAAATATGACATGCTTACATTTACTCTAGCCAAAATTGACAGGTGGATTCCACTTCAGTCTTTACTGTCTGTGTTCATGCATGTGTGGGCATTAGTTCCATCGTCACGATTATCCTCTGAAAATAAGAATGCTCAAATAGAAAAGTATTTAGAGGTTTATGGGGGCAGAGGGCTGAGTACTGACAACATTAGGGTAGTTTGTTATAGAGGAGGTAGATGATTTGGCTTGACAGCACTTGCCCTGAGTACCTTTACTCTTGGCCAACTTCTGAGGGGAAATAGATATTATTTATATGAGCGGGGATGTACAGCGTCAAGTCTCTTAGTGATATTGGCACGCAGTGAGTAATAAAGAAGACTTTTTCTAGATGTGGTCAGTCAACTGTATGTTTGACCTGTCCACTTGGATGAAGCAGATATTAAGCAGAGGAGTGAGTAGTCCCCTAATTAGAACAGCTTGAAAGTAACAGCAAAAGCTCTTCACTCTACTGTGCATTGGACAGCAGTATGACAGCGATGCCTGACTGACTGAAAGGTCATGCTTCCCAAGGTTACAATGTGCTTTACCAAAGGCAGAGAAGCAGGAAAGGTTGGTGTTGCTGATGGTGCCAACTGTGGTGCTTCTAACCTTTGTTGCTGCTTAAGCTCTGTCCTGCTCTTATGGAGCAGGTGGGTTCAGTGATGGCTGTGGGTTGGCAGAGCTGAGGGGAGGTTGGTGAGGTGGGATGGGCAGTGTCCTCACGTACATGTTTTGATGGGATGGCTGGGAGCAGCACTAGGGCCAGGGGAGCAGTCTGACCCCAGCGGGTGGTGCTGAGGCAGGAGGCCTCTGAAGGGGCTGGGAGCAGGCAGCTCCCACATGGTAAGCATCCAGGCTGAGGCAGGGCCCTGAGCTGGGCACGTTGTGGTCCTTTGAGCTTAGCAGAACCACGGGGGAGTTCAAGCTTCCCAGCTGCCGAGGCAGAATTGGTTCTCCAGCACTTCAGGGTGATAGCTTTATCCTGTCAGAACCTGCTGATGGCCCTCCTGTGTGGGCCCCAACCTGTCCTGGGGTGCTCCTGTTTTCTGACCTCAGGTACGACCCCGGCTGTAGCCTGCTGTCACAAGGCCCTGAGGAACAGAGATCCTCCTTCACGGCCCTTTGCATGCACTACACTCCCACAGCTCTCCTCAGGTGCTCCCTTTGCCCTCCTGCAGGGAAGCCTGCTCCCAGCAGAGCCGACCTGCGTCTTGTGTTTAATTTTAGTTTCCAGCAACTGTGTTTGTTACTTCTTTGTAAGAAGTAGGAAGCTTTCCGAACTGTATGCCTCCTGTACGTGTGTGCCTTGCAAAGTGGTGAAAGGGCCTGAAAAGCTTTTGGCGGGAAAAGCAACGCTTGAGTGCGGTTTCCTTTTGCTGAGGTATTCCTGAGTGTGTTTGAAACTTTGACTTCAGTTTTTATTTAGAAAAGTTATTTTTTATGTGGAAAAAATGTGTTTTTATTTTTTTTGGAAGCAAACTGTATCATCTTTTCCTGCTTCTTGAGCTGAGATTTCCATGGTTCAGTGCATGGAGGGTGAAGGATTTTTGCCAAAGAGACTTTAAAGTCAGAGATGTGGCCTATTTAAGTAAGCCTCCAAAATGAAAGCTGGTTGTAGAAGGCGATGGCCTTTGGGTGTCCTATACTCTCTGCCACAGGCATGTGGGCGTTGGTGTCCCACCCCATCATGAGGTTTGTGTTCTGTGTGTGGCTGTAGGACACGGCAAAATGCATGGTTGCAGTTATTGTCAAGCAGAACTGGAAATGCAGTATTCGATACGCTGATTCAGACTTGGGATTGGTTCCAGTGGTCATAATTTTTCCAAGTGTTTTTCACATCGGTGCTGTCATTGAGGTGAACAAATCTTAAACATATTCAGATGTGCCTGGAATGTTCTTATCTAGCTTTTTATTTTTTGGTCGTGTCTTTAAGTCGTTTACTTTTCTATCTTTTTCTCCTTTTACAGAGGCTTCAATAGAATATATTGGAAGGCGTAAGCAGGCAGCAGAAACAGAGGTGAGTATCCTCCATTCCCTCTGGTAATTTATTCTTTTCTACTTCTGTCTTGGTTTGGACATTTTGTTTTTCTCATTATTGACTGTTTGAGATAACACGTTTATCAGAACCATCTCTCTTGTGGCGTACCACAGTGATGGAAGGGTATCTCCTTGAAAACTTTTACAGAGGCAGCCCAGCATTTGAAAATAGATACTTCCCATTTAGTAGCAGCTGCAAGTTACACTAAATCTTCCGTTTTACCAAATCATATCTGTATTAACTAGGAATCTCTAAATACTTCAGATCAATTTATAGGGAGGGCTTGAGCGTTCATGAACTGTAGTTTTCAGAAAGGAGGGAAACAAACATGGGTCAGACATAGCAGGATATCCATTGACATCTGGCTGATAATGTCTCTGTACAATGAACTGTGTGTGTCCTGGCTTAATACTGTGTTGTGAAGGATCTTTGAGTCATCACCTAAAACTGATGGTATTAATATGATTTGTGGTATTGCAGTGTGTATATGTGAGACAGGGTAAAGAGATGCATGCACATCACCTATAGGTATATTATTACAGAGTTGCTACCAGGAGCCACTGAAGGATGTGAGAAGGGAAACTAGGGATTAAGTAGGGGCAAACCAAAATTAAGACTTCTTGTCTTATGCCTTAAACGTAGATGTCAGCAATGACTTCTAACCAAGCTAGAAGTCTATGAATGTCTATAAAACTATAAATGCTGTTCTAGACAGCTTTCCTCTCATCTTTTTAAGGTATTTAGTTATGAATTTTATTTATTATTGAGTATCCTTTTGTGTGCAATGTAGATCTAAGGCAGGCTGTATGTTGTCACTGGGAGGTTCCTGGGAGTTATTGGAGGCACCAATCTTGACACTTGTCTTTTTTTTTTTTACTGATTCAATTAGCAAAGCTCAGACTCTGCTTTGAGAGTTGCTATTCAAGTGGCGGTTGCAGGTGGGAAATTACAGGTAGAAAGCAATGGGGCACCTCAAGTCTGCTTCAAAAAGGAACACAGTTAAAACCCGACCAGTATATGTCAGTAAAGTTTCTTAGATTGAGTAGGCTTTGTTGTGATTTGTTTGTTTATTTATTAGAACTTTTATATGCAGGTAGCAGCCTTAACGCATTGCATTTCTACTGCCAAAAATGCTTTTGCTAAGAGTGGCTTTTATTTTTTTTATTTTTTTTTTTAATTCTATGAACTGGTATAAATCATACTAGCAAAGGATAATGTGATTGCTATAGGCTGCTTTGATAATGAGTATTAGTTGCATTAGTTGTGCCAGGGTGGTCGTGCTTACATAGTGATACCAGCAAGCCAGTTCTGAGGCAGAGCTTGCCTGAGCAATGTCCTCAACTTTATGCACTATGAATAGTTTCACTGATTTTAGAAATTAGTCATAAGATAAAATCTTGGCCTCCACATTCCTCAGACTTCAGTGGAGCAAGAAGCCACACAAGGGCTGTAAAGCATTTTCAAGCTCTGAACTGGAGCTGGTAGAATCTCTGGGACTATGACGAAGAAATAAAGCCAGCTTATAACATGGGAGGTGAGAGTGAGTTATGGTTACACTGTGGATAATGTAGCAATGATATGTAACTTATTAACGTGAAAGAGAGAAGGGATTGAGCAGAGGCTAACATAGAAATAATGTTACCAAAGTGATGGTATAGGGAAATAGCCTTTAAAGTGGCATCTTGGATAAATAGATGTGAAACAAGGTTGCATTCGTCAAGAGTTTTATCTCTGCAGATGATACAGTGGTATGGCTGGCTATTAGCAATGCTGTGTGAAAAGTGTCTGTGAGGCTGAGCTACAACTTAGATACAAGATGTGAGAATGAAAAGTGAGCTCCAAGATGAAACACAAGCAGAAGACTTGAGAAGAAAAAAATGAAGATATCATCTTCAGCCATGATGATTTTGTGGTAATTGCAAAACATACACATAGAAGTACAAGAAAACAAGCTGAGCTTCCAATTTGAACAGGAGGTGTGGTATTTTTGTCATGAGAAGAGGTGAAATTTATGTGCAACTCAGATGAAGCAACTTAGATGAAATGTGAAAGAGGAAGAGAAGAAACAAGAAGAGACCAATGGAGCTACAGAAGAAAGTTGAAAGGTATGGAGCTTGAGGAGATTTCAGCAGAGTGCACGCTGAGGGAGCGCTTAGAGAACTGGAAGGATTTGGGAAGGGGAAGGGTGTCTCAGAAGGTATGAAGAGAGGGAGCTCAAGAGCACGTCCAAAGCTACTGAAGGGCCTAACTGAGGAGTCATAAAGTCAATGGCAGAAGCGGTTTCTGTTTCCTGAGAGCATAAACAAGATATTTCTGGGTGGGATTTGTTGGGAAAGAAAACTGAGTTGTAGTGATCTCAGCGTGGCTTATGTATTTTGGCACAGATTTTTGCAAGGTGTGAGGAACTGAAGCGTCTTTGCATTGTGAAGGGCAGTGAAGAAGAGCAAGTTGGTTGCAGGGAGGTTTGAGATCACGGTGATATTCAGAGTTGGGTTGAGGTGGAGACCCTTCTCATGCAATTGTCAGTGAATGGTCCATGGGGCGGTAAAACTAATGATTCAGCTGTAAACTAGATTTTCCCATGGGCTACTGATTTAACACTGTGGTCTACAGTCAGTCTCTGAGGAGAACGTGTCCCTGTGAGTTTGTCTATTTTTTTGTGATCTGCTGGAGGGCCCGTAGCTGTAAGTGGGTGCACGTAGCAGCTTTTATTCTGGCATTTAGAAGCCATGATGACCATGTATGTGAGATTGTCACTCTTTTTGCTCAGTGAAATTAGATTCCACAGAACTATATGCTGCGCAGGACTATTTCTGGTATCCCAGCTATGCAACCCCATTCATAAAGCACAACAGAAAGTAAATAGGATTCTATTGAATCTACAGAGTAGTTTGGAAGGAGAGAAGTTAAATGATTCAACCAAAGCTAGAGGAGTGGCTGTTGTCAGACAAGATTTGAATCATAATCATCCAAATCTGAGCCTGATGCTTTAGGCACTCTAGGAGACTGTAACTCTGGTGAAGAGAAGCCTGCAGTCAGAGTGGAGTGGCATCAGTCCCAGTTGTTGGTTTGGGGAAGTGTCTGGCCAAAGAAATGAGTGCTTGTTCTTGTGTTTGTGTGAGAGAAGCTATTCATGCTCTGATTTGGTAAAAATTAGATTTCTTAATAAGAAGTTAGGCAGGGATTGCTGTACTTTCTGTGTTTTGGCTTTCCTGGATTCCTTTTCCTGCTCTAGATAATTTGTGGACTTGAGAGAAAATCTGTCTTGTAAAGGCCACATGTAGAATTGCATTTTTCCAGATGCAGATGGTTTCCCACTTTACGTTCACAGCAGCAGACAGGCAAACTAGTATTTCTCAACACTCTTCTCTAGCCTAAAATAAAAGACTGACTGGTTCTGATTAAAATGCAGCCAGAGCCTCTAGTACTCTGGTATTAGTAGCAGTGCTGCCCTTGACAAAAATAGCTGTTAAATGGGGAGTAAAAAGCTTTCCATTTTTGCCAAAGTTGTAATGAACATGGTGAAGCTGTCATAAATATGATGTTGTTAGCTAAAATGATTATGGCTTAACAATTTTCCAATGCACTGCATTGGGTTATTTCCAGCACATTGAGATCTTAGTGTTGTAAAGGTTTAATATAAAATCTTGACAGTGAGTCGTTATCTGTGTTGGAGGAAAAGGTAGGCAGTGTTTATGAAATCCTCTCACATTCTTTATCCACCTTCTGATGTTGCTTGTATGCTCATTTGTTGTCATTTTTACATGTGTCTAACTCTCTCAAGAAACACTTTATCCGGTGTTTGGCTGTGCATTTCAAAGTTCAGTTGCTAGTGTGATGCAAACTAATGATACTCATAGCCTTCAAATACACATGCTGAATCCTTAGCAGGGATATGCCTATGGCATTCCACAGAACAGGTTGGTACTGTGCCAGCCCATGGTGCTTGGGCAGCACAATGATGCATCATTGATGCAAATTACTGCTTTCAGGAAGAACCAGTGTTTACAAGGAGTTAAATGTGCGTGAGTTAATGCTCAAGTGCAAAGCAGGACCAGAAGCTCCCTTGGATGGATCTTTGTGAGATGCTGAGGAACTCAGGGGAAGTTTAAATACCAGCCTCTGTAATAACAGTAGAACAGTAGTATTTCAGAGAATGCACGGAAGTATTTTATTCCAAATGACCAAATGACTAGTGCTTTTCATTTATGATCCACATAGTGGATAAGTGCGTTCACCTCCATCTGGCTTTGATTTTCTGCATTCCTTTGAAAATTGCACTTTTTTTTTTTCCAGAGAAGATATGACTGCACAAGCAGAAGAAAATGGTCATATATTTATGTTATTGCCTTTTAGTCGCTGGCTTTTTTCTGACCATATAAGTATGCTAGGTGCACAATGCCTTTAGAATCCTTATGTTAGTGATAGTGCTTACTACTTACACCTTAGTGATTGTGTTTCGGTAGATTTGATGTTCTAAAGAAGTATGTGAGGAAAGATTTTATGGGAGGGGTATGATGTTTTGGTAAATAAACTGATTGTTCCTAGGGAAAACAGACAAGCTTGTAGAGTGAGTTAAACTTCATGAAAATCATGGTGACGGAGAGTAACTGTGATATGGCCACAGTTAAAGTTTGTATCCTAAGAACACTTTGATGCAGGTGGCAAACACTTGGAAGAAAGGGGTGTGTACATACATACGTATATGTCAGAAGAAATTGCATTTAATCCTCTCTTTTTTTGCTGATTGCTGCCATGTATGTTTAAGACATACAGTCACACCTTGCAGTGTGTGCAGCAGTGCACAGTGTGTGCTTTGTCTGGTGCCTGCTTCCCACTGACTGCCCATTCCCAGGTAGCTGGTGCCAGCAGGTAGCAGCTATCCATTTCATCACCTGAAGTGGCTGCTGCTGAGTACGTTTTGAATCCTGCCTCCAGGTGATCAGACCTGCAAAGTCCATCTCAATGCTGAATGTGTCACTCAGATTTCTTTCTTGGGTAGTAACTGTTCCACAACATACTGCTGAGAAACTGCTGGGATCCAGCTTTTTCCCCTTGCAGAGACTCCTGTTCTGGATTTGATCTGTCAGATAGAAGATGCCCCACTATGATTAGCCAAGGCTCAGCTGCCTCCTTCTGATCACAGTTTCATTTATTGATTGCCATGTCTAAGCTGTACGTATCACATACAGCTTTCCCAGATAAGAGCACCTCTCACCAATTACTGTTCTTGTACCATTCAATTAGAGCTGAAGAGGTTAGCTGTCCTGTTTTAGGAGCATAGCTGGAAAGCTACAAGAAGTGCCAGCTAACATAGTTATGGCTGTCCTCTGTCTTCTAGCCTGCTCTGATAAATCCTGGCCTAATTGCATGCTACTGCACTTAACTGCACACAGTGGATGTGGTTAGGACTCTCAGATGTATGCCAGCCCTGGGTAAATGCAGAATATTCAACTGGATTTACCTGGAGAGAATGGCTGATGTATGGGAAAGCTGCTCTTTATGGCTGATTCTCACAAATACAAAAAAAATATCATTTTTTTTCTCTTCGTCACTGGAAAATGTTTTAGCATAGCCACTGCTACCTGCAAAAGGAAGCTTTAGGGTAAGGAAGGCCTGTGCTGCAAGTCATACAAGCTAAGTAGCAATTCTTTGATTTGTTCAACATCTACTTGGAAAGAAGTATATATTTTTTTTGTTGTTGAATTCTACATGTGTGATTTCATTCAAAAAACTGAACATGATACTCATTCATGTTACTGTCCTACCGTGATTGTTTGATCCTCCTTTTCTCCTCAGTTTGTATTCTAAGGAACTGGACAAGGAGCTGTCATGTAGCAATGTACATGTAGTAATGCAGGGGATATATATATTTTTTTCCCCACAAGATACTATGACATTCATTGTTTATGTGTGTATGTTTACAGAGATTGCTGGCATTCTACCTATTGATGTAGGAGAGTGAAATAAAGTGAGGAGGTAAGGGAAGAAATGAGGAGGGAAAAACAGTCTGTGATCCAAGAAAGAATTTAGGGAAGGTATCTGCAGGAATTTCTGAAAGCAACTCCTGATTTGATACATTTTGCATTGTCTAACAAGAGACATTTTTCTATAAAAGAAGCAAAAAGTTGAAGGTAGCTACATGAGGAGTGGGCTTCAGCTCTGAATTTCAGTTGTTTGCATTTTCTGTTGGTGATTTGATGTTTTATAGTTGTGGGGAATTTGGTGTTTCTGTTGCAGGTAGAATTAAGGATTCCTGCTAACATGTGCAACAGCACCACACGCACAACCTCGGTTTCTGTAGAACGTAAAAAAAAAAATGAGCGTGCTTAATATCACAGACACAACCAGTTTCAGTAGTTGGACCTCTTTTTGGAAACAAATTGACATAATTTATATATTAATGAGATGCATTGCGAGTTCTTCAATTCATGAAGTCAGGCAAGTGTGAGTCAGACCAACACCTATCCCCATGTTTTTTTCCAACAGTGAGCAAATGCTTTAATAGAAAAAAGCAAGACATATAGCATTAATTCTTGTCTTGCCTGCCCTCCCAGGCATCAGCAATATGGTTGCAGTAATGCAAGCCTCAAGCAGAAGCTGCCACTGTTACCAGTTTTCCTTCACTTTGCAACAGGAGTTAAGCACAAGTGTTGCAGAGTGAGCTTTCACTTGTTTTCAGGCTGGTTTTGTATCAGTGCAAGTGAAGTCAGTTCTTATCTCTGTCACCTCTCACCCCTGTGAAGCGGATAAGACTCCTCAGGGTGCTGGGTGTGATATTGCAGTGATGTGAACTGCACATGAAGCCTGCAGTTAGCAACTTGCCTGTGTTGTGATTGGAAACCTGGCTTTTGGTAGCTATACAGCTGTTTCTCTCTCTCTCATGGATGTGCATTTTGGATGGACAGTGATGACAACTATTTATGACTACTAGCACTTGAGGCTGCTGAAGAAGAAATAAGCGTGTGTTTGTGTCTTTTCATGCTTGGTCGCTCTGTCTGCATGCAAGTACAAAAGGATTACCAGAAAGTTAGCTGGGGATTGAAGCTGGGAATTCTCCTCCTTTTTAGGAATCTCCTTACGTGTGAGACGTGACATCCCCTCCGTCTGTAAAGTCTCCCTTGAGTGGTGCAAGAAAGTGGCAGCAATTACATCAGCAGTCAGGTTATTCCCCTTTGCTTTCTGTTTAAGCAGGATTGACAACCTGGCTGTACTTCTTGAAGAGTAAAAGAAAGAACTCTGACTTTCTGCCTTGTAACTGCTAGTTTTGATAATGTGATATTCTCCCTGAATGCTGACACTAAAATTGATGAACAGGTTTCAGATTACTTTTTCTGTTGGTCTTCGGGTGCATGGACAGTTTGTCATCAATGATTGTTGGTTCCATTATAGCTTTTTTCCTATAAGCACATGGGCTCTTCATGAAAAATGGTTCATGATTTGGGATTATGCCTGAAAATGTCTGAAAAGAGACAAGTTGAAACTCTGTTGCTATTTTTTCATTTCATTCTTTTTCTTTCTCCTTATGTATTAAAGCCTCTCAGATAGCTGTCCTGGTGACTACTACACTGTGCTTGGTGATTTAATCTTTTGGTACCTAAAAGCCATGGATTCATGTTGGGCTTTCTGTTTTTCCCTTTTCGACTACTGATCCCAAGCCACTTCCATGAGGGACAGCATCAAGGACAGAGGGGAAAAGATGGGCTTTTGTAAGAAGAGGTGTAAATAACTTTGAAATTCTTAATTTAGAAACAAATCAGTAAATTCGGAGGCCCTCACAGATGGCGTTCTATTGCTAATCCCAATTTGACCAGTCCTTCGGCATATCTTAGTGAATCAGCAAGTGGGCTTGTGGGAAAATTGTGAATAATTTGCTTTCTAGTGTTGGCAGTCTGCAAGAGAGCATAGTTAAAAATCCAGGGAGGCGATCTTGGTTCTCCAGTTTCTGCTTTTCACGAAGTTTGAAGCTTGCTAAATGAGGTATTCAAGGCAGAAATTATTATCAGGCAGCATCAGGTTTGTATTAAATTAAAAAACAACACCCACATTGAATTCTATTGGTAGCATGCAATAAGAACGGTAAATATCCTGTTGGGGAAGGAAAGGGCTTTGTATCAGTCTCTTATGTTTTCTCTTGTTTGTGAGATCCAATGATTTAAGGCACCGTCTGTCCCTGAACAAGTATTTAGCATGTAGACAACAAGTACTTCCTAAATGTCAGGTGGAAAGTGACAGAAAATGTGAACGTACTTCTGTTAACTAGACTTATGAGAATTGGGAAATGAGAACTCTACTTCTTGTTGCTGATTGGGTTTCTAGTGCCACACTGAAGATGCAACGAAGTTCAGGAAGAGTCATCTCATTGCAGAAATAGCAGAAGGCTGTTGGCTAGAAAGAACCTCTCTTGGAGACAGGAATTCACAGTAACAGCATTTCTTCTGCTTTGTTTCCCACAGCACTAGGCTGAAGTGGCTCAGTCTTCTGGACCTTACAATCATTGTAATGTTCCTTTCTTTGTTTAATGCCTTTTCTGAGCTTCGTATCACTGATGTCAGATCTGGCTACCTTAAGATGTGTTTCATGTTCTTCTACACGCATCTATTGTAGCTTTCTCATTCCCCAAGAGGCCTCCTGCATTGCTCAGTTCCTTGTGTTTCCCTGACACTTCTCTGATACAATCTCTGTGAGCACAGAACAGCAAAGCATGGATTCCTAGTACAAGGTCTTGCTTACAAGCACCACATTTTTAGGGCTGCAGAAT
>JANHGO010000038.1:12275983-12313282 GCA_024606505.1 Aquila spilogaster
TTCTAATTTTGACAACTGGGATCAAATGTCTGACTTCTGAGGGCTGACAATAATGCCAGGGGCTGAGCTGCTTTGTCTTGTTGATAGCAACTGCGCAGTTTAAAAACCACACTGAATGCCAGGGAACCATGCATCTTAGCTGGTTAGGTTCAGGGTGTGTGTGTTTAGGGTAAGGCATTAGCTTTGGAAGTCTTTATGGGATAGAAACGCTGCGGCTGCTCGGGGTAAAAATAGTTCTGGGTTTTCAATGGCTGCATTCCTCGGCTGGAGCTTGAAATCATGATTCAGGGTTCAACGCTCGGTCTGTGTGAGAGCGCCCATGAGAGCTGTGCGGCCGGACTCCGGAGGGGAGCAGCTTGCTGCAATGAGCCTGAGCCCTGCTCCACTCATACTCTGGGAGGGACCCGTGTTGCTGGTACGCTCTCATCAAGGTATCGTACGTTGATGTTTTGATTTCTGGTAGTTACTTGAGTGTGAATAATTAAAACTCTGCTGAACTGTACAAAATGTCCCACTAAACCATCGATAACTTGGAAAAAGCATCTCTTCTGTGGAAGTGGGGCTTCACAGAGACTTGTAGCTTCGCACATCACAAGCTTCCGGAGACCTGGGGCGGTGCATTTTGCTTGGCAGGGTCTGCTGTTCAGTCCCAACTGGACACTGTTTTGTACAAATGTTTGTCCTTGATTTTTTGGATGGAGATTTTTTTTGCTTCATTCCAAAGATTTTCTAGCCTAGAAATTCCCCTGGGAATTTAGGCACATAAATATTACTCTTCCACAGCCTTCCTGCAGTCGTACTTTTAAAAAACAGTATTTAGAACATAGATACTTAAAGCTCTTTCTAAAACTTCAAACTGTGTCAGTGCTGTGGTATGTATGGGATCTGTGTGAGTTTAATCCCTTTCTGACATAATTCAGGTGATCATTTTCAGTAGTGTTAAAAAACCTACTCAACTTCATGAAATAGAGAAGTTTGGACTTCTTGTTCAAAGTGGTGTTAGGATGCTGCTAAAGCTTTCGTGACCAACTTTTAAATGTGTTTTTTTTGTTGGTCTCTGGGACATTTCAAATACATAACCTTCAGGCCATTGCTAGCAGGACTTTGCAAAACTGGTATTGATGCAGTTTTTGATGCCCTGTGTGTTGAATAACTGTATGATCCTCATTCCAGAGTGAGTGGCTAAATCATTTGTTGCTAGAAGATACCAGTGTCAGCCATGGTGCAGATTGTCTGTTGTTAGTGCCCAGGGCACAGCGATGTTGCTTCACAGCCAGTAACTTCTCAGCCAGGCACAGCATTGAAGTGAAGCTGCAAGCTTGTCTGACCCTCTCAGTGTGCCTGCTTATGCTGATCTGCTCTGTGCTGTTCCTGTGTGCCTTTGTGGGCACCTGAGTTTTGCTCTGCAGACACTTAAAGATGCTCTCTTCCCAGATACTGCTGGCTGGGCTTGCGATAGAAGAGCCTGCTAACTGAGCACGGCACCACGTACCATGGCTGTTGCTTTAGCAAACTAAGTGCCAGAGCTATCTCTGCCTGATTTTATTTTCTATCATGCTGGCACAGCTTACTTTCCTGAATGCTGCTGATACCAAGTAGGGAATACTGTTTTGTCATGCAGCTTCTGCATTATGCAGCTGATCTGTAACATGAAGTGAGTTTGGGAAATCTCACGTGGGAAAACAACTTCATAAAAGTGAGTGTCTTGCTCTAAGACATGGGGTAAGGCTGCAGAAATCAATGTAGTTCCATGCCATAAGCTACATTAGGGAGGTGTTAGATCCAGGATGAGTAGCAAACATCAGGAACTGTCAAAACTGTATGATTTTATTTTTATTTGCGATGTCTTAGTGGGTGAGGTGCTGGGCTTGGGTGTGGGACCTGGCTTATATTTCAGCCTTGCAGACAGAATTTGCTCATCTAATCTTTTTGCTTTTCAGCTTCCAATCTGTATAATGAGGATGATGTTACAGCAGAGATGTTATGTGAATAACATCTAGTTGTCATTAACGTACATGCTAATTCCACCCCCTTTTTTTTTTTTTTTTTTTTTTACCCCTTTAGAGCTGCCAAATTAACTGCTGGTGCATTGCTCCTGGGAGGTGTGTTCTGCCTCTACAGTGGAGTTTTGGGTTCTTCTCGCCAAAGCAATTTTACAGGGTGTGAATATGGACTGCAGACAGTTTAAAGGATGTTCCCAGAGTTGTATAAAGTCCAAAGACAGGAATAGATGCAGTAATCCTGCCTCCTCATGTCCTATGTGCTGCCCTCACTGTATGTTCCCTTTTGGGACGTTCAGTAAGAGTTAGAAATATGTTGCAGGACATTAGGTTAGTCATCCGCATGGCACAAAAATAGTTGAATGGGTATTTTAAAGAAGTGACATGGCAAAACTGGTGGTGTAATTTTACTAGTAGCAGCGCTGCCTAAAATAACAAGAACATGAGGAAGTCCTTTCCAAATGCAGCCCTTTAGATAATGCCATTTTTACCTACAGCAGAAAAGCAATGAGAGACGTCTTAAATATTCAGTTAGTGCTTCCAGATATTATGTGCTCTTTGTGTTAGGAATTAAAACACCGTGAGCTATCTGCCAGGGCTGTCAGTGAAGGTGAGTGACTGAAGATTCGGATGTTTGCCCAAGCTGTCCAGACTTAATTATCCTGTGAAACCTCATTAGAGATGAGCTGCACCTGTGATACCAAGAGGGAAGGATTATGAAAGTAGTTCAGACTCTGATTCATAACTTAATTTTAAAAATACTTTCTTGGAATCTGAAAGTTTTTACTTCCTCACATAGCTTGGTACACATACTGTGCAGTCCCGATCTGATTTTATGAGGAGGTGGGAAATAGAGAAGATGTTTGACGGCTAGAAGACTCTTGACAAACTGGGGATAAAATATGAAAAGTAATGATGAATGCAATATGTCTCACCGGAGAAATAATAAACTGCATGAGTTTAAATAGACCTGCAGGAGATCTGGGGGTTACGATGGACTGCAAGGTAAATTTAAGTCAGTACTAAGTGTTGTTTCAAAAGGCAGGTCCATCCTGCAGTGCCCTAACATTCTGCCCGTCAGTCCTGTGCAGTGATTCTTGTCTGGTGCTCAGTACAGCCTCAGCGCAGATATCATTTACTTTTTGGGAGCTGTAGCTGACAGCTGTGGATCAACTGGACAAAGTAACACAAGTGCGATGTGAATGATCAGGGTCTAAATAATATGTAAAAGGGAAAATTGCATGAATTGGAGTTCTTTGGTAAAGACATTTAATAATCCTTTGTGAACCTGTAAGTGGCTGCTGGAAAGAGGAAGGGAGGAGCTCTTTGTAGGCAAAGGGTGAGAAATAAGACTTATGTCACAGAATAGAATATTCAGGTTTGTTAATTATAAAACTTTCCTGGGCCAGTGAAGCACTAAAATAAATAGGGTAAATGGCAACTTCCAGCCTGGGCAGTCATTGAGAACAGATGAAGTCAATGTCTGTGTGGCCTGGCATAGTTACAACCTGTTCGACCCTCATCTGTGTGGTCTTTTCAAATCTCCCTGGGTTCTCCGATTCTATAATTCTTTAATTCTACATGATTATAGGCTTTGAGTTGGAAACTAATGTCTCTAATCCTCTGCAAAAGGCACAGTGCTCAGTGCCCCCCAGATGACCTGTTCCTGCAGCTAGGGCTGATGCTATTATCTGTAATAGTAGACTGGCCGAGGGAAGAGGTTGGGTGAATAAGTAGTCTTTTGGCAGCCGTAAACATCTTGGAGACATGAGTCAGGAATGACTGCTTATTTTCAGTTTCTCATGGTACATGAGGACAACTTAGATTTTCAGGTGGTAATTGCAAAATGGAAAGTACTTTTTCACACTGTTTTGTTATCCCAGGGAACTTACTGTGGTGGGACGTGTTGTGTGCTGAAAGCAATTAGATGATATTACACCAGCAGATCTGTTAAAAGTGCTTAAGCATAAGTATTTACTGGTTCCAGCTCAGGAATTTCCTGAGCCATGTGTTACTAGAGCCTGGGGTTGTAGACCATGGAGGCTACTGCTATGTTTGTGCCCTGTGCTTTACTGTTGGTAGTTGAATGATGGCTGCCACAGTCTGAAAGGAGAGCTATTTCCAAAATTAGGAGAGTGTTCTCTTTCTCTAGTCTCCAAGGCATAGCCTTGTGGAGTCTTCCACGTGCCTGACAATCAGCACATTTAAAATAGCCTTTTGCCTCTCCGGATCTGAGAAGAACCCTGACCGAGACTTCTTGTTCCCATCTGAGAAGCATTCTGTCAGCATTCTCACTTTAATCTGAGAGGTGCAGTGGAACAGCTGGGGCAGAGTGGGAAGAGGCAGCAAAAATTCAGTTCCAGGCCTCAGGCATTCTCATGTCTTTGCTGGGAATTTCAGTGCATGTGCTGCCTAGATTGTTTCCAGCCAGAGCTGTGGTGTGAAGTATCAAGTCTTTGCTGTCGAGGATAGCTTAGAAATCCCCATCATGGGAAATACACCATCCATATACATCTAATTTCTGAGTATGAAGCTTGGCATAGTTCATAGGAGGAATTGCGAATAGCCGGGTGGTATGTGACCAAGGTCAGGTAAAACCTGCATTAATGCTATTTTTTCTCTCATAAAATACCCTCATCTTTAGCAGGATAGTATTATGAACGGTCCTAAAATAATTTCTGTAGCTGACATGCTGCCGTCCTGTTAGGGTTATGCGTTATGAGCACATAACTCTGTGGGATTGATATGCAGGGAGGTGGTATGCAAGCTGCAGACTCTTGATGCCTTTCTGCCCATAAGCTTTCCTTTGCCAACACTAAACTCACTGTGTTGACAAGAGCAAGCTACAAATTTTACCTGTGAGGCAAAGAACTCCGAGTGTTGACAGAAAAGAATTGAATACAATGGCAGGAGCTATCTGGTGAGAGAATATGGGACTGGGAGAGGCCATAATATGAGCTAAGCACTGCCGGTTGTGTTCAGCTTGTTACAGAACAGAGTCTGATAGACCAATCTGCTGGAACACATTGTTAGAGGGAATATTCCTGGCAGGCAGTGTGCAGACGGATATAAAATAGAAGCTGGACAGAATTATGTGCACATGAGAAGTCCTTCAACCAACAAAATGCAAGCTGAGAGGGAGCAGAGTCTTGTAGCTCCATAGCACAGTGCCTCTATCAGTGAGCAGAAAAACTGTTTAGATTGGGAAAGACACTGTGGTACCCATCTTTTTATTAGACACCTAAAAATACATTTACAAGTGTGGAGCAAAGCTATACAAGGCAAGAGTCCTTTGTGGGTTGGCCGCATTGTAGTGCAGATATACAGCAGTGGTTAGAAATGATCACTTTGGAAGCTGCCATTAAATACAAGTTGAAGAACTGTTTGTGAAACCCTTCTCAGAACTCTGTTAATGTCTTTCTAGGTATTCTCTCAAGATTCTCTGCCCTGTTTTCTCTAACATCAAACTTCTTAGGACAAAGCAAAAGCTATCCCTAATGTAAAGACCCAGAAAAGATTCCCCAAGTTAAAGTTGAAAAAAGAAAACATCCGTAACATTCCTTTAAGAGATTTCACTGCAGATGATTCCCAGTTCATTTGTAAGTACTCTGAATTAAGAAGCAGTAATAGTTTCAAAAGGTGATGTACTTCATAGGCATGACAAAAGGACATCAGACCAGGCCAAAACATTGACACAACTAATCCCTTGCTCCCTGCTGGCTATTACCAACACTGCATAGCTCAGAAGCCTCTCATTTAGTTTATCTCATATTTTAGAAATAAATTTTAAATCCTTTTTAACGTAGATGGATGTTCCCTATGTAAGTCAAGTCCTGCTGTGCATCCTACAGAGGTCTTGGAGAGCAAGGTCCTTGTTTGTGATAGGGTGGTATGACTGCAGCCAGAACAGTTGCACAAGAGGAATTTCATCCCTTGCAGAACTTAGGGCAGCCTGCAGATTAGTTTGTTATACTGTCTGAGTTAGTACCTATAATGGGATTTCACCGTGGACTTGACTCAGCCTACCTGGCCCTCACATCCTCTCCTATGGCCAGCTTGCCTCCCCCACCTCTGTCTGCCCTTAGCAGCCAGTATAGCCTTTTTACTCCATCTAAGACAGAATGACGCAGTCTTACTGGATGTGCCCAATGCCAGAAAATCCCCAGCTTTGTTTTGACAGTAGCTTTGTGCAGTTGCTTTGTGCATTCTGAACAGCCAAAGCAATCAGATGAGGAGCTGAAGAACTGTTGCTCTCATGTGCCCACCTTAAAGAAAATTCACCCTGAAAGTTGATATAAACAAACAAATAAAGCATCTTTATTCAGTACTTTTAACTCCCTTGATAGTTCTTGAGAAAATGACAAATGTGCCCTCAGGGTTTGCTACATATAATGGGTATAGCATATAGCTTATAATGAATATTCTAGTGGTGATTCTGTTGTAGTTATTTCTGAAGTCTCAACCAGAATGGAAGATTTTTCTGCAAGCTGATGCGCATGAATTCTTTCCGAACTTCTGATCTGTTTTGCTGAAATAGAATTTCCCTTAAGAATAGTTTGCCTTCCTGAGACTCAACTAATCTATGAATGTTTATGTGTTTCCATTTTAAGGGGTTGGTAGCCACAGAGCACAAATCAGTTGTAATAGTATTCAGTTATTATTGTGAAATAAATATCAGTGGCTTTTTGTTTGCTTGTTGTATTTTTTTTTCCTTGAGCTTTATTCAGTGATGTTTTGAATGTAGCGGATTTCTGCTCAGGATGAAAAACTGCTTCTCTCGGTGATATGTAAGGAAATTTTTGCTTACATTGTCTGTCTCGATGATAGTATTTCCGCAAAGTTAATTTGGGGTTATTTGTGTCCCCAAGCCATTTTATTGATTCTTTCACCAAAGCAAAATTCATTGATCAGATGAGAGGAAAAAATGCATATTGGTACAGTGACAAACCTGCAGTGATATCACCTACTTTATGGAGAAATGCTTTTTAATTCCTCTTGTACATCTGTATCCTTAGCAGCAGGTGCCACTGCCAGACAATTCAAAGTTACCGATTGCTGAGATCTGCTAAAGCTTTTCTTTTCTCTTGATGTGGGAAGTGGTGTGAAGAGCTGTGCCCTCCATGCAAGGGGGAGGAGGCTGTGCTGGCAAACAAGCTGCCCATGTGGGCTTCCCAGCTCATCTGTGTTGAAGATTAAAGGTAGAAGGCAGGAACTTGTTTTCTCCCTGGCTTGTGAGGAGGGAGTGAGCGCAGGACACCTTGTCTCAGCAGGAGATGGGAGCACAAGTTCAATACAAAGGGGACCATCTGGTACCTGCGTTAGCATGCACTTACAGGAAGGATGGGGATGAGAAGTGAGCAGGGAATTTTCCAGTTGAAATGCTGCTTGCTTAGTCATGCTGTCATTCTTCCCATAGCAGGCAACTTAAAAAGCAGTGCGTACTGCTTCACAGATAGTACTTGAGTAACTGTAGTGATCTGCCCCACCGAGGGTGGGGGCAGGCTTTGCTATCCATAGCTTCTGATGCCTACCAAGTGGTGAGCAGTAAGACTTCCTGGCTTTTGTGTCTGTCTGACGTTTTGCCCCATGTTGATGAGACTGGCTTTTTGACCAGGAGAAATCATGATTTGGTGTGTGTGTGGTTGCATCAGAAGTAGCCACGTTTGGAAGGAGGGAGCCTGGAGCTGTAGCAGTCAAACCTCAGGAGTGTATAGGCTAGTGCTGAGAACTTGAAGAGCTAAGAAAGGCTGTTCTGTGGCTGAAGGTGCTAACGTTAGTAAGGCTGCAGGAAAGAAATGGTGCAAAGCAGATAGTGTTAGAATTAACATCAGGAAATTACTAGCAATTGATAATTTCATGACCAGAACAGGAACAGAAATGAATGTGTGAGCATGAATAGAGGTGTGGCCACATGTGGACAGCCCTTCTGGTTAGCGGTATGTAGTGCTCCCAACCGGGAGAGATTTTAATGCAGAGTGAAGCAAGGTTAGGAGCTGGAGGGCTGATTCCTCCCTCTCACGTGCAGCCACACATGTAGGAAGAATCTATGTCACCGAAAGGACAGACAAGCTTCCTATTCCTTACCTCAACACTTATACGTTCAGAAAACAGCAGCAGTGAAACAATTGGAGAAGCTGAGTGTGAGCTTAAGGTACTTAATGGCAGAACAACAATGCTGGGCAGTTTGGAGAATGCCGAGTAAGGTCCACCTTCAGCAGGACCACAGGACAAAAGTGCCCAAGAAATGGGCAAGCTCTCACAAGTATTTTGTGGTAAGAAAAAGTCTCAGGATCCAGAGCACAGGCATGCATTTAGCAATACAAATAAAAGCTTAGGCCCCGCAGTGATCACGTTAGTAATGATCATATTAATAAACTATGTATCAATTAAATTACCTTTCATAGAATGTAGGTGAACATCATCACCTTGCGATTCTGCCATGCTCTCTGTGATAGGCTGTAGCTGAATTAGGAATCAGCTTAGTCTCAGGGCACTAGATTTAAATCCTATAAGCCATCTTAATTGCTGTTCTTAGCCAAACCTTTTAAAAAAGAAGTTCTGCTGTGATGCCAGCTCACTGTTCTTTTCATTGTCCCTTGTGTAGCCTTTCCTGGTCCCATTTGAAATTGGGAAGTTTGGGTAATATCTACAGAAATTGTTTTATTGATTTTTACATGCCCTAAAGTGAAAGGACCATCAGCACAAAACTTTGATTCAACGTTTTAGAAAAGTGGGATTTTCACTTTCAAAGCCAACTTCTGACTTTGTTTGAAGCATAGCATCCCCTGTGAAATAAACTCTTATTTCTTCTTTTGTTTGTTCTTTTAAGCTGTTTGAGGTGGTTTGATGCTTACATAAGTGATAATAGCCTCTGCTGATTTTATTTTTTTTAAGAAGCAAGTTCTGTTTCCTGAAGAGAATGGTAGCTGGAATTTTGGACCCAGGAGTCAATCCCAGATTGGTATTTTCAATAAAGGACATAAGTGACAGAAGCTCCTTTGTTTGACAGAGGAGCAGTAAATCACTAACCACTGTTTCCTGAAAGTGAAGCATTAGTGAAGCTCAGAGCTTTAAACATGTTGAGTAGCATTTGTCTGTGTTTGTGTTCCCCTAACCCTATTGATAACTAGACTGAACTCAGAAAGGATCAATGTCTTATGGTCTTTTTAGAGTATCAGATGTTAGGGGTTTCCAGAGAAGGCAAGCTTACAGCGTTCTTGGTGATAAGCTCATCCACAAGGTAGGATGGATTTTATTCCTCCTCTGGTTGCATGTGACCTTTAGAGAAGTTCATCTTTTCATGTCTTACTTCATTTCCAGCTGAGTTTTAGTCCTTGCTTAATGTTGCCGGTTATAATGAGTAAGAATATTTTAGATTATTTATGTGTTACAAATTCTTCTGAAGATTTTAAATGAGTTTCAGTTTTTTCCTACATTAAATGTGAATAGTGACAGAGCTTAAGGAACTTTGGTTTTCTTCTAAGTGGAGTTATATTGCCAAATCAAATAGCATAAACAATTTGAAATGCGGGAAGCAGAGTACAGTTTTGAGATTGAAATGCAGTTTTCTGGTAGAATTTAAATAAACAACTCAACCAACAGCAAAGTCCTGTAATCTACTTCACATGAACACAGCAGATGTTTGGCAGGATACAGAATGGTGGGTTTGCAGTCTCTGCTTATCACAGAACCAGGACTGTATGCATCACTGCCACATGCTTCTCTTTTCCCTTCATCCCAGGGAAACTTATCTTGTGAAGAAAAGGAAAGTGGGAGGAGGGAATGTATCATTCCATCACAAGCTGGATACAGTTCCTCTGCTTGATGTTTGTTAGTGGATGCTGGGCTGCAAAGATGCCTTGTATCTTGCAGACAGACTACTGCAGATAGGAATTTTAATGTCTGGTCTTCCTTTTGACGTAGATTTTTTTTTTTTAATATGCATGAATTATACAGCTATCTACTTCAACAGACTCAGGCTGGAGTGTTTGGGGCTGCAGTGTTTCTCTTTATGTGGCAATATACAAGTGGCTCATCAACCATCTAACTGTAACTTCTATTTGATCTTGAATGAGGATGAGGAGAAGATGAGTCAGCTCTAGGATCTTCTTATAAGCATCTTAGGGACATTTTCCATTTTATAACTACCAGGAGGTTTGGAAGCATTTTCCTTGTCACCCGTGTGAAGAAAAGCCATGGTCATTGAAGTTTCAACCATGGGAGTAATACAGTGGGTGTTAATACAGTTTGTTAGTTGTTATGCCATAGTATATCCTGATAACCGCCTTGGAATAATTCTTTTATCCTTATTACCTGAGCATAAGTGGAGGGAATTGACAAGATATGTCAAGAAGCAGCGGGTTCTCATGGAGCGAAGTTTCCCACTTAGGCTTAGGATAAACTACAGGGAGACTTTGGCCCAAGCAAATTTCAAAAATGAGTGCTGTGAATATGGGGCATACAAACAGAAGAGCTTTGACTTGCACAGGAAACTAAATGAGCTCGTTTGCTATGGCATTAAGGGATGAGTATCACAGAACTGAGTGTGTGTAGGGAAATCGTTGTAACAAAATTCAGTGAAAGATTTTATGGAAGGTAAAGTAGCATTTATTCACAAAATCCTTAGGTAGATTTTGCCAGCTGACACATTTTGTCATAATTTCATTCATCCATGTGCTTATACCAACATGTCCATAAGCACCAGGAGATAGGTGTATGTTGAATTGGTCTGACCAGGTTCGTGTGTGTGTGACAGAGGACAAAGGATGTCAGATGTCAAGTCTGTTCCTGATGTGACAAGCTAGTTTTTGGGTGGATGCTTTATGCCATTTAGAATTCAGCAGTGGCTGGAGGGTAGTCTGTTGCAGCAGAGCCTGTCGTAGTGCAGCTTCCAGAAATCTAAGGTTCCGTGGTTGCTGTTTTCCTGGTTGGCTGAGGAAGACAACAGGGTGGTGGCTGTGACACTGCTGCAATCTTAGTGCCACCTTCTTTAGCAATACAGACCCTTCTTTTGGCCCCTTGTTCTGTTTTTTTGGGTCTTGCACCTATGGATTTCAAATATATACCATCTCATCTAGAAGTGGTGGGGAGATCCAAAGTTGAGGTTTGGAATAGGCAGAATGACTTTCTATCCTTGTTGTTGTTCTAGTAGTGATAGTTTTTTATGTGCACAGATAAACATGTAGGGTTTTGCATGAAAATGAAAATATGGCTTTGTGACTGTTTCCGCATGGCACCTGTTTTCAGGTCTTTATCAAGTGAGAACAGCTTTGCTTCTTCATTCTTAGCAGAAACATTTAGACCTCCAAAAAGTGAATTTTACTGTGGTGAGTAAAAGATCCAGATAACAGCGATGGCAGAAGAGAGCAGTTTGAGTGCAGGGCAGCAGTGCCAAGAAGAGCTGCTTATGGAGCTCGAGAGGATGATCGTGATTCCAGGAATCAGTTGAGTGAGATTCGCTTATGCTTATGGAAAAGCAGCACTGATCTTGCGCATCTGGGAAGTGGTCTGTACTACTCCCCTCCTGCTCCCCAGTTTAGTGTCTATGGCAGTGCATTAGAGTTATTAACACTAAGTTTATCCATGCTGTGTGGTTAGTAGTCTGCTGTGGAAAGTCCCTGATGATTGTGTTGCATTGGTACTTCAGCTTCTGCACAGCATATGTGAGTTTCATGCGTCGGTGGTTTTTGTCACAGGAGTGCTCGGTTATTGAGGCTGTGAAAAGTATATACCTGCAGTGATTTGAATGCTTGATTAAAGCTTGATTTGATTCCTCTTTCTAAGCTGAATGTTCAGTGAAGAGTCCAATAGACCCTAGTGAACTGAGACAAGGCGAAATGGGAAGGCAGAAGTGGGGAATGAGGGTAAGGGAGAAAGCAGCTGTTAAAACATTCTGCAACCACTTAGAACTATGATTTAAATTCGGTATCATTACCGTGCTAAAGACTGATCTTATTCACAATTCTCAACCTACAGTATGTGTTTTGGGTGGCTATGAAGAAGCCTTTTAAAGAGTTGACGAAAGGGAGGACGTAGCAATTTGTTTGTGCATGGAAAACCAGTGGTGTCGAGGCTTTTGTAGCACATCTAGCTAGAGAGGGTTAAATAAATATTTGATAAACCAGAACGGAATGCTCTGCTTGGCTACTGGATTTGGAGTAACACCTGTATGATTCCCTTCTCTCCACAAGCTGGAGAAGAAGCTAGAGATTCTGGAAGAAGGGAGTGAGAAAGAAACAAAAAATGTTGTAAATACTAGGAGGAAAAGTCCTGCTCTTCAGCCCTATGTCCTTGAAGAAAGAACTCAGTCTGGAATGAAATGTAGCTGGTACTCAGGGGGCAGCTATCTGGGAAACAGCAAGTTTCTGAAGTATTGAGGAATGGTTTGGGCCCTAACCTATGGTGAGACAGGTGTGAGGACTCTAAGCCCTAGTAAGTCTAACATCAGCATGGAAAATCCCAAAGCCTGCAGGGCAGATACCAATGAGCTTGTGTGTTTGTAAAATTTTCCCTGCAGTTTCTTGTATGCTTGCAGCTTTCTGACTTTTTCCCCCCAGTGCACACCCTTCCAAATATTTTACTGGGACTGAGGCTGCAAAGCCAAAGGAAAACACTACTGAAAAACTGCACAGTTGTATTTCTGCAAACTACTTCTATGAGGTGGTGGAGAACGACAGAATCTTGTGGCACTGTTAGAAGTAATCCTGGAGCTTAACAGCCAATGCATGGCACTGTCAGCTCTTCAGGGGTCCTGGAAAGCAGTCCTGTAACTGGCTGTGCTTGTTCAGGTCTCATTTGATGTGCCCTCTTTCCATGAGCTGGGAAATCTCAGCAGTACCGGAGAGCTCTGTTTTCCTTGGGACCTCAGCACCAAGGATAAAGGATATCACCAAGTTGATAAAGCCAGGAGGGTTTTGGTGTGGTGGGGTGGGGAGAGCATCTCATCAGACCACCTGGCATCCTGGGTCCTGGAGCTGCCAGCACTGGGAGGTATGCACTGCTGAGCCCTGATGGCAGGGGTGAGCCATAAGGCTCTCTTCGTAACTCCTGCTGTTCCCCTCCTGCATCTCATTCCGTGTCTATCGTGTAGTGAAGTCAGCAGATGGGCTGTCCCCAAGATGACACATGCTTACCTGCAGGGAAGAGAAGCTCTTGTACCTAGACCCTGGTGAAATGCTTGCTGCTGGCAGGCAGGCAGCTCTGTCGCTTGGCAGCAGACCTCGGAAGGAAGATTACTTTGTCCTTGTTCTTACCCTGTTTGCCAGGTTCCCTTCTGATTACCAGGCTGGTAATGCATGGAGGAGATAACCCTGGTTCAGCGAGCAGCAATTCAGTCTGTCATCAAACAGAAAATACTTGGACAGAATTAACAGAGCCATGTGCTAAGCTGGTTTGATACCAGGTTTGTAGGTGTGTATTGTGGTTTAATCCAGCAGGTGGCTGAGCACCACACAGTTGTTCACTCACTCCCCACCCTTCCCAGGGGCAGATGGGAGAAAACTGGGGGTGGGAGGGGAGGGGGAATAAACAACAAACTAGAACTTGTGGATTGAGAAAAGACTACTTACTAAGAGAAAAGAAAAAGGATACTAGTTATGACTATATGTTTATATATGAATACGTGTAACAAGTGATGCACAAACAAGTGCTCACCAACCCCCAGCCAATGCCCAATTAGCTCCCCAGTGAGCAGAAGAGAGCGAGATGAACTCCCACTCCCTTCAAAATTCCTTCCATGTGATTCCATATGGCACAGAATATCCTTTTGGCCAGTTTAAGTCAGCTGTCTTGATTCTGTTCCCTCCCAGCTCCCTGGGCCCTTCACTTAGAATGGCATTGACTCTGTATGACACTGCTTAGCAGCAACTATGAACGTCGGTGTGTTATCAACATTGTTTTTCTCCTAGAACCAAAACATAGCATTGTACCAGACACCCTGAAGAAAACAATTCTATCCCAGATGAAGCTAGGACAGTATGGTTCTTTGGTCCGGGGATTGTTTTGTTCCTCTTTCAGAGGAGAGGAGTCTTCCAGCAGAACCTCCCTCTGTCCGTTTCGGATCTGTACATACTCTTGTGCTCTTTCTCTCCAAATTAAGCTGCTGCCTCTTGTCTCTCCCCAGCAGGCTTCTCTGCAGCAGCGCCTTTGTCCTCTTCCCCCAACAGCAGCCACTGGCTTTGCAAACAGACCCGGAGACTGCTCATGCTTCCATTCCCTGGGGATTGTGAAACTTTGTGGATGCTTCAGGGTCTCCCTGCAGTCCATCCCTTCCAACCCTAGAGCTCGCCAAAAGGAATGCATTCATCACTGCTTCAAAGGGATATTCCTGCCTGAAATTTGGGCATTTTCTCTGCTGAAAGACAGGCTATACCCTTCCTATTTTGATCTGTCTTCTCATTCTCCCCATCTTCCTAGCTATTGCTAACGGCTTTGGCTGTGGATGACTCCTGCTTCTAGAGAGGATAACGGGATGGGTTGTGATCCACGTTGTGAATAACACCTTGTGTTCACAGGGTCTTGTCTAAATAGCTTTCAGTGCAAGTTCTTCTCATGTCGCTAGGAAGTGCATTACTGTGACTCCCACATGTATTAAGGTTTCATTACAGCAGAGAACCAAGATGCCTGTGGACTTCACTGAGTAATGTAGCTACACAGGACCTCACTTAAACCACTTTACCATGCAGGAGCTCCCATAGATTCTTGCAGACATTGCATAGCAATTTGGTTTTCCTATGACAGAGAAGAACTTATGTATTTATTCTCTATAAATGGCAGTGTATACATGAGTATGTCCTCTAAAAGCATTTGCACTCTCTGGCCTCAGTAACTACTTGTGAAATCGCTGGATTCACTATTTCCTGCAAAGACCCACGAGAAGAATTTACAACAATACAGATGTGCCTGGGATTTACCAAGCAGTAAGCGCAGAAGAAAACAAGTGCTTTTGTTTATTGGCTGCCTTAAATGAGTTTCTGAAAGCAATTTTCTCCAGTGTTTGGATTAAAGATACTAGTAAGCTGGTTTGGTGTTGCGAAGGTCACTAGATGGGGAGGAATGCGAAGCAGTTCTTGTGGCTCCTGGGGTGTGACAGACAGCAGCAGGCTCCCCAAGGATGGAGCTTTAGAGCATCCCAGCTGCTGGCTGCATCTTTCTAACGCCTGAACCTGGGTGGAGATATGTGTGCTCCAAAGTCCTTCTGACACTGAGCTCCAGGAAGGCATCATGTTCACAGATGCTTATTTATATGCACATACCAGGCATATAGAGGGGATGAAATTGCTAATTGAGTGTGGCTGTATCAAAGCACATCTTGCTTCTGTACTTCTTACTGCTTTGGCAGCCTGGTAGTAGATTTTTGTTGTCACTGCTGTGTTTTTCTATAACCATTTGTTGCTGAATAATTGTGGTTTCCATGTGTTTGTTGCAGCAGAACTCTCACATGCACAGGGTCTAGGACTTTTTTACTCAAAAATGTTACACAGAAGGCAGTAACCCCAGGACAGAGCATAGTTCTATGCAGTTGAAACTGTCCTTGTTATCATAATCTGATTTGTCCAGTAATTTTCTATTTTGGTGTAAAAACAAATACAGAAAACCACCTGGATTCCTTTCTTAAAGTAGTCTATTTGGCATGCTTTTCTGCGGGAGCAACTGCTAAGAGATGTGCTGGCATCTGTAGCATGCTGTTCTGCCCTACTGCAGCAGGCAGCGAGGCAGTTTAAATGCTGTCCTTTGATCTATGCCTGCTAAAAACACCTCAGACCATTGGAGTTAGCTTAGAAAAATTGGGCATTTTCACCTTTGTCAAAAAAAAAAAAAAAGAAACCAGCTTTCTCTGAAGTCCCTTGTTGTCTGTTCTCCCATGAAGGTACTGCTTACCTGCTGTCTCTGTTCAGCTGATCCAGGATGAGAACATCCTATTGTTTTGACAATGACCTTAATGTATTTGTGCAGCTCCAGCAAAAGGCAGTGTGGCTGCAGACGGGAATGCATGGGCTTAAGCAGTTTATAATGAAATACCGAGTCTGTTACTTCAGCTGCTTTGAGGCCACTGCAAATCAGTTGTTGGATTTGATGTTTCTTTGGGGATGTGAAATGAATTGAGCGGCTTCTGGATGGTTGCAGTGAGTCAGGCGTTCACTTCGTGAAATGTCCCATTATAAGCAGAGCTTCGGTGAGGCAGGCTTAGCAGGTATGCCAGTGGCTGTATCACACCAGATGCACCTTAGTTCACCAACAGGGACTGTGGTAGACCAAGCTGGAGGTGATTTATCAGATGCATCGTTGAGTAGGAGCTACTGGTTCTATGGGGGTCGTAAATGCAGACGATGGTAGGACCTTGCATGAATTGTCCTGCTGAGCTGAGAGAGGTGGCAGGCTCAGTTGTTTCCTGGTAGCTGTGGTCCCACATAGTGCTGCTGTAGTGGGGAACTGCCTTGGTATGCAGTTGGCATTGTGTGCTGAGAGATATCCAAGTCTGGACTAGCGGTTAGCCGTATCCCACTCTGTCAGGAAGGTCTGCCGTGTGGCTGAGTCCAGAGCTGGGCATACCTCTTGTGTTACGTGAACAGTTAGGTCAGCTGTGGCTCTAACATGTCACCGGTGGCATTATACTTTGGAATGTGCTTTTGTGAGATCTTGGGCTTCCTCTTGGCTTCTTAGATGGAAGCAGCTGTGCATGAAGTATTAACACCAGCAAACTCTTGTCACAGGCAGCAGGTGCACAGCGTATTTCCCTTGCCTGGCAAATTTGTGTCTTAATGGCGAAAGTTGGAAATAGCACCACATTCCTTCCCTTTGAACTTGTTGGGCTTGACTTCCCTGGACTCCTAACTAATATGGAACTTGACATCTATTTCTAGAAGTTGTAATTTCCCTTAATTTACGTTGTTTATTCAGTGATGATGCAGTGGATGCATATTCTGTAGTGAAACAATCTTTATTGCAATCGCTTCTGTGAGGGCGAGCATTAGCTTTCAAGGCAATTAAAACATGAGCTCACAAGTATGGAGAGTTGCCTCTTGCTTATTACAGTGACAGTGTTTGCACAGGCTATTTTCTGTTATTCCCTGCTGCCATCAAAGCATTTCCTGTTAGTAATTCCTGCTAGTCCCCAGCAACCTAGCCCCATAAATTCCCTTTCTCCTTCTGCTGATGGGAGTCTAAGCCAAATCAATAGGGATATTCAAGTCTGGCCTATGGATAAATAAGAGTTGAGCATGCTGTGGAAGGAAGCAGTTATTGTGTTAGAGGAAAAATACTGAGAGATAATCTGTTGGCTATCTAGTATGGAAATTTTCAGTGTCATTCCAGCAGTAGAGGAAAGAGCCCAGTCACATGGGACATATCATCAGTATGCATTGGATGAAATATAAATGCATCTGCAGCAAGTGGAAAAGGTATGCATTTGATGAGCTGTCTTCACTCTGTGATGAGCAATAAAATGTACGTTGATCTAACGAATAAGAAACTGCTGAGATACGGGCCACTGTCTCTATTCCTGCCTTTTTCACTGCTCATCTGAGTAGTCTTTCTTGATTTGTGCTTCAGCATCTTTATGTGTCAGATGTCCATAACAATAATGACCTTTTCTAAAAGCTCCCAGTGAGAAGCATACGTAGGATCCTGACACAAACTTTTTTTTTACATTCTTCACTGCAGGTCAGGAGCGAGAGAAAAGGAGGCATAATTGCTACCAGAAAGGTGAGCACCAGGGATGTTAAATGCCTTCTGAAGTATTTTATAGCTGCCTCTCTGTGGTGCTTTTACAAGGGCTCGAGGTCAGACAAGATACCAATTTGTACTGTTCTGTTGTGCTGTTTCCCCAGAAGATCTCAGTGCTCTGTAAACAGCTGTCATTGTGATTTTAGGCCCTGGCCACTCACATCTGTTAACCTTTTGAATCTCATTCTCACCAAATGGCAGAGCTGAGTTTGTGATGAAGCGTTCTCTCTCTTTCAGTTCTTGTGGTCACTGTACCTGGTGTTCTACAGGTACTTTGTGAGTAGGAATGGCTGAAAAATCCTGTGATATTTTTATGTTTTTAAACTCAACTACTCTGTCTGATCTATAGTGGTGTTACTTCTCTGCAATTTATAGGTCATACTTTTGCAGAGCTATCAGCACACAATACTTCTAACTTTGTCAGTTTGTACTTTATATACATCTCAGGTCAACTAAAGTGCATCCATTTGTAGTGATTGATACTCCTTTGGGCCTGGTCCCTCATTCTACAATCTAGGTGTGAAGGTTTTCTACCATATATCTCTGTTCTTAAACATGACTGTGTAAATAGTCTGTGCTTGTGTGGCCGTATTTAAACTCTCTAAGTCCCTTCTGTGACAAGCAACTTACAATTTGCAACCATGTTTCTGTGAGTTTTTGTAAAGCCTCTGTATACTTTCTCCCCACTGTTTATTTCTGCTAAAGTTTCTCATGCTGTCTGTTACATGACTTAACTCTCAATAAATTCCTAATTTAATACTTGAAATGCATTCCAAGATACAGTAGATCCATCTTCCATCTCTCAGACAGTGTGTTGTTTTTTCACACTCTTCTTCCAAAACAGTGGTGCTTGTAGCGCTTCACCTCCTGCTTCACTCTCAATATAATACAGCTTGATTCAGCTCATATCGCTGCCTTACACAGCCCTAACTTCTCCATATATTATGGGATCAGAAAATAATTTGGGTTGGAAGTGGCTGCTATAGGTCAAGAACATTGCTGCAAGAAGGACCAACTTTGAAGTTATGTTGGGTTGCTCACTTAGGGACTCTTTAAGTCTTAAATACTTTTTTCATCCCCACAGAAGGAGCTTCCCCTGCTCCCTGTTCTAATGTTTGATTCTAGTGATTTCTCCTGTCCTAACAAGTGGTGAGAATTTCCCTTATTGCAAAGTTACGTCTCCTGCCTCTCAGCTGTGTGAACAGTCTGGCTCCATCTTCTCTATGCCTTGCCATTATGTGACTTAAGGCAGTACTACAATCCCTTACCACTGGGCAAGCTTAATTCTCAGCCTCTCATTTATCGTGTGTCGGTTTCTTAATCTAACTGTTACCCCTCCATAGTCTTGCTCCAGTGTGAAAAACATCTGGTTTGTACTTTTTTTTTCCTGAAATTTGCTTTGTATCTTCATTTTTAACCCAAAGTTTGGTAAATATTTGTAAATACTTGTTATCCATTTATTTTAGTCTTTATCTTCCAGGCACTATTAATCATTCTGCAAAGCTCAGTATCAGGAAATACTTAAGTAATGCTTCTTATTTGGAGCCCAATGTGAGGCAACCTAAGGGGCTTACTTTTCAGAACATGTAAAAATGTCCTGCAGATACAGCACTAAATCTTACTGTCCAGTTTTATTGTTTATTTTCCCTTTTTATCTCTGCAGAACAAAATGAAGTAGGGGAGTGTACTGTTTTTTGGTATAACGTGTAGTTTATTCCTTTCTGTGTTTGTTTCCTAAATTCTAATCTGTTGCTTCTGTGCCAGTTTCTTGAAATTTCCTTCTTGAAAAGAAGGAAAGAACCCAGCTGGAGTTTTGGGACTCCCACAGTGAATTTATGGGATTTGGGGAGTAAAATACTCTTTCTTGCAAATTGGGACTATTTGCTATGGAATTCCTTGAAAAACCTCAGCAAGAGAATGGTCTAGCACTCCTTTAGAACCAGCTTGTGGATGAGAAGGCTTTAAGCAAATATTTTCTGAAGGATTTGGTCTGAACTTACCTTTTGAAATGACTTTTTGGTGCTCCAGTTCTCAGTTCAGCCTTTTCTAGGCACTCTCCTATGCTGCTGTTGACGTACAGTTTGGAAACCCCCAGGTACTACCGTGCTGCGGTTGAAGGCTTGCCAACACAGCACTTTTGTCCCAGGGTGGTAAAGAGTATTTTTCAGGCTTAGAGGTATTGTAATCCTTCTTCTTACCCACTGAATGGGATGCATTCTGTAAATGTCAAAATGAAGGCATACTGTCATTCCTATTCTTCCTCTCCTGCTATATCCTTCTAATCTCCACGTTTTTCTTGTTGGAATCCAAATGTCTTTCTAGTGTTCTAATGCTAAAGATGCTAAAGATTTGTCCTACTGGACCAAAATGAGAAGGTCAAGTTGTTTTTTCCCCTCTGAAAGGAGGATACCCTGCAGGTTTCCAGACCAAACAGAATTATTTTCCTACCCCATCCAAAATGCACTTAAATGTAAATAAGACAGAGGATAACAGAATTAAAATCTGCCACCTGTACAGATGTCAGAGTATTGCAGCAGCAAAAAGGTAAGCTGAAACAGCTTTTTGTGGATGGCCCAAGCTTTTCTTTTTTAAAGCAAAACAAAAACAGCCTTCCCTACCTCAATGAATCAGCTACAAGAAGAGAAATTCTGTTCTGCAAGGTTACAGTCAGTTCCCAGTCCTGAAGCAGTGGCAGGCTGAGGTGATCTGTCATCCGGAGAGCCGCCTTCACTGTTGGAATCCTCTCTCCAGGACTAACCCAAACCGATTCCTGTGTGCACTAAAACCCCGATGAAATTTATCAGAGCTGCAGCTGTGGTAAGCCGTGGAAATTAAATTTGCCAGCCTAGAGACGGCTGTACAGAAATGAAGGCATTTTAACACTGCTGTCTCACCAAGGGTTGTGTCTGTAATGGACAGCCCTGAATTGCTTTATTCAGTCACTTAACTCTGTAAGTAAGGTTATTATAAGCCTTGTTTGGTTCTGCAGTTAGAGTACCACAAGAAAGCTGTTCTACTGAATATGTATTTTGGGTAATCACCTCTAATTTAACAGCTTTGGTGTTCTGATTGTTAAGGTCTTTTTATAGGTTCATCAGAAATTTCATACGCGTCTTAAGTTATATTAAACTTCAGGGGTACAACACTAAGAGAGGGGCCTCCTTTCCCTGAGCAGGAGCTGGCGGAGCTGTGTTTAGCAGAGATTGCTGCAGGGGTGAGTGCTGCAGCTCAGCCTTAGTTTGCCTGGAAATAGCAGAGGGAGTAAGGTGAACATGAGCCAGCAGTGTGGCCAAGAAGGCCAATGGCATCCTAGCTTGTATCAGCGATAGCACTGCCAGCAGGAGCTGGGAGGTGATTGTCCCCCTGTACTCAGCTCTGGTGGGGCCGCACCTCGAGTGCTGTGTTCAGTTTTGAGTTCCTCACAACAAGAAAGACATCAAGACCCTGGAGCATGTCCAGAGAAAGGCAGCGAAGCTGTGGAGGGTCTGCAGCACAAGTCTTTTGGGGAAGCGGCTGAGAGACATGGGATTGTTCAGTTTGGAGAAGAGGAGGCTCAGGGGAGACCTTATCGCTCTGTGCAATAACTTGAAAGAAGGTTGTGGTGAGGTACGGGTCAGCCTTTTCTCCCACATAACTAGCAATTGGACTAGAGGGAATGGCCTCAAGTTGTGCCACTGGAGATTCAAGCTGTATTATTAGGAAAAAATTCTTATCAGAAGTAGTGGTGAGGTATTGGAACAGGCTGCCCAGGGAGGTAGTTGAGTCACTGACCCTGGAGATGCTCAATAAATGTTTAGCTGTGGTACTAAAGGACATGGGTTAGTGGGGAAATGTTGGCGGTAGGTGGACAGTTGGAGTGGATGATTGTAGAGGTCTTTTCCAACCTTGTTGATTCTGTGATTCTGTGAAGTTGATGAGCAAAGCCTGATTAACATTTATTCTAGTCTTGAAGAGGTGTATCTCAAGCAAGGCATTGTCCTGAAGTCTTGTGTTTCAGTAAAAGGAGAACTCAGGGTCAGCATGGGGGGCTCTGTACTGCGAAGTGAATTTGCTTATTCTTTGTCCTAAACCAGTCTGCTACTGTGTCTGCATTCTTCAGTTCCTCATGACGCAGGATTCAGTGTTTAGCTAAGGGTGTTTTCACTATGTGGTCCCTCCCTGTGGTCAACCTGAGGGGGAGGAATGTGTTCTCTTTTCCCAGCAGCACTTGTTGGGGATCACTCTGATACATATTCCCAATCTGTATTATTAATTGTTGGCCTTCTCTGATACTGCAGCTTAGTCGTTAAAGGGGAGGTGAAACTTAACTTGAAAATATAATCAGACACAGTGTCCTCATGTAACTGAAAAGTAAGGAGGAGTAATTCACAGCCAGAATATCAAGGACCTGTAATCTGGCTTTCTTACTCTAGAAGTTGCTAATGACTTTTTCAAATTCCACGTGGATGGGTAAGGAGGGATGCTGGAAATAAGTTGGCTGTTCCACTATGCTTGTAAATCCACCAGACAACTGATGGAATGCTGCATCCCACAACGGGATGACAGCTGGCTTCCTGTGGCTCTGCTATTAAATAGGAAGATGAGCAAAACTTCCCAGCAGCTTCTGGAACAGCAGCTAATCAAAATAATGCAGGTGAGGATCCCTGAAAGTTAGTGGATTTGAAAACTTTTTCCAGGTGTACTTCCCAGCTAGAAGACGACCTACCAATGATGCTTACAGGGAGACTGCAGCACTTGGCTTTCTGTTATGTTTGGTTAAAACAAATATGGACATTAGAGCAAAGCTGGAAGAAGGAATGTTATTAGCACTGTAAAACCAGGATATCTTCTAATAACAAACCTTCAGTCAGTTTTCTGAAAAATTATTTTGTAACAGGGTGAAATGCTTAGTAATGTTAATGGATGCCAGCAGAGGGCATTTGGAAACTTAGCTTTTCTGCTCATTGATTCTACTCATTTATTTTCCCATCAACGGTAGCCCCTGTTCAGCTCCTGCGTGAGGCTGCTATCCTGCAGGGTATGGTGGCCTCTGTGCTTTTTGTTATGATTTTTTTTTTACTTTTGTTATAATTACTTTCTAGAATATCATCAGTAGAATGCGTATTTTGGCGTACTCTGCAGGTTAGCAGCAGTATGGAGCCAGACAGTTCTGACTTCTATCAGAAGGGGAGTATTTGGGTCGAGGTGGATAAAGGCCTGGAGGAAGAAAGTGGTGAAATGGTTTATTTTCTGTTTTTGCAATGCTTGTTATGTCTAAATAAGCAATCTGATCAGAAATCAGGCTGTTTCTGCTTATGGATAATCATATTTAGAAGTTAATTACACCTGTTGTTTGCCCCGGGGTACTTCATGTGGTGTGTTACAGAGCAGCTCTCTCCTGTTAAAGCATACAGATCATGGAGCAACCCTGCAAAGGCATTGGAGAGTAAGAGCATTTAATAATAATGCTTTTCTGTTCTTTGGCTTTGGATCAAGTGATTGTAATCCATCAACATCTTTCTTCAGGAGGATTTCAGCAGACTATTAAAAAGGCAGTCTTAAGAATGTTTTGGCTGTTTCTGCCACAGTTTTATAGACTGGGGTCTAAAGAGATGGAAACAGATCCATTTAGGTATAAAATCTAAACAAGCACAGGAAAGTTTCACTGTGTTTTGCATAAAGTCATTAGTAGAATGTATCAGAAGTGGCAGTATGATTCAGATCTCTGAATTGATTATGCTCTGTTTTACTCCACTGTCAGAAATTAACCTTCGTTAGTGCTTCTGGCTAGCTAGACTCCCTGCCAAAATGCAGGGTGTCCTTGTGAAACCAGCTGCCTTGCATCTCTCTCTGAGCAGTAAGATGCATTGCTCCAGAACTGTCAGGCTATTCAGGCTTTGAGCTTTTCTGTCTCCTCGGAAAGACATTGATGAGATTTAGGGAAGTATTTTTTTAAGCTGTGTGGAGGTGCATTAAGTGGGCCTGTTCATGGTTCTTTACTTTGTTACCGCGCATGCTGATGTATTACAGGTATGAATTTTAATATAAGTGGTGACTTTTTTATTGAGCTTATCAACTCAATTTAGGGAATGGTTCCTTTAAATCTCATTTGTAGTAAGATATGATTTTTGCTGTCAAATATGATCTATTAAGTATGTTTTGATAAAGTAGATGGAATAAGATCTTTCTGGGAGCAAAAAAAATATTGATGTATAACACAAGTGTCAGTAGCAAAGATGGATGGAAAAAAGGAGAAGTTGATATGTATTTGTTATATATTTTACTTGCTGTAACATCTGTTAACTAAATCTACCTGATGTGTCCTTGTATTTTGTTGTATCCCTGTGGCAGAGCTTCCCTTTGGCCTTTTGAAAATGCTAGCTAGTTAGTGAGTGTTAGTTCGTACTGCAGTGCCTGCTACATCATTGTGTTGTGCTTCCACATGCACACGTAAAAGCATTCATTGACTTGCCTGAAACAACTTGCAGAGCCACTAAACTTCATTATTAACATTTGGGTGGTTGGTTTCAGAGGTGTTTGCCTGCACCATTTCAGCCTGGATACCTGTCAGCTATAACTAGCGAGCTCTTCCATTGTGGAGACTTGTCATTGTGCTGGAAAACAACTTATTCCCTTCTCATACACGCTTGAATAAGTTGAGAGAGAGGCTGTTGGGAAAGAGAAGGGAAAGCAGGGCTTGGGGTGGGCTCTGCTGTGAAAGGAGCACAGAAGAGGAAATAATTTACTCTGGCTTTTGACCAGTGGGTCCAGTGCTGTAGTTTTGCATCAGTGTTAAGGGAATGCAGTGGTTACTGCTATGGAAAAGCTGTGTGTTTAGGAAATGCACAAGTCCAGTTAAATTACATGCTTTTACTGTATGGCTACTGACTCCTTTTGGGGTGTGAGGTTCAGTTTTTTTAAGCAAAGCTAAAATATTCTGAATATCTTGACAATGTACCCTCTCCTTCTCACTATCATCATCTCTCAGCACTGTATTTCTCAATTACTTTGTTGCTTTCCCTCACTTATACTGAGTACTATGTATCAGTGAACTATTTCAGGACAGTGCTGGGAGTATTAGAAATGTGGCAGCCCTCCATTTCCATTTGCAGACCTGTCTCAGAGGAATCAAATCAATACACAGGTTGTAATACACATTGTTCTGGTTGAGGTGAGTTTTCATCCAGCCAGTGCAATGATTGAGCACAGTGCAAATAACATTGGAATGACTAGCCACGTGTAATTGCTCTTATAGAAAAAGCAAAAGACGCTTTAGTGAAGACTAGTTGTTGTTATAATGGCAATTAGTGTGAAAGTTGACCTCTTGTTCAGAAAAGCTCTTTCCTGGTGCTCACTGATATTAAAAAGCATCTCAGAATGCTTTACATATCCGTGAATCTGTGCTATTTCTCTGTGTCTGTGCTCAGATGTCAGGTTTGAGCTGGGTACCTTCTCCTCATTATCATTATGCTCTTATTACTGCAGCACATCCATCTCCAGTAGTGTTGCACTCATTCCTGGAAATCTCAAGGAGCTGTGAGCTCTGTATAAATATGCAGTGGGAAATGGTCTGAGACGAAAGGTCTGGAGAAACCACATAGGAGCACAGGGACTGAATGGACCTACCAGAACTGAAAGTCTTGAGCAAGGGTGGATTTCTGGCTTCAGTCTACTAGCTTACCTAATTTTTTGGGACAAAGTTGTAGTCCTTCCTGTTGTTTCATCTGCAGGGTAGACTTATTCCCATCTTTTCCCTTCCTTTATTAGCAAAAGGCCAGACCTAATGGTCTCATTTGGCACAACGAGAGACTCATCAGTTTTCTCTAACTATGTGGGCTGAGCATGGAAGGGCAGCTGTCAGTAAAGTAGCTGCAGATGACTGCTATTTAGCTATTTCACACCTTTGGGGAGATGGCTTTAAATTACACTGCAGATTATGAGGTTTCTCAGAAATTTGCCTCTTCAGGCTCATCAGAGTTTGACTTCATTGACTCCCACTGACTTCAGTGGGTACAAGATTGGCTCTGACAGGGATAACAAAAAAGAACATTTGAATTTGGGACTGAACTCAAATTTGGGACTCGCTGAGCTGGCAAATTCCAGTGAGAGCTGAAATTTTCTCAGGGCCATGGCTGCATGGGTCCCCAACTCAGAGAGCTGTGATGCCTTCTTTTCTCACCTCCTCTGCTTTGGGGGAGCAGAAGCTTCCATACGGAATTATACTGTGCCTCTGTCCTGGGCAGTCTTCATTCAGAGCTTCTGAAAACACTTCAAACACTATATAACAGGGCTTACAGGGTGATGATGAGCAACCTGATCCAGCATTCTCAGAAGCAATGGGAGGCTGCACAAAATGTGCACTTGGTGGCAGGGTCCTGCCACCCCTTTGCCTGGAAGGGAAAAATCTAAAATTCTGGCTTCTGGAATGTTGGCTTGGGTACAGACTGGCAGGAAGCAAATAACATTGTGAAGTGATCTCTGACACTGACAGGCTGCTTGGCTGAAGAGAGAAGGGAGCCAGTGGTGTTTGGAAGTGGAGGAGCAAGGGGCAGGCTGTGTTGTGCCATTCGCAGTTCCTCTGTGCGTGCTAAGCCCCGGTGGCAGCTGGCTATCCAGTGAGTCTGGTGACAGCTTGGAAGAAGGCGACCTAACCTGTGCCAAAGCCAGATACACTGCGCAAGTTGAGCCCATGGCACACAACCAAATCAGAGAAGCAGAGCCCCTACTCAAAGGAAGTGGAGAAATGTGAGCAAATCTCGGTGCAGCTCAGAAATGCTGCTGCAGATCTTTTCCATGGCACCAGGACAGAGAAAGGCAGCACATATCTAGGGGAAAATACCTCAGCAGTGTGATTCAGCTGAGATGCAGCCTCTGCAATTTTAAGGCAGTCAGCTGGGTTCTCACTTGATGTAAACCCATGCAGTGCTTTCAGTTAAGTTGTCTTGCAGTGGTCAAGAGTCTTGCTTAGCCAACTGAATCATGGCCAAGGAGCTTGTACCTCCGAAGGGCTCTTTTCAAAACTTGACAGTTCATTAGCACGTGGTCTTAAAGCTGTTCTGGTGCTGGTGAACCTCTAGGTAGGGATTTGGTCCCTGGTTCTAAAGAAGGATTAGCTGATAGGTCCCAGATCAGCCCTGATGGCACAGGCTCATTAACATATGCATTGATTGTAAGGGTACATACCAGAAATATTAGCAGAAGCTTCTTGATACCACCTGAAGGCCCAAAGAATCATGCAGTCAAGGAAAAGAAAATGCCAACTAATGCAGATAATGAAATCTGATGAAAATAACAAATTGTGAAACAAATGCAACAGTTTTGTGGCTGAAATTTGTTTGTCTAGTCTTGTGAAGAGACAGAAGATTTTCACACACCTAGCAGGGAAGCGGGCACCCAGCTTCCACTGAAACCAGTCTTCCGTATTTAATACATTCCCTGATCCTCTTTCATAAAAACTGCTGCACTAATAAAACCCAGTGATCTCAGAGATCTGTGAACAGGAACGCAAGTCTTTTCATCATCATTACATATGAAGTAATTGGCTACATTAAAAGTCTGCCTTGTAAATACAAGATTATCGTTTATTTGTTGTCTAATGAATTTTATTTCTTCTCCTGTGATGCCGGAAGCTGTTGCTGTGAATGCTACAAAATGCTGATTTACTTGCTGTCAAGTCACTCACTGGGTATTTACTATCCCGAAATCTGTGCGTTTTCATCTCTTCTGTTTGCCTAGGAGGGAGATAAGCAGAAAGCGGAGGAAGCGGGAACTGTTATTTTGTTTCCAAAAGCAGGTGAGGGCTGAGAGAGTGAAACAACACTTTCCATGCACTTCGGAGAGGGAATCTGCACAAACACTTCTGTACAGGAAAAAACATTTACCAAAGCTCAGCGGCAAGGGCAAAGAGCAGCAACTCTGAGGGTTCCTTGTAGTGAGTACATGGGGGATTTTGGAAGATGTGCAGTTTCGGGTGCATCCAGTGTCAAGGGCACTGGGCCTGCTTGTCACGTCATGCACGGATGGGCTGGATTTGCAGGGTCACCCATGACCTCTGCCAAACACAGTGTGATAGAGAAGGCCTGCTCCAGCCCCAGCAACAGCCAGCCCTAACCCTGGCTTCCCTTACTGCTTCACCAGGGCCCGATATAGTCAGGAGAAGACTCAGATCCTCTTCTTTTCTAGCCCTCCTGGAAGGATGGTTGTGGAATGCAGATGTAGTTAGGTCCTTATCCTCTGGGATCTTTTCTTTTCCTTGCAGCTGTGATCCTGAAGCCTGCAGTGCTGTTCTGGTGGTACAATTCACTGACAGCTCTGCCTGTTGTGACAGCAGCACTGCGTGTTCCAGTTTCCCCCTTGAACAATGTGTATTTAAAATCCTACCATCAAGCAGTCTAGTTAGCTAATTGTCAGAGCTGGTCATGCCAAGTAATTAATTTTTGGACAGCATTCAGATACCTCTTCAAAGAGTATGGAAGGTGATATGTGGAACTGCATCTCTTCTGCCTTGTTGCCTAAGAATTGACTTAGATCTTACCTGTTCAAACATGTCAGCAGCTGTCAGCACTGTAGGTTTGGTGGACAATTTGAGATTAGGACCTCAGTAACCTGGTCCCACAGGAAAATCTTGGCTAACCTTGCTGCTAGCACAGGGATTTACCCACAGCTGGCTGGGGACAACCAGGGCATCCTTCTAGTCTCTTCAACTTGGTTTTATAAGCTTGCTTATCGTATGCTAATACCTCTGTCCTGGAGGCATAGAGATGACACAAGCAGCTGTTTTAAAACTGTGTGCTGTTCTGATTCACAGAATCACAGAATTGCAGGGGTTGGAAAAGGGACCTCAAGAGCTCATCAAGTTCAACTCCCCTGCTAAAACAGTTCCCTACAGTAGGTTGCACTGGTAGGTGTCCAGATGGGTTTAAAATATCTCCATAGAAGGAGACTCCACAACCTCTCTGGGCAACCTGGTCCAGTGCTTCATCGCGCTTACTGTAGAGAAGTTCTTCTGCATGTTTGTATGAAACTTCATATGTTCAAGTTTTAGGCCATTATTCTTTGTCCTATTGCTACATACCACTGAGAAGAGCCTGGCCTCATCCATTTGCTTCCTGCCTCCCTTTAGATATTTATAATCACATTCCCTCCTCAGTCTTCTTTTCCCCAGGTTGAACAGACCCAGGTTACTCAGCCTTTCCTCATATGGGAGGAGCTTCAGGCCCTAGGATTTCCTGTAACAACTCCATGAAGGCAAAATAAAGCACGGCTCTCATTGGAGTTGAAAACAAGCTTGAATCGTGGCGGAGTTGTGGAAGTCTATTTCTTTGAGCTGCTTTCCAACTGAGAGGAAATAGTCCTAGAGACACAACAAAATCTGCATCCACTTTTATGGTACTTGTAGAGTAGAGAGGCAGGGATCCAGGACTGAAAAATTGTCAGAGAAATTAGACACATTATTATCAGAGTCCATATGTGGATGAATGAAGACTAGAACATGCCAGAATTAAACTAGTAAAGCCTTGTAGTGGCTTCTGAACCCAGTCTTCTCTGTTTGTTATGCACATCTCTTACTAAATACTCTCTCCTGTGTCTGTCTGTAGTTGCGTGTCTCTCCCTGCTATGCTGTCTAGAATTTGGGAGCCCTGGGTGAGATGACTGCTGTTACACTCTGCTCATCACTTCTGATGACGAGAGCTGCTTGTCTTCGAACTTGTTATCCTCCACTAAAGGAGGCAGCCTCCTTTCTCTTGATTACTCTCCAGCAACTTCTGATTGATCACAGTTCAGATGTGCCACATTTCAGTTTTAGCAGAGCACCCGGAACTGCAGTGTGTTTTCATAGGTGATGAGTTTAAAAAAAAATAAATAAAAATAAGGATGGAGACAGGCATTGTCCTGAAAAGTACGGTGTGGTGGTGGGAAGAAGACGAAACAACAAAAGTGTTTTTATTTTTTATTTTTCTGTCTGCGCTAAGAACTTGGGACACACAGATTTCCAGCTATACAGTATAATTACAGGTGAAGTCTGGCTCGATTTCTGCAGCAGCTGCCACATGTATGAGGCTCCTGGTTTACTGGCAGCATCTTGTTCTTATTCCCAGTGTGAGATGTTTCCCCTTCCCTCACCACTCAGTGGCTCTCAGTGGCTCCAGCCCCATACAGCTCCCTTCCCAGCCATCTTTCTGTGCTATTTGTACGTCACCACTTCTCAGGAGGTTAGGATTATGGCACTGTGTATTATTTTAGCTGGCTTCTTAGTAAAGAGCCTTAACATTTTGCTGACTTGGATGCAAAATAGCACACGGGCTCCATGCACTGATTTAGCAGGTAAGGCCAGGCAGTCTTGACATAATCTCTTTGACAGGGTTGGTAAATCCCACCTGGTGTTTGGCAGAAACAGGTAAGAGCTTGCAAGTTGTTATTTACCTGATGGGAAAGCAGCCATCAGAGAATGTGGCCAGGTTGAGCTCCAAGCGGTTATCTTGAGAACTGCTGGGACTCCAGGAGCGGGGAGAGGATCCTTTTGAAGTGAGTACTGTCTGTTTATGAGATTCAGTGAGCTGCAGAGACCGGACTGTCCCGAGGGCTGGGGAAAGGGGAACCTCTGGTGTAATTCCTCTGATCTGCAGGTTTTGTTATGTGGATTTTGTGATTTTTAGCTTAGGATTAAAAAGACCAAAGACCTTTTAAGTATGGATTTCATTCTGCTGATTGCCATTGTCCACAGATGTGGAGCCAGCCAGTGTGCGGCAGACCTTTCATCAAGTAATTAACTCGAGTTGTCAAGCTGCAATCAGTGAACTGCTCTCGCACTAAAATAATAATGACAAATTCCTCTCATCTGAAGCTGTCAGCTTCCAGCTGCACAAGACATGAGTTTGCAGTGCGGGACAATCAGATTTGCACCACCTTCTCATCAAAGCCGACTTTGGCTTGGCTCCCTTCTTTGCAGAGTTTGTGATTGCAGGAGCAGAGAAGGCCGGACGCGGACCCACCAGTGCTCGGCGTGGGGCTAACAGCTGCCGTCACACTGGTTCCCATCAGGGAGCAGCTATCATTCTTTGTGGAAATGCTCCCAATTGCTTCTCAGCTGGCTTCATAGTGAATCTGATCTGATGCAGAAATAATTTTTTTTAAATGTAAATCTACCTTCATAAAAATCCTCGTAAATATAATGCAGTAAACAAACTGCTTAGAGGTCAGACCGCAGAAGAGATTGACCTTGCATTTTTAGCAGGTTAACGTATGCTAGGGCTTAGATTGAGCAGGATTAAATTTTGCACAGCTCCCATACCAAATGTTTCCTATTGGGCAGGAAGATCTGAAAGCCTGGTGAAAACCGATGCATTTGCTTTAAATCCAGAATCTCAGCCTGTGTGCGGAACAGGTGAGGACTTTGAAGTCTAGCCAGATGCTTTGTAGGAATCTTTTCTGTGAGAGCACCTGAATTCAAACATTTAATATCTTTCATTCCTTATCATTAAAGGACTCAGATATATCCTTAGTTCTGTCCAAGCAAAGCACTATCGTTAAATTTAAATATCAAGTGCTATAACGAAGAGGGATGAGTTTAGTGTTGTTTTGGACAGCTCAACTTTATGGAATTAGATCCTCTGTGTCTTTGGTGAATGAATTTAGGCACTTTTACAAAAGTATCACACCTGTGCTGCCATAAACTGCAGGTGCCTTTCTCTGTTAGCTGTGCCATTCCATAGGGAAATGACTTACTTACAGATTTTGACAGTGAAATATAAAGAGCCAGATTGTGGTGATGTGAACAAGTAAATACAGATATATGGTTTCTAGTGCAGATGATTCTCTTTCTTTCAAGAGAGCATTTTTATTCCATGTGTTATCACTATTATGCTCACTAATATATCTTCTAGGAGTAAATCCTTGGCTATAGTTTTAAATTGTTTACCTGTGTGTCTTATCTGATAAAAAAAATATATACTTGAAGGTATGTCTGAAGTTATATCTGACTTGAGGAGTGTTACGAATGCTGAGAGTGGCAAAGCAGAAAGGCAAAGCTTGTGCTCCTGCCCATAAATTTTTTTCTGATAGCAGAAGCTCCTCTCTTTTTGCTTGAATGGGTTCAGAGATGTCATTGATAAGAGATCCACTGCTGTTTGCTGTTAGTATGTGGGATGATAAAAGCCCAGTGATTCTTTACAACATCAAGGAAAAGGGATAATAGTTGATAATATATAGATATGTCTGCTTGCATTTTCTTTGCGCAGGTCCATTCCATTTTAATATTAATATTTCATCATCGTCTAGTGTTTTTGTTTATTATTCCTTTTCAAATACTCTTAATTTGCTGCAGGCTCTTTAATATTTCAGTTTTAATTTTAAGCTCTCTGGCACAGTTTGCATTGTAAGAAATGCCTTCTGAGTTGGTGTGACAGTACTTGTGTGTCATAAAATGTAATATCCTTTTGCTAATTCCTGGAAGTTACTGGTTTTTTCAAGATGAAAAGGAAAGCTGTTGCTCCCTTGGGGATCTTATTTTCAGTCCTTTTCAGAACCAGAAATTTATTTATCTTTAAGGCAGGATTTTGGAAGGAGCCTAAGGGACCTGGAAGGAAGTGGAGGTCTTTTGAATCTGAGAAGAAAGATGGCACTAAGACCCAGTAATGCCAGCAGCAGATACGACTTCTCTGGCTGCCCTTGGGTCTCAGTGTACTTGCTCAAATCTTCTGGCCGCACTGCTGGTGGAGGAGCTCCCTGCCCCATTTCCAGCCAGCTGAGCAAACTTGTCTTGTTTTGGTGAAGGCCCTTCCCTGCCAGCTCTACCAGTAGATTTGAGAAGTATCAGCCTCAAAGACGTGTGCTCAAGGAGCAATTCCTTCTATTATAGCAGCTGTATGCAGAGTCCAGCTCCATCTGCAGCCTTTTAGATGCTGTGTTTCTCAGGCTTATGTGCAGTCCTGCTCACAAAAGTATTAAGTGTGTGCTTACTATTTAAGTACGTGTATATCTCAATACAGTGAAAACTGTGGTTGAGCACCTTGTGAAAATGGGCTCTCCGTGACCTGATTCTCAAACGTGCTGAACACTTGGAGCCCTGTGAGTTCAGTGAACGTTGCTGGGCCTTCATTGCCTTGGGAAGGCAGTTGAAATTACTTACAGCAACTTATCTTTGTGTTTGCATCCCTAGCCCTGCTTTAAGGGTGCAAGGCAAGAGCAGAATCCATTTTGAATTTTCAGGGAAAAATCCATGAAGGTGTTAAAAAGCAAACATTTGGTAGGGAGCATTAATAAATCTTTGCTTTTTTTTTTTTTTAAGTCAGTGTTTTGTTTGCTTCTGCTTTAAAATACCTTCTTTTGGAAGCTATCAGAGCTGCATGTAGTTGAAAGATTTTTGTGTCTGATTGATTGCTTTATACTTGACAGAAAGATCCTGAGTGCCATGCATGTGTTTGAAGCACTGTTTCTTTGAACGTCAGCTGATCTCTCAGGTTAGAGAATGTAACCTGATTTTAAGAAAACTAGCACATAAATTGCATTTGTGATGCTAAGACCTGCTGATACTGCAAAGATAGGTCCTGACAAAGGTTTTCTTCGGGCCACAACTCATCTGGTACAGGGTGTCAGGCATATTCTTTATTTCTGTTCCTTCGTTCTTTATTACTGAGGGTATTGGCAGAAGCTCCTGCTTCTTGAGTTCAGTGACTGGCACTGCTTGTCTTTCATCTGGAGCAGCGATCTTCCCTATCCAGGGCTTAGAAGTAAGCAGAATTTGCTGGGGAAACAGAGAATCTCCTTACTTAAAAGCTCTATGATTGAAAAAAGGAAATCATTAGCAAAGAATAGGCTGTCAAAAGCACAGAAAGCACAAATGGCAAAGGAGTTCTGTGGTACCGCAGGGTATAGGGGCCCAATCCCAAGTCAGTTTTTTACAGACAGTTTTTTTTGTTGTTGTTAATTTGGACTTGACAACAGCTCACCTGCATGCATGGACTCTCTCATTACTGTTTGAATGTGCAGATGCTCAAATATGGGTGAAGAACACCTTTGGTGCGAGTCATGCATGTAGCAATAACATTATGTCTGAATGCGCAGCAGAGGTGATGAAAATTATTATGCAGATGAGAGCATGTAAAAGGCAGTGAGGTTTCTGCACAAGTAACTTGTGCACAGGTTTGAATAAAGAACATTGCAAATCATACCCCAAATATTTTCTCTGTATCTGATTATGTTATTTCCATAGCAACTAATTGTGCCATAAACCAAAGATCATGACTTCAGGTGGCATGTGAGCAGAAGGAGATGAGCTATTAAGTATCAAAGATTCTTTTTTATTCATGCAAATTTCATATTTTATAAAGAAAAAAGAAAGAAAATGGGAAACAAAACAAAACAAAAAACCAAACGGCCATAAGTCTGCTATGTAAGTGAAATTGCTACTGAAGGAAGTAGTCGTCAAAGTTCTGTTGGAGGCATTAGTAAATCTTTAAATAAGTTGCAAATGCAGCTGTGAAGATCTAAAGTTCGTTTAGTTGTGTTAGCTGAGGAAGTCTGGCTTTCTCCTTCACAAAATCCCAGGATGACTGAGGTGGGCAGAGCCCTCTAGCCCAACCCCTGCTCCAGCAGAGATGCCAAGAGCTGACTGCACAGGCCCACGTCCAGGCGGCTTCTGGAAAAGAAGCTCCAAGGAAGAGATCCCACAGCCTCTCTGGGAAATCTGTGCCGGCACTCGGTACCTGCACAGCACATCAGTGCTGCCTGATGGTCATAGGGAACCTCCTGTGTGCCAGTTTGTATCTGCTGCCTCTTGTCTTAGCACTGGGTACCACTGAGCAGAGCCTGCTCTGTCCTCTTTGCACTCTCCCTTCGGACATTGATGGACATAGGTGAGATTCCCTCTCATCTCCTTTTCTGTTTTGTGCTTTTGGTCATCTACATTCATGCAAAACGAATATAGGAGAGCAAACAAATGAAGGGCTCCATCAAGACTGCATTATTCTCTTCACCAACACCACCAATCTGGCCCTGAACTTTGGTTCACCCTCAGGTCAGAAGAGGAAGAACTGTTCCCGTTAGTCTTCGGAAGATGTATGTTTTTATAAAGCCTCTGCTGCTGAATTGAGCTTAACCAAGCAGTAGCTGCAGGAGTGTTAAGAGCATGTTGGGCAGGAGCCAAAAAGAGAAGGGATTGTTCACTGGGCACATTGCTGAAGGGGACAGGCAGCTGCAAATGGTTTCGATTAGTGCTTTTCCATGGTGATCTCTGTATGTACAAGAACGCAAGAATTAACCATTTGGAGTGAATAGCCAAAGTGAATTGCCCTTTTGATTGTGATGCTGTAACCCCAAAACTTTCGCCCTTCCATGGTAACGTTTAGTCTTAGCTGTTTTGTTGACTGAAACTATGGGGAATGAGTAATCATTTCTAGCAGAATTTATTTTATTTGATGGCTCTCTTCTTTACAGCTTTTATGGGATGCTCAGGAGCAGGGTGCTGAGTGGGCTGTCTCATTGCAGGGCTGGAGCAGGTACAGAGTTTTGAAGACAGTGACAGGAAGCATTAGTGCAGGAAAAGCAAGTGCAACCATTAAGGACTAATGAGGACTTAATGAGGAGGTGACCCAGTGGCTGCATTTTGTGTGACCTGAAGGGGATAGCATTTGCACGTGTGACAGTGAGAGTGAAATCGTGGAGCAGAAAGGAAAAGCAGTGTTCGGTGGATAAAACAAAAGCCTGATCTAAAGCGGTATGAAAATAGGTGGTGATTTGGGGTCCAGAAACACTGTGTACCACTGGGAAAGAGGAGCGGAAGCTTTTGAGGTGTAACAGGGAAAGAAGTAGAGCTGTTACAGCATGCATGGTAGTGTGCCACCAAAATCAATGCACATTATGCTCTGCTGGTGAGGCTGCACAGTGCTTGCTTCTTGGGCCGAGGAATCGATGTGGATTGGCCCCAGGATGGAAATACACAGATGCAACCAGTGAGAGGGTAAGTGGATGGAAAACAGAGGTGAACAGAAGTCACAAGGCCCAGGCTGGGATTTTGGGCTCATGCTACCATAAGGTTGTGTGTCTGCAAGGGCTTAAACCTTTAGTGCTAGCATGTTCCTGCCCCTTTTAATGTGTTGATATTAGAGTGAGCAAGAACAGCAACGACTTGAGAGCTGAATTCTGCACTGAAGTGTCCTTAAGGAGTTGTCATTTCAGTGAGGTGTGCTCAGGGTTGGTGGTGGAAGGAGGCAGGGGGAAATGTACCTGTTATGGCCATGCAGGAGCCCTGCCTACTGCAGGCGTTTTTCTGCCTCCATCTGAAGAACCCCACTTCATTTGGAAAACAGCATTTGGAAACTCCTTGTCTTACCCCAGATCCTGACTTTACAAGGTATTCCACCCATATTAAGGACTGGATTTTCTTGGGAGTTGCTGTTTTCCTACCATAATGTGAAATTGAGTGATTTCTACCTTTTCTCTTACCCCAATAGCCTTAAAAGTGAGCTGCTTATGAACTTTTAGATACCGAGTTTACAGTAAGCATGCCAAATTGGAATCTTGCAATACTGTGGGTACTCTTGTTTAATAGCGATTATGTGATCTGACTTTGTTTCAACATAATCTGCATAGAGTTGTACCCAATTTTTAGCATTTAATAGGCAACTTTGTGCATATGCTGATAGGGGGCAGAGAAAAAAGTTGAATCTTTTTTGGTGTTGCATACCAGTCTGGGGCTGCACAGAGAGGGAGGCTGGTGGCAGAGCTGTTTGCCATTGGAAGCACAAAGAGTGTATGGGAAGCTTGGGGTGAGAACAGCTGCTTGCTTGGGGGCAGGCTTTGTACCTCAGGGTGGGAAGGCTCCTACCTGGGGACACTTTCTTGCTGGCAGGACAGGTACCTCTCTGCCTGCTGTCAGGGTATGAATGTATCTGCTCAGCTTGCAAATACAATCAATGGCACGTGCAACATCACTGTTTTCAGAGGACCAGAGAATTTGCCTCTTCTGTAGTGCACTGCCAGGTTGATGGTCTCCTCTCTCCACTCCATAAATATACTGCCTTCTATTCTACATTTTTCCGACAGTGTCCCTCCCCCTACTCTTGTCTAGCCAATTCTCCATGGATCATCTTCTCCATTCCTTTTTCTGCACTGTCGTAGAGGCAAGGAACCTCTCCTTGAAGGGACTCAAAAACCCTCACTTCTTCCAGCACCTAAGTGACAGCCTCTTAACCTACCTCCCTTCTGATCACTGAACATTGCTCACCCCATATGTAGGTTTCTTCACCTTTATGCAATATCCATTAGCCTCTGTTTGCACATTCATCCAAAACGGGAGTCCAGACCCTGTCCTTCTGCCTGTTGGAGCCTGTGCCCAAGAACACCTCTAGCTAGGCAGTGCAGATATTTTTCCTACAGGTGACAGATCTTTATAGCTATTGCCTCTGAGGCTGATCAATATTATTTAAATTCTAACCTGTGTTTTTCTCCCTTGCCTTTCTTCTTGTTTCTATAGCAATTTCTCTCTCTGTTTTATACCTCTGCACCAACTTTCTCCCAGCAATGGATAGAACTGCCTTCCTTGTGTCTCAGTCCTCCTCCTCACCACCCTCTTCCACACGTGCCCCTGCATGAACCCTGT
>JANHGO010000038.1:12323596-12390306 GCA_024606505.1 Aquila spilogaster
CTCCTAGAACTGAAGAGGTGCAGCATGGCTCACAACTGCCTGCAGTGTATCAAGTACCTAATGTTTGTCTTCAACCTTCTCTTCTGGGTGAGTACGTGTTTGAAACTGCGAGATGGTTGTATTTCTGTCTGCTTACAAAGGTAGAAAGTAAACTTGTTGTTGCTTTATGCTTAAAAGTTTGAACTTGAAAGTTGAACAAGATGGTAGCCTTTCTTTGGCCTCCTTAATTGGTGCGGGCAACCTACTGAGGCTGTTTTCTTCACCCTCTCATTTCATGCTCTTCAGCTGTTTTGCCCCAAGCTGAATGTACTTGCCTCTGAAGTCATGTGTGGTGTCAGAGAAGTCACTGAGGCCATTCGTGACTGTGAAGTTGAGTGCTTGCTGGCGTCCACCACTGTAGCAGGGATGGCACGCTTGGTACATCTCAGTGCTAATGCCTGTATCTGAAATCTCCAGGTGACTGCTCTCTCTCCCACCTGGAGATGTGTCCTGGCGTTGCCATGTGGCTCTGAGAAGTGGATGTAAACCTCACTTCTTTTGGGGCTGCAGCTCTGTGACAGAAGCTTATCAACTCAGTGTGAGGTGTGCGTTTGTCGACAGGGCACCGTGATGGGACATGTGAGCATGCAGCGCTACGTCACCGTTGTGATAAATGAGGTGGCTGTCAGTGGCAGGGTGGTCGGGTGCTTCACTGCCAGGAACAGGAGCACAGGCTGTAGAAGGAGACTGCAGGAGCTTGGTGAGGGGTGCAGCTTACGGATGCTGTTTGTCATGCAAAAAGAGAGTGTAGACTCATTGCTCAGAAAGGAAAGAGAGTTCTAGTGCGAAACCACCCATACGGATTTGGGAGTCTGCTGTGAGGTCCTTGGGAGATGCCTTAGAACATCTCACCCCTCTGGAGAGGTTCATTAATGTGCTGAGGGAGATGGGGTGTTGCAAAGTGACAGACCTCTGTCCTGGCACTTCAGACGAAGTGTGTGTTTGCAGGTGGATGTCACCATGTCATGGCTACTGATGTTCTGTGCTCTCAGAAATTGTCAGAGGTATGTGGAAGGCTGCGTGAAATTGAAGAAGCTGTTCTCTAGTGTGCACTGCTGTACAGCTATTTAAAAGCAGGCATGCTGCAGTGCTGGTGCATCAGGAAACACAAGGCGTGGGCAACTTCTGCTGACCCGAGTCATACCAAGGAGCTTGGTGTGATAAAGTAACACAATCTGCTGAATTGAATTGGCATGGTAGTAACTAACCAGAGTTGTGTGGTACGAAGAGGTCGCTCTCTTTAACCCTCCATATGCTGGTAGGAAGCACGTTGATGAGGCTGTTGTTTGTTTTTCTGGTTGCTTCTGCGTTTCTAAAAATCATCTGATACTTATTCTACCTTACTTCAGAGCCTTCTGAAAAAGGCAGAAAAACCCACCTAGTTTTCATGCCCTTTTAAGCCTTGTCCCCAGTCAGGATTATAACACAGTCAGCTAGCTGAAGTGTGTGCTAGAGAAATGCACTCGGATGCTGGCATGAATAGCTCTTTTCAGGACTGTGCATGGCACAGCCACAAAGGATGTTCACTGCATTCTGATTTCTTTTACAATATTCATCTTCCACTGAAGCATATGCATGTGATGTGAAAAGGTGCTGCTGTGAGTAATGTGTGCATATTTACAGAGGGAAGATCACACATGGTGTTTTATCTCTGGCATGCTGTTCAGTAGGGGAGCCTTAATCTTTTAAAGGAGAAGGAATGGTTTTTGTCTTTCCCCTGAAACCATCAAAGCTATTCTCAAATGCCTGAAGGGAGAGAAAAGACAGAAGTCCCAAAAAGAGAGAATGACCACGTGTGAACTGGCTTCTTCCTGAACCAAAGTGTACAAGCAGAGAAACGAGTGGGTGGTGTCAAATACTGCAGCACAATCTGTGGTTTGCTTCCCTTTCACATGCTACCTGCACAGCAGGAGTGATTGATGATGATCATGTCCAAATGAGGTTTGCACAGCGTGTAGTTATAATAGATGCAGCTTTTTACCTTCTCACACTGGAGGAAGCAACTGAGAAGAGATTATTTTTAAAAGTATTAGTTTAAGCTGACTTGTCTTTTGTAAAAGAAGAGAAAAAAACTCTATTTTTAATGATCAAAAGTCTTGGAATGATTACAGGTTGATGGTGCTGTTGTTTTTCAAGTTGATGTCAGTTATCTGTCAGCTTTTACTTTCTATGCAATTAAGGGAGAAGCAGCTCTGCCAGAACACCGGATTGTTCTTCGCTTACATGCTCACCAAAGTTTTGCTGTTTTATCCTGCTTCCCCCTCTGCCCTTCTCTAGGTAGCTAGGTAGTGACAATGAATGGGAAGTAGGAAGAGAAATCACTTTCTCCATGCTCCAAATAAAAACTGTGATTACTTCCATGTATACAGCACAGTCATTACATTAAATGACTTAAATGCCTGTTATAGATTGCTCCTGATTTTTATTCTGTTCTGGCAAAATGCTTTGATTTTCTTCACAAAGCACACTTCTGTTTTCTTCCTCATGTTCCCATTCATTAACTCCAGTCTGTCTTGTGCATCTTCACAGCCCATTCCCCAGCACTACCAACCATCTTTCCTGCAGTGGGGCAGCGGAATAGACCTCAGTCCTGTGCAGCTCCAGCAGGACTGACTCTGTGTTTCTGAGATGATCCTTCATTAAAAGTCTGGTGATTCTATATGAAACAAAATCTCAGAGCCCTTGGTTTAAAATGTTCCTGGCAAGCTTTATTGGATTAGGTGCTGCACTCACGTTGTAAAACTTTTACAAGCTGTCACATAACTGTGAAAATAGAGCAAATTTCTCCTCCCCTTTCTGACTGTCAAAGGCAACACAGAGCTCTTTCACAAATGTCAGAGGCTGAGGTGACTTCTCAGTGTTGGTGCTGAATCTGTCCAAGAATAGCAATCTTCTCCATGAAGAGTCCCGCAGAAATTAGGAACAGTGCGTTTGTGACTACCGTGGAGTATTAAGGTACTGGGATGTGGACGTTATTAGCCAGCAGCGTTGCCGCTCTGATGGGAATTGCAGTTCAGAGGATGTTTCCTGGAGTCCTGCCAGGTGCAGAGCTGCCATCCTTGTGTCACTGCTCTACTTTGCAAGCTCTGAGGATAATTTTTGTCACCTGATACATAAGACTTGCCCAATTCATTCATTGCTATGGACTTTGATTTTCTTTTGTTGAATTGCTGAAACCACTGGGACTAAAGACAGCATCAGATGATCGCAAAGCAGAATACTTCTTTTTCGTAATGAAATGTTTTTATTTCCCTGTGAAATACTTGGGAAAGAACATTTGTTTTCACATTCTGTCCTCCAAACAGCCAGAGATTCTTTATGACAGTCAGTAAAGTGAATCGTATTTTTATTGCGCTTATAATCCAGGGTTCTGCTTGCCTTCTCTCTTTAAAAAAAAAAAAAATTGGTAAAAAGTTATATCCTAAGGGCTGTGAGAGTGCTATAGAAAGAAAAATGTCATTTCCTTAATCTCTTTTGGTTTACGCCAGCATTCCTACTTTCTTTGACTTGTAACTCCCAAACTGCCAGCACTCAGGCAATGCTGTACTGATTGATGTTTCCAGTGGTGCTTGCTCTCCTTAGAAATCCTGTGCTAGAGAAGACCAGCTAAATTGGTAGCAATTTGTCCATCAAAGAATTGAATGCCTATATCTGACTCTTCAGATAATACTCTAGGCTAATAGAGAAATTCAGTAAAGCACAAGATTTGCAAAGCTCTGTTATAGAAGATTGCCATATACTAAGGAGACAGCAACAAGACAGAAGGTGGTGAAGAAGTTTGAAATTTATTGTTCCTCATTTCTATACATATTTCCTTTCCATTGTTAAAATGTACTAGAGTTGTATGCACTGTAAGGAAGTCCAAGTCTTCAAAATAGTGAGCAAAGAGATTCTCCTGTTCCAGCAGGCAGTCTCCAGGAGACAGGGAAGTGTGCTCATGTGGCTTGAAGACCTTCAGAGTCTGCAGACCACTAAGCACAGGACAGCTGAGGCTCTGCTTTCCACCTTACCGCCAAAAGAGATGAGGCAAGGCGCTTATTGTTTTGAGGTGCTCATTGTTTGCTGCTTTGTTTTACCATTCAGTCCCTAGAAAATTCTCAGCTGATCCAGTCTTGAGATACTGCGGATCCAAAGTGGTTGGAAACAGAGAGAAAGTGGTAGAAAGCATGTGGGAGTGCTATGGACTAGTATCTGTGTAGGAAACAAACCCCAAGAACCTTCTTAATCTGGCTCCAGGGATGAGCTGCAGGACTATTTCTCTGGCTTTGCAGCTGCTGATGATTCATGGACCACAGTTTAGAAGGCTCTGTACTAATGTGTGCTGCTGGCCTGGTGCACTAGTGGTATTGCCAGCAGTCAAGCTTTATTACTTGGGTACCATGGGAAAGAAAGAGAAGTAACGAAAGTGAGAAGTCCCTCATTAACGGCATTATTTTCCATCCTTGTACTTCAAGTGTTTATGGGTATCTTGTGTAAGAACTGAGTGTATGCTGATGATATCTGGAGGACTGTAACAGCAGAACAGTGTGCAGGGCAGCGTATACTCCCAATGACAGGAGGAAGAAACTGGTCTGAAAACACCCCATGGAGCTCTGGCTGGTCCTTGAACACCCCTGGCCAGATGTGGCTAGTGGTTTGAGGCAGAGGGATGTTTTGGCATTTGTGTATCTTGTTGGGATAGTCTGTGACAAAAATATAGTGAAACAGCAGTGCGGACTTCATTCCAATGCATTGAATATGTGGGAGGTTTACCCCAGAATGCCATTTTCTCTACCTGCCTCCCAGCAGCTGATTCTCCTTTGTTATTTACCTCCTCCAGGAACTGCTCAGTCTCTGACTGACATCTTATCTCTGCCTCTGACTTTGTGAAGGCTCTCCAAGGATGTATTTTAAGGAGCATTGCTTTTAAAGATAGGAAACTCATTTGATATGGGAATTACAGACTTCAAAAAATGGCAGTGCTGTGAGAAGCAGAACTATTGAGAACTGATACAAGTGAGAGAGAGATGATTGTATTACCTGATGTCTGATTTATATGAACAGCAATTAGAGCTTTTTCCATAGCAGTGCTATTCATACTGTCTCTTTTCTGGGTAGATTCTGATGTCTAATAGGGGTTGGGGATCATGCTGGAGCTTTATCTCCCAGTGAAGGCTTTGCTAAGGGCTACATTTGCTACCTAAATGCATATCTTCTCAAGAACTTTAGGAAGTTAATGACTTTGAAAGGGTGTGTATCTGTCAAATCAGGCTGACAATGACAAATGGACTCGCTAGTTATTTGTGAGATGCACAGCCAACAGTTCAATTCCATAATCTTCTTTCCCCTAGGAAACCAGGTTAGGAAGGCTCTTAACAGAGTAGGAAAAAAAAATGCCTAAAAGTTGGCTGTAGATACCACCTTCAAATTGCCCACCGTGGGCCAGCTTCTGCTTACGTTACTCATGACAAAGAGTAGCTTTGGCTTTGCTTGACATACTGATGTGTTTTTTGGCCATGAGTATTGGTAAGGACTAAGCACCTGGCCTTGTAAGATTTGCGGTCAAGTCTATCCACTGTATCTAATTCAAACTTAGTACAAAGCTGTGGAAACCCAGCTGTGGATAAAGCCCCAGGATATGACATGTTATAGTTGTAGAGAATCTGGCCTTTTAAAGCAATGAGCAAAAGGGCTGTGAATGTTATTCCCTCCTCTGGACAGTGACTAACGTTAAACCTGTTCCAGCCAATACTCTGAGTTATACAGAGTAAAGCAAAAGACGGATGAGATCATCACCACCGTTCTCAGTTTGTTTCCAGACACTAATGTTTCAAACACGATTAATTAATCATTATTTAATGAATTAAATTAATGTATTAACTATTAATACTGCTATGCAATTTATTTATTTAGAATTCAGCTTTTGGTTAAGATAGCAAATCTGCAGAAGTCATTATATGAACAATATCAAGTGTGTGTTTCAGATATATAAAGACACTTCTCTGGGTTATTAATAGTATGAAGTGAGCACAGCTAGGTCAGAGTGAAATGGGGAGTTGGATGGAATGAAATCTGCATACTCATGAAGATTGGAGACAGTAAATTGTGTTTCTTAGTACTGTCCTGTAATTGTTTCTCCAGGAAATGTTTAACCATCACAAGATGCAACAGAAGCAAATGAAATTGAAATTGCAGTCTGTAATTAGACTGTCATACTCTAACGCATTTTAAATCTGTCTTCAATAGAAAAACTAACACCCTCCAGAAAACCCTCCCAACCTGCTTCAAGTGTGAATGCATGCAGAGGCTTATAATTTAGCACGATACAGCTGAGACTTGCTCTAAAGATGCTGTACGTTTTAAATGGTTGTTTAGGTGAGGCAGAAGGTTGATGTCCAAGGACAAAGGACCAGATGACCTGCTCTTGTAAGTTTTTATACAGAGGCTTTCAAGACTTTCAGGATTTTTTTCTGCTTGCTTTTCCAGGCTGCTGCTATGGCCCTTTTTATTCTTTCCTTAACCATGGTACCTTCGTTTCTTCTCAACTACACTCAGAATAGTGCAGCAGCAGCCACTTTGTGTCACCTTATTCCTGGAGTCCCTCTGAGCTGTACACATTAGGGTGGCTTGAGTCCAGACTAGCTTGATCCCTACTGACTTATTATATTATTTTTGTTTACTCTTGTTTTTGCACTGTATGTTATGCCCAACTTGATTATCAGCTTCATGTTTTCACTCCAATCCATGCTTTACAGCAAAATCCTGGTGACTAAAGCTCCCCGTTTCCTTCCAGCTGTATTTTGTGAATTTCTTTTTGAACTTTCTGTGCTGATTCTGTTAAATGCCACACGAGGACCATGAGAAAACAAAGCAGTGATTCACTAGTGCTGATTTTGTTTATTGCACACGTTTAGTGTGCATGCTGCTAGTTTCATGTTCTTCTTCCTCCGGCACCTCATGCTTTAATAGGATTTAGTTTGGAAAGAAGCAAAGTCTGCTCTGGGGTCAGGAAAACCAAGCAGCCACCTGTCCTTCATGCAGATGGCAGTTTGTGCTTTATTTTTTTTTCATGTGAAGTTTACTTTCTTTTCCCTCCATGGCTTTTCTTTGTTGCAGTTGCCAACTTTAGTGATCAAACAGCTGGCGCGAGGTGGAATGCTCAGAATTAAAGAACTTAAGTCTCTTATTTAAAACAGGCTTAGCACTTAGGAGTAAAAATCTCATTGCCTTAATGAATGGCTACATGGCAGGCCTACAGTGGGATTACAAAGCCGTCGCGTGAACTGCAGTTCCACCTGTAAAGTTGTGCTTGTGCCAAGAAAGCCCATTGTGTTCAGAGGGCTTCTGTAGGCTGCTATGGCAAAACATGCTTTTGCTGGTATTATTTCCTCCCCTGCTGGAGGTGTAACTTGCTGGCAATTTCTTCCTAGCCTCCAAGGCTTAAGGAAAGCAACCCCACTCTGCGGTCAGACAGCACTGCATCCAAAGAGGCAGAATGGAGTCAGGCAAAGCAAAAGAGCATGATTTGTTTCTTCTCTTTCCCTTTGGAGGATGATAACTCCTCCTTCCCTCAGAGGAGGAAAAAATATGGATTCCTTGTCGGGCTCCTGAACAGCCAGAGAACGTCTGAGGTGGATGTTTGGTCAGTCTGCAAAATAAAACAGTATTGGAAATATTTCCAGGCAGAGTGCTACACAAAAACAAATTGCTTTTTTGGCTGATGTCAGCTGAAGTGCCAAACGTCCTACTTGGATTGCTTCACTAAATTTAAAGAAATGAACACAGTTCCCTCTGGTATATGAACACAGATTTATTATTTTTCTTAGCATGTAAGAAGATCACTAGTAAAAAAGAATTTTATTAGTTTAATTATAGTTATTTCCATTCCCTGCATTTTTAAGATGAGTAGGAATCACTTCTGTTATCTATAGGACTGGGGACCAGAGGATTGCATTCTGTCATTTCTGCCATGGATGGCATGAACTTCTTCTAATTAGCAACTAAACTGCACAATGCCCAACAAGACCTGCCGGAGAGCTCCTTTCTCTAACTGCTGGGTGTTTTGGCCATGCTGTCTACACAGTATTTCACCACTGGCCATTGTGAAGGCATGTATTGGGTGAGATGGATTTATGGCTTTTGTATAAAACTGAAAACAGAGCTGCAAATTATTGTGGAACCATTTAAGCATCCAAAAGAAATTGTTGTCTTTCAGTAGCATTTTTAAGAAAAAATCCTTGTGTAAACTAAGCCTTTGGATGTGGTTATTCATGGCCATTTTCATACACAACTTTTTCCTACAGTCACTGTCTGACTGAAAACTGACCTTAAGTTATGTTCCATTCCATATACCACATTGCACCTGCCAGGTTTGTAAAAGTATGGGCTGCCTTTGTGTTGGCCAATAGAAAATTTGTACTCTTGTTTTGCAAGCAGCATTTATCCTGGGTTGTAGCACAAATTGCTTACTTACATGTCTGGATAAATCTTTTCACTATTTAATTTGTGGCAGCATGGAGGGGAGCAGAGATGACGTGTTCTGTTGAAGAAAATGGTATCAAACAATTGGAACTCTGGACATGAATTGAGTTCCACTGCCACTTGCAATCTGTTACGAGCTCCCATCCTTGAAGGCCAGAGCTTTTAACACATCCACCATCTGCTCAGTCCTTGTTGTATTCATGCTGCATGCTTGCCTGTTTTAGAATGACTTTGCAAACTAAAATATAAAACCCAGAAATTGTCTGCATACACATGATGCCACTCCCAAAGGATGTGCCGAGGCATCTTTGGGCATGAAAAATCAGATGTCATTTTAGTGTTTATTTATCTATGACCCCCATCCACAAGACTTTTTCACTCTTGTTCTGCAGTAAGTGCTTTTCTGATATAAACCATCAGATAGGAAGAGTCTGGTGCAAACAAAGGGTCAACCTCAATAGTTTGTTGGCTGATCTTTCAGTGCCAAAAAAAAAGCAGGAACAATTTGTGTGAGCGTGAGTCCAATCATCGTAGCTGCACGTATTAGAATCAGTATGAGCCCATTTTAGGTTTGTTGTTGTTCCATGTCTTGTTGTTGTTTCACGTCGGTGATGGGATGTAGTTTATACTGTGGAGAACATGCTGATTATGTCTTGCAGTCTTTGGTGTCCTTGTCATCCTCTGCTGGTGACAGAAGTGATAAGGGATGCACATTTGCATTTTGGTTGGTGTGCTGCAACTTGTAATTGCAGCATGGAGCTCTCACCAATACTCTGTAGAAAGGCTGCTGCCTTCCTGGTACTCCTTTCTTCCAAAACCCAAAGCTGGAGGTATGTATTACTGCTCTGGTTCTGGTAGCCAAAGTGGCTGCCTTACTCTAAGAATCCACTTGCTCTACTAAAGCTTGCAATGGGCTGTTATTTAGAGTCTGGAGCCTGGAAATGCTTAATGCTTTGTCGCTGTAGCTGAAATCTTACTCTCCAGCATAACGCATATCCTATTCAATTCCCTGCTTAGTATTTTTAGCTCAAGCTGCTTACAGTTACATGTCACCTTCCTGGTAATAACAGGGTGGATTTCCCTGTGCGTGTGTTAGGAGTGCTCCCTTTTGCAACTTCATTCCTTTAAGTAACTTGATAATTCTCGTGTGCAGTTACGAAACCAGCAGAAGACCCTTCATTTTAAATCTCACTGCCACCAGCTGGAAGAGTATGTGTATATAGATACATTGTCCTTTGCACTGGGCATTAGTATCCAGTTTTTTAGGGACTCCAAAACAGAACTCACTCACTGGGAAATCTAAAATTCTCTGGCACGTTCTCCTTGAAGCTGCATGTACTTAGTCTTGCTGCTCTGTTTCTGCAGTTGTGCTTTGAGGATTTTACAACTTCTGTAAACATCCTGCTGGTGAGATCTCAGCCAGCCCCTGATGCTCCAGGGTCCCATCCAATCACACAGATACCTGCTTCTGCATTGCTTCCCTTTGCTTAGTGAGTTAATACTTACTGCAGTGCCTCGTTTTGTCCTCACTGGCAATGCTCTGTTAATTTTGTCACTCCAGCCATGTGCTGAGGATTTTTCTTTTTTCCCCATCTGTAAAAGCAGAAGTGCTCTGCAGCCACACGATGGCTGCGGGCTGGGGACTGTTGGATTCATGCAGTCTTGGCACACACTTTGCTGGCTGCTGGTATAATAGGAGCTGTTAGGTTGCTCAGCAAGTTAGAGGCATCAGCCCCCATTACGCTCCGTAAAACAGCCATTTTTTCTCATCACAGATATCATTAACTAGTATGTATTGCTTCAGTCGCTCGATAGAGGTGTCAAATCTTCAACTGAATTAACAAACAGGTCCATTCTCTGTAAACAGCAGCCCCATTTAACCCTTTTTTCTGACTGTACAGCAGGCTGCTCACATACACAGCACTACACGCAAGAGTAGTTTGATTTTGATTTTGTCTGCAGCTACACCCTGCCCTGCTCTGTGCCCAGATGAAGTTCCCACCCTAATGCCAAATGCTTTGTCCGTTACTTCTACATGCTGTTCATAAAGTGGGGAAGCTGCAGGGACACAGCTGGTTTCCGAATAGCTGTGGCATGTTAATTAGATGCAAACCTTTAAACCTCAGCTCTCTGTGGGCTCTGCTGCAGAGCTTTTGTGGCTGCTGCTATGGGAGGCAGGTCAGGCAATGGCAGAAGACTTGGGTGGTGTTGAAGCCTGTCCCTGTGTGCTGCCTTGGGCTGTTTGGCCCACAGGTCCCAAGCCACGTGCACAGGGGCCATAGTTTCTCTTGCAGAGACTGCTGCGGGGCAGCAGGGATGCTGCTTGTTCTGCTCTCTGCATCGGAGCAGTCAGCAGGAAAGAGCCCATGAGGTTTGCAGGAGATGACTGAAGCTGTCGGGGGACAGGGGAAGGGCAGGTGATAAGAAGGTGTGTGAGAACAGATTTGGAGCATTCCTCAGTTTAACTCCTTGACCAACAGGATTTCAGTAAAGGTGGCTATGAGTTCCAGTTCCAGTCTGCTCTTCTGTCTTGCCCTGCATCAGCATCTTCTTTGCCTGGTTTTCCCCACAAACATCCTGCTGAGAGGTACTTGGCCATCACATGTTTTGTTGACTGCTGTGCCATTAAAAAGAAAAAGTAAAGCACAGATCTGAACATGTCCTCATGTCAGCCATTTGGTGGTATTAGCAGATAAAACATTCTCAGAGTTCTTCCAATATGACGGGCTGGTGGGAGCCTCACTCATCCTAGCACTGGTGTTACCACTGGTATTTGCTTTAAGAGAGGTACGTGCAGGTATTGTGGAATGAGGCATTTTCCAGTGTACAAGGAAGTAGGATCCGTAGGGTTAAGCTGGGCTATATAAAAGGCACAATAAGAAGCTTCTGCAAAGTTATCAAAAGCTTGAATGCATGTTCTGGGATGTTCGGAGCCTTCTAAGAGGTTTTCAGAAACTTTTGTGTGGCAATTAAGTTCTGCTGCGCCTGACTTCATCCTGAGCAGGAAAAGTAGCTGTTCTGAAAAAGAGGAAGAACTATATAGGAAGCAATTTTTGTTGAGATTTCAGGAAAGAGAAGATGGTCCCCCCCAGATGTACTGCTGTGCAGCACACACAATCATTTGTTGTATCCAAACAGCTTCAATGCTGCATGCGTAAGTTTGTACGAGTGAGTGAGATAACTGAGTTTTTGTGAGTGGGTGTTCAGTTTTGGCTAACGAGATCCTATTTGACTTAAAATTTGCAATAACAAGTGACAGCTGTGGGACTTCCAGATATATCAAGTTTGGAAGCTGTGTTATAATGATTATACCAGAACAGTAGGTGTATATGGGCTTCTTTTGTTCCACGGGGAAAAATACGCATCAAGTTACATGAATATTAAGGGATATTAAGAGAAAATCAAATCAATTTCCTTGAAATAAATTGTGTAAGATAAGAGATGGGAGTTGCCGTGACACTGTTGCTGAGACGCTGTGCATATAAAAACAAATGCACAAGGAAAGGATTACTTTGCCACAGATATGGAATGGAAAGTCTCAGTAGATATTTTTGTAGCAGGTTACCTGTTGGGGAAGGAATTCTCAGACTGGGTTGTTTTCTTATTGCAGAATTATATTTGGAACTCTTATTGATAAAAATGAGTGATTCTCTCTAACACTCATTACTGGAGATAAAAAAATAAAAATAAAAATTGAAATCAACAATTTCTCTCTGTCGTTCAATTGAAAACAATACCCCAGACAGAGAAATAAATATTTCTGTGCTCAGAAAACCACATGAGCACTAAAGCAATATCATCAAAGAAAGTATTTTTTTTTCCTGTAGATTTGCTTTAAAATGAATGCGGAGGGCTCAGCCAAGGGCTCTGTGTTTGCTGGTGCTGCAGGACCTATGCTCTGCTCCCTTGCTGGTGAGGCATTTTGTCTGTGCCTGATGGCTTAACTGCCTCTGAGCACGTGTAAAACTGTAAAATTGGGCTAATGCACACATTGCTTGAAAAAAGGAGAGGGGAGGCTTAAGTAGAAATGTGGCAATGGTTTTAAGGAATGGCTTTACTTATTGAATTTTCTTAGTTTACCTTTCTTCTGAAAATTAGGAGCCAGGATTTAAATAAAATGTTGTATGTAAAACATGTAATTATTCAGCAGTGATAGTTCTAACCTTTTGAAAAACAGCATCTCTTTACCAACTGAATTATCTAATAGCAGCCATTCCAGGCTGTTAGGTGCTTAATAGGTGTGCCAGAAGTGCGTAAACACTGTCAAATTCTTTAGGTCTCTGCCATTTAGAGAGTATAATTAGATATGGACAGGACAGGGAAGGAAAAAGAGAGAGGATTAAGGGGTTATTTGAAGAACCTGGGTGTTTTAGTGGAAGATGAACCTTCGCACATGTTGGCTGTATATTGCTGTATAGTATGTATGGTTGAGGGTGACTCAGTCACCTGTACTGGGGGGTGTTGGGATAGTGGCAATTCTGAACGCAGTGACATTCAAAAGGACCCTGTTGATCCTTAAGTGTCCGTGTCGCAATGAAATTCTGTCACAGCTGAACATCTTTTCATTCCTTTGAAGTTTTATTCCAAGTTTGTTTCTTCAGTTAAAACTACAGCTGTGTGTCCCTGCTTTCACCTGCAGAAGGTAGGAAGAGCTTTGCCCTTGAAAAAGACATTTGTGAGATGGATCCAGGAAAGTGAGTCCACACCTCTCACCTTTCAGACTCACGTGATTCTCTTAGTAAATGTCAGGACTGAACCATGTCATGTGTGGTGTCATATAATCCAAGATTTATGTGCCAGGCAGAAGGCTGAAGTACTTTTCAGTAGTCTTAGGTGCTCTTCTCCTAGGTGTCTGATCAAATCCCTTTTTCTAAGTGAGCCAAGTTCTGACAATAGCAAGGCAAGATTGAGGGCTTTTGTAACATGGTGATAACCTCTTAACAGATTGCATTCAGTGTTTGACTCCCACCTGTGTGACTCCTGCTGCACCTCTTACTAGGAGTTTATTGGGAAGACTGGGAAATAGGCTTGGCTTGCAAACCAGCTGCAGTACATTTTGGCTTCTTTATCTTGAATAATTTGAGGTTTTTTTTTAATTTATAATCTGAGAAAAAACAGATCTGCTATTTTACAAAATGACCTGAAGAGGGGAAATACCTGAACTGCATCTGTGTGCATTGCTGGGCTGGCAGACATCCATGTATCCCCCCAGCAAGCCCCCTCCTTTGGGGCTTGGCCTTTCTTGGGACGAGTTTTGCTCCTCCTGTCTCTGTTGTTAACTTGCTCAGTCTCTGAAGTCACCTGTGCAGATCCAGGCAGGTAGGTTCATTCTTCAGATGAAAGTTGCAGGTCTGTAGGTAGTGCTGTCAGGGATTTTTCTCCTTTTTTATTTTTTACACTTCCCCTGTGTCTTCAGAAGTCGCACCTAGGGCCATTGAATCAGCGGACTTTTGTACCCCCAGCTGGGTTTTATCACCAAGGAAATGCTGCTAATGAATTATCTCTTAGGTCTGCCACTGCCCACTTGTTTGTCTGTGTAATTGGTAGGCGTGCTCTTCTGGGAAACCCTATTCAGGCTTGCTGTCTGCTTCTTTTGAAAATGATATTAATTAAGCAGGAAGTTGTATTATTGGCTTGAACTTCATGGCTGCCCTTGACACTCCAGAGAGTTTGTGCAGTGATCTAGATATTGTTTATACATGGCAGTCTTTTTATTTTTTTAATTACCTTTGATGCTAAGTTTTAAACAGTTCCCTCTGATCTACTATCTATAAACCTGACAGAAGGATCGTACAACTGGGAGAGTTTAATTTTGGTATCAGGCAGAGCTGAATAAGCTATTAAAAATGTTTACTCATGAGTTATTCTACCAAATTCATAGAACGGAAAGCAGCTTTACAGAAACAGTGAATGTCAAAATGGAACATTTATTTGGAAAACTGCCCCTGCTGCCCCCACTTGAAATTGAGAGTTTCAGAGGAGGAGTGTGCCAGAGGGACGGGGACAGCGCTGTTGTACTTAGTACGAGTCTTTAACAAGTACTTGATTCTGATCTTTTTGGCAGCAGTTAGCATTATCAGACTGCAAGACGCTCAGTTCTTCTGCAAGCTGAAGAAGCTGGTGATGTGCCTGGGGCTGCTCCTATGGAATTTCTGTGAACGTTAGAAACTTAGGGTCACTTAGTTGTGAAAGCCACCCGGCTTGTCTTCAAGGGTTAAATAAACATGCCAGTTCCACCGTAGCGCTCTTCCTGCTCCTTTTAGCAATGTCTGATCTGGGTGGCAAACCAAACCCTGGTCTTTTAATTGCATGGATGATGCAACTGTTGATCACTGAGAAGTTGTCAATAGCTGGGGTTGTTGGAACTGGGTCCCTTTTGTTTTTTTTTTTAGCACTCTGCTAAAAGTTTTGGGTAGCATGATCTCATGTGTACATAGATGTGTACTGAGGCAGTAAGAAGAGGGCAAGAGTGCTGGGGACCTGTGTGAGAATCTGCACAGATCCTTTGTGAATGGAAAGGGTTGTTTTCATCTGTATGCCTTACACAGCACCCTTCTTATTTATCATTTCCAAACGTTTCATCATCAGTACTTATCACAGCACTTGGCTGCACAGTGATTTTCCTCACAGCAGATCTCTGAGCAGAACAAGTGCTGCTGCTGCAGTCTGCTTGGATGCCTGCTTGCTACTCCGAATCACCTTGCTTCCTTGCCTTCTCCCTGTTCCCAGCATTTTCCTGGTTGATTCAGCTTCTTATCTTCTTTAGGAAAAAGGTCCTGGAAGAGGTTTGCTACTGCCTCTGCCTTTGCAGAAGTGGTCACCCATCTGAATGTTGCTCTTCTCTTCATCCACAGAAGTTGTTGTAAACATTTCCTTTAGATGGATTTATTGCAGCTGATTTTTATGATTTTCATTATGTGATTGTTCAGAATGCACGAGAGCTGTATCTTCAGCCTTTTCCCTCTCATTTGTTTGGCATTTGTTTTTCATCGCACGAACATTGCTGTGCTTGATCAGGCAAGCAGCTTGGCAAATCCAAAGCTGGTGCCAGACACTTCAGAAGAAGGTGCAGAGAACCTGAAATGGGCAATCATCCCAGATACAGTCTATCTGAGGAAGCTCAAACTATGTATAGGAATGGTGTGTTGGTTGCACTGAAACTAGTGTGAGAAGCTCTATAGACTCAAATGAGGTGATCAGGCATTCATTAGCTGTCTGCATGTTTTTTTTTGTGTGTGGCTCTGGACATTAAAATAATAACTTTTCTAAAGACAGACAGTCCTATGCTTGAAGACTGTATAACTCTATAGTTTAGAAGATACAGTTCCCTCTGTTCAGTCAATAATGTTATCTTGTTAGGTTACAGGGATCTTTCAGTTAGAGCAACCTTCCCTGTGGTTATGACCTATTCTGTCCTTCCCGAATAGCATCACATTGATTTTTGTCACTCTGCCATGCTCAGGAAGTGCCTCTTTTGTCAAAACCCTCTTTTACTGCCAGGTATTCAGACTCATCTGTTTTAGCACTTGAGTTTCTCATATTGGTATACAGGACCTTATTGCTTCTATTTCTGAACTTTTGCCTTCTTGGCATTTCTTTTTCCCCCATTTTTTTTTCTCAGTTCAAGACCTCTAATATCCTGAAAGCATCAAAAATATGTCTTTTTGCTCTATTTTTTTCTTGTACTTCAGTCGTGGGTAATTCTGTCCTTGTCTGCGGTTATTTCTTGATTATTGGCTCTGAATTTTACAAATTGTGTTTTCTTTGACATTGTGCGGTAGGGAATGCTTTGGCAAACAAAACCCTCTACCCATAAACCGTTCAAATATGTGGCCAACTTGGCCCTTAGAAGCGAGCCCTTGGCCACATGAGGAAGACTTCTATTGACCTCTTAATGACTGCCTGTTTTTCTGGCATACACAGTGATTAGTTATCTGGCACAAACATCCTTCAGTTGGTATCATCAGTTACTGTGTTCCTCACCTTCACTGTGTTCAGGCCTGATTTATCATAAACCTCACGTGTCTGGGGATCTGAGTCAGGTACCTGCCCACAGCAGGTCTGAATAGCATGTGCTTGGTCAACCCTCCAGGTTTTGTAATAGGAGTCAACACTGAAATGTTGTAGTTCCTTATGTGTAAGAGGGCTAGTCTGCGTGGGCATTTGCCCATGCTTTATTCTGTCAGACTTCAGCTGTCATCAGATGTGGTTTCACTAAACATGCTCAGTTAGAGTGAAAGATGCTGGGTATTAAAATGTGTTTGAGCAGTGGTTTTGTTTGACATTGCAAAAACCAAAGACATTTCTTTACATTTGCTGCCTCTTTTCCCAAATCCCTGCCTTCGTTAAATATCACTGGTAGATGTCTATTCAGGAAGCAGCAATTAGGCACATTCATTTGGTAAACGAGTTCCTGATCCAGCAAAATGCTGTATGTCTGCGAAGCTCCAGGTCGTGCAAGGCTGCCAGCTTTTAAGAAACGCTGGTGTTGTCTTCAGCTGTTCCCTATATCTGTGTTCCCATGTTGGTGAAGACTGTGTCGCTCAGCAAACTAAAATACTGTAGTCTTATAATAGGATATAGTTGGAAGGAAAAAAAAACCTTATTTTTTAGTATGGGTCCCAAATGAAGAAATCACATTGCCAAAATCTATTTTTTTCCCCAACTTTATCAGTCTCTCCAATAAGCAGATATCACCAATCTTGCCTCAGTTATATCCTTAGACTATCATAGCTGTGTACCCCTTTTATTATAGTAATACTCCACTTCTCTACAGGCAGATAAATTAGAGCAAAAGTTTCCCTGCGACATATATAAACTAAAGTGAAGTCCCTGGGGGACTCATCCAGGTTTGCTAGAAGCATGTTTGGCAGTGGCCCAGAGATCGTCCTCCTCCCCTCATTTTCCCAAGATTGCTGCCTGAAGAATGACAGAAGAAAAAACTTGCAGATGTTTTCTGCATTAAATAAAGAGCTTTCTGCATGAATATATATCTTCTATAGCTTTTTGCGATTCAATTGTGAGTTACGTTTGGGTTATATTTTGTAATTAGAGGACAGAACAGATGGCACGCCTCTCTTTAAAGTGATGTGTAGAGTAACCCACGGTGTGTGGTGCTTGCTGTCTTGCTCACCAGAACTGGAAGAAAACTTGCACTTGCTTTTCTCAGCCTTGCTGTGCCGGAGCTTTACATGGAAACTGTTAGCAGAAACTTTCACCAAATCTCACTTCACGGCAGGAGCAGGACCACTTCTGCTTCTTGGGTTAACAAACTAAATCTAGTTCGGAGTAGCTGGGAGAGGGCATCGGGAAACATCAAATACCGTGAACAGAGGTGCCCTTCTAGAGACTGTAAAGTGACCAGTTCAGCAGCAGAGGGACCAGTATGCCATTAGAAAGGAAAGCTTTGGCCAAAACATAAGACTAGTTTAGAGCATTTTAGAGATTCCTAAGTGAGTCCCTTAGTAAAACACTGATCTCAATCCTTGATGAGTTTCTGCTTGAGGTGCATCTTCACCACCACCTCAGTGTCCTCCTATCCTTTCAATGGCACATGGAATTTTTCATTCCTTTTGTATTTCTGAATTGTTTTGTTCCCTGAAATAGTGCAGGCAGGACTCCATTACAGCTTAAGGTAAGAAGACACCTTTCCCCTCTTCAGCAAATGTCTGCTAATTAAATATTTGCTTTTACTGTAATATTTGTTTTTAGTGTTCCTACAGAGAAAATGTAACAGAACTGATGTGATATCAGATGCAGCAGTACCCCACCTTTGCTTTTTGTAAGTGATGCGAAGTGGGCACTCATTCCAGAGATGCAAGCACATTCCCTTTTGGTGTAAGCAAGAGCAAAAAAGTGTGAGGTTTCAGTGGAAAATGTCTGATGTAGTGTTCCTTGAAGTCCTTTCCCTTATCATCCATTTAGAAGAGAGTTTATATGACTTTGGCTCTAAGTCTAGACAAGGATAGCACTTGCAGGCAGGTAGGATTTATTACCGGAGGTGTATTTGGAGTTTACCTATGGGATAAAATAGAGTACAGTTTTTGAAGCCCTGTTTTTTCTGCCTCTTCAAAGGCCTCTTGTTTTTCTGTTGCCCTAGCATTAATCTGGCTGTTTTACCATCCACCATCTATTCCCCTGCCTATATTCTGTATCTTCTTAGCAGCAGTTGTGGTCTGTAAAGTCTATGTTACTATCACTGTGAGAATTCAGAATGACCCAGTGCTATTCTGTAGTCTTTTTGTCTTCTTTCTTCTGCTTCTGCTTCATTAATTTCCCTTTTGTTTTCTTTCCTTCGTCCAATCTTTCTCTTGTATTCAATCTTCTGTTTTTTAATAGGCATGCAAATACTGGCTTTACAGTGAGGAGGGAGTTGGACCAAATGATAATCTCTATCATTATATTCACTGAAAACCATCCCACGGAATCCACCATTAGGGTTCTGAATCACAATTCTTTTGTGTGGGCATTCCCACATTTTCGCTTTCATGTCACTGTATGGTGATCTCATTAAAAGGCAAAAAGCCCCCAAACCTGGTATTTCTCATGTTTCCTTGATGGCATCTTGGATTAACAACCATAGTGTTGGTTTGATACATCTACCTGTATTTGTTAACTTTCTTTATATCACTCTGGTTAAAATTTAGGCCTCTGATGTGTGGTCAAATTATCATGTCAGCTGACTGCTGATATTAATATATTCTTATGGTATGTTTGAACTAACTCCATTTAGCTTCACCCATAATGAAAAATCACATGTCTTGCAGTGACTGTTGCTGAAAGCACACAGCAGCATTGCAGCAGATGAACTGACAAATGGCAGCATTGTTGTGGAGTGAGACCTTAGTTCAAAGGTACTGGGTTAGGGATTCTAACTCAAGCAGGGTCAGGCTTTCGCTGACCAGATTTCTAGGGATAGCTGCTGTTTTTCTTACCTCCATTGAATACTGCCATGTTCAGTTGGTGGTCCTATTGATTTTTGTGATTTTATTTCTAGTAGGAATTACTAACCCACCTGACAAGACATCAGAATCTGGCCTGACAGGTGACAGCAACAGAGACTTTCCCCCAGCCCCTCCTTTTGAGCTCAAGACTAATGGTGCTTTCCTCTGAAAGTAAAATGTTATTTGCTGTAAGACTGCAGTTTTTTCAGAGGCTCCTCACTCAAACTGCTTGATCTTGTTACTTTCTAGCCCCGAAACACTTAATAAACATTCTTAGTGAGAAATCTGCCTCAAATCATACTTAGCCTTGGGCTGAAAGCTGCAAGAAATCCATAAAGCTAAGCAGACGTGGTTTGGAGGCCAGGTGACGTGCCCTATGATCCCATCCCTTAGAGAGCTTCAGTAGAAGTGTCCCGGCCGTATAATCGTGTTCACAAATTGCCCTGCTGCTTCCAGGCAAATAGACTTTTTTTTTCCCCAGCAGCCTTGCACTTATTATCCTCTTCCATTTTTTTTTTTCTAGGCCAGGAAGGGGAAAAGGTTGTAGCAGCTTTTCAGGCTGATGTTCCTGTGGCTCTAAGAACTGTGTTTTGTCAACTGCTCTCTGAGCTCCAGTCTTTTTACATAACAAATTCTTTGGGTTATGAGGCGCTGAGGGAAGAGTGTTTCAATGATTAATATCACTGCTAGGCACCAGGATGTCAGATGGCTGCTGCAAATGAGATTACAAAAAGAGGAGATTGAGGCCAGTTTTCTGCTGGGTGCCCAAGGGAAGAAAGCCAGGTTTTTAAACGTATTGAAGAACCAAAATATAAAGCAGATATCTCCGTGTCTACATGCAACTTTAGGTGCTTAATGATTTCAGATACTCAAGCCAACCCCCTTCACTCTTTACTTAATATCTGATAGTGATTACAAAGCTAAGTACTACCTTTGCTTTTAATGAAACCTGTTCCCTTCTTATGGTGAGAAATCAGCAGGAAAAATATCCCTGTTATTGTAAAAGTAGGCAAAAACTGCTCAGATGTGGATGAAGAGTGTGAGGAGCCAGATCTCCGGTCATGAAGGCCACGATAGTCTTCTGAGTTAGTCATGGAGGCTCTAGTGCACAGTGTGAGTAGAATGGTGAGGCTCACTAACACTGATATCTCGCAGGAGCGTACCACTTGTGTCTTTGGGGTTTATCTGGGAGAGTGCAGATTGCAGGAGATCGAAATGGACTTGCATGCTCAAACCTTCTCTCTAGAACAGCACCCTTTTTGCATTATGAAGTTGTTAAAGAGGTTGGAAGTGACTTTTATTGATGTCTTCTATTTTCAGCAAATAATCAGAACCAATTTATTCTCCTTGATAGGATATTGTACAAGAAGATGGAGGAGAGGCAGTCTAAGGATATGTGAAGCATGCTACTGAGGATGTTTCCCTGATATCCCAAATATCATTTGTTTGACAATTTGTGTAGTTTATAGTTCTCTTCTTTTCCTTCTTATTCTTAAAGCTAATAAATATTGCTGCTGGTCTGGGTGATGATAGGATCGAAAGTATTGCAGACTACGAGGATGTGATTATGACCACAGCCTGTCCCCACGAAGCTGACCTAGCTTCCACAGCAGGAAATCTTCTATAAAGGTGATGGATTGTTAAATTAAAGGGCAGGCATTTGCGTAGCAGTATGATGCCCTTCAATTAGTTAATTAACCACCAAACACCTATACTTAATTAACCACTGAATGCCTGGTGTCTTCCTGCCAGTTGGAAACTACCCCTGGATGTGTGAAAGAAAAATTACCTGTGCTGCAGTTTTACATGCACCTGGCAGATGTGGGGCTGCTAAGCTCCCTAGAGGAAAGACACTGTTCTCTGCCTCATTACATTTGTTTAACTCCATACAGAACTTAAGTGTCTGCAGAAGTGCTAGGGCCTCTATCCTGCTCTGCGTTTCCTTTGCAGAAGTCATTTTCTGAGCTCTGGTGCTCTGCAGTACCACTGACCTAACCCAGAAGGGGTTAGGTAGGCATAGGTAAGAGCATCAAGAGATGCTTGATCTAGCAGCTCCTTGGTCTTCATTGCTCCCTGCTGATCATGGGGACCAAGTTCACGTGTGTGTTAAAGATCAGGCTTAAAGGAGATTTCTCTGTGAATCCAGCCATCACACGGAACTGACTGCACTTGCCCCAGCTGGGCACTGGCATCCTTCAGGCCTGGCAGAATTCCTCCGCTTACACTGCCTTGCCTCTTTTTTTTGCAAAGCTCTTCATTGCTGTGATAAATACTGCTGCCCGCATGTTTTCAGTTTCCCCCGTCCATCTAATAAGCAATTGCTTTGCGCTGACAACTGGAAAGCTGCCTACAAGCAATCAGTGCTGCCACGTGGCAGCCCTCATCAGGTGGAGGCAGCAGGGAATGCTGATGAGGAGAGCAAGTCCTGTGGTATGAAAAAGGTTTACAGTGGGCTCCATCCATGCAGCTAGGAAAGAAGGGGTTTGGAAGAAGGTGCTAAAGTGAAAAGATGGGATTTTTGATTTCAGTATCAAGTAGGTATGACAGCTATGTAAATGAATTCAAGATGCTCTTTCTTAACACTGCTGACCCCATGTCTGTGTTACATCCCGTGTCTGCTGGAGGTGAACCTTGGAGAGAGCAGGCCCACCTGTTCTTGGCATTGCACACAATTTCTGGTTCTAGGTGCTTGTCGTGTCCCTTCTGACCTTTAAAACTGAACCTCGGTTTGCTCACTGAAATAAGGCTGGAGGTGCCGTCAGCTGCTGTAGCGGTACTTTTTTAGCTCATGGAACAATATTGCCTTGTTCCTCCAAAATGACCTTGTCATGTTCGACAGTGTTGAATTTTCTTTTCCCAATTCTTTTTCAGTCTCCTTCCTAAGCCATTTCCTCTCCATTTATCATGCTGTAAAACTTTTTATTGTTCCCTTAGGTTGTGATTGACTCTTTAGTAGCAAAGTGCTTTACAACACTTGCAATGAAGATGTTGTATAAAAATTAGTAGTATTCTGTACTACAGTCTAGCTTTTTGTTTCCAGCTTTTCTTTCTTCCTTCACTTTCTAACCTGTTCTGTTGTACAAAAGAAACACCAGTATGAGTGCATATCAGCCACTCCAGATCTTGTGGTCTCTAGCAAACTATTTTTTTGTTCTGTGCAGTGTGAATTGATTTTGTTCTCTGTTCTCGTCTGCTAGACTTCTTCTTGACTGAAGGATCAATCTAATCTCTAACTTTTTCTATACTGTGCACATTTTTATTCCAGTTCTCTGATTAGATCTGGCTGAGGCATTGTTCCACGGTGGCACACTGTAATTTCATCAACCTTTTTTTTTGTTTCCCCCAAGATACAACGTAATTTCCTGTGAAGTCTCCGCAAGATGTTGCTGTGCTGTGAGGCAATAACTCATCTGGAAATAAGAACACCCAAGGGTGTCTTTAGTTCATAGTAATGCATATTTTAACTTACACAGGGTTTCATGACATATCAAGAATTTCACTAAAATCTCATCAGCTCTAACTTAGGTTTTGATTTGTTCTTGCTGGTTAGAGAGATTGGCATGTAAATATTTTCTAGTTACTTGAAGGCACTTTTCCTCCATGGTATTACCAAGGAACCTGCTTTATATTACCTTGCAGTGTCTGCAAGCAGTTGGGATTGTGATGCCAGGTTAAATAGGCTTTTCAAAGCCTGTAAGGCTGAATTAACTGCTGAGAGCCTTGTCCTTTACCTGGATTGCAACTCAGGGAGTGGGGAGATTGGCATAATTGCATTTTATTTCATGCCCTGCACCATTCCCTGGGCAGCCCTACTCATAGCGTAAGACCTCAAGCAGAAGTGTGTTCCTCTGCCTTTGGTCAGGCCTGGATTTCAGGTGGTGAAACAACAGATATGGTGCAGAACATTATAAGAACATTTTTCCATTTTGTAATTGTATAAAAATCTTTGTTGAAAATATTTGTTTGCATTATGCTTACCACAGTGGGGTTTTATTCTTGGTGCATCCTGAAGCACTGCTGCAATGGTCATGATTGTTAGGAGTAGTGAGATCTAAAAGCTAAGCCTCATCAGAAGCCAGTTAAAGCCATTGGAGGGAGGCTGACCTGATAAGCTTTAGAGCAGGGCCCTTCTCCAAGCCTGTATGTCTACTGAATGAGAAGGGGCAGGGGAAAGCACTTACAGATGATTTAATTTTTTTGTTTTGCTCTGCTCTTTTTCGCACTCCTCTCTTTTCTTTTTTCCTTTTGACTTTGGGTACCATTTCCAAGCCAGCTGTTCCAGCTGTCTTGTGTTCTCATTGCCACCACATTCATAGTAGTACTTACAGACTGCATGCAGACTTGCAGGAGCTGTTTTGCTTTTCTTTTTTTTCCCCTGAAACTCTTCAAGTAAAAGTGGTGTCAACTACTGTATTCTCCTTCCTTTATGTGGCCCTTTGTAAGTGCAGTTAATACTTCAAAGACAATTTTTCACTTCATTTAACTGATGCTTCATATCTGCTACCACTGCTTGAACAAGGACTTTACAGTTTTGATCCCTTGAGTCAATAAACCTCGCTGTCTGCTTCCACACTTCTGTAGAACCCAGGGCTATTGGGCTGCTTAGGGAGAACCTTCTCTGCCAGTAGGAGGGAAGGATACAGATTTCTTGCATTGAAACCTCAAGAAAGTTATTTGGAATCTAGTGTTGCGCCATTGATTTCAAGGATCTTCTTTCAAATGCTTCAGTGGACGCACAATCACACTTAACCTTCAGATTCACAGTTTTCCTTCACTTAGGAAATCATTTATACTTTTTAGTGCCTCCCGTTATGACAGTACAATTCTCCAAAATACTGAAAAAGAGCATGAGTGTGCATCTGGGGATCTTTACCAACTCTTGAAGACCTTACATTCTCATTTTAAACAAGATAGATTACATTTTAATGCTAGGCATTGTGGTCCAGGAGTAGGCTTATGTGGTGGAGATGCACATTTTGATGATTCCAGTGGGATGACGTTTTTATCCATTCTGACAGTTTTACTTACAGAATTGTATTTGTAAGGACCTTGTCATCAGAGTAGAGTGAATAGGTTGTTAGCAATTTGTAAGACATAGAGATGATCCAGTTGCTCTGAGAGAGCTATACCTGACTGTGCATTAATGCACTCTGTGAACAAAGGGTTGTTTGCATGCGTGAAATGGGTAGAGAAGCTTTGAAGATATGTGTGGAGCAAGCCAAGTGGATTTGCTTGTCAGGAGTTCAGTCCTGTTCTTTTCAATGAGACTCATGCAGTAAATTCTCTCTGTGTAAAATGGAGATTTTGGTGCTCCCATGGTGTGCCAAGTGTTTTCTTAGGCGTGTGCATTTGGCAGCATGCAGCAGGAGGCAGGGCAGGGAAGGACAGTTTTCGTGTGAGGGGCGTGAACCTCATCTGGCTGCTTTGGAACAAGAAATTATGTTGCTTTCAGAGACTCGTTGGTGGAATCTAATTAAACCACTGCATTAAAAGAACTAAAAATCTCCCCTTAAGTGGATTTGTTTGCTGGCAATTTGGCATGAAATCAGGGGACTGGGAACAGATGATTAGCTTTTTTTTTTTTTGGTTTAGTTTTAAAAGATTGGGAACTGCAAAATACATAATACAGACTTCTGGCATCATTAGCAATTCCTCTTGCTTTATTTTTCCTGTCACTCTGTAATGAGTAATGAACCAAGCTGGTATTAAAGGAAGCTTAACAAACTATTGCTTTTTAAATTGCAAGTCTCACAATATGTCCCACTCACTATTAATTTTAAATAACTCCCATTTTTGTTGCTGTCTTTCTGTTCCTTGTGAATTTTGCATAATATTTGCATTCACACATCTTCAGTCCTCTCCACAAAAATGCAGTGATTGGGTTCTCTCTGTTACCAACTTCCAGCACATGAGAACAGAGAGTATTCGTAGGCAATGAGAAGTCAGAAGAAATACGATCAAAGTCGGAACGTACGTGAGAGGCAGGATAGTCTGTGAAATTCACTGCTCCATTGAAGTTGCTGGAATTCCTGAAAGGCACTCAAAATTTCAAGTCTATTAACAGCATTTGTAATTGAGCTACTGAAGTCAGTAGTGAGAGTGAGCGTGAGGTTTATCTTGCTTGAAAGCTGTCCCTGGCCACTTGGCTGTAAGGAGGCTGGAGCTTGAATCACTGGTACCATTCAGCTGGTATTTCTGATCCATCTAGTTAAAAAAGAGTTTTATTGAAGGAAACATGCAGATTGTTGAGGTCTAATGGTATTTTGGTTCAAGAAGAGCTTATCCAGTTTGATCAGAGAATGTATAGTAAGTGTAGAAGAGAATGATGAATGCAATTTCAAGTGCTTCTGTTTTCCATTTCACAAAAGTTTAACAACAGATGATATCTAGCAAAGGTGAGAGATTACTTTGACACTGATAAAGGAAAATACCTTGGAATTAACCTATTTGAGCATATTATCATAAGGTATCAGTGAAGGTAGAAGAACCATTTCTGAATGCAAAATATGGGACTCTGTGTTCCTCTTCTTTCTCAGGAGACTTTGGCATTGAGGGTCTGTAGCTTCTTTAGTCTCTTAATTCCTGTACCGCACATAATAGAGACAGAAATCTTTGTGTGTTAAGAATTAAAGCACTTATGAGTTTGGAAGGAGTTTTCTAAGTGTGATATATTGTTTCACTGTGCACTCTGGAATTGACTTCCCCTCTCTGAAGCATCTGCCACTATCAGAGGTAGGTTGTAAGAACAGGTGTAATACTGGCCTAATTTAAAATTTCCCTATCTAGACAAATAGTAATGCTGTATTTACTTAAAGAATATGTAACTAAACCTGTTACTTTTGTTATTGTGGGGCATACTGTGGGCAGTGTGTGTTTGAAATGGTGAAAAACCTATTAAAGGCTGTGAAATATGAAGGCAACAGTTGAGGATCAGGCAGTGCCTGTGCATTGGAGTCTGGAGCAAGTTTCTGGGGAAGTATGGCTCAGTGCTGCCTCTGTCCTCTGCTGCAGGGTACGCCCATGGAGGGATTTGCTGCTGTTCTGGGTGTAAGTTCTAAGGTGGTACAACCATTTCAGAGTGAAATATTGGGCTCTCGCCTCCTGAGAAACAGGCTCTATAAAACCATCTCTGTTTAGGTCCAAAGAAATGGATGATTTCAAATCCCTCTTTGCACTTCAGATTGTAAAATGCCAAATTTCAGAGCATTAATTGTGAAGAATAGCACCTTGCTTTGCGCCTGACCCCAGAAATACGGGCTAGCTTGTGGATTAAGGTATTATTTACTGTAGGCATGAGGGTTGGAATTTAGCCATTACTTGAGTAAAGGAGAATATTTTATGCCAAGTGACAGTATTAGATGAGTGATGCCATCTCATTCTTGATAGGAGCATAAGAGTAATCCCATCTAAATATGGTTCTACGTGATAGAGCTTAACAATTTCAGAGGGGACTCATTACAGACAATCAAGTAAATAGAACGTATTTAGAAAGAAAAAAGCCCACAAGCTTGAGCAGTTTTTTACTCGATGGCTCAGCACATGTAGCAAGAGGAGTGGTTATCCTATAAGGCATCCTGTGCACCTCTCAGAGTGTTTTCTGTTCCTCACTATACATATTTATACAATCAGATTGAAGCCTTCAGTGCAAAGGAACTACTACTGGCTGTGATATGTAGGTGTTCTCCAATGATGGGAATATCTTTGGCAACAGAAAAGTGATCTCTTTAAAACAGGCAAGGCACAAACTTGTTTTGTCCTCACGCTTTTAGGCATACATGAAAAGGTAGGGGTGGCAAAAGGAGGGTTATCTGACCTCTTCTTGAGTGAGTTTCTAGCTCTGTTCAGCCTGATTTGCTGTCAGGCTAACAGAGCTTTCTGTGCTCAGTACCCAGCAGCCAAAATGGCTGTGGAGGGTCTGCCTGCCCATAGCATCAGTTTGCGGACAGATCTTTGGCTGCGATCTTGCTTGAAATCTCCAGTTCTTTCAAATTGTGCTTTTCAAGAAGGGCAGGGATGTTGAAAGTGTTTCCCCCTATTCCTGGACATTTCATCTTGGGGTTTCGTTGTTGTCTTCTGTTCCACAGGTGGGGCTAGGCACAATGTGTGCTTGAGTTTGGAGCAAACTCCATTCATGGAACAGGTTGGGTTAAGGTTGGGATTTTGTGCACTGCTGTATCACTGAGGTGCCTCCACTGGATCTGGGCACTGTGGAAGGTGCGCAGTGCAAGCACTAAGGAAGAGAATTTCTGCCCAGAAAAATGCAAAAAAAGAAGGCAAGAAAAAATAAAAAGACATTTTGTTCACAGAGAACTGAGCCCTGCAAGGCCTAAGTATCAAACAGGGAGCAGTTTTAGTAAAGATTTGAGTTCAATGAAAAGTCAAATGCTTGTTTCATGTTTGCTATTGGGTGTGGGCAAAATAACCTCGCTGCAGCTGATCCTCTGATGCCAGAGATCTAAGCACCGTCAGCGATCCCAGCAGCTCTGAGGAGTGCTCGGCCTGGCACTTCTTCCATTATTTTTCTGCGTTTCCTTAGGTCAGTTGGCAGGCTGAGATGACTCACAGTGCTCCGAAGAACCAGGAACAGCAGGAGAGCTGTGGGACTGTGCTGAGGGCTGTTGGCATGGTGTATTTGTAGCTTTGCCAAACACCTCTCCATCTCCTGCATGGGTACGGCCACTCCATTTGCCCTCCGGCTTAGCAGAGCGCTTACATTTGCTCCCACAGAGAAAAATGCTTACACAAATGAGAAAAAAAAGGAAAAAGTATCTATTTATCCATAACAAAATCCAGGAGGAAGGTTTGCAAGTGATGACAACTTAGCTTTGAAATTTGTGATGTTGCCAGAGGTACGGGTTCAGGGCAGCCATAGAGGTGCTGGGTCCACACTGGCCTCTGCCCAGCCCTAGTCTCCACTCTACTTCTCATCACTGGCAAAGTTTTCAGTGTTTTTTCATCTGCCATGGTTTCCTGTTATTGCGGAGCTGTGTTGGTATTTGTGTTTTATTGACTTTCTGTCCAGTCCAACGTTTAGATATTGGTGCAGTTTCTTTTCACTGCTGCTATATCTGATGAGTTACGTGCTGTATTTCAAAGGTAGTTAAAGCCAGAGAATATATATTTTAAAGTGTGGTTTCGGTCAGGGAAGCGACTAAATAAAAATAACTCCATCCTTATTGCAGAATGGTTCCCTAGTGTATTTTTGAGACATTTGATTATTTTGACAAATACAAGTCTTTATGCTTCCTCTCCCTGCAGACCTTGTAAAACTATGGAAGAGTGGCCTGCAGTCTTTTCTGCCTTGAGCATCTGCTGCTTTAACTCACTGGCACAGTCCTGAATATGCAGTTCTCAGTCTTTATTACCTGAGCCTGCTGTTAGAGACGGGAGAAATGTAGCATGATTTTTCCAATCTCAGAATGAGATTTCTGAACTGTCAAGAGAGGAAAAGCCCATGACTGAGTTGTAAACTGACTAATAAGTGAATTAATGCTGGCTTTCTGCTCTCCCTTCTGTATAAACTGATTGCTCCGGTGGTGGGCTGGTCGATGCCTAGAGGGTTCAATGTCAGCCTATGTAAGAAGGTAAGGGCAAGAGATGTATCTCATTAGGGCAGAGCAGTGCATAAAACATACAGCTCCATCTGTGTTCTTCTCATCCTCTCGTTGAGGCTGGCATATCAGCACCTATGCACTCTCATAAGCATCCATGCCCAGCAGTTATACCCATAGTAAACAGAGCAGGAGACTACACTGTGCTCTTTTTTTTTTAATCCTACCACACACTGATCAGGCATGCTGAGGCTTAGCTTCTGCCTTGCTCATTAGAGATGGAACTGAAATGTAAAATCTCAATTTCAGCCCAGATTTCAAGCGCCAGGAATTTGAGACTCCCTCGATTTAAGGATTTTGTTCCAGGTCCTAGTGCAGCTATGGAACAGCTGTAACATCAGCTGGGTCTGCAGCTTGGCATGACCCTTCTGCTCCATCAGTAAGCAGGGAGGCAGCTCTATCCTGTTGGCAGTGACCTGGGATCCAAAACTGCCGGAAACAAATAATAAGCACTCATTTAGTGCATCTCTGGTAACAGAAGTTTTGTGCCTCTTTCCTACTGATTTAGCAAGCTGTTACTGAAAATGTAGCAAGGGCTGGGGGAAAGGCAAGGCTGTGAATCCTACCATGGATTGAGCCAACTCAACACTGCAAGTGCAAATTAGGGCAAGATGCTGCAAAGTGGGTACGGAGAGGAGCTGTTGGTTTTATTTTTACCCGCTGCGTTATCCCCAGATTTTGAACTCTGAAGTGGGTTGGCAGCTCATTCATGAGCCTTTGGAGATCTGCAGGCAGAATCCATGCCTCTTGCACCATCTGAGCCCCCTCTTAAGGAGCATTTGCTACAATTAGTTGGGATTGGGTTTTTGTTCTCATAAACAGTCTCAAAATAGATTAAATGAGTTTTCATTTACATTTTTCTCCTATAGTTTTCTCTTTCAGAAGGTATGAAGAAAGGCAGTTTTTTTTTTTTAAGAAACTTGAAAGATTTGTTGGTACTGTGGCTTAGTGCTCTGCTGTGCTAAGATACAAGCTGGTAATGAAAGCTCCTATACACATTTGCTGTATTCCTTGTATAGTTAGACACTATTCTCTTGACACTCATGTATTTATGTAGTTGTGAACATAAGTCTCCTTCAGAGGATTAAAAAAACACATGTTCCATCAAGCTGAGATGCACGCTCATCATTTAATAGATAGATAGTCCCTCTGGGGCTCTGAGTGTGCCCTGGTGCAGGGGTTTGGAAGTATTTTTCTGTAAGGAGTTTCCAGGTCTCGGCATTAAGATGACACTTGTTCCTCTGTAGTTGTATGTGCTACCTCAAGGAAAGGTCCTGCATGACTTAAGCTGGATTCAGAGAACAAACCTATGAGAGGGGAGAGACCAAAATAGAGGGCCAGCCTCTGATTCGGGTGCCCATTCATAGGATGGTTGATAGGCTGATGTCTGCTGCTTGCACCAGATCCTTTGGTTGTTAGGAAGTGTTGGATCTTCAGACAAATTAGCATTTGTTATTTTGTTGCCTATGATGTAAAGCTGTTTTGTGATGGGAAAAAGCTTTCAATTGTGATGATAGCATTACAAACAGTTAATTGGGAAATTAATCTGCATTTAATGACAGTCATGTGCACTGCCCCTGCTATGGGCTTTATCAGACAAGTGACTCCAGTCCAATTAAAGAAATAACAGACCTTCCTGAAGTATACTTAGGATCTTCTTAAAACACAGAGGATTTTGAGGTTTTGTGTTTTTAATATATATTTTTTTAATATATTTTTCTATAGTTATTGTTCTGTTTAAAGGTATTCCCATTTCATCCATTGTATGGTGATTTTCACAGCAAGCAGAGACCCTTGTGCAGTGTGCAGTAGAATAAGGGTTGTAGTTCTAAAGGAACTTTGTAGGTTGCATTAAGCTTCTCTAAAGAAGATGCAGTGGGAAGAGTTTCACTCTTATTATTCAATAGATATTTAAAAGCAAGAAGAGAGACAGAGATAACTGAAGAAAAGGGAGATGATGTTAAAGTTTTGATTCTGACGCTGGTATAGCTGTTATATTTTTACTGGTATATACATAGAGAGTTCTTTTTAATTGAGTACTTTTTGTTATGAGGTGGATGTTAATTTAACAGCAAAACAAGAATAACCTGAGATAAATTTGATGCTAATTAATCTGTGAGGGTTTTGAGAGGTTCTGCAAATCTCAGTCACAGATGAAGACAATCTCAGGCCAGGCTTTCTACACCATTAATAGAGAAGCAGTCCCTAAGTCCAAAGAGACTGCAATCAGACAACTGACAAAAATGACAAACAGATGGGAGGGTATGCAAAGAAACAGCAAGACAATTAAGAACAGCATAATAAGCAATGCAGTGGCGTTATTGTAATGCTTAGTAATTATACCCAGGTAAGAAAATGATGGGTGGTGAATTGTATTTTCTGCTTGAAAGTGATTGAGTTGTTTCTTTCTGTTCTCTGCTATCTGTGTGCAGGAGAGTGTGTGTTTATTTTCAAAGCCCCTTCCTCTTTTGTTGTGTGAACTCCAGTGTTTGGGTGTGATTCCTTCAGGCTGCCAGCTACTCAATTTGATGGAAACTGTATCCAGAGCCATGGGTGCTCTCATCTCATGGAAACCAGCTCCCAAGATGACTTCAGACATTCTTTTGAGGCTTATACTTCGACTTCTGCATATTTTGCTGATTTATGAGCCAATATTAGTGAACACACAGGGTCTATTACCACTGGGAGATGAGGGATATTAGGCCTAGAGCGATTCAGAGATAAATGCTACGTGCTCTGAATTCAGACCTTCTTGCTCACCTTTTGTTGGTGTGGTCTACGAGGAGCAGTGTTCTACTCAGGAGGCAGAAGGTCCAAGGGTGGAAAGAAGTCCTGTAAATGAGGCCAGGCATGTGAGTGACTGCAATCAAAATGTGCTCTTTATTCCACAAACAGATGGCACTGGAGTTTATAAAATCAGGTGATAAGCTCTGATGGAGAGAAATATCTTATATGTGTTTATCATCCCCAACTTGGAAAGCCCCTGTGTGACTACATAAATAATCAAAGCAGGATCTTCATGCGCTAACAAGCTGAAGGTCTGTCATCATTTCTTACAGGGAGCATGAAGTATGTACTAATAGGAAACTAAGAGGACACATTTTCCGGGAGAGGATGAAAGTACATTAAGATTCCCTTCAATCATTATGGCTGTGGCATGAGTTCTCATGTCTATAGGTTCTGCTGCATTCCTGGTAGGGCATGACCCCAGAAATCCCAAGATCCTGTGTTCAGACTGTACACTGACCTTCCCTCCTTTGAAGCAAAGTGGACCTGTGCTATAGATTAGAGTGTCTGAAGAGCTGCTGTGCAGTTTCTTTGGCTATGCAAAATGTGCAGCGTGTAGCTGTGCACTGGAAGAGCACTTTTTGAAAGAGGGAAGACTGTTATCCTCTCTATTTTTGGTTGTATTTTTATACATCTTGCTAATGAGTCCCAACTCATGCAGTTATTATAACAGAGACCTGCACAGTTGGAACCTCTTGTCAGCCACTAAGCTTCTGCTCTTCACAAAAGGAACATTTTCTAAAGTTCAGCAAAGTCTTAGGAACAACGGGGGTTCTCTAATGAGGCTCTATTGTCTCCAAGGTGTGAGTGATTTTCTCTCCTATAGCAGGAGGCTGTCTTAGCTTCTTGTAGCTGACAGACTCCTTCCCAGCTCCCTGCAGACCAGAGAGGAGGGAGTGCTACAGGAGAGACGCAGCACAGAGGGTTCATAGGACTTCTCATGCAAAAAACACATCTAAAGCATACTAGGGATTTTCTTTCTTAGTGCCTCATGAGTGTCTATCTTATCTGGTTCTCTTTCAGTACCCAGCTTAGGCAAGATTGCACGTGTAATAGGTGGATTCATGAGACATCACCTGTGATGTGAGTGTCGGGGTGCAGGGAGGCCCAGCTGCTCCCTCAGAGGTGTGGGCCCATGAGCTGCATGCAGTGACGTAGCCAGCGGTGCAGGGGTATTAGTGGCCTTTCAGTACTCCTGATCTGTTCAGTCTCTAAGAAAGGGAAAACATGCTTTCCAGATAAGTGGTGTGTGGCAGAGATAAATCAGCTATAAATTGCTTGATTTCCTTCCAAAGCAGCTGCTTTTACATAATTTTTTCTAGGCATCTTGGAGAGGCCTGACTGCACTGCTTGTGCAGCACAGAGGCTTACTGCTCTTCTTCAAGAGCAAAGTGCTAACCTGCGTTTTGTTGTGCATTGGTTAGGAGCAGAGGTTTTGCAAGGCTGAGGTGGAGGGAAGCAAACTACAGGCAGATGGATGACCTTGAGAGAATCAGTCAATAGCAGCTTCCTTTGCCTGTAATAACTACAAGCCTGTGGCTGGACTACAGTCAGTGCTCTTCATTCCTAAAAATGTTATTCTTTTGGAGGTTCCCAAGGAATCTCATTTGCCTTCAACAATTTTGGGGAATGATTTAAGGGGCAGTGAGAAAACAGAGGGGTTTAGGAAAAATGGTATGGTAGCCTGTTGCCTGTGAGCCTCTGGTCTTTAGTGTTTTTGCTGAATATGTTCTCAGGTTCACGAAGGCAAATCACTTTTATTTTTTTGATGTAGAGACTTGTCAGCTAGAAATGTGACCTGAACCAATAGTTCATTTCACACTGTAGGTACTGCTCAGCAGTTGGTATGCTAACTGTGTGAGCCTGGTGACTGTGGCTGAAAATGGAGTAACCCTCCATCTGCCAGGCATTTGAGAAAGGGGAAAGAACCCAAGATGGGAGCATCTACTGGCATCTAATGTGGAGAAGGGAACTAGGAGAGAACCATGGGTGGATCTGAAGGACACTTCCTTGTGTTTTGCAGACCTTTTTTATTAAGAAAATGCACTATGAAGTGTACCTTGTGTTAGCTGTAAGCTCACAAGAAATAATGTTAGACAATGTAGTCATGTTGCATTCACAGACTGGGTTGTATTAGCCATAAGAATCTCTATTCTAAGTCAAAGTAGCTATTCATTGGGAATGAAGAGGTAGAAACACTTCCATTTCATAGCTACAACATCAAATAAAATGTCTATTAAAGAGACATGATCTTAAATAAGAATTGTACTTACACCATCTCTATTCCTTCAGGACCTTGAGATCATTCTGGTCTAAGTAATTCTGTTGAGGTCCACTGCTTTTATAGTGAGTTAGTGCTTCTAAATGGTTAACTATTGCATGTCTGCAGGGCTTCAAGTGCCAGATTCAGGATGTCAGGCAAGCTCACTGCATCTTTGCAGACTGTTGAAGGACTACCAGGGCTCTGAACCAGAGGAATTGGCATTTTCTTCTGCTATGGTATTACCTGAGGAGAAAATCCCAAGGGAGTACCTTTTCATTTACCTAGTCACTAAGGCAGTAGAAGTTCTTGGAATACACCTGCATATCCAAAGATGGCAAGGGTTAGACAGTAATGTTGTTTCAATTTCAGAAGCATAAGGTTAAGTTGAAACCGCAAAGAACAGGGTTTGAGTAGTTTCGGAAGGAGGTGTTACTTGATTTTGCTAAGTGCAAGACATTCTGTACTTGTGGAAAGCTGCAGTGATACAGAATCTAATAGACCAAGTCTCCACTTTCTGAAAAAGGAAAAGTAGAAATACGGTGTCATTTAGGAGAGGCTCTTTAATGCTTCAGAGGCATCCCAAACCACATTTTAGATACCAGCTGCTGTGTGTGGCTTTTCCTGCTTTATAGCGCGTGTCATTTGAATTTGATGCTGAATCTTTGGCTAGATGTATGGGAATGTTTTTCTGCCTTTTACACAGTGGCAATATCACTGTCCCTAGAGAAAATAACTCTCTCTTCAAGCATTTGCGACTGAGAAGGATGCTTGAGGCGCTTAACACCTCGTGTTTGAGAAGGCAGTTATGTTGCTGGTGCTCTGCTATTTTCTTTGGAGTGTTGAACCATTTTTTAGAAGGAAGAGAAGGAGCTATAGCTGTGACCAATTCTTGTTGCAAAGACTGAGAGATAAAAACTGTACACTTCTGTGGATGCGTGCCAAAGGATGAGATTTTTCTCAGAGGCTTCCTGCAAGCCTGAAGATGGTCCAAGGGAGAGCCCTTAACAAGGAACACCAAATTCTGCTCTTGCAGCAGAATCACCCTGAGTAGCTGTGCAGGCTGGGGTCTAAGAGGCTGAGCAGCAATCCCGCTGCAAGGGCCCTGCATGTTATGGGGGATATCAAGCTGAGTATAAAACAACGGTGTGCTCTTATATATAAACTCCTTATTGACAATGAAGTGGAATGGCATCACTGGAACCACTGCTCATCTCTTTCCAGTAGCAGGGAGCTGCTGAGGCTGGTCACTGACTCTCTCTGTAACTGGGCCAAGGCATGTGTTTCCCTCTTGATATTTTCCCCCAGTTTATTTGAGGTAAGCCAACGTTGTTGCTGTCTCTGGGTGTGAGACATTATTAAAAAGCACTCAGCTAAAAATACACAATAGTGAACCAAAGTTCACTCCCTTGGTTCATCTGACAGTATCCCCTGCTTCTGCCTCATGCCATCAACTGCCTATTTTCTTTTAATTAAATATTTTTTTTTCCTCTGTGCATTTCATTTCCACACCACAGAGCTGAGTTTCTTCTAGGAACTGTTAGCTGATGCACAACAATTTTCAGTAGCCACCATCACTGCAGTTGGTATGATCCACACTCTAAAGTTTTCTGGAATTTTTAGTGCTTCTTGAAACTTCCATGAGACTGTCAAGTCCAAGGATAGAGTTAACAGAACCCTTTGCCTTGCTGTAGTACAGTCGTGCTGAAGTATTTAATGGTGCTTGTGACCAGCAATTTCAGCCAAAGCAAAATGTGTAATTGTCAGTTGGTTAGACTACTAATGTACTGTAAGAAAAAGTGTATCTTTAACAAAAATAAATAGGGCCATATTCTCGGCTTGGTTAAACTGCCATTTCTCAGCTTATTTCAGTGAGGTAATGATGGTAAAAATCCTATCTTCCTTTTTGGTCTTTTAATTCTGTATTGCTTTTTGGATGGCATTGGAAAAAACAGCAAGAACAAAAAAGCGAACAGATAAATGTTGTAATATATCAGCATTATGCTGGAATATTTGGCTGAGCACTTCAGGCAAGACAACTTGCTACGTTGTTCTCAGTCAGTCAAATTCAAAATTTGGTAAGAAAGGTGGATATATATATGGACGTTTGGTACGACTTACATCTGTTGTCTTCCATATGGTTTTCCTATTTTCTTAATAAATTATAAATGTATCTGGAAGACTGTGATTTGAAAGCTCTCGTACTTATCAAGCAGAAGAGATAAGGCAGATCAGAGCTGTGCAGTCCCCTGGATAGTAACAAAGCTGGAAAGCTGAAGAAGAGTGAGAACAAAATTTGTCATGGAAGAACTCAAGTGAATGCGTCAGATAAAAAGTAATTTCCAATTATATTTGAAAGAAACAAGTAATTTGAAAAGTGGTAAATAGGATGCATCAAATTCTGCATATCTGTGGTGTGATATGGTAATAGAAAGCACAGGTGGGAAGTCTGGCTGGCTTTGCCAAGTTGTGTTCTGTAACAGAAAAGAACTTCTCCTTTAACTGCCTTTCAAATATCTCACATTGATCTATCAAATCTGATTCAGAATCCTTTGATTGCACTAGGGATTCAGATAGCATACGTAAAACCATGGGAGCAGAGTGGAGGGTAAGAAAAAAAATCTTGGTGATAATTATGAGCAGCATGGTTTAAGAATCTGGCAGAGTATAGTAGAGGAGAAGTATGACAAATTAAGGGTAAAACTAGAGAGGAAGGAAAGGAAGCATTCATCGGTAGACGGATGAGCTTTAGAAAGGACGAACTAGTAAGGGAAAAAATCTCCTTTCCATCAGTGGAAGCCGGCTTTGCTATGCTACCACTGCGGCACAAATCTGAATGAGTAGAAGTTAAAGTGTACTGAACAATTCAGCAGTGGCTGAGAAGTCACTTGGGGTGAATTTAAAAGCTTGTGCAGTCAGTTCAACAGGAAAGTTCAAAATGACAGCAGTAGTCAGAAGAATAAACAAATCCAAGATGTGTACCTCGCTGCCTACTTAAAAGAATTAGTTCTGAGTTGAGTCTTTGTTTCTGACTTTGACTTGAGGGCACTGGGTCTTGCCTTTCCATGAAGAAGCAAAAATAATTGCTGATCATTTTCTACTCAGGAACGCCGTGACCTACCTTCTATAGATCTTGCAACTTAAAATAACTCCCAGCTCATTACGTGCATTTTAGTGCTGTCTAGATCTGAGAATACTCCTTGGTCTTCATAAAATCCCAAGAGGTGGTTGCTGCTACGTTAAAAATATCACACTAGCACTTACATTTATGCTAAGCTATGATGAATTTCCATGCACCGGGAAACATCTAGGAGGATTAAGTCTACCAAAAGGATAAATACTTTTTAATAAAAAAAAAAAAGACGACATGGTACTGCTTTGTTTCAGATGAACTCTCCCTTTCACATTCTGTAGTTAATGTTGTTCAGAATGAATGTGGAAAGAACTAGCAGAATTTGCCACTTATGTTTTATGGTCTCTGCATTCACATTTTCAGTATTCAGCCTGAGGGGTTTTTTGTACACATACAAGATTCAGATTCCTACAGTCTTTGCTTTGTCAGACAAAGTGTACGTAAGAAGGTTGAAGCTTAGAGTCATAATTCATGCACTGTGTAGAGGACTTTAGCAAATGTTGGACTTCATTCTGCTTATGAGATCTTTGGATCTTTGTTGTTGAATTTGTCCATACAATTTTTGAAAATGTTTTTATGTCCAGTACCACAGGATTTCATAGTCTTTCCAGTTCTGGGTCTGAGTGACTGTGGGTCATTGAATGCTTACAGCAGAATCCCATTTAAAGAACGGAGGTAACCTTAGGGCCTTCACCTATGCAGTGACAGCTGCATTCACTACTGAGTTAATTGCATTGTTAGTCTGAAGATGATTGAGGAAGAAGTGCTCTCAGCTGCCTCAGACTGTCAAAAAGTGATAGAAGATAGACAGCTGGACAATCATAGAATAATTTCTGTGGGAATGATCTCTGGTGGTTATCTAGGCTGACTGGAAGGAGATCTTGCTACATCAGGTGATTCAACATTGGGTCATTCATTTGCTTGTCTAGTCAGATTTTAAGTATCCTTGTTACAAACAAGTAGTAACAAGCTGGCTGTGAGGCAGTGAGAACTGTCAGGTTATTCACAGTATCTTCTCTAACTCATTGCTACAAAATGCTCTATTCCTTCCATCATTATTTGATTGGATGAAAAAGTCAAGGAAAGGCCTTGGATGATCTTTACTGTCAGTATATTCTTTTCCTATCATTCCACAAAATCACATATGTGGGAAGGAGAGGGAGAAAGCTCTTGCAATTTATACCGATAAGATAAAGTCTGCAGAATCAGAATGTTTTCTTCTGCCTAGAAAAACCTTCCCTATGATGGTGGGCAAATCATTTAACCTTTGATGTTTTAGCTTTTTTATGGACAACATGCTGCTTGGAGTTCCTCTGAAGTAATGGCTCCATTTCTAGTAGGGTAAAAAATGAATAGTGGATCATCTGATCTATACTCTGGTATACATCATCTTGAAGAATTTTACATAGACATTCTGGCTTTGAGTTTGATTTTCTGTAAGTTACCTGTGAAGGGCCGTAGGCAAGATGGTGGGAGGCCTTCTTGGAGTCTCACATCCTCAGTTCCTCATCGGCCCAGAGGAACAGGGGATGCCTGATTAATATTTTTGTTTCTATCCACTTCAACTCACGTTCCCATTCCTCTGAAAAATTCGGGGCAAATTGTAAGACCTCTGGGTCTCCCTTACATCACTGCTTTATAAAATGACCTTTCTTTTCATACAACTTAAAACCTGCATGCAAACCTATTCAATTGTATTATCAGTTAAACCTGATTAATGGTGTTTTTAGCTTGTGGAGACTAATGGCTGTTTGGTCTAATGTACAGTGACTTCAACTTACTGCCATTCAGCTTTACATCCAAACTGTCAGTAAGTCTGTGTCATCATGGAACACGTTCCATAGATTTTCTGTGTGATCCTATGCACCAGAGTCAGTGTTCCCACAAAGATGGAGATCAGAAACCCACAAGCAGAACTAAGAGATGGAAAAACAGATAATGAACCTTATCAATACCAAATAACTTTTAGCGGCCAGGTTTCGTGCTGTCTGATGGGAGGGGAACAGTGAATGATGTGAATGGAAAAAAGAGCAATCTTTAATACCAATAACAAAACAAACACACCATTTTTTTCTGTATTATTTCTGTTTTTTATTGAAAATAATATGTATTGTGTTTCTGGAATTTCCCTACTGCCCTTACCCTTCCGCAAGACAGTTTTTTTTTTCCTGAGATTTGCATTTAGAATTAAATTTTGCTTCTTTCACTCAGGTGCACACAGGAAAGAAAATATTTTTATTGCTATAGCTGATGATGTCTGCTCATCAGTAAGATGTGAAAGACCTTGCATATTTGGTTTGCTATTTTTATTTCCCCTGGTGCCTTTTCTCTGCTAATGCCAGGCTTTCACATACAGAGTGAGCTGGTGAAAGAGAGGCTTCTTGGGAGACTTGTAACGTGGAGTGGGGCAGAATTCTGCAGGCTGAAAACCAACTGTCCAGCAACCCAGCAAACTGAAACTCTACATCATTTCCCGTTCTGGAATCCCTTCCCAGCTGCTAAGGGTGTTGCCAGAGGAGATGGCATAGCTGATAAAACCAAGTGTACTCTCCAACTCATAGCTTTTTGAAATTGTATTTCTGCTACAGCAAATAGCTCGGCAGAAATTGTACTGCCATACTTTTGGGGCTGGATTCCTTCTGGCATCAGAATCTGACGTGCTGAATACAAAGTTCTGGTTTTACTCTTTATTTCCACAAGACTAATGTAGCAAAATGACAGCACTGTCCTCATGTAATTTTCTTGGGGTACTTAACCATATTTACTATCTCTTTCTAAAAACCCAATTGTTCCATTCACATTAATACTATAGGGTACTACTTTTTTGTATGAATGCACTTCAGTTTCTTCAGAGGAAAAGGTGTCAGTCAAATGCCACACCTTCCAGAGACATTCGAATGTTCCTGAAGAATCAGACTTCTATATTCCTATATCAGATTCCTATATATAATCCAGCTACACAGTTTCAGGCATTTGTTTCTTGATTTGTGTATGTGTAAGATCAGGAACAATAAACCAAATAGGATTTTGTTCCTTTTGTATTTAAAGCAGACAGTTTTAAGAAATACAGTGATCTTTACTCAACCTCAGTCAACTATCAATCAGGAGAAGCCATGAGAGGTAGTGGAGCTGCCCAAGGATCATTTTGGGTATAGTGGAAAGTTGTCAAGTCACTGTTGTTATTTCTTTGGATCAGCTACGAGATAATGTGAGGTGCGATTGGAACGCAATATTCCTTATTAAACCTTAGAAGAAGAGTTGCCTGTCTTTTTGGAAAAATTGCAATCTGTTCTTTCAAAAAAGGGAGAAGTTGAGATAAGTGAGAGGAGGATGTGCCAGTTTTGCAATGTCATATTTCATGATGCAGTAGCATCTCAAGGCTAAAAAATCCCCATAGTCAGAGTTTGGGGATCAGTTCCTTCTTCAGATATAACCTTTCTCAGCTGTAGTGGTGGTTAAAGGTGGAAGACAATGAGTTAAAGGAAGCCCTTACCTGACTCAGAATTTAAAGCATGTATGTTTGAAGTAGAGGACTGCATTGCTGCTGGGTCTGAAATCAAGTGATGAGGGAGGTGCTTTGCTGGATATGTGCTTCTTACCTGGTTTTGTCATTGTCTAGTCACTTTGGATAAAATAGTGAAGTTATTATTGGCCTGCATCTTTTCTTCTACCATGTCATCTCTAGCATAGACTGGACTGTTTCAGAGCTGTGTTTGATCTCCACTACAATGGTTAGGATCCCAGAAAGTCATTAAGGCAAATTAATCTCTTGGATTACCCACATGCCTTGTTGCTTTTGTCCTGCCTTGACTAACAAGTTTTGACAAGTAAATTATCAGGTCAATAACCCTTGTAAGATGAGGCTGATTGAGAAAGCTGGAAGCAGCTTCAAAGCGCAAATGGTTTATTGTCGCAAGAAGCATAGCAGATCTTCAGGGATGTTGAACCCAATTATCCATATCCTCCTTGGATAATGCCAAGCTGTTTCAAGCTAATTACCCAGAGTTTAGACCAATCTGGATATGAATTTCATCTAGTTCTAATGAACTTTTATTCTTTGGGTTTTCTCATCCCAACTGCAGCAAATTTCACTTTTGAGTTAGTGTTGTTTTTGTTTTAATTACATTGCAGCAGACTAATTGGATGGCTCGGGACTAGATGCTTAATAACTTGATATTGCATATTGTTAGTGCTGTCATTTAATATTAGAGTCTGAAAGAAAGTTATTACTACCTACATAGGTTTCAGAGCTAATTCTTCCAGGAGAAGCAACTTGGATTTTTCCACCTCTTGGTTCATTCTTTCTCTTAGTGACTGATCGAGCTCTTAGTAAGGTCTATAAAAAGATTCTCATTGATTTGAACAAAGCTTTTATAAAGCTGCTGATTTAGATCTCAGTTTAGAAAAGTACTTTAGCACGTGATTAAATAAGTTATCCTGTCAACAGAGCTTACGCACATATTCAAAAACATACTGAAGTGTGAATCAAGACTTAGAAACAGGTAATTTAGCCAGAAAGGTTTATCATTCAATTCGCTACAAAAAAAAAAAACAAAACCCCAAACTAAATCATTTTAAAGAAAAACAAACCTAGTATTCACCTTACTCTTTTAATTTTGACCTCACAGTCATGACTGATTTATCTTTCATGTTCTTGCCTTGACTAATTAGGGAGAAACCATAGGAGCGTATTTCTAGTTTGCTGTCTCATTCACCAAATCTTTGAATGGTTCAAACCTGCCTCTGTTTGCCTTTCCTTTTTTTTTTTGCTTCAGCTGAATGACATATGATCTACCTAAGCTGAATGGGAGCACTGCTATTTAATTTACAGGAATAGCGATTTTTACCTGCTAACTTCAGAGAGCTGGCACGTGTTATATGGCTTGCTGTGAGATCAGGATTAGGTCTCTAGGTGCTTGGTCCTCCACTGGGGCACTCAGACTTGTTTTCAGCAAAGCGCTGGCAAAAAAAAAAAAAAAGCTTTTCTGTAAGAAGGGAAGTCAGTAGGAGACTGTTTACTCCCATTAAATTTAACATAGAAAGGTGTTTTCAGTTGTGGTATTGTCTTTACAGAATGAGACTGTATTCATTGCCTAATTTCTGCGCCTCTCAGCTTGTTTTGTGTTTTCTCGTGATGTACTCATGTTTACTGCCTCTGGTAAGGTATGTAAGTGCATACCTAGCTGTTCCACTTGCTACTTCAGCATCTCTGTCGAGAGTGCAGATGGTTCCAGGGATGGAAAACAGTTGCATGTCGGTACGCCCTCATCTTTGTTTCCTTAACCCTTTGATGAGACTTACATGGTTTATATGTAGGGCATTATATTAAACTCATTTATTTAAGTTTTGGAATCACTGTCTGCATTAGTAGTTGTCACTAAGATGTTGCTGGAAGAAATATTTATTTATTATTTAAATGTTCTGTTGGTTTGTATCCCTCATTTTTCTTAGTCTGAGGTGATCAAATCTAGTGGGTCAGTTGTAATTTTTATCCAACTCAATTGGCACAGCGCAGTTTATTTCAAGTTCTGGAGACAGGCTATGTGTTGTTTTTTTTTAAACTCTTGTTTCCTATGGAGGAAAAAATATTAATGTTTCTATTCATATGAACTTTAATAATGTTTCTCCCAAGTTCCAGTCTACAGTTTACAACTTATAATGTATGAGACCTGGAGATAAGGCAAGTGCAACTTTAGGTCCCTTTATACTTCTCTATTTTGTGTAATTTGCATTTCAATACGGCTGCTCAAAAGCTTACTGTATAGTTGCTTTAATTTATGAGGATTAACAAAGGCAGAGCTTGTGTGTGGAGTCAAACATTTTAGTCCCTACATGGATAAGGATGATATTTTAAACACAGATCTGAGCACTATTTTTCCCCCATCTTCATTCTTAAGTCTTCAAATTTGTGTTTTTTAGTCATTCTTTGCAACCTTGATTGCAACTGATTTTACTGTTAGCTGAGGCTCTGCTGTTATCTCTGGCTCCAGGAGTTGGAGCCATAAGGAAAACACTAAACAGAACAAAGCTTGCGATAAGCACGGTGGATATTAATACTGTTGATGAGCTGCAAGTGCTTGTGTTATAAGTTATTAAAAACATGGTGGTAGTTTGTGTTGTTACACAGATAGTGCTGTGCAGCTGTATGTCATCTGTGGATCCCTCTACATGTCAGTGACTTTCTTATAACTAGCCAAGTTGCTGTTGCATTGCTTTCTGTTAGCAGTGTCATCTGTAACTAGGAAAGAATCTGGGTATGCATTTCCAAACCTACTTGAAATTGTTGTTGCGTGGAAGCAATAACTTAACGGGGAATATGAATAAGAGTCTTGAATAATATTAATCCATGAAACTGCTTCCTTTCCATGTTCAGATGCTGTTAAAATAAGAAATAATGCCATGTGGTCATCTAGAGCTGTTACTGGATAGCAGAGATGTCCTCTTAAAAATAAAGAAAAAAAAAAGGAAATCCACACAGGCATAAACAAACTAGTACAAGTGAGTTAAAATGCTGCACTGCAGAGTTATTTCAAATAGGAGGAAATGTGAAAAACTGAAGTGTAATAATACATCACCACAGTGGTTTTGATTAGAGATTCTTGGCAGGTGATGCACTGAAGAGGGTTCAGATAGGACAAAAGGACAAGAGGGAATGGCCTCAAGTTGCACCAGGGGAGATTCAGGTTGGATGTTAGGAAATAATTCTTCTCTGAGAGAGTGGTCAGATGCTGGAATGGGCTGCCCAGGGAGGTGGTGGAGCCACCGACCATGGAGGTGTTCAAGGAACATTTAGAAGTTGTACTGAGGCACATGGTTTTGTGAGAAATATTGGTGATAGGTGGATGGTTGGACTGGATGATCTTATAGTAATAATAAAATGATAAAATAATAATCAATAGATTACTGTGCAGGGTGTAGCACAAATTTACTGTTTGGATCACACCATGTGATTCTGCAGTACATACTGATTACTCTCTAGAAAACCTTCTGCAGATGCCTACTTTGAGGTTAAGGGATGAGGGGATGTGCATTGCAGTCACAGCCAGCATACAGCTAGAAGTACAGATGTTTTGTAAAAGATTTTTTATAAGAATCCCCTCAACAGTAACTGACATCGAGCAGTGATTGCTTTTTGAGTTGACCCTATAGTTGCTTAACATTTTTCCCAGCCCCTTTAGAGTAGCAGCATTGAAGACAGAATTTTGAAGTAGCTGGGATCCATGCCTGGTGTGGAAATGCTCCTGTGCCAAGCAGCTTGCCAGACTGCACCTGTACACTAGGTGGGTTTCCAGGAAGGCCAGGAGGCAGCGCCCATGCTCTTTAGCCTGAGTTAGACCATCAGCAGAAATGTGAAAAAGTGAGCACGTTTCACTGTGTTTTGTTTCTGTAGATGAGGTCTTTTAATGCAGATGGGAGGGACTGTAATCCAATAGAGCGTTTGCTTAGAATTCATATTTATCAGCTATATGGCTGCTCTGTAAGGATGAAGGAGGAATTAGGTTGACGATAACTAATTAGAGTGATGGATGAAATTCTATATCCAACAAAGCACAGGAAATCCATAACAGTCAAATATTGAGTCCTGGTTTTAATTTTCTAAGTCCCCAGGCCAATTCTCTAACAAGAAAATATTGTTAATGTCATAGCAGCTAGTTTTATACCAGGTAGAAAATATTAGAAATAATTCTTGTATACCGTGTGACAGCATGAGGAAGAGTGAAGCCCCTCACACTTCTTTTTAATGCATCTTTCAAAACATAATGGCAGAAGTATTTTTCCCAGCAAGTATAAATTCACTGCTGTTACCTTACATTTCTTTCAACTGTTATTACTGCTGAGTTGGAAGGGAGGAACAAACCTGTCCTCTGCCTTTTTTCTTTTTACAGTACAAAGCAGCTGTAGCTATAAACTCATGCCCTAGGACAAACAACAACAACAAAAACCAACAGTGTTCTAAAAAGCCAGTGAGAAACTGAACTGGAAGTTTTGTATTTGTAAGAAAGCGGTTATCATAAATTAAGTCAGTTTTATTTATGAGACTTATTAAGGTGAAATGTAGGATCCATGTTCTAGAGTTTTGACAGACGGCTACTCTCTTAAGGGGCAGAGTAATTATGGTCATAAATATTGTGTGCAATCCTGGTGAGCAGAGGGGAACACTGGAGAGAAAGGGCTCTGGAAGGATTCTGAGGTTTCTGTGGGGGTTGGCTGTCTGGCTGAAAAATGGATTAACCTGATCAGAAGCAGGAAGACGAAAAATCTTCATGGCCAGCAATTGACTATTACAGACTTCTTGTTATTAAGCATTTGGGAGAGCAAAAAAAGTGAAAGTTAAGTTCTTCCTTTTAAAAAAAGGCCCAGTGTGGTGCTCTGTCTTCAGACCCTCTTCTGTGGCTCCCGGCTGTACTCCCTGAGCAAACCCAGGCCTCTCATCATCTCACATCATCAGGGGTGGCCAATGGCCCTTCTGGTGTCCCCAGCCTGTTGGGTGCAGTGGGATGGGCTGAGGGCCCTGCCTGGCTCTGACCATGCAGTGAGAGCATCACAAGCTGCCTTTGTCGGGCTCAGCAAATGTCACACTCGAGAAACAGGTGGAGTAAAGCTTGGCAGAGGTGTGTGTGCTTGGTTGCATGTTTGTATTTGTACCCAAAGCTCTGGCCTCTCAGCGATCTTCAGATGTAGGAGATCTCTGGAGTCTTCTTGTGTTGCCTCAGGTGCTTGTCAGTAATTAGTATTGCTGCAACAACATCAAAGGTAGTTATCACTCCCTTTGTGGTTGTGTGTTTAACTGTACTGCCTGCTAAGCCATAAGGACAGGGCTGTTTTCAGGAGATGCATTTCTCTACCTGTTTTCAGAAAGGTCCAGCTACCACGTTTTTGGGGAAGTTGAGGGTTGCAAATACATCAGAGTAAAGCTATGCATGGGGAAGAAAGAAAAAAAAAGTGCTGTAAAGTTGCAATATGTCCTTGAAAAAGTAGCCAAATGAGAGCTGCTGTGTAAGGCTTGTAAAAAAATAATAATAATAAAGGAGATTTTTACCAGCAATCTCCTACAACAATGCCACCTCCTTCAGAAGGAGGCTGAGATTTTTCTTGATCTCTTGGTGGAGTAGCTCTGATATTCCTGGACTGTGATGATGTGATGGTACCATGTGCTTTATCCTCAGATTAACACTGCTTTAGGATCAGCACATTGTTGGCAGTAAGTAAATGCTCTACACAGTGTGACTTATTTCTGGCAAATTCCTTAAAAATTAGTGAATAACCTTCAAGGGATAGCAAAGCCTTTCTGGCGTTAGACAGGGAAGTGAGCCTGAACCAGTAACCTGACGGTGGGTGGCTCCTGTTTCCATCAACGTGATTCATCCCTTTTTTCCAGGCTTTTCAAAAAGGTGAGTAAAGAGCAGGAGCCGCTGTTGGCTCTCGCTAATTGGTGGTCTCCAGTTTCTGTTAGTAGCTCTCCAGTCCTCTCGTGGCTGGTGTGCTACCATTTTGGACTGGATGGCTTTTTGCAAAAGGTAAATGTAATCAGTGCAGCACAGCTGCGATATAAATGTGAGTAAATGGAGAAGTTGGGAGACAGTACTCTATCTTGTGATGCTTTCTGAGCATGTTTCGTCAGCAGAAATGTGTGATGAAGAACTTGTCACACGGCCATTAAAATCCCAAGAGGGAAACTTCCTTCAACCAGAAGAAATTTTTTCCTCGAGCTGCCGAGTGTGTGACAAGCTATTAGTGGCACTGTCCTCCCGATGATGCAAACCTGTGTAAAAGTGCAAGCCTTAGCACAATAAATACTTCAGAGCATAAACTGATTAACAGCTAGGATTAAGCTGAACTTTCCCATACAGGTTTGTGCTGCACAGGACTGTTTGACACAGTAATGGCTGACTCAGCATGGTTGCACTAGCGTGGGATGGGAGATATAAGGATGGCTGAAGCTTGTACAGCTAACAGATGGTGGAAGAAAGCTGGGATGGTGACTGTGGTGATGATGATGGGGTGACTGTGTTGGCTTTTTGTTCTGTTAGTTTCTATAGTAAGGGAATTCTTGGAAAGAGGATGGGTGAAAGGATACAAGGAATGATTCATTAGCATAATTTTGCCAGATGCACAAAATGATTTGTATGGGAAATCCTGTCCAACTTATGAATATACCTCTTAAATTATATAGGTAGCATAACCGTACAAAACTAATTGGGTCTAGAGTGCCCTGCAATGGTGATTGTGGAATGGGCTATGATGTCAATAGTCATCTTTCATCCTGTCATATTTTTATCCCCTTTTGATAACTTCCACGTGGCGGTTTATAATGTCACATCACCTTCAAAGCCACACTGGGTAGCAGTTCAAAGTGAGACACAATTTCCCAAGGGTAGAAAGCTTTAAAAACACAGGATTGAACACGACACCACTTAAAGTTGTTACAGCTTTTCTCTGCAATAGGAAAATCGTGATCTTATATTTATGTAGTCAGTGTGGTGGTATCAAGCTTATCACCTTTAAGTAATGTGAGAGGTGGTTAACCTAGTATTTAGGAGGGTCATCACGAACAGTGGAGGCTAGCAGAAGCTCACTGCTTTCCATGGGAGAGTTGGTATTTGTTTGCATGGATCAGTGTTAATAAAACTTGTTAATGTGGCTTGCTTTTCTGTAGATGACCTGCTGAACTCTTTCCATGCTCAGTGTCTGCCTGTGCATCTGTACTCATTTAATTAGCATCTGAACAGCGGCTCTCCAAACTTCACTATAGGCATTCACATTGCTAAGAACTGGTACTTTTTTTTAATGGAAAAAAAACAGCAAAACAGAACTGAGAAAATGGGGAAGTGGTTCTCCTTACATGTGACTTCAGGGTTGACTTTGAAATTAGAGAAGAAAATTAACTGGGATTAGTACTGAGTAAAATTTAGAGTTTCCATCACAGTGGGAATGCCTGTATTTGAACATTTTGGTTTGTTAGAAATAAGAGATGTTTTAACATAGTAGGAATGCCAAAAATCCCTATTTGACTTTTCTTTAATCAAAATGAGGTATCTTAACACTTTCCAGGTTGGAAGTGCTAAATTTCTGTTATTGATTGGTTCTGCAGTATTTGATTCTGAGCCTGTTTAGTAGCCTGTTTAGTACTTAAGCTATATTCAAGATGGGGATTGCTGTTAAGACAAGATTTGTTTCCCATTCTCCCTTCTGGGTTGGCCTGCTTTTCTGAACTACATCTCCAGGGATTATTGGGAATTATGCAGCTTCCGTAATATATCGTACAGATCTCTCAGAGGAAAGTCTGCATTGCATTATAGGAAATGTAATCTTTTGGGCCATCTAGTTTGTGTTAGAAAATGTGGCCCCATACTTCAATTTACATAAATCAACATGCTGTTAGGGAAATGCAGCTTGATAATTTCTTTAATCCAACTTCAAGGAACCGTTCTAGGACAGTTCACACTGGAAAAGCAAACAGCATAACAACAAAGTCCCCCGCAGCAAGAAACTCTGTAATGAGATACTTCAGTTAATAGTGATAGTAATTTTATTTAGCATTTTTCATCAGAGTCAATTTTCCAATGGAAAATGCTGTTTTTGTGAAATTCTGTGTTTGGTTCGCAAGCTCCAGTGTTCCTACGATTTATATTTCTGGAGATTTTATTCAGTGACTGAGGTCTTCCCTCTGCTGATGACTGTACAATATACCAGTCAGACCTTGCCAGATTTTGCTGTAGAGCTACTCTAAATGTTCTCCTGTTTCCCACTGCTGTCAGAGATTTATGAATCACTAAAATCCACTAAAGCTTTGTTTTACTATTGTCAAACAAAGAAAGAAGAAATCTAAAACCTGGCTTAGTAGAGTGCTAGGAAAGCAAGGGTCCTGCTAAGCCTCCAGCCCTGCACTGGAGCAAGGTTTTAAGGTAATAAGTGTCCAGAGTTGTTACTGGCTAGGGAGAAAACTACCACCATCTGGTTAGGTTTCTGCTACTGTTAGTTCATATTAGCCCTGTTAAGCAGCCAAGTTTAGGTGTTGGTGTAGTCAATGCTTTTAATGCTTCAGGTGAAGTATTTGGGTATTTCTTTAAAATTTTTCTAATTGTTTTGGAGATGCTGCCTTTGTGTTCTCTCTTTAAACAAGGCACTGACCATCACACACATAGGACAGCAGATAAAAAAAAAAACAACACAACAAAAACATAGCAGCTTTTTCAAAGTGCCATAAGTAATTGGGATGAGATTTCCCTTAACTAGCTGCAGTCTAGTATTGCATGTTTAAAGTTGTCTTTGAGCGTTGTGCTGATGCTGGTTTTCAGCTGAGATTAAAAGAAAGCTTTAATTTGAAGTGAGATGTGGTTGTCACTGCCTGCGTTGGCAGAGGATTTCCTCCTTTTTCAGTTTTCTCTCTTTTCTGAAAGCATAAATCTGAGGAATTGCAAAGATTTCTTTCTATCAGCATTATGTCAGAAGAGCGCTTATACTTCATACATAGTTATTTTCTTTTGAAGGTTGTCCAAGGTCACTACTCTCACCAGGCAGACAAAAACTTTCCTTCTCTATGTTTTGGGATGGATGAGAGATGCTTTTCGAGCTTCCTTGTGTTAGAAATATAAGAGGAAACAGTGCTTTGTTAACGCAAACTTTGACATATTGGATTAGCTCATTACCTCCTGGGGTGTACCAGCACACCAGTGTAACAGCCATGGATCCTTATCAAGGTGACCCTCAGCTCTGTTCAGTAATTTATCTAATCGGCGGTGCAGTAATTTACTTAAGGTTGAAAAGGTAGAGGAGTTACTTCATGACCTTTGTATCTGTCAGTTCGCACTCCAAAGTGTGATTTTTACTGCCCACTTTATGTGAGGTTGCATAATGATACCACTGCCTCCTTCTTAAAATTCATTACCTGCACCTGTCTTTAATGAATTCTAGCAATTACGTATTCCATGAACTCCCTCTCTGTTGCCTTAAGAAGTCTGCCTTTGTATTGATTTTTAATTCACTGCCCTTTAGCTTTATTGATGAACCTAAATATTTCGAAATATAGCAATGCAGATTGTACTGCCCAAGTATAGATGAACCTTACAGCAGAGTCTGAGAGCACTCTTGTGCCAAATTTATTCAGACACAGTAAACAAGTGTAACTCTCACTGACTACAAAGGCTGGGCTTCTCAATTGCACTAAAATATCTTAATGCATAGAAATGTGTTGTCTCAAAAAAACCAATCCTGTTTCGCTAGTTCTTCACCATAGAATTCACAGAATAATTGTTTTCCAGACTTCATTAAGATTCAGCATGCCACCAGTTGTACAAGTGTCATTAATCAGAAAGCTGGTGTATCTACCTGGACAAATTTTCTATGCTTTATTAAATGAAGTGCAGTTCAAGAGGGGAATAAAAGTTTGCTGTAATGATGAAACATATATTAGAATACAGAGATGAAAGCAGTATTTTGTACTTCGTGGCCTACTTCACAGTTTGCGCATGCCAAAGTCTATAGTCTAGGCGCATCTCAAATCCCATCTGGCAGGTGTTCTTGCAATGCATCCATCAGAAGCCCAGCAGCACCCGCCACTGGCCATGCCATTACCCCCTTCTTGTCCAAGGGCTCAGCACAGATACCCAGGAACTCTGGTGTCCTCTTTTGACTGTCAAGTAATGGGATATGCCACATGAACACCAGATACACTTGAGAAAATGTATTCCTCACAGTGTGAAGTATTAATCCTGGATATTTATCTACCTCTGTCCCACCAAGTACAGAAGCCTTGTAATAAGACAATTTTTTTTTGCTTTTACAGGGTGTATAGTTGCCCAAAAGTAGTTATGGGCACCATCCAAGTGCACTGTGCCATCTGAGTAACGAAAGACATCTCTGGGCAAGAGCATATCATCTTGTAGCAAGTCATCTGCATTCACTAGGAGGGCAAAGCAAGACTGTGTAGATTCAGAGGTCTTGCAGCTTTGTCAAGACATTGCTCAAAGCTCTTCAGAAGCTCAGGGAGAGTCAGTTTGTTGGGTTGGATTCAGTGCTGCTTGGCAGACAGGACGCAAACCAGGTTTCGTTCTCTTAATCAGTTCAGTGTAAAAAAAATGTTAGACTAGTCTAAAACAGGAAGGAAAGTTACCTTTTGAGAAGTAAAGAGAAGGAATCGCTACCTAAGCTTTTAAAAAACAGCAGTTTTACTTTGGAATGTTTTAATTGTTTTTGTCTCTCTAACCTAGCCTTACCCTGTGTGTAAATACAGATGATGGGACTTGGGAAAGGAGTGCATACATCCTGGTTCTGCCTTGTCACTTGGCCTCATTCAGCTTGAAGCTTGGGAAATGCCATGTAAACTACAGCTTCTGACTTTTTTGTTACCTTCATTCCTTCCAATTCAAATATACGATGTGAAAAAGAGGAACATCTTTGGTAAGAGAGTGCCTGTTACAAAGTGCACTGCCATCTCCAGCCTGTACTCACACCACTGATTCAGTAATATGAAAGGTTTTGCTTTTTAATTTTTGAGAGGGTGCAGATGGCTGCTGTAACCACAAAGAGCCTTACATGGGCAGTGGTGCCACAGCGCTATTTCTTAGTATCTCAGAGGCCACAGACAGCCTCTGGCGTTGATGCAGTGTGGTATCTCCTTTAAGACCTTCATTTTCCCTTCAGTCATGTTCCCACTGTCCCATTGTGACTGACTGTAGTGGTTTTTGCTATGATCAGCATTAACACCTCATTTTCTCCTGCCCTCAAAGCCCCATATAATCCATCTCACCTCTGGATCAGCAAGCATTTCTGGACACCCTGAAGAACTGTCTCGTGAGAAAAGCAAAGCTCGAGTGTAGCTTCAAGCCAGCTAAGGGACAGTATTAGCTCGATACAAACCCTATGAAAGTGGTTTCCATCTCTCCCTCCCTCCTCTTCCGCTTTTGTCTCCTTCATTCTGTCCCTCCTATTTCTTTCTCTTATTGCTCATGCACTGAAGCTGAGCAGCTCCTCTCTCATCTGCTTTGATTTGATTTGTCTCTGACAGCAATGGGGACTGATGTCCTTAGCAGTGGGAAAGCTGTTAGTTGGCTGTGCCTATCACTGCTGTCGTGAAGAGGAACTGCTCAGGCTATAGCAAGGGCTGAACATATGTTCCTATTAGATTTTATGTACTATCTCTCACAGATGATTGTGAATTAAAGGATTCCTGCCTGTGTATGCAGGTAATGGTTAGGATAATAATGAAAGCAATATTTACAGCACTGTAGAAGGCAGGAAATTTTCTCTTTGAACTGAACTTGCACTGACTGACTTTCTGACTGTGTTTGCCTCTTAAGAGGTTTCTCTGTTGTGCAGTCAGCAGGTGGCTGAGTCTTTGCTGCAGAACTTCCTAGTTCTCTTCCTGCATGTCTGTCTCACCTTATTCCCTTCCTGCTGTTCTAAATCCTCTGTGTTATTACTGTAATTACTTATTTTTATGGTTTTAGGGGCTGGAGATCTGCAGCGATAGTGTCACATCAGGCTGTGAATGGTGAGCAGACATGGGTTCATAAAATAAGAGTTTGTTTTTACCAAAAGAGGCTTGCAGACTGCATTTAAAGTCATTTAATAGTATCTTTGCCTACAGAGTTGCATTTTACTTAGGATTTTCGCCTTACTGTTCACTCTAAGTCCCACCAGGAGCAATAATGATCAGATATTAATGTTGGCCTCACTTTGTCTCTGCATTATTTTACAAGTGTTTGTTAGTGTTATGATAGCAACTAAAATTCCCATCTGTTGCTTCATCTTCTTGTGCCAGATGCTATTGGTAGCATTAGTTTTCTGCTGAGACAGTAGATGCAGATGGTCAGGTGATGGGACGGGCTTGGAAGCAAAGAGGTGGGAATGGTCATGGAGCTTAAACCTTGCTGTTTTAATAGTGTACTTTCTAGAGATGAGGGGGGAGGCAGCAGATGAGCAAACAACGTGGAAGCACAGGGAATAGAGAGAAGGAATCAGAGAGGCTGACATAAAGATAGAATTGGACAAGAAAATGATGTCTAGACATTTACTTGTAATAGTTGGCTTAACTAGCATTCAGAGTAGTGATAGACAGCTCATGCCCTGCTCAGCACCTGTTCTCAGCTAATTCTACAGAAAGCTCATCTGTTTTGGAGAAAGTCCACTGTTCCATCACTCTTAGGGGGCAAGAAAGGCTGCTGCAGACTGCTCCTCAGGAGAGAAGGTTGCTGTCACAGACATCTCCCTTTACTGAAATCTAACATGAGGGGAAAAAGGGTTTTCCTTGCTTCAGCTTCTTTACTTATTAAAACACACTTAGCATTCCAAGTCCTTAGCTCTTCAGAAGCAAACTGGTTTGTCAGCCATTTTGTTTGACTGTTTTAGCAAGCAGATCTATATTTCGCCTTTCCGGTTGCAGATGAACTCTGTATATGAAGTGGTGGGTCTGCATTGGAGCTTTGGTCGACTAAGTTGCTATGTATAGGCATCCCCTGGATTTAGGATTAGGAGAGGGATAGAGGAGATACGTGATTCCAAATTATATTTGAAAAAGTTAAAATGTTGCTTGAAGAAGGACAAGTGACTTACTTCCTTCAGTACTCTAGGTGACACTGGCAAGGAGCCTCCAAAAAACAGTTTAGAATAGTAACTCAAAGTATGTTTGGAAGTTTGAAATTTGCTGTTGTCTGCTGTAATGCGTGTCTGGGAAAGAATAAAGTTTGTCCATGGTAGAGATATAAAGCTTAGTGTAAGGATGAAAAAATTTCCACCCTTCAGTTATCATTGTATCTTAGCCATCTTGCATGTGAAAGAAAAGTGGTTTTTCTCCTATATTATGATTGTAAATCCAGCTTTGTCAGTAGTCTCCAGAAAGTGTGTATGTATGTTCCTAAAGAACATCAGTAGCGTTCAGACACTTAATTCCCTTCAGTCAATTTGAAAATCTCAGTTGAATACAAAGGCATTTTGCCAAGCCTTCTACATCTTACTTTGAAAGGTGCTTCAACAACGAATGCCTTTTTGGTTGGGGATTTTATTCCTAGGGATTCAGATAATTCTGCATTGTGTGAGCTACGTATACTGAGACCTCAATTTCAGAATTGGTGTAGCTTCTATAGAGTAGCAGGTTAGGTGAACACCGTCCTATGCATGACCTTTTAAAAAGCAACCAAGTATCCAGCCTGCTCTTAGTGCCTCACATGAATTATGAAGACTATATTTCTTCACTTTCTTTTAATGTTGAAAGCCTATTTGTATTCTGTGTCCCTAACCAAACCGACAGAAAAAGAGATACAGCTTAAGCAACTTACTTTGCAGAATAAGACACTCGCAATTTCCTAGATTAATGACATGTACGAGCTTTTGTTCTGAACTGGAAATACCACAACAATCATTTGACCTCTTTTTACAATTATCTCTGTAGCGACAAATGAAGCCAAGCCAGAAAAATGTTTGTGGGGTTTGTGAGAGTGCCAGAGACTCCCAGTGAGCTTCCTGTTTGTGCCCAAGATAGCTGACAGGTCCCATTGAGCAGTGCATATTTCTGCTCTGTGGTTATCTTTCATATTATGATTTCTTTTAAGATGATAATTGTCTTAGCTATTCAAAAAGCGAAGTTGAGATGTTGTTTGAATTTATGTTCATTAATTAGGTCTGCGACAAAGTAGTACCCGGAAGAGAGCTGTTTTATCTGTTACTAAGCTTGCGTTTGAGCGTGCTGTTTAGTGCCAGCAAATTCATTCTGCAATTAATTGAAAAGAAACACTGTGAAAGTATTATTTAAAATTAATTAATGAGAAACTAAAATACAAATGAAAAATACTTCAGGATGTTCCCATAGAATGAGGTCTTAGTCTGTAGAGTTTTTCAAGGACTTCTCATGAGCAATTTAGAGTTGTAGCTGGTGGGTGGGCTGACACACCATACAGGACTGAATGCATCATGCTGTGTACTTCTGCTGTTTTCTTCATTTTATGGATGCACAGGTCCTGAATTGAAGGAGGCTGCTCAAAAAGAAAACAGTTTGACTTCATGGTAATGGAGATTATGAAGACAAAAATGCTCTGTTTGGTGGAGAGAACTTTGGTAGAGCAGTTTTATATCTCAGCTATAGAGTAAGATCAGGAAATTCAGTGCTTTGGGCAGGGAAACAGAGTTTCAGGATCTATCTGCATTTTCTGCCAGAAATTCTTTCTTGCTTGTATTTGCTTCAGGAATACCTCTGCTTGTTTCTAACATTCACACATTTCTTCTTTTCAGCATTCACACTCTAATTTAAGTCATTCATTTATGGGGTTTCCATTCTTGGGGCGGGTCAAGAATGAAGATACTAGAACAGTATTTTGAGAACCCTGTTTCAAGTGATTTAGTTGTCTTTGAAATGATAGAGTACCTTCCAGCATGGAAGTCATACCGGCCTTAGGCTCTGCCAAATTTTTCCATTCCGCTAAAAGAAAAACTGCTATGGAGAGCAGTGTATCAACAGTAGTCAAAGAGGGAGGGGTTTTAATACCAAACAACTGTGTATCCTCTGAAACTATCCCCGGTGGTTAAGGTTTGCAGGGGTGGATTTTTTTTTGTCATTCATTTTAATGACAAAATGTCCTTTCAGTAAAGTAAGAAGAACTAAGTGCCTCCACTTGGAAAATCAATAGCAAATCTCAAATCCCATCAGCGAACACACAAGAGGCTGCTGTTTCTCAAATCCCTTTTATTTTCACCTTTAATGAGGTAGAAAGTCATTCAATTGATATATTGTGTCCTGGCCTTTTCCCAGTAATTGACCTAGACTGCTGGGCCGTGCCTTAATAAATCTGTTGTTTGAAGGGAGGGAGGGAAAAGGAGAGGACCTGTGAGTTTGGTTTAGACTAGTTGTATAGCTCTAGATTCCCTCATTAGTAATTTCAAGTATCCTTCTTGGCTGGACAAGTTTGCTATTGTGGCATGAAACTGACCAAAGCAAAGCTGATTTGACATCTGGAATATAGTTTTGCTTTTACTGTAATTGCTGTGTATGCGGGGCTACATTTAAGGTCTCTGGTGGTGCAGTGAAGACCGCTGTCCTTTCTGATGACAGCTATTTATGGCAAAGGACTGTTGTCTGTCTTCTCATAGAATCATAGTTTGGGTTCAAAAGGACCTTAGGGATGATCTTGTTCCAACCTCCCTGCCATGGGCAAGGACTCCTCCCAGTAGACCAAGTTGCTCAAAGCCCCATCCAACCTGGCCTTGAACACCTCCAGGAAGGGGGCACTCACAGCCTCCCTGGGTGTCTCACTACCCTCATGGTAAAGAATTTCTCCTTCACATCTGGTCTAAATCTCTTTAAGCTTGGTTAGGGCAAGAAAGAGACACAAGGCTTTTTCCACTCTTAAAGGTATCCATGTTTCAGGATAAAGGACTGTTTGCAGGAAAAGCGGGTTTTGCCATGTGTTTTCATTCAGCTATCTGACTGCATTGCCATTACTGCCTTCCTCCTGCCCTTGAGCTCGGGTATGTGTGACTGCAAGGTTTCTGGATCAAACCAAAGGTGATTCACTTGTCATGGTTAACCTTGTCTGACAATGTTAAACAATGAGCACCCAAAAAGAGATGTTTCTGCTGTTCTTCACCAGTAGGTAGTGTTACTTTCCAGAAATGTTGCTGTCAACTATATGCGTCTTTCCATAGAAAATGAATTGCCATAAAATGAGAGACCTTATTGTAAGCTTTTGGATGGTAATTCCATATGAAAGCCAAGCTAGCTGTATTTATATACCAATGCAGAGACCACAAGAGCATAACGTGATCTCACTAGGTGTGTTTTCAAAAACATATTTATGAGCAAATCACTTAAATAATTTAGATTCGTTTGAATGTTATACACTCTGTTTTGAAGATCTTTTTTAAGGCATGCTTGTTTGAACACATAATACAAGAGTAGCATTTAGTCCAACCTCTCTGTTTTAAAATAAACAGTGTCTGCATTGTAAAATATTTGTGTAGGTGTAGGTACAATCAAGTGATGAATTGCCAATGTTCTTGCATGTGTTCATATACACAGGTGGAACTAAAGAGGTACTTAGAAGCTGCTGCAATATTGGAAGTATAGTAGAGGGGATTTTCACGTTCAAAGTCTCTCTAGGTGTCAGTGAATTGATCATGTCATTCTTTACAAAACCAATGCATAAAAGGCGATTTCAGAATGTAACATTGTTTCACACCACCTGCTCTAAAAGCTTTCAGCAGCTACCTATTTCATGTTTGTTCTAGGTGTAAAAACCTTAAATGGCTGAGTACACATGGCCAGCACACTTGAGGAATTGGGTGCCAGACACCAGCAGATGAGCTGGAGATAAGTCGAAAAGAGAGCTGTTTTTCCCATTTTGTAAATACTTGAGAAAGAACACTCCTCCTGAGTCCCATGGTTTGGTTTGACTGCTGGGTTATGCGTCCATTGTTTAGCTGGTTTCCTGCCATTCAGATTTGAATGATGCAGATTTTTTTTTGTGCGTATTCCCTGTCTCAGAATAAAGGCAAACAGGAGGCTTTCATTGCCGTCATAAAACTGTGCATAAATACCTACAGTCTGTGTACATTTGTGTGCCCAAGAAATCCCCAAAAGAATCCTAGTCAAACTAAAGTGCTTCTACAATACGGAAATACTGCAGTTCAAGTAACTTATGTAGCACTCGTTTAGCAGAAATTAGTGTATTTAGTGAAACTCTGAGACTCACATTTTAGATTCATTTCCAGGCTTTGGAGGTAGAGGTGTGGCTCTGTTTTGTCTGGGGGAGAGGCAGTGGGGTTTTTTGTTTTTTTTTTTTTTTGGGATTCTTCGTTTCATGGGTAAAAATGTTTCTTGTTCCTCATCTTCATAAACGTGAATGCTTCTCTGCTTTTCACCACCAGTCTTCTTGTGCCATTGTTCATACCTTTGCACCTTTTGGTGTTTTTTTTTTTTCCTTCACCCTGTTGGAGTCTGGAAAGAAGCAAGAAACTGCATATGTGTTTTTGATGCTGAAGCTAGGTGAGGAACCTGCATTTGTACAGAAAACCCTGACTGGCCTTGTGGAGGTCTGGCTGCAGCCTGCTCGGGATTAACAGGCTGCAGCCTACTTAAACATCTTTGCTAAGGAGAACTTAGCTGTAGTTTATTTTAAAGGCTTACGAGTTATTCTTGGAAAGCAATTTCTATGCCAAATTGCAGTTCCCCGCTGCAGGTGTAGAGCTTCTTAAAGAAAATATTTTTTTGATTTTAAAGATGAGCAAAAAAAGAGTGTATTTTTCTGTAACTTTCTTCTGGGAAATGTCTGTACTGGTGAGACTGAAATTTGCCAAAACAGTGCAGCCAGAGGCGTGCTTCTGCTATGTCAAAGTCTCTGGGATTTGAATGATTTCTGCTTTGGTGCTAGAAATAGTCTTATCCTATGCACGCATCAGGTCCTCAGAGCTTGCTGCTGCTGACGTTCCCTGCCAGAAATCAACTTGACAGGGCCAACAGTTTAATAAGGGAAATTCTGTTTAGTTAAAGTGGTTATTCGTGCTGTTGTAGGCCTTTCTAAATATGTAAGGCTAAATATCACATTGCCCTTTTACAGAAAACTTTAATTTTGGCCTTTCTCAGTTCTCTGTTCCCTGAGCCATTTATTGTTTGCCTGGCAGACAGGTCTTGCAGAGGGCATAAGCAGTCAGTCTGGAATTAAAAAGTAACTTCCTGACCAGCGTATGTTATTCACAGTGAAATCAACAGATGTCATTAGATAATAAACCTCTGAGTTAGAGAAAGTGCAGTCCTAATTACTTGGAAGAAATTTAATGTTTCCATCACCCTTACCTGTGTTTGTTCTTCCTTCTTGCAGCACTGCATTGCATTTATTTTGTATGTTGTCATTTCTGTTTCTTTTCTGCCTGAATTCTTCAGCTTCACCATTTCCTTAGAGTCTGAAAATTCTTTCGACTTACAGAGCGAAAATGCCTATTGTTAGCTTAGGATTTTTTGAGGTTTTTTGAAATCATTTCAGTACTGATTCTCCTAGGGGAGCTACCGAATTTACTTTTTTTCATTTAAAAATACTCTAAGGTGTTCATTTGAAAGGAGCTACTGGACTGTAAATGAGGAGTTGTGCTTGTGGGAGCATTCAAAAAAAAGAAGGTTTTAGTGATGAGTATATTCTAGGAATACAAGTCCATATTCGCTCCTGTCTTTCCAGAAGAATCCCTGTATCTCCCTGTGTCTCATTTTTACTTGAGTAACGTCAAAGTAGATTTTCTTCTGCCCGTCTCTGATTACATAGTTGCATTTTTCAACATTTTGTGGAATGTATAAAAAAAGTGAAATAATGATATAGATGTCACCTGCCAGTCTTTATCAGTTCAATGAAGCAAACTGTAATGTCAGTAAATCTGATTGACGAGGAACTCCACTAAATTAGCAGAGTAAAAGATACTTGGCTGTTGTAGTTACAGATCTGTCCCCAACTTGACCAGTTCAATGATAACCTACGTAGGAGAGAGTCTGTACGAACAGTTATAAAAATACTTAATTTGTTCCAGAAATGCATTTTGAAATGTATTACTCTGAAGTTTCAATGGAGTGCTGTCAAGTAAAATCAACTTTAATTGTGTTTCACAGACATTAATGCATTTATGGAAGGACAGGACTGTGACAGTCGTAATGGCCTTAGTTTGCTCTGCTATGTGTTTTTTCAGTTCTGCCTTCCTGAGATTTTCCTAAATGTAAGGCCTCGGTTCTGTTTCGTATTGTTACATAAATGTACAGGGATGTGCAAATATGTATATAGTGCTGTCAACAAAAAGCTCAGTGCATTGAAATGTGCAGTGGATGAATAAACTGGAAGTGAAATATTATGTTATGAAGAAGAATCCTGGTTTGGGTACTGGAACATGTTGGTAGTTTCTAGATGATATTTAATCCCATGTTCTGTTGCGCTGATGTGGTGATGTAGTAATCCTCAACAAATCTGAAGTAAAAGGAACTCTGACTTCTTCCAGAGGTTTCCAGAAATGTCTTTGTGATTGTTCTGAATCCAGTCTGATTAGGTTATGTTCCACCTTGGGTGGAAGGCCAGAACACAGTCTGTGTTTGCCTTGCGTGCTCAAAACACACCATAGTTTGTGGCTTTGGTGGCCTGAAAATCCTGAGGTATTTCTTCTGAATTTATTTAAAAAGTGAACTGTTAGTGTTTTAGAGAATGGGAAAAAGGGTACAGTAAACAGAAGGAAGCGTATGTATATGGCTATCTTAAATTCATTCTACCTGTTTCTATCTGTCTGCTTGTCAAACTGGCGTTGTGAGAAACAGTATATTTTTGTGTTTGTTTAAAACTAATCCGAATGAAGGCTTCTTAAAATAAGGAAAAGGTGTTGGTAGGTAATTAGTCAATGGAGCTCAAGGAATGTAAATGTGTTGGTTTTTTTTTAGCATATGCCACCTGCTAGTCTTCAGGCGTATTCCGTCTAACAACAGGAGACTCATTAATAGCCATTATCAGATTAATTCAGACTCAAAATTCATTTTAGCAGCATTATTTCAACTTGAGGATTACTCTGTGCTTTTGTTACTTCCCTGTCAAGCATCTTTTTTTCCCCACTAGCTGCAAATTGAAGTTTCTAAGTGTCCACGGGCATCCAGTAGGTTGAAAAATAATCTATTGGTTATTGCTTTGATAAGTAATGGCACAAAGACCATTTTGTTGCAGTGAAGATGTTTTCGTGTTTGAGCTCTTAAGAAGACTGTGTTGCTGTATGTTACTTATCACCTACATATTCTGAGCTGGGTTTTGGGTATCCTAGAGTCAATATGATGTATGTGAGCATTTGCATAAATAGTGTAAGGCCTGGGGGTGGATGAAGCTTGTCAGACACCCGTGCTCCCACCTACCCCCCAGCAGCGTGCAGCAAGCACATAGGCAGAACAGGAGCAAGAGAGCTTCTAGTTGGCAATAAGGAAGGACAAGGAGATCGTTTATCAGTTACTGTTGCAGGCAAAGCAGGCTCAACGTGGGGAAAATTAGCTTTAATTTATTGCCAATTAAAATAGTTTACGTAGTGAGAAGTGAAAAGATGAGCACTAAAACAATGCCAAGGAGACCTGCTCCTCCTTCTCTGGCCTTGGTGCTCCCTCTGCTGTTTCCCGCTCTTTTTGTTTCCTAAGGGGTCAGCCCCCACCCCTCTGCCAGCATCTCGCCTCGACAGCCAGCACTCATGGAAATGGATCTCAAAGCTTAACATATTCACGGCTCCCACCATTTGTTCTTACGGCCAGTGGTTTAATGTTTTATACCATCTGCATTGATGTGATTTCCGGCTGTTAGCGATCTAGCAAATCAACATTTGCAGTGGTTTTATGTGTGCTGAGTAAACCTCCATGCAGCGCCTGCCTGCAGGTCGAGAGGCTTTGCTCATCTCTGATAAAATTTGGAGCCGGATGCATGCTCTTTGACTACCCAGCATGCACATCACACAAGTACTGATCAGTTGCTGCCAAAGCCTGAGTGATGGCTGTTTCTCTGTCCTTCTCCTCACTGCAGCCACAGGTATGACTTTCTCTCCTCTTTGCAGCTGTTAATATTTACAAAACTTACAGGACCCGTATCACCTTGCAAACAGTTTCTCTTACTCTCAAGTTTAGAAGTGAATTAATTTAAAACTGATGGAGAGGAGGAACAAGTAGGTATGTGGAAGGACTGGTAGCCAGGGTCATTACATCAGCCTCATCTTAGGAAACCAGGCTGATTTGATGTACTTTATTTTTTTGGCCATAGATGACATTGTGTCAAGTCTCCTTCTGGAACTCTGCCTATTGGAGCTGTAATAGTGTTACACGTTCATTTTTTGCTTTTTCGTAGAAAACTTCACAACCCAATTTCCACTGATGTATTTCAAATCATGAAGATCTTCTTTAGCTTCTTGATCTTCTTTCAGATATCCTTTGCCTTTTCATTAGTACGGATCTTGGTTAAGAATCTATGAAGTCTTCAGAGAGGACTACCTCAGTGCATCCTGTTTACTCTCCTTAATGACACTTTCTGGAGCAATTTTGTTTGTTTGGATTGATGCTCATGTTTAATTGATAAATAAAATACCTTTACTTGCAAACATACACATCCAAAGGCCACAAAGTATACCATTAAACAGAACAAGAACATTGACTGTTGTGTTTGCCTTTGACATTGCATTTCAAAGTGACAAACAGTGTGGAAACGGAGGAATTGCCCATTTGAAATCATTCATGCTCTAGAAAGGAGAGTTTTAGACTTTAGAAAAACTGATCAGGTTTAAATCAGTCATTTATCCCCATGTCATGTCATTGCAATAGGACGTATGATGTTCTTCTTCAGTACTTTTCATAACAGGCAATCCCTAACATCTGTGATGCTACATAAAGGCCATTTTTTATGAGCCATGGTTGTACTATAGCATTGTGCACCTGGCACAGGATTCCTTGTAGTGGTTAAAAGAGTGTTTTAGACAATATGACAAGAAACTTCTGCTCCGAAATCTACCCACCTCTTGTGATGGAGTAGAGGAATGAGTGGGCTGATGGATGTCACTCCATTGCAGTAAGGAAGCAGTGCACAGTCTTCTCCAGAGTACTACATTCTTTCTTGACATGCCTAGGGAAGTGTGTTTCTCTGTCCTTGTAGGGCATCCAACCTGATATATGCAAACGAATAAAGCAGAAGAAAATAGTTTCTACCCTAGAGCATAGTAACCTCAGTGTACATCGTTCCTTCTTTCTTTCATCTGCCAGGATGCTTTTTCATGTTTGCCCTCACCCTGCTACCTTGGCAAGAAGTATACCATTAGTTTGGAATCACTGTAACCTTGTCCGACTGACAAGGACAGAACTGTTTAATGTTGTCTCCTCTTCAGGAAGCTCCAGTCTGACACTTGCTGAAAGCATAGCTCATAGGGAAGAAAACCAGGATGCTTCTATGGTGAGGAAATCTTGCTTTAATGGGGCTGCATCAGCACTTCTAGTGCATTAATATTTTTATTGGACTGTATACTGAAGTACTGGGAAGTAAGTGCATTAGTGTGGATCAGCATTTCTGAGCTATGGATGTGTTTTATAGAGGTTATCAACGAGATGCTGCATTTGAAAGCCCTGTTGATCTGGATCAGCAATTCAGTTCATTAGGGATTCATGCAAATGCCTCAGCCCTGGGATCCAGGGAGAATAGGGATGTGTTGCTGTGTGTGGCTAATCCAAGTATTATTATTACTAGCCTTCGGCTTGAAGCTGAAGCTCAGAACTCAGTGGATATTGATTATCTGATGAAAAATTTCTTTTTGTTAAATCTGTTTTTTAGTGAAAACAGAGGAACAAACATGACAGTGAGTGATTATTTTTGCCTTTGAAATTTAATTTAGTGAACAGGGAATCTTTTTGGAGAAAGGTAAAAATAGATTCAAATAGCAGCAGTAAAAGTCCATTCAGTTTTTGTTGATTGTATATGGCACAGTATCAATGAGAAGCAGAACTCAAAATTCAAGAGGGATGTTTCCATTATAGTGGAGCAGCTTTGTAGACCTGATTTAGCCTCTGGGCTTCTGTGTCTTGTCCCTGTCCCTGCTTCTGATTGCCCATCTGAAAGCCTGTCAGGGACTGTCAAGCAGTCCTTTTCTTCGAGGCACTTGCTTTCTTGTATGCCTCAACTCCTCCCGACCTGACAAGTTTTCCACATATCCCTGTGGAGCAAGGCTAGGGGTGAAGGAGGCACCTGGAACTTCAGAAAGGTATTGGTCAAAATGTCAGTTTTGTCATCATTCCCTATGTGATATTACAACATTGGAGCTAGGAGAAAAGTCATAAATGGAGACTAGGGGAAACTGGGCAATGGTTTAGGAAGAGAGAGAAAGGGATAAAGCAGCACGGGTAAAGCAAGTGGAAGATGCTTCAAGTGAAATAGAACAGGTAGTTACTAAGGTCTGAAATGAGGGACAAGTGAGAGAGGTCTAGGGTCTCACCTCTCTGGTGTTGGAGGAAAGACACATAAAGAAGCAAAATCTCAGAAAATAACAGTAGAGGGAAGGAGACAGAGCCGAATCCTATCCAGAAAAGGTCACAAAGAGTCTGGTAATAAATATAAGTATGTTATATCGTTACAGTTTTTTTCCCCCTTTCAAATGTTAGAATGAAATGCAGTCAGATTGGAATGGGTACTTGAAAGTGAGAGAAATTGAAGTTTCTGATGTCCTCTGTGAGGAATACAGTGAATTGATGCAACTGTAGGGATTCAGGGATGAACAGTACTGAATTCTGTTCCCAGGTCTATATGTGAAGGTCCCAGTCATGGGGATATTTTTGTTCATGTCCAAATAGTGTTTACAGATTTTACAGAAGCACAGTGTTTTTTTCTCCTTTTGCTAAAGGCTTTGGCGTATTTGGTCCCAGTGAGCACCACACTGGCAGAATGCGATGTGCAGAAGAAGAAAGTCCACTGAGGATCAGTGCTAAAGATCCTTCAGTGTTTGCTTATTTATCCAAAGGAGAGAGACCACACTTCACAATTTCAGTACAGTTTTTTAACACAGGAGAAAAAAAAGAAAAGAAATAACTTTTAATTTTATTTCTTCTTTTTCAGTCAGCTTTAAGGTTAACGCTGCATCCTGTGATTTCTTCAGAATATCCATAGAGTTGTACCTACATCCCATTTCAGCTTGTATTGAAGTCAGTAGAGCCACAGGACTTCAATATGAGTTTTAATTTAAACATGTGCTCTCAGTGTTTGCTTTGGTTCCCTGCATCGACTCTATTCTTTAATAGCTGCCTACTATGTTATTTCCATCTTTGCTTTCAAAACCCAGGCAAAACCAGAGTGTGTTGCCTTGTAGTTTGTCCATATTCTTGTTCTATAAACAGCTGCAAAAGCTTTAATTATTTTAAAACTTTAAGTTCTTGTGACGCAGATGAAATGAAAATATATAGACTTCGTAAAAAATAAATAAATTAAAAAACTGAAGGGAGGGGCAGAAATCAGGCAGAGGCTGCATCGTGCAGTGATGAACGCCTTAGTCCTGATAATTGCATGGATTGTACTAGATATGGATTAATTTCATGGGGCATCTCCTAAAGTACCTAAGAGCACACAATTACTAGCAGAGGCTTTGGAAAGAGCTCTCTCAAATTCCCATTGGAGAGCAGAGAAATTTAGATGTGTTGCTTCTTTATGGAAAATCAAGAGCTGATCTGTCAGCCTTGGCTCTGAGCAGCTGTCATCTGTTTGTGCTTTTTCTATCAGCAGTCAGGGTAAGCAGCAGCCGTGGCAGTAGCAACAGCAACACTGTCACTCAGTCTTTTTCTTTCTCTTGAGCCCCTTTTGCTGTGCTTTTGGGATATTGTGTTCCAAGATATATATTGGGTATTCATAGAAAGATTATACCGTTGTTGGCATGCTATTCAAAAAGATAGAGTGATCCGATGTACTTGCCTTCCTGTGTCTCTAACAACATGTTGCCTGCCTCTATGTTGCCAAGCCGTGAACAAAACAAGGAGCATTTTTCTCTGGTTCTCCTTTGCAGCCCTGTGGAAGTGACTGGTTGTGATGCTTATCATTTTAATGTGCTGGCAAATTGCTTCTGCAGACTTAAAAACTTTCTGTAACCCCCCTCCCTCTATTGGGTCACTTTTGTTGGGGCATCTCTGACTGCATGCATAGAGACTGCAAATAGGATATATGCTATTTAAGAGTGCACATTGATTATTTATCGACTAAAGCATACAGTAGAGAGCTAAGACAAAAGTGCTAAGAGTCTAGCAGAGCGTTAGTATGTTCTTTAGTGCTGGTGTGGTGACCCAATGCGTGGTGAGTTCATAACCAGTTGGCCAAGTGGGAAAGGGCTTGCCTCCACTTCTTCCACGGTTAAGCTGATCCTAGATAGTTCTTGCTCTCTGATTCTTTTCTTTTTTTCTTGTGGTTTTATAACTTCCTCATGGCAGTATTTTTCTCCAGTCATTGACTAGTACTGACTCCCCAGTTTCATTTCTCTCTGCGTTTCTGTCTTGCTTGGCCTTAACTTACGGACTGTCTCGCAACTCAATAGCTATTTTTTACAAGAAAGCTGAGCCAGCGTCTCATGGCTGTTCTACATCATGCTGAGTGTTGGGTATCAAGCAACCAAACTCCAGGGGATGTGGTTGATCTTTAGGAAAGGGCTGATAATCATCTGTGATGGTGTCTCTTCCTTCTCCAAAGGAGAGAAACAAGTGGCCTAGAGCAAGTTCTCTCCCTAACTTAATGTTTTGGTAGAATAGAGATAAAACTACTTTCTGCCATTTAATTCTAGGAAGCTGAAGGTTTCTGGAAGTGGTGAGTATTACAGATTTTCTTTTTTTCCCATTCATTCTGAAAAGAGAGTTATGGGTGAACTGACATAATGCTGTTGTGACAGATCGTGCCAAACACAGCTTCTGGTCTGCAGTTTCACTAACCAAACCTTCTGATTGCTTCCTGCTGCCCCTATCTCTTAACAGTGGAATCTTTTAAATGCCTTTTTTTCTATTG
>JANHGO010000038.1:12390406-12407944 GCA_024606505.1 Aquila spilogaster
CTCCCCCATCCCACTGGGTGGGGGGGGAAGTGAGTGAGCAGCTGCGTGGTGCTTAGTTGCTGGCTGGGGTTAAACCACAACAGGTGGGTTAACCTTGTCTAACAGCCAAGCTCCCACCCAGCCACTCAGTCACACCTCCTTCTCAGTGGGAGTGGGCAAGAAAATAGGAAGAATAGCAACAAGAAAGCTTGTGGGTTGAGGTAAAGTCAGGGAGATTGCTTATCAGTTACTGTTGTGGGCGAAACAGGCTCAATTTGTGGAAAATCAATTTATTGCCAAGTAAAATAGATGGGGGTACTAAGAAACAAAAAGGCAAACATTAAAACACCTTTCCTCCCCCCTCTCCCAGGCTCAGCTTCACTCCTGACTCCAACCCTTCCCTGCCAAGCAGCACAGGGGGGGCAATGGGGAGAGTATGGTCAGTAAATAGTGGTTTCTCTATGCCACTCCTTCCTTATCACACTTTTCCTCTGCTCCAGCATGGGCTTTCCACAGGCTGCAGATCCTGTCAGGAAAATCTGCTCCAGCGCAGGTCCTCCACAGGCTGCCAGGAATGTCTGCTCTGCCATGGAGCTCCTACTCCTCCTCCAGCCTTGGTGCTCCCTCTGCTGTTGCCCAGTCCTTTTGTTCCCCCCACCAGTGCCCATGCTTAAATGTGTTTTCCCAGAGGTACCACCACCTTGGCTGACGGGGTCAGCTGTGCCCTGTGGTGGGTCCATTGGGGAGCCGGCTGGAACCAGCCGTGTCCAGCCTGGAGCAGCCCCAGCCCCTCCTCACACCCCTCCACTGCCAGCACCTCGCTAGGGACACCCAGTACACATGCAGGTGACTGTGAAAATGGATCTAAAAGCTTAAAATATTCAGGACCCCAGTCTATTCTTACAACCAGTAGTTGATGTTTTATACCATCTGCATTTATATGATTTCTGAGCATTAGTGATTTAGCAAATAAAATTTGGAGTGATTTTATACATGCTAAGTAAATCTCCATACAGTGCCTGCCTGTCAAGTGGGTGGCTTGTGTGTGTGTGAGAGCTAGGCTGGAGGGCAACAGGAGGCTCTGCCCTGTCTTAGGAGACCACATCTGATAAAATTCAGAGCTAAATGCATGGGTTTTGGCTATCCAGCATGCACATTATATGTACATACTGATTAGTTGCTGCCAAAAAGATTGACTAATGGCTGTTTTTTGTTCCTTTCCTTCAGTGCCACCACAGGTATGGCTTTCTCTCCTCTTCACAGCTGTGGGTATATACAAAACTTACAGGAACTTTATTGTCTTAGAAACATCTACACTTGCTGTCTGAATTTGACAGACAGAAAGCTCAGAAAGTGAATGGATTTAGAAATTGCTGGGAAGGAGGAACAAAGAGGTACGTGGATGGACAGGTAGATAGTGTGGTCACTGCATAAGCCTCATCTGCTTAGGAAACCAAGCTGACTAAACTGTGGTAATTTAATTACAAACTGTTTTGTGAATCAAGTGGTTTTCATCTCCTGACTGTAAGGGGTTTCATCTCTCAGTTTTGACATCTTCTAAATGTACATAACATGTACTTTATTCTGGCCATAGATTACATTGTACTGCTGTGTCAAGCCTCCTCTTGGGTATCTAGCTGTTTATGCTAAAACAATATTCTACATTCATTTTTACTTTCATATAGAAAATCTTACAACCCAGTTTCTGCTGGTGTATTTTGAACCACAAAGAGCTGCTTTAACTTCTTGAGCTTCTTTTGGTTGTCCTTTGCCTTTTTTTTAGTACAGATCTTCGTTAGAATATATGAAGTCTTTAGAGACAACTACCTCGGTGTGTCCAGTTCACTTACTTTAATGACACTTTCTAGAAGCAATTTACTTGTTTAGATTAATCCTCATGTTTAGTTTATTAATAAAATATTTTTTATTTGCAAATGTATATATCCAGGGATCACAAGTATGCCGTTAAACAGAACTAGGATGTTGACAGTTGCATTTGGCTTTGACATCACCTTTCAAAGTGATGAATAAACAGTGTCTTTGGGAGTGGAAACAGTGGAATTGCCTATTTCAAGCCATTCGTTCTTCAAATGGAGAACTTTAGACTTTAGAAAAGCTGATCAGGTTTACAACCAGCCATTCTTTCCCTGCATCATGTCATCACAACAGGACATATAATGTCCTTCTGGGGTACTTTTCCTAATGTGCAATTCCTAATATCTGTGAAGCTATGTAAAGGCCATCTTGGAAGAGCCATGTTTGTAGTTTAGCATCTTGTGCCTGGCTCTGGATCCCCACTGGTGGTTAAAACAGTGCTCTAGATTATATGATAAAAAACTTCTGTTCTCAACTCTACATGACTTTTGTGACAGAGGAGAGGAATGGGTGAGCCAATGTGTGTCACACCAGTTGGAGTCATTGGTGGTAGTTCACCATCTTCCCAAAACCACCAAGTTCCTTCCTGACACACCTGGGGAACTGCTTATTTCTAAACCTGTAGGACCTACAACCTGACATACGCAATAAAATAAAAGTAGAAGAGAATTGTTTCTGTCCTACAGCATAGTTACCTCAACATTTGTCAGTTCTTTCCTTCATCTGCCAGGATACTTTTTTTTCCTGCTTCTCTCACCCTGCCTCTTTGGCAAGAAGTACATCATCATTTCTGAATCACCATAACCTTGTCTGACTGATGAGGACAGAACTGCTCAGTATTTTCTCCTCCTTGGGATGCTTCAGCCTAACATTTACTGAAAGCATAGCTCACAGGGAAGAAGACCAGGATGCTTCTATGGTGAGGAAATCTTGCTCTAATGGGGCTGCATCAGCACTTCTAGTGCATTAATATTTTTATAGGACTGTATAGTGAAGTACTGGGAAGTAAGTGCATTAGTGTGGATCAGCATTTCTGAGTTATGGTTGTGTTTTATAGAGGTTATCAACAAGACAGTGCATTTGAAAGCTTTGTAGATCTGGATCAGCAGTTCAGTGCATTATTGATTCATGCAAATGCTTAGGCCCTGAGACCCAGGGAGAACAGGAACATGTTGCTGTGTGTCACTAATCCAAATATTATTATTAGCCTTTGGCTTGAAGCTGAAGTTCAGAATTTGATGAATACAGATTATCAGATGAAAACTTTCTTTTTGTTTATTTTATAGTGAAAATAGGGGAATGTACATGGCAGTGAGTGATTATTTTTGCCTTTGAAATGTAATTTATTAAACAGGGAATCTTTTTGGAGGAAGGTAAAATTCAGTTCTAATAGCACTATAAAATTCCACTCAGCTTTTAATGACTGTGTGGCACACTATCAAGCGGAAGCAGAACCAAAAATGCAAGAAGAACTGTTTCCATTACATTGAAACAGCAGTATAGACCTGATATAATCTCTGGGCTTCCATGTCTTGTCCATGTTGCCACTTTTTGGCTCTTCTGGTTGTCCATCTGAAAGCACTTGAGGCAGCTCCATTCTTTCTTCCAGTTGCTTGCCTTCTCATGCCTTGGCTCCTCCTGACCTGATGGGTTTTCTGTATCTCCCTGGTCATTGTTCCCTTTGGGTTGTAACTACATTGGAGCTAGAAGAGGGGTGAGCATCAGAAATGGAGACCGGGGTAGTTGGGCTCTGGTCTTGAAAAGGGAAGAAAAGGGATAAAGCAGCACAGGTAAAGTGAGTGGAGGAAGATACCTGAAGTGAGTGAGACAGGTAGTTGTTAAGGTCTGAAATTGAGGGACAGGTGAACTGGGTCTTGAGTCTTATTTGTCTAAGGTTAGAGAGAAGATGCAGAAAGGAGCAAAATCTCAGTAGACAACAGAATATAGGGGAAGAGACAAAGGTGAATCCTATCTAAAAGGAGTCTGGTTTTAATTCACACATACAGTATGATTGTTTACATCCAGTAATAAATATATAATAAAGTTGTAATCCTTTTTTTTTCAGCCTTTGCAAAGAAATGTGGTCATATAGGAATGGGTACTTGAGACCAAGAGAAACTCAAGTAATTTCTGTTTTCTGATGCAAGAGATGCACTGCACTGTTAGGGATTCAGGGATGCATAGCACTGAATTCTGTCCCCAGGTATGGACATGATGAAGGTGCTGTTAACAGGGGTATTTTTGTTCATATCCAAAAATTGTTTAGAGATTTTTAAGAAGTGCAGCGGTTTGTTCTGCTTTTGCTAATGGCTTTGACATGTTCAGTCCCAGTGAGCACGACATTGGCAGAATGTGATGTGCAAAACGATAAAGTCCATTGAGGGTGAGTGCTAAAGATCCTTCACTCTTTGCCTACCTAAATGAGAGGGGATGCACTTGCAATTTCAGTACAGATTTTCAAAACTGGAAAAAGAAAGAGGAATTAATTTCCATTTCATTTTATTCCTTCCTTTTCAGTCAGCTCTAAAGGTAGCATTGCTGTATTCTATTTCTTCAGAATTGCAATACAGTTTCACCTACACGCCATTTCAGCTTAAGTTAAAGTCCCAGTAGTGTCACAGGACTTCAGTATGAGTTTTAACTTAAAACATGCTCGCAGTGTTTGCTCTGGTTCCCTTTATCAACTCTCTTCCTTAATAGCTGCCTATTATGTTATTTCCATCCTTCCTTTCAACACCTAGGCAAAAAACCGGAGTATGTTGACGTCTACTTTGTCCATATCCTGTTAGTATAAGCAGGTGCACAAGCTTTATGTTCTTTTAAAATTTTTAAGTTCTTGTGACACAGGGGAAATGAAAATGTGTAGGCTGTGTAAAGAAGACAACTGTGCAATCAGGTAGGCTGCATTTTGAAGTGGTTGCGTTAGTACTACTGATTTTCCTCGCACTCTGATCCTACTAGATACAGATTAACTTTGTGGATCGTGACCTAAAGAGGTACTTAAGAATTGACAAGTTACTAGTGGAGGTTTTGGAAAGTGCTTTCTCAGAAATTTAGATGTATTGCTGCTTTGTGGAAAACAGAGAGCTGATCTGACGGTCTTGGCTCTAAAGCAGCTGTCATCTGTGCGTGCTTTTTCTTTTCGTATCACCAGTCAGAGTAAGCAGCAGCAATAGCAATAGCAGCAACACTGTCACTCAGTCTTTTTCTTTCTCTCAAGCCCCTTTTACTATGCTTTTGGGATATTATTTTCAGTTACATATTGGATATTCAGAGAAAGATTATACGGCTGTTGGCGTGCTGCTCAAAAAGGTAGAATGAACCAATGCGCTTGCCTTCATATGTCTGTATCGGCATGTTGCCTGACTGTGTTGTCAAGCACTGAACAAAATAAGGAGTGTTGTTCTCTGGTTCTTCTTTGCAGCCACATGAAGTGTCTGGTTGTGATGCTTATCATTTTAATGTGCTAGCAAATTGCTTCTGCAGACTGAGAGACTCTCTGTTACTCTCCCTCTAGTGGGTCACTTCTGTTTGGTCATCTCTATGTGCAGAGAGACTGTGCAAGCAGGATATATGCAATTTAAGAGTACACAGTGATAATTTATTGGCTAATGCATATAGTAGTCAGCTAGGACAAAAGTGCTACCAGGCTAGCAGAACATTAATGTGTTCTCCGTTGCAGATAATGCGTAGTGGGTTAATTGCCAGTTAGTCATCAGTCAGGTGGGAAAGGGCTGGCCTCTGCTGCTCCTTCAGTCAAGCTGATCCTTGTCCATTCGTGTTGAATTGCTGCCTTTGATTCTCCATTTTTTTCTTAGGACTTTATAACTTCTTGTGTCAGTATTTTTCTCTTGAGTCGCTGGCTGGTACTATCTCAACAGTTCATTTCTTTCTGCATTTCTGTCTTGCTTGGCTTTAGCTTACGGATTGTCTCACAACTCAATAACCATTTTTTTACAATAAAGCTGAGCCAGATTCTCATGGCTGTCCTGTAGCACGCCAGGTATTGGGTCTCAGGCATCTCCTGAACCCCAGTGGATGTGGTTGGTCTTTGGGGAAGTGCTGATAATCATCTATGATGGTGCTCCTTTCCTCTGGAAAGGGAGACACAAGTGGGTTAGAACAAGTTTTCTCCCTAACATAATTTTAATGTTTTGGTAGAATGGAGATAAAACTCTTTTTCGAAACCAGAGGTGTCAGTGAAATGACCTATTGGAGGTGTGCCCACCTGTGCAAAACACAGCTTCTGCTCTGCAACTTGACTAACAAAACTGTCTGACTGTCTACTTGCTACTGCTATCTAATAGCATTGGAATTGTAAAAATGCCCTTTTTTCTACTTATTTTCTTACATTATGTGTTTGGCAGTATGTGGGGGCTAGAGTATTCTTTTGTCCATTGAAATGACTTCCTGGTAAGTGTGTCCTTGTTCTCATTTGAAGTGAACTACATCATCAAACTTTTTCTGGTGTGCGTGGAAGAACTGGACTGAGTCTCCATTATGAGCAAACAGGTGAAGGTATAAATGGCATGAATATCAATAATGGGAATGAAGGAGTGAAGTTTAGCAGATCATGGGCAGTCATGAAAAGGGATGCTTTAAAGTGTGCATAGAGCAGTGGGACTGGAAAGAGCCTTTAAGCGTCTCAGATAGCAAGAATCCATTGAAAGTGCTCAAAGACTTGAAAAAGGAAAAATACTTAGGGTCCTGTGCTTGCGGGAGAAAAGTCTGAGTGAAGGCCTCCAAATACAGAAATCAGAGTGAAACCTTACTTCTATCTCTTAGGTTTTGCCTCTCCTATCTTGTACTTTAAGAATGAAAAAATACAATGTCTTTTGTGGCTGGAGGTGACCCTGAATACTTAAGCTCTTTAGCATTCTAGTTTATCTTTGCCATCACCTGCACCTTGTGTTTTTTCTCCCAGATTCATTTTTTATTGAAGCAGGATTTGCATCTTTTGAGCCAGGATTCCCTGAAAAGCTGTTTGTCTTTTCTTTTTGGTCCCTATAGTGTGCCAGTGATGAGCGCAGCCTTCTTTTTCACTACTGTGGAAATGTCAGCTTTACAAAGGCAGCTCTCTGGGGTCTCCGCAGGTGAGAGCATTCCTGATGCTGCTGCACTTCTTAGGAGAAATGTTGCCAGTCAGTCAGTCACAAGGGAAATGATGACATAGAATAATCTCCTGATAGGAACTCATATCAGGAAAGCTTGGCAGCTACAGAAAGTGTGTATGAAAGAGACACTGAGATCCTGAATGAAAAATAAAAATTGAACCCTTAATTTGTACAGCCTGGTTTTGGCTGCACTTAACCTGTCTGTGATAGCTTTGAGCTTATTGTTCGGCTTGGTGTGAACTATAATGCTGTAGCCAAGAGTCCGAAGCTCATGTACATACATGTAGGCACAGGCACAAATATATGCGTGTGTGGACATGCACTAATTAATGTGAGATGATTTTATACTGGCAGACTGTAGTTAATCATGTTGGATATACATGATTACAAGACTAAACTTCAGCACTTGCATGTGTAAAGCCAGGCAGTGTGAACAAGCCTGCAGGCAGACCAGAAAGGTCACAGTGTTTCAGTATGTAGGTCATGAGTATGACTTATAAGAAAAAAGGGACTGTCAGCCCGCAGAAACAGATATACCTTCCGGACTTGTGTGATTGGTACATCAGATAGGAGTAGCTGCTCCTTGCTCTTCCTACACACTTTGTTAATAGAGAGAACAAATAAAATACACAAAAGGAGGTGGTGGATAAATTGAATTGTGAAACAGTGATTCTACTCAACCCAATCTGTTGTCTGTTTTTCATGCTGTCTGTATAGTAAATTGAGTTTTATTTACATGCTCAAGAGCACTAAAGGAAAAAGAGACAATAAATATTATGGTAAATAATTTTGTACTTAGATGGTCAATCAGGCTTCCCTATATTAAGCCCAAAGACCAGGTCGTCTGAGGAGTTGCTTTTCTCAGGACATTAAATTATGCTCCTGGCAGAGAGCAGCAGAGATGAGAAACATATTAATTGAAATACGTCCACATGATTCTAGCAGGCAAGCTATGCACTATGCAAGGGAGATAGGGAAAAAAAATCCACTGAGGCCCTCAGAAAATTCCTTTTCAACTTCACATCAAGTGATCTGCATGCTCTTGAGCAACCAAGTAACGGTCAGCAGCCAGCCCTCAAGAAAAAGGACTGTTTCATATAGCACAGCAGTAGCGCTCCATCCAGTGCCCACAGCTCTGGCTGCAGCTGCTCTGGAGCCTCGGAGAAGAAGAAATATTCAGACAAGGGAAAACCACCAGTATGCCTGGTCAAGCATGCATCAATGGAAAAATCCTTCCTGATTCCAGCCACAGAGCACCCAAGGCTGTGCAGTGGGATTTGACTTTACCCATGCTGCAATATAGAACTACAAGATGAGGACAGTGGAAGTAAACTTTTGTCCACTTTTGGGAGAGGATTTATAGAGGTCAAGGTCGGGAGGGTTCTCCTGGAACTATTAGGCCAATTTCCTTCTCTTCTTTCCCAGCTGTCTAGGCCATAAAATTTCTCCAAGAAGCCGCATTAAAATATATATTTTAAAGTCACCAGATCCAGGCAAGCCTATCACCTCTCCCGGTAACCAGTTTTAATACTTTTACTTTCCCTAAGAAATTTTGCCTTATTTCAAGGTTAAATCTGTCTCTTTAGCTTCCAGTCCATGGATCTTGCTGTGCTATTATCAGCAGGATAAGAAAGACTACAGTATCTGATCTCTTTTCTATGAAAACAGTGTTTCACAGTGTTCACATCACCTCTAGGTTTATTCTTCAATATCCTAAATACATCAAAAGCTTCTTAGTCCTTACATTGTCACGATTAATTTGTCGGTTCCTGGGACGCTTCTATGATCTTCCTTTGCACTTACTTTAAGATGCCCACAGCCACCTTGGTACATATAGACCAGAACTGCACACACCAGTCTAATAATGATCTTTCCAGTGCTGCACACACAGAGCCAGGAGTTGCTTCCCTGGGTCTTACCCTCTTTAGGGCTGAAGTTGCCCTTTTTGTAATTTTGCTGTTCTTATAGGTTGTTGTCTAACAATTATCTATTAAAACCACTGAGGTCTTTGCTTAGTTACTATTTCTGCAAACAGTCTCTCATGATATAGGTATGGTTGTATTTGTTGTTCCCATATGCAAAATCTTCCCAGAGATTCACTTTAGTCATGTTGAATAGTGACTATTTATTTAGGTTAGGGCCAGCTCAAGGCTCTCAGCAGTCTAGGCAAAATTACTGCCCCAAGAAGGTGGCCTGTGCTGAGCTTGAGAGTGAAGGGAAGCATGGAGAAATAGAGCCAGAAAAACCTCACTAGAATTGAGGCTGGGAGAGTTGTTTGCTTTCCGCTATGCCTAGAGCAGGGCTCCCTAGCAGCTGGCTTAGGTGAGGCTTTAACTAGTTGTTCTGTGTTTCTTCCAGGACGAACGTAGGGAATAAAGTATAGTAAGGTTAGAAATACAAAGCAACACACACTGTAAGTCCATAAACATAAAGAAAAACTGCATTTGCATGATGCTTGGTAAGGCTATCTTCCAGAATATATATATAACTTATTAAAAAATAGATGAAATAATGGGCAAAATAGTTGGGATGAAAAGTCATACCTATTTGCAAATCAAATATTTAAAGGTTTAGCAGATAGGAAAACTAATCACTGCTCAAATTCACTTACCCAAAACTGTAAGCATCATTTATGCAATGATAACAAACGGTTGGAATCAGTGATGAAGCAAAGACGTAGTTTGCTAGATGTAAAACAAACATTAAGCAAAAAATTACTGTGCTAAGAATTTTTTGATCTCTTCATTATGTGATAGTGGGAGACAGAGATAGTGGGAGATATATATATATATATTATGAGATAGTGGGAGATGGTCACAGGTCTGGAGTCAAGCACTGGCTGAGCTAGTTCATATTCATCTCTGAATTTTTAAATAGGGAAAGGAGGCACTATATGGTTATTGCTAAACCCACATATCCTCACGTGTTTACCATGCCATCCAATATTTGTGGGTTTCTAAAGAATTGCAGGAAACTGTAGCATAGTGCTTTTGTAAATCTAGTGAGGATGCTTCTTAAATTATTACCTAGGGAAAATATGCTTATTTTGCTTTTTTTCAAAAGTGGCGATCATTTAAGGAATTAATAGGTGAAGCCCTTCTGCGTAGTAGACACAGGAATTCTGGTTTGTCGCATTTGCAGTCTTACCTCACCCTCTTTGTGCTCATGCACTATGATATAGTCTTTAATTAGGTGTTCACATACTTTTTTGTTCCACAGAGTGCCTTCCTCATACAGGACACACCAGGAAGTTGCAAGGCTGTGCAGGGAGTAAGTCTGATCTTCCTAGAGCCCAAACTATCTTGTTTGGAAACTATGCAGTGAATATGGCCAGGGATTGCTGACAAGCAATGGATAAGCCTGTGCAATGCCAAAATACTCTGAGCTGAAGTTTGCACATTCCTAATTATGCGGGTACTTGGTAAGGATGTATGTTAGGCCAGATTTGCATAAATGCTGAGCATTCCCAGCTGCAAGTATGATGGCTTGGATCTGTGCTCTGCATGTATGGGGTGCCATAAAAATGATAAGTACTTTGGAAAATCACACTCTGGGGATCTTGAATTTGTTCCTTAAATGTAGAGTTTTAGCTGCTTCAGCCTTACTCATGGCTAGCTTTAGTTTCATGTCTGCCAAAAAAAGATTGTAATAATGCCAAATGTTGTAGCAATATTGAGGCAAGATGAGAAATTTCCTGATGCTAGTTAGTGTTAACAAAGAAAGGCTTGGAAGTGTGATGCAATCGGGATAGGGTTTATGGGTGTGGTGCAACGTACTGAATGTGGAGGTTGAGAAGAAATACCAAATAACTATAGAGTTGCTAAATGAGCCATAAGTTCTATGGAAACCTGGTTTTTGGCAGTGCGTTCCAATGCACGTGCAGTGGAGAGAGACCTGAAGTGTGACAGGCAACCTGTTATTGTCTGGCTTTGCAATCCTAGCTTTCATCTGCTGGAGGGTTTTCTGGTTTGTTTTAACTTAATAAAAATATGTCACTGCACTTCACTGGCTATTTGTTTGACAGGAAATAAAGACATCTGAGCCATTAATGCCTCAGGCGGGCCAGGTGCAGCTATGTGAGGAGGTCATATTTCTCTGTGAGCCTAATGAGTCATTCAGGGAGATTACTGTACACAGTGTCATTCAGCATCTCTGCTGATGCCTGATGGAATTAATAATACTATTTATATCAATAAGATTAGCAGCAGATAGGTTCAATGTTATTAATAGTATAATTAGCAACTATAAATTTGTATTGATGTTGTGTAGTACCTTCTACATTAGCACGTCATAAAAGCTATCACTGTTAGGAAGTAGATGGCAGGTGCTGAGTCAATGAAACACCTGCTTACAGATAACTGTAATTTAAGCAGCCACATTTAGTTTGGTGAATATAATCTTTTCTCTGTCTAGGGCTTACCCTAATGTCATGGATAGAAAAAGTAGCACCAGAAAAGACACCTTAGAAACATGTAGTCTAGCTCCAGGGATCTTGCAGGTCTGCTCAATGCACCTTTCCCACTAGTATCTGATTTTACCTGTTCTTGAATATTTACAGTAATGGTTCCTAGCCAACTTCCCTGGAGACACTATTCACTTACCAGTTATTCTTTTCCTTAACTTATACTGCCAACTTACCTACCAACTTCTGAGACCGAGTAATTCCCATCTTTCATTTATACATTTATGTTATTGCCTTGAAGATATTTATAGACTGTGATCATGTTGCCCATGAGTCATCTCTTTTCTAAACTGTTAGTTCCTCCAGCGTTTCTGTATGTGTGACCTGTTTGTCTAATTTTCTGGGTCACTAATGGAGAAGGGTAGCTGCCTACAGTACCTAAATACAGTATGGGTCAAAGGAGAAGAGACTGTATCAGAATTCTTCTAAGTGTGAGATACCTGAACTTCCTATCTCAAACCTTTTTTTTCACTCCCTGCTGAAACTGATGTAAATTTAACTTGGTAACTGCTGGTTCACACTCTTGGTTCTCAATATAGCAAAGTAAAACATTAGATGAACCTCAGTCATTTCAGTTAATCTGTATTGAAATAGGTGTCCACAGCCATACTGAGTAATTATCTTATTAGCTTATCATCTGCTCAGGACTTTAATTCAAGAGTTAACTTTGAACATATGCCTGTTGTGCTAAGGCTGTTTCACATTACAGAAACAATGTAGTATAGCTGGTATGTACCTGAACAAGCTTCTTACTAGTTAGCTTGGTGGCCTGCTGCAATCGATCTTAGCACAAATGAATTATTCTAGAGTGAAGGTATACTACACATACATATATATATGTACACACACACTATACTATAACTAACTTGGTGTTAGCACAGAGTGTTTTGCTGAAAATAAATGCTAGTTATCCTATGTAAATAAAACACACAGAGGGAGAGGGCAAGATCTATTTGCCTTGTAAAAATCAAATTTTAAGGGCACATATTTTAATGTTTCAGGATATGCTAATTTACTCTGGCATCCTTTCATTGTGTCTTCACTGTATGCATTCACTATGTTCCAAATAAGATCAAAGCAAAGCAAATCTTCATCATCCTTCAGTTAAATAAATATTTAATTTCAAAAGAATAGGACAAACAGTGCATTAAGTGTGTCATTCAGTCTGAATCTGATGACCTGACCTAGTTAATTGTTTGCACAAAGTTCTACTTGTGGAGCATCCTAAATTACAAATATTCTTTGCTTTGGAAGATTCAATGGCAGTATCATATCAAGTACAATAAAATAATACGATAGCTCATACGAGATGATACTGTCTTCTGGGGACTCGTAAAACAATGTCTGCCATAACATTGATGTATTTTATACACTGCCTGTTCTTCCTTTAGTTCTAATCTGCTCTTGCAATAGCCTGCTAGAAGATCAAGTGGTTGTGTATCAGCCAAATAAGTCACAACCTCTATTTACAGATGGCTCTTTCGAAATGGCTGCTTCAGCTCATGCAACTTTATCTTAGAAGATTCTCCAAGTGATATTTTCTTTATATTTATAGCAGAATATAAAGCAACTTTTTCAGCCGTGGCTGTATAAAACATTTCATGCATGGTAAAAAAGCTGTCTCACTTGTGCAATAATCAGCATTGGGCATTACAGAGTGTCATAATCCCAGTACTTGTGGTGTCCCTCAGGCAGAAACAGCCATTGCTGTCAAAACCATTCTGAATCTACAATATGTACATAGAAAACTAAATGGCTGGTAACTGCCCCCATAAATTTTATGGTGATTGTCTTTATGGTTGCAATTTAACATAAGGGCAAAAGCTCAAAATATAGGAATCAACAGGTTTGTGTTTTGTCAGTTTCTTATTCTAGCACTTGGTAGATCCTCAATGTTGTTTTAGACAAGCTTTTGCTTCAGTCTGGTGTCCTGCAGAAGTTGGACCTAGCCTGGATTCTGGCTTGTATATAGACTTTACAATTGGTATTTCTGAATCACTGGTGAAAGAGAGAGAAGAAAAGAGTCCTGTGAGGACAACATCAGTGTAGGAACGCTGTTTGTGATTCATTGAGGGGACCTTTGGGGATTATCGCTAGGGAATAAAGTGCTTAGTGAAACAGCAGTGTAACTAGAGAAACTTTCAATTCATTAATCAATATACTAGCAATCTCCACTTCCAGAGAGGAGAGATACTAAAATATGGAGCCAAGAAAATCAATCTGCATCACCAGAACACTTTTAAAATAAAATGTTGCAAAGAACAATGGATTTAGACTCTCCTGACAAATCTTGTAATGGAGTTTACTTTTAACTGAAGCATTGATCTTCATTTCCTTAGGTATGAATTGCCACAGCCTAAAAGTATATGTAAGCATGAATGCCATTATTGTCATCAGTGTGTATAATGAGAGATGCAAAACGTACATCAAAAACAAATGCTGTGTACACCCTCCAGATTCTACCCATTATGTATTAACTTCTTTTGCCTATTAATGCTATTTGTGTCCTGATTACGAGTGCAACCTCATAGGGATTCTTACATAGGTTAGGATCAGTGAGTGAGAAAACTCCACAGACACTCCTCACGACATCACACAAAATGATAACAAGCTTCCCGTACCCTCAGAGCAAGAGTAATATCATAAAGCTTAGCCTGTTTCTATGGATGTTATTCATAGAAAAATATCACAACTCTTCACACTGTGTTATTTTCTGTGTATGAAAACATACCTATTTTAATTTAGATTCTCTCCTCCTCTTTCCATCAAAGGAAAACTAGATTTTTTTTGAGAGCCTCTTCTTTTTACCTACTTATTAAAATACATTAGCAAACTTTAACACTGTTATAAACAAACACATTTAAGTCTGTCTTCCCTTGATAAGGATTAACACATGCCAGGCATTCTTTCTCTGTTTGTAGCTGCCTGAGAAAATAGTCCGTGTGGCAAACCTGTAGAACAGTGATTCAGGCTGCAGCGTGCCGTACCTCACACTGCATGATCTGGGAGTCTAGCCTGTAAACCCATTCCTGCTTCTGCAGAACTATAGCAGGGGAGAATCATCTTTAAAGCTGAACAAGGCAAATGTATCAGCAGCCAAAGCCAACAGAAGAATTCTTGAACAAATTAATCCAAGCAGAGCACAATTATCTGGAAGGTAGCACAGATCCAGGGACCTGAAGGTATAATGGAGACTCTGCAGAAATATCAACAGGTGGCTTGCCTCTGAATGAGCTGAAATTGTTGAATAGCTTTCATGTGCAGCACATTGCAATGATTATTGCAGTCAATCATTGATCTTGTCATTGCTGCAAACAAACGGTATATTGAGGATGCAGTACAGCAAGGGAGTACCTGAGCATCTCAGGCCATGCTACTCGTTCATTAAAATGTGACTAATGGACTTAAGCATTGCACATAAACTAAGCCTTGATATCTGTCAGCCAATGCAACATTTCATTTCCATATTGTCGTGCAAGTTTCAGTATCCCTCAGCACCAGCAGAGAGGCAAAGCACTGGAGGAGTTTAGAGACACTGTGGGCATTCTCTGTTGAGGTAGAAAACAGTGAGGTGAGCTGAGTCATCTTTGTAGCATCAGTGCTATAGCAGATTGGCCACCCCAGGGAGCCAGAGCTCCTCCATCACTGTTGTTATACTCATTCTGGAAAACAATCCTGCTCAGAAAGAAGATGGAAAAGGGGAAGGCGAGGAAATAGCTGGGAAATTTTACCAAGTGCAGTTCATTCTATGCTGCTTGATACTAACAGGGTAATGACCTGGAACTCCCACTCAGATGTTAACTGTGAGCAGCAAAACTGTGCACTGCATCTGTATGCTGGCGGAGACATTAATGGATCCACCATAATTTCTTGGTGGATTAAGTACCAACCATAATTTTTGGGAATCTTAAGGAATAAGATCACTAGGAGCTTTCTCTAAGGTTCCTTTATGGTGCTTTTCAATATTTTGAAGTCACTAATAGGCTTTTCAAGCCAAATACCCTAGAGATGCATCAGTGAAAGTACAAAACCAGTAAAAAAAAGGGCAAAAAAGTTGGTTGTAATTACAAGTTGTAGTGAGGAGGTAACAGGCTTACATTACTTTCTGAACATCATTGCTTTTATATTGAGCAGACAACGGCCTCTTAGGATGAGGGGACTCCAGTGATGATTTAACTGTACAGGACAGACTGAAGCAAAGGGTTCTATGCTGTTTAGACTTTGAAGAAGTGTGTGATAAGTTGATGATTTTGGAAGAGGGTGCAATTATCAGCACCAAACTCTCAAAACCTAGTTCATCCCTTCAGACCATTGGTTTCTTTTGGTGTAACAGAGGGCTCCTTGTATTCAGCGTCTTCTCTGGGGGAAGTTGCAAAGGGGCTAGGACTAGTCAAAACAGCCTAAAAGCCTCATGCATGGACTGAGGGACAAGGAGCATAGAGGCTACCCCAGGGAAGCATAGCTAGCAGCATTCAGCAACACGGCTCCTATGAATGCAAGGAGGATTCCTTGGTCACTGTGACAGCAGCTCACAGCAGAAGGCAAAAATTGAGGCATGAGAGTCTCTTTGTTCACTGAGCAGATGGAAATGTTTGGCCACTTTGTGGATTTCTTCTTGCCGTCTGGACTGGAATTGCCCTTGTTTTCATACCATCCGGCATTAACATTTCCCAGAGTTGCCCCTTAAACAGAGCAAAAATACTCTACAGCATATTAACAACATGAGCATATCACAGTAAATGGCTTTATACATAATACAACATGGTCATTAGCCAGCTGTGCACATAAAGCACCAAGTGGAGGCAGTGGGATGTAAACCAGGTTCTTCAGCTCTGAAGACATTAGTTTCCACACAGAGAGCTAATGGAGGTCTCCTGGCCTGCACGTTGCAATGGAGAGCGCTGTTCTATCAGCAGTAGTCGTTCTTCTCTAGGGTGTTTTATACCATTTCAAAATGCCTGTAAGCCATGGGCTAGCTCGGTGAGAGCAAACTAATTACACAGCAGGCAACAACTCCTGTGTGATAATCATAGACCTGTTGGCCATGATAATTTTTAAACCTTTCTAACCTACTGCCAGTCACATTTGGACAGGTTTATATCTTGTGATTTACCACAGTTAGAAGCATCTCATACTGGCCTAATGTCTGTAGCTGCCTGTTCATCATATTACTGTATTTCTATATAATTAGAGAAAGAGAAAATATTTGATGATATAGCATAGAAGGTTTTTATTAGCAAAAGTTTATGGCCACAAGTTTTATTGGCTAAAGTTTTACATCCACACCAAGTTCTGTATGTCATCCTTAACAAGTGCCAATAAAAGTTTTATATTGTGCCACATACACTATCTCGTATTCAGAACATGCCTCAGGACCACCATTTCTGCTTTAGTGTCTGCATTGCCTCTTCAACAGCGGAAACACAAGAATGGGTCTGATGGTCCTGAAAGCTACCCCTGTGGGCTCTCCTGCAGAGCTGACACACCTCCCCTGGTGAAAACCAGAAGCAGGCACTGGTGTGGGTTCCCCGTTCTCTTTGCCCCCTATGCACCTTGAAAGTCTCAGAAGTAAATGGTAAGGACTAGTATATTCCATATGAGGGTGAGGTTGAACACTGAAGATGTGGCTGGCTGGTTCCTGAAAAGTGAAGTTGTATTTTCTGTTACCCAGTAGGAGGATGGAACTAGGCAAGTAGAAAAGACACAAATTATGATACTTGATAGACAAATTTTTCAGCAATGTTTTGGCTTGGTCAGTTATTGCTTACAGAGTTGAACTGCAGAGAGTCAAGGACAGATTTTTTTTGAAAGCTCAGTGTAAATTCAGTGAGCAGATAAACAGCAGAAGCAGGTAAACATCTTTAAAGGGGCAAAAATGTTTCCTGGTAAATACCTGTAAGCAATAAGAGTGGACCAGTTTTCTATAAGGCCTAACCTTAGCTACTGTAAAGGAAATGAAGCAGAAGCTTTTGTGGTTGTTTCATTTAAAGACTAGTGATTTGCCCCTCTCACTTTACAGTATCAGAGCTTGTGCTGTCCTAGTTTCAGCTGGGATAGAGTTAATTGTCTTCCTAGTAGCTGGTACGGTGCTATGTTTTGAGTTCAGTA